>OU343223.1:25740748-25795621 GCA_910596185.1 Chrysanthemum makinoi | reverse complement strand
GAACCAATTGACGCCCTTTCAAAGGGATGGACTCGTCAAGGGGGAGTCAAGACGAGTACCATCCCCGTCACTTGCTCTCTTTACATTTTTACATAATTTTTTTTAAATTGTGTTAGTTTCTTTTAACACTTTTTATTTCAACAAAAAGGGGGAGAAGAAAGTAAAAACTACAAATTCAAACTTCTACGAATTTTAGCTTTTCCTTAAAATAATTTTATGTTTTGTCATCAACAAAAAGGGGGAGATTGTTAATACAAATAAGCCGTAAAACGTTTATTTATATTTTACGATCTTCTAATGTTTTGTTGATAACAAACGTAAAATCATTTTAACGAAACAAATAGAATATGTAAATAGTTTGAGTTAATAGTTTTCTAACACATTTACGTTTTCACATAAAACACTAAAACAAGCTTAAGTGATTTTATGATTTAGATATATATGTACAACAACTAATGTTTACATATTGGGTTAGCACATACTTAAACTAAGTATACTAAAATGGGTAAAAACATGTATATACTAAAATGGGTAAAAACATGTAAATACTAAAATTGGTAAAAACTAGCAAATGGTATTGACCCATAACCCATGGTTTTATATATACCACTTAACCAAGTTCAATGTATCTAGAAAGAAAACCATGGATCAACCCATAACCCATGACCCATGACCCATAACCAAAAATACCCATGGGCAAAGAGGAGCGTTCCACGGATCCCTGGCTTTGTGCTAGCCGGATCCCAAGTGGAAGGGATCCGTGGGATCCGGGGAACAGTAGAGAATTTTCTCTATAAATAGAGAGCCATTTCTTCCGTTTTATGCATCACTTTTCACACATACTTTCCCAAAGTATTCTAACCCTCTAACCTCAGATCTAAGTGATCTATGCAGTTTGTCTTTTGTTTTTGTGTGATCTTCTAGGTTCCTCTTAAAGGAGAGATCACCACTTCTTGAAGACGTGCAAGCTCAAGTCCATGAGTTGCCATGCTTCGTCATCATCAAGACAACTAAGGTTCTCTTGTTGATAGTTCTTCCTTTCTCCATAGATGTTGGGTTGAAGGCATTAGTGAAGAATGCCAAAAGTGTCAAGATGAAAGCATTAGT
Organism: Chrysanthemum makinoi; assembly: GCA_910596185.1. NCBI lineage: Eukaryota > Viridiplantae > Streptophyta > Magnoliopsida > Asterales > Asteraceae > Chrysanthemum > Chrysanthemum makinoi. The sequence continues at coordinate 25,794,514 of OU343223.1, read as the reverse complement.
GAAAGGTGCTCATCATCCGTGTCAAAGCATTAGTGAAGAATGCTAAAGGTGTCAAGACGAAGGCATTAGTGAAGGGTGCCAAGCGTTGTGACAAAGACATTAGTGAAGGATGCCAAAGAATCAAATCAGGTAGTATTTGTGACGAATGCCTAGGTCGTATAATCAATGAGGTGCATCGTTATACACATAAGTATTTGTTTATTTTACAAGGATGGTGATATCCTTGATGGTGTTGTAACAAGGAGTAGATCTCCTTGAGATTAGGTGTTGTGTCGTGAAGGGTAGTAGTTCCTCCATAGTAATGGAACTAGGTGCTTAGCCTAATACCTAATAAAGGGTAGGCGACGTTGTGATAGGATTAGTTCTCCTAAGGTGTGAAAGTACTCGGTGGTTAGCCTTGCAACCGTATAAAAGGGTAGGCGCGTTGTGTTAGGTGTGGTTCGCCTTGGTGTGAAAGAACTCGGTATTTAGCTTTATACCATAAAAAGGTTAAGCGGCGTTGTGAAGGCTTCTCCGCCACAAGGAGTTGGTGTAGTGCTTACGAACTCTCGAGTAGGTGACTCGGGGAGTGGAGTAGGGCAAGGAAGGTGTCCTTGTAGCCGAACCACTATAAATAACTTGTGTCATGGTGATGTGCTTCTTACTCTTTATCTTTCATTACAAGCTTATATATCTATCTATCAACGTCCAACATAAACAACCAAATAGATTGACATAAGTCGATCTAAATATTTAAAAAGGAGTTTTAAATTGGTAAAACTATTCAACCCCCCCTTCTAGTTTTCCACAGATGATTAGCCTTCTCATTAGAGCATCGAGTCTCTTCATTTCAAATTGAACGTTCATTGTCAAATTAAACAATTTAAGAAAAATAAGTGACACTGTGTACCAATCAAATATCATCTTGACTAGTAAAAAATAATTTAATTAGTAGAAGTATGAAGTCAGATGCTTATTTTAAGGCAAACGAAAATAAAAAATAAAATTTAATTCAAGAAGGGTACAATACTATTCATATATATCGAGTGATACGTTGTCACGTTGACACATCACCATTGTTTTGACAGAGCGAGAGCTTTGATAGATTAAAAGTTACAAAACAACAAGATATATGATCCCGCCGAAGCGAGGTATGATGTAGACAGTAGGGTTGAGCTTCGGGTCAAAACTGAACTGAAACCGAATTTGTGGAAAACGTGAACCAAGAACCGAACTGAAGTGACTCAGTTCGGTTTGGTTTTGTGTCGGTCTGTTCGGTTCGATTTATAAAATTTAGGTTTTTTTTTCTCGGTTTTTCCTCTACAAAACTGAAAATTGTAAAGATATAGAACCAAAAACCGAACCAATTATGGTTGGTTCATTTCGGTCAGAGCGGTTCGGCTCACTTTTTCGATCCGGTTCGATTTTCAGTCTGTTTGCTCAGCCCTAGTAGACAGTGACACCTCTACTGGAAGATAAGGGACTCAGATGAAACCCAACTACTTTGAATCTTTACAACAATAACACATACGATCCCGTCGAGGTGGAGGTAAAATAATATCTGATCCTATTATATAGCAAGTCAACAGATAGTAAAAGGCTGCTACAGAAGAACTATACCAAGTGTTAATGCGGTGAAAGTGGTCAGAAAAAAGTGTATATGTGAGCAAGTGAAACTTGACAGAAAGTAGAGAAAAAGACAAAAGATAAAAACAAACATACCAACATACATAGCAAATATACAGAAAACCAACAAAAGAACATAAGAGAAAAAAAGAAAATATAAGATAAAGCGGTAAGGAACAGAGGGACATAAAAAAACACACAAGATCAAAGCATAAACACAAAAAGCAAAGGAAATGAAGCACAAGAAAGCGACAATGAAAAGGGGCCATAACTACTTTGAATCTTTGATATTCTAAAAGGGGATGAAACAAATACAATGACAATTCAAGGGACCAAGTTAAAATATCCCAAGTATCCGTTTAATCGGCCAATTTCGTCGATTAATCGATGTCGGACTTATACCTCGTTGATTTTGAAAATTGGTGAAAAAAATCGGCTAACAAAAACCGGCTAATGGGTAAAAAAGGCTCGTCAAATCGTCATTGATTTTATAAAAAATAAACCCCGAAATGTGCTAGTGTGTTAGTGTGTGTAAACCAGAAGGACGAAGTTTGTAATTAACTCAAACAAATATCACTAACCAAAACAAACAACACATGATCATCCACCAGATAAAACACACATCCCAACAACTCTCCGGTCACCAGAAAAACCTTAAAAAAAAACCATGCCGGCGTTCAAAACACCATTCAACGGCTACTCAGTAAAATTCAGCCCATTCTACGAACACCGCCTCGCAGTCGCCACTTCCCAAAACTTCGGCATCCTGGGCAACGGCCGCATCCACGTCATAGACCTTTCTCCCGCGGGCCCCATCACAGAACTCACCTCGTACGAAACCTCAGACGGCGTGTACGACGTTTCCTGGTCGGAGGCCCGGCTCTTACTCATCGCCGCCATCGCTGACGGCTCAGTCAAGCTCTACGATCTCAACCTCCCGACAACCTCAAACCCTGTCCGCTCACTCGCGGAACACGCGCGTGAGTGTCACGCGGTCGACTACAACACTGTACGGAAAGACTCGTTCCTTTCTGCTTCCTGGGATGATACTATAAAGCTTTGGACTATAGATAGACCCACTAGTGTAAGGACTTTTAAGGAGCATGCTTACTGTGTGTATAATGCCACGTGGAACCCACGTCATGCTGACGTCTTCGCTTCTGCTTCGGGGGACTGTACTGCGAGGATATGGGATGTCAGAGAGCCTGGGTCGACTATGATCTTACCGGGTCATGAGTTTGAGATTTTGTCGTGTGATTGGAGCAAGTACGATGATGCGATACTTGCGACCGGGTCGGTTGACAAGAGTGTGAAGATTTGGATGTCTTGCGGACTACAGGGTGCCTGTTGCGGTTTTGAATGGGCATGGAGTAATGCGGTGTAGGAAGGTGAAATTCTCTCCCGCATAGAGGCAGAGTGTGATTGTGAGCTGTAGCTATGATATGACGGTTTGTTTGTGGGATTATATGGTTGAGGATTCGTTGATTGGGAGATATGATGATCATACGAGGAGTTTCGCGGTTGGGGTTGGATATGAGTGTGCTTGTTGAAGGTTGATAAGTACTGGTTGGGGATGAAACTTGTTTATGTTTGGCAGCACGGGACTGATCCTAGCGCCCGTGATTCTAAGGTTTTGTTTTTTTGGTTTATGTGATTTAATAGTATAATTTATACTACTTGTAATGTTGGTTACTTTAGCAGGCTATATACTTTTGTTGTTGGGCAATCATGATTATGATATGCATTGTATGTTCACAAAGGAACGTCTTGTTGAAAAAATAATAGGGGACATTAGATTGAAACAATTCTTATATATACCACTTTTTGGATACTTTCCTTGTCTTCTAAAGCTAACTCCACTGCCTTTGGGTTTATCGTAGGGTATGGGTAGGATGCATTCTACATTCTACTTCCCCGTACACCACACGTGGATTGAGTATGTTGTTGTGATCTCATTTCCTATGAATATTGGTGGTGTTTGTATATGCGTTTTTTTAAGTGATTGTTTGCCCACTTGAAGAATGAGGAATCAGTGTCATTGCTTGAGGTTAGAATTAGAATAGGTAATTTTGCGTAATCTCAGTAATGAGAGTCCTCTTGCTTGTACATCACCTATTAAGTATCTAACTAGACTTGTTTTGCACTTTCAAACAACCCTTGAATGCCTTTGAAAATGGTTCTTGAGGAAAACACCAGTCTTATTAATCACTTAAGCTAAGTACTAATGTATATAACTTTTCCTTAATTGTTGATCCTATATTCATTTGGTGCAATTCGTTGTCTTCTTTTCAATTGTATCTGAAAATTGACTATGTATTTGGTACATCTTGGATTTCAAGGATATGGGATGAGATGGTATTCTCTATGACCCATATAGAGACGCATAATAGTAGTTTTGGAGCGATAGAAAGTAAAACTTGTAATAGATAGAGGATTTATGCGTGAAATGTGGTTCAACCAGCCAACCAAGAAAGAGCTTGTGCCTGTAGACTTAGAAAAGCATGATGTGATTCTTAGGACACCTCTCTGTTATCACGGTGCAGCAAGGTGAAATGGCACACAGCCACACACCATGAAGCGAATGTGCACGGGTGTTGATAACTTTACTATGATTCATTGACACGACTCTGTCGTTCTTGTAAGTTCAACTTTTTAATCGTTCTTGAAGAAGTCAATAAGTTCTTTCAGTCTTTGCTGCTCTCCTGGCAATCAAATCTCTTAACTGAAAGGGGTTGGCCTAATGTTTTGCTTCGTATGATGATTGCTTCTATTTATCACCCATTGTTCATTACGGGTCAGTTATCAAAAGCACATTTTGCTTGTTGCTCATGAACTTGGTCATCATGTTGTGGACTTGTAATTTTTAGTATTAGAGTACTATCTGGAAGTTTTTTAATCTTATTATGCGGCTTTGGAGTAGATTTTTATGACCAACAGTTCTTTAAGAGGCTTTGTGATTCTAATATGGTAACTGTTGCAAGGAAGACTAGTGTCATTTTGTTGAGCGATTCAGTTAGTTTTCTTGACTGTGATGTTTAAGGATGTATAATATTATACTTGTTTTGCGGGATACTTTGCTTGTTATGTTGTTGTTGAATGATCAGTGATTATGATATGCATTGTATATTGATAAAGGTTTGATCTTGCTGAAAAATAATTGTGACCCCGTTATCAGAGAATCTTTACGCATGCAAAACTATCTGATGCTTGTGAATTCGTCTCCATATAAGATATTGGTGGTGTTTGTATGTGCGTCTAGCCGTCTATGAAGTGATTGTTTGCCACTTGAAGAATGGGAATCGAATCATCTTGAAGTTACGGATACTTGGGTAGTGATGAATTCATTAAATGCACATCCAAACAACCCGTTATACTCAAAGCTTGTTTTTTAGTACAGAGCAAATGTTATTAACTGTTTAAATAAATGCCAGATGTATATTACATTACTTAGTTTGCTTATATAGTTGATTGTTGAGCCTATATTGATTTGGTGGAATTTTTCTTCCATTTGAAGGTGTTGGAACTTGACAAATATATTAGGGTATGTTGGATTAAGATTAGAAGTCTTTGATGTATTATAGGATAAACTAGCAGGTTGACCCGCGCGTTGCTGCGGGGAACCTTTTTATTGTAAAGTGAAACAGTAACAACAATCAAGTTGCGATTACACTTGTCGAGCAATACAAAGTCTCGAACAACTTAAACAATGTCAAACTGTATTCTATATAATAAACATTTACAAAGTATTATCATGTAGCAATGTTCCTTTGATTTATAAGAAGTTGTGTTTACAAAACTTCACTGTTTTTTAAGATCAAATCTAAACTTACTTGACTGTAGTGAAAAGCAGCTTAACTATCTTGAATCATCTGACCAAACACTTAAGCACCCAACCTGATCGAGCCTCTTTTGACTCCTACTCTTTAATCCCAAACACATTGTTACTTCCATGATCGGCAAGGAAGCATCAACACGCCAAAGTGCAAGCAACCATCAGCAACTTGATCACATTTTTAAGTAAGCCGTAACCTCAAATAAGCAAACTCATAGGCTGAAAAAAGTAACCTTATGTTTAGGATAATTTGCAGAAGTGGTTACTTCTTCACCTTGAAAAAAATGAGAAGCTTTATCATAGTAGGCAATGGGTTGTTCCAAGTTCTATTTCTGTTCATATAATTCAAGAATTTCCTGAACATAGTAACAATATTAAGACTAATCACCCGCAGGTATCCACTATGTAATCATGACTAATAATTAATAACAGTCAAGATATAGTGACGTTATGGATTAGCGTGACGAACCTGGTGACTTTGTACATTGATCCACCCCTTTTCATGTTGGTGTGTGTACTTGCAATATATGAAATCACCTCATTAGAGCCAAACCAAGTAATGCCCCTGACATAAGCGAAAGAGAAAGTCACACGTTTCAGCTCGTAAACCCACACGTTTCAGCAAAAGAGAAAGTCAGTCAAATAAATAATTTGAAAGATAAGCAAAAGAGAAAGTCACCTATTTATTTGACTGACTTTGATCCACCCATTTAAGGTCCAAACCCACCCAATCCAGCTCCTAAACCCACATGTTTCAGTACCCAAAAGGGCAGATTCCAACCCCCGTTTCAACACCCAAATGCACCCACTTCAGCACCCGAACGCGCCCATGTGAGTCCCATTTCAGCATCCAAACGCACCCACTTCAGGACCATTTCAACACGAAATCTACCTTTTTCAAACCCTACTTCATCCCCCGAAAGCACCTGTTTCATTAGTAAGAAAGTGACTATCTTTGTTTTCTTAGAGAAAAAAAAAGTTTCAATTTTTTTTGTTGTAAATCCATAGTCCAAATGCATTTTAGTTTTGCAAACGTAATCCAGACAACCTAACTGCGGTGTAATAAATGGTTAGGCTTAGATTTGTAGATGGCGGTCGAGTGACAGAAAAATCCGAATTCCACTATGGCTGCAAGGAAACCCGGTTGCATAGACGCATAATGGCCATACGTGCTATGTTATCCGTTCATTGCCCTGCCAAGATGTGGTTGGATCTTCAATGATACATTTCATCGCGGTCAGATTTCGACAATCATCATAGCCTATTTGGAAAACAATACCAGGATCAACATCAAATGAAAATCAATAGAAACTCTCATATTGACCATTTCAAAGCGCAAAAATTCTGATACGGCTGCAAGGAAACTCGGTTGCATAGACGCATAATAGCCATACGTTCTATGCCGTCCGGTCATTGTCCTGCCAAGCTGGGGTCATATCTTCAATGACACATTTCATGGTGCTCAGATTTTAATAAATCATCACAGCCTATTATAACGTATACTAAAACCCATTTTTGAACGGGCCAAAGGTAAATCTGTTAACGTGCCCACTTTGCTACTTCACAACTATCTGCAAGAAAAAAAGAGGCATAAATTAGAAAATACCACAGGTTAATCATTTTGATTAAATAGGTAGCTAAAGTGAAACCAAAATAGTTGGAAACAAACAATAGTTAAATACTTTGCTTAACGCAATTTGTGTAAGCATTTATCTGTCTCAACTAATACCTATTACTGACTTCATATCGCGCAACATGGGTTTCCTTTCTTCGTTTTAATAAACAGACATGAACATAATTAATTGCCTAACTTTGTAGTCTTTTATTATGTAAACAACTTTGGTAGCATTATACTTAACTTAGTAAACTAAATAAACAACCGGTCTAAAAATATAAATTAAAAAAAAAAAGGAAAAAAAAAAAAAGTAAATGGCTTACCAAATATGGTACTACCAGGGTTCATAGCTACCTGGTTCTTGGCACCTTCTATGTTAGGCAGATCTTTTCGGGGAGTGGGTTCACTCCTATAAAGTGCACCAATGGCTGCAAGAGGTAAGTTTTCTGAAACCTTTGCAGCTTCTATTTCTTTTTCCACGGCAAGTAGTTTGCTCGACACTATACTTGTTCCTGCTTTTGCTTGCTCTAATGTTCTTTTGCTTTCTTTAACTCTTCACGGGCCTTTTTAGGCAGTGATTTTGATCTATTTCTGCCAAGTATTTTTTGAAATACAGTTTGGATTTGATTATATTGTAAAAGATGCAGTATCATTCATAATAATCATAGTCTGATATACACTTGTACTAAATTCATTTATATGGCCTAATATTTAGTTTTATCTATTATTAAATCATACAGCAGCTGACATTTATATACAAATAATATTGCATATTTCTCGCTTTTAAATGCATAGTTTGAACAAAGTTTAAGCGCCTCCGGCATGAGTTTCTAACCTATTGACATGCCTTTATTCAAGTGCAAAGCTTTGCCTCTCAACAATAAAAATTTCGGGACAAACCTGGCGCGCATGATTTAAATTACCCATGGTGGTTGCCGCAAAGCAAGTTCCCGAGAAATTACCACAAATCTATTTACCCCATCTTCATTGACCCACATGAAGTTGTGTAATTATGATTCTTTGTTATATAGAAGACATAAGCTAGAAGATTAACAATCAAGCCATACCTGGTCGATGTGCCTTCCTTGTCAGTCTGTCATATCATCGTTTTCATAATTCTTTTGAGCCTTATGATGGGCAGTTGACACAGGATCAGCGTCCTCATAACCTGCCAACAGACCGAAATTAAAAGAGATGTACGCAAAAAAAATCAATTGACATGATTTGAGAAAAAAAAGGACAGACCTTTGAAGCTCTATTTGTTGTCCATGCTTATATCTTTGCTTCAGATAACGTATCTGTAAATTGTTCTACTGCAGGGATGATTTTCACAATTAATATCGATAAAAGCTACCTATGAGTACACTAACATAATGCCACTGAAATACTTATTTTTACGATGCTTATAAGGAAGATTCTAAGCAGCGGCTGAAACACCCACAAATGATTGACACCCCAAATTGCTCATCAAAATACCCAATAACGGAAAACGCCACACTGTGTGTTCAGTAACCCCATATTTTCCAAAATTTGCACCTCAAACTGGATATACAAAAACTAAGCTAAAAGGAAAATGGTTAAGCGGGTCGAAAATCATCCAAATCTGTATAGAACCTAATAAGTCGGGTTATTTATAAACTAATTGATATGTAACATAATTATTATTCACAAAATACTTACAGATGAAAATATCCGTTCAAAAAAAAAGTTATAGTTGAAACTTTTTTCATGTCAACCGGACTCGCATATGAAAAAGCGAGAGAAAGATGGATGGAAGTGAACCTTGAGCGAACGAAGCAAGTGACTTGCCGCAAGCATCTTTAAGCAAATCAGTATCGTTTGCAAATGCAACGCACCCATCGGCTGTGATTCCCCAATACAAAGGGACCTTACCATGTTGATCCTGTCATTATCATCACCAACACCACTTTTTATTAAACAAATCATAAAGATTACTCACCTATTGACTATATTACTTAAAGATTCAACCAAGTTGATCCTGTCATTATCATCACCAACACCACTTTTTACTCACCTTTTTTTTAAGCAAAGATTCAACCAAGTTGTGTTAATCGTATTCATTTCTAATTATATGTTTCCATGCATTTATAGAAGATTAACTACTTTCAAGCTGTTTTACACTTTCACCTGTTCCCTTCTCCTATAACATTTAATTTGACGCATTTGATATAGAACAACCCAAACCAACCAAATGACAAACTAATCCTTAAACTCTTCAAAAAGCATCTTAAGTAGAACCAAATAAATAATTTGAAAGATAAGCAAAAGAGAAACTCACCTATTTATTGGCTGATTAAAGTCACCCATTTCAGGTCCAAATCCACCCAATCCAGCTTGTAAACCCACACGTTTCAGCACCCAAACGCGCAGATTCCACCCCCCGTTTCAACACCCAAATCCACCCATTTCAGCCCCCGAACGCGCCCATGTGGGGCCCCATTTCAGCATCCAAACGCACCGACTCCAGGCCCATTTCAACACTGAAATCCACCCTTTTCAAACCCCACTTCAGCCTCAAAACGCACCCACTTTGCTACTTTGCAGCTATCTGCAAGAAAAAAAGAGGCACAAATTAGAAAATACCACATGCTAATTACCTTGATTAAATAGCTAGCTAAAGTGAAACCCAAATACTTTCAAACAAATGTTAGGTAAATACTTTGCTTAACGCAGTTTGTGTAAGCATCTATCTATCTCAACTAATACCTATTACTGACTTCATATTGCGCAATATGGGTTTCCTTTCTTCGTTTTAATAAACAGGCATGAACATAATTAAGTGCCTAAGTTTGTAGTTTTTTATTATGTGAACGATTTTGCTAGCATTATATTGAACTTAATCAACTAAATAAACAACCGGTATAAAAATAGAAATTAAAAATAAAAAAAATAAAAAATAAATGGCTTACCAAATATGGTGCTACCAGGGTTCATAGCTACCTGGTTCTTGGCACCTTCTCCTCTAAACCGTTTGCCTCAACATAGGCAACAACAAACCATGTTCCTTGATCATTTGGTAAAATTACGATTCGACCATTTTTCCAATTACTATCACTTATGCAAAATGAAAACCCTCGTAGCTCCAAACCTCAAACAAATTGACATATGCAAAATCAAAACCCTACAGATCAAAAAGTTTCAATCTTTTATATAAAAACTGTAAAGGGTATAAATTTAAAGTCAAATAATTAAAAAAATTATTAAAAATTAAAAAACATATGATGAGACTTACTATTGCTAGCCGGATTGAAGACAACGGCGCAAGGTTCGCCGGAAAACCCAAAGATACTCCGGCGACTTGATTTTCATATTCATATAAAAGATATCAATGACCCCGTTAGAGAGGTGAGAAGAAGATTCAGGAGAAAAAAAAATGGAGAGATGTGGGATTTATTAGAGAGTGCAGAAGCTTCTCAGTGGTATATGTTTTAAGGCGGTGGAACAAAAGTATATGTATATCTTGCGTGCACAGTAACTTCCCAAACACACTTGAGCCAATAGTGTGCTGCCAACAAAGAAATTTGTGAACTATCACTTGTTGGCAGCCAATCAAATGTTGACACATACCCATTTATACCCTGTATTTTTATACATCCCCCAACCACTAATAGTATATATATATATATAATATGTATTTATGATATTATCTGTATTTAAAGTGCAGCCCCAAGACTTATATATACAGGCCTGCATACATAGAAAGCCTGGACCAATAGCCTACAGGCGTATTTAGGCAATCATATTAGGTATAGACAGTTACATACCGTTATTGGCAGTTAACATTGAACATGTATGACTTTTGGTTCAATATGAACCGTCACAACCTTTCATATGTGCCTGTTCATTAACTATAAATAGGAAACAATTGTAACTCTGATTTAATCAATGTACAGTAGTTATATTTATCTTTTGTGTCATATTTACTTTGTGCTATAACCCTTTTAACCCACAAACCATTACCAGACATCTCTTGTATTAGACAATGGAGAAATCAAACTCTTCTCAAGGAAAGTGGCAAAAGCCATTGAGATACTTAGATGGCTTGAACAATAAATGGCATCAGAGCAAAGTCCTGGGAAAGCCACTAAGGAGAACACCAAAATTTGATTTTGAACGAAGGAAAATAAAGAGGGATGAAGAAGAAAGGATAGGCAAGTGCATCAGGCAGATCACAAGAGGCTGCAAGGACATGCTTAGGAGAAAGATTGAAGAGATTGGAGTCCACAATTCTGCACTTTCAGAAAGCAAATACAAGGAGTATGATTGCTTCTATTGCAGGCAAAAAGGACATATCTTTAAATCATGTCCTGTCAAGATTAGAGATGATGCAATACATATGCAAGGCCATCCTAAGAAAGATGCAGAAGGAAGTACCTGCGTATACAACACCACACAAGCCAAGATCACCCAGAACATGAACATGGTGAAGTGCTTTAAATGCCAGGAATTCGGACACTTTGCAAATAAGTGTCCACCAAATAAACAAGGGCAACCCAAGATAAGTCTCAAATATCCAGATTTTATTCATTTTCAGACAAAGGGTATTATCAAAGGGACAGACATAGGATCATGGGATGATTACTGGTATGTAAGCATCACATCAGACAAACACTTAACCCCTAATCTCAAGTTCTTCTCAAATTTCAAAGAAGAATTTATGGTAGAAAAATTGGAGGATCAGAAAAGGTTCTTATTTACATATGGTATGGGTGAGGCTTTGATTAATGATGAAGGCAATGGTTATTTGATTCCAAGGGTGCACTATGCCCCTGAAACCACTCTCAGTGTTCTCTCCATAAGGCTGTTAAAACAACAAGGCTTTGATACCAACTTTGAAGGAGATAGATGTACATTGGAGTATGTGTTTAAGAATCAACAGGGGTTGAATATTGATGTGGATAGGATGAGACAGAAACACAATGACTATTTGGAGGAGTATTTTGAAACTTTGAACAAAGAAAAGAAAGTCAAAGAAGAGGAGATGCCAAGATATGTGGAAGAAACAGGCGCATCAGAAATTCACTCATTCAATGATTTTGTCGCCTTCCTAAATTTTATCAAGAATGATGCTTTGATATGAAGTGATTGGGAAAGATACAGGAAAAGATTTGACAAGGTCCTCACATGGTTTTACAACCATTATTTGGGAATACCAATGCCTGGATCATTACCACCAGTCATACTTGGAGTTACCATACACCTTTTTGATTTATACAAATTAATTGATTGTATGGGTGGCTATCTTAGCGTGTACTTTGGCCAAGAATTTGGTGCACTTGCGGAAATATTTGGACTAACTAGATCAGATGGAGAGGAAATCAGAAGTGCTATATGACTTATTTGGAAGTCTTTGTCTCCTACTACAAGACAGAGTACGAGGATCCTATAAGAGGAGGACTGCGAAAGTCTTGAAGAATACCATTGGAACATTGGTAAAATGGGTACATCAAAGGCTGCCGAGAGAGGGAAGGAGAAACTCGAGCACTTTGGGATCAAGTTAGAGGAGGAAGAAGACTGCAAGCAACAACAAACTACACATTATGGACACTATGCTTTTGAGTGCCCAAGGAAGGATAGGAAGGAAGATCAAGTCAAGGACTCATCATACAAAGGAACATCTACATCAAAACTGTCAAGCAAAGGAGACTCCTACAGCACATCAAGTGAAGACTTCATTATCATGACTTAAAGACAGAATGCAAGGAAGGATTGACATCAAACCCTTATAATCTTAAGGGGGAGAATGTTGGATTAAGATTAGAAGTATTTGATGTATTATAGGATAAATATGTATTTATGATATTATCTGTATTTAAAGTGCAGGCCCAAGACTTATATATACAGGCCTGCATACATAGAAAGCCTGGACCAATAGCCTACAGGCGTATTTAGGCAATCATATTAGGTATAGACAGTTACATACCGTTATTGGCAGTTATACATTGAACATGTATGACTTTTGGTTCAATATGAACCGTCACAACCTTTCATATGTGCCTGTTCATTAACTATAAATAGGAAACAATTGTAACTCTGATTTAATCAATGTACAGTAGTTATATTTATCTTTTGTGTCATATTTACTTTGTGCTATAACCCTTTTAACCCACAAACCATTACCAGACATCTCTTGTATTAGACAATGGAGAAATCAAACTCTTCTCAAGGAAAGTGGCAAAAGCCATTGAGATACTTAGATGGCTTGAACAATAGGGTACACATCCTGGTTTGGAATTTGGATGAGGGATACTATTTGCTACGACACATAGGAGACAGGGTTCTGGAACCCTAGTAAGTAGAACTTGAAATAGGTAGATCGTGCCAGTGGACTTGAGAAAGGCATGATGTTATTCTCGAGTAACCCCACACTGTTTAGGATGTTATAGCAAGGGTAAATGGCATGACGCAGTGGCACAATTCTAACATTTGTTTTTATCTTGGAAGTTGAACTTTCCTGACTTGTTTTTTTGAACCAAGTAAGTTAATTAAGCCCGCTTGTGGACTAGTACAACATAATGATAAGTTTTGAGAAAAAAATATATGCAAGGTCTTCCAACAGCTACAGTATATGTTTGCAGCAAGTTTCCTTACGTCAGTGTCCGTCCAAGCATATAAGTCTCACCACCAAAAGGGAGTTGGCCTAATTTTCTGCTAATGTTATGATGATAGCTTCTGTTTATCTATCTATGCTCATTTGTTTGTCCTGGGCTGATTATGAGAACACTTAAGACTGTTGCTCATTAACTTGGCATCGTTATTGGAGTAGATTTGTTATGAGCAACAAATCTTTTTGATGTTCTATTTTTATCATTGTTATGGTGTAAGGCGACTAGTGTCATTCTGTTGTGATTAAGTAAGTCGATTATCGTGGTGAGATGTTTCAGATCTTATTCTTCTTGAACAATGTTTAAGATCGAATGGTCTCATTGGATTGATTCGACTACCTATGCGTATATGTTTTGTGGAAGTGTCTTCTGGTTTTGTTCCTTCATCGCCTATAACATGTTTACCATAGGATATGTTTTTGAAGCTTTATTAAGTTCTTATCTTGAATCTTTAGAGAGGTGACTTTGGTATTGTAAACTTGCAAAACTTTTGAAACCTTGCTGTGTATATGCTCTTTTTAGCATTCTCGAGGCTCAAATAGTGCCCCAAGTTTCCGAAGTGTGCAGGGGACCTATTTCTTGCACGTGTGTATTGGGCTCATAACGAAAGCCAGTAAGTGGATGAAAATGACAAGCTTTTGTCTATAACAACACAACCAGTAAGAAATACAGGCAAAACCTCCCTAACCCAGACAAAAACAATTTGTTCTCACAAAGTAGAACCATATATATCCGAGACTGAAATGCCGCATTTGACCCTAAACTTAAACAACAAAAATTAAAGGCCGTGTAACTTCATCTCCCATACAATAACAACGTATTTTAGTCCAGGGAAGAACTCCCCCGCCACCATAAGATAATCGCCCAAACAACCATGCGGATCCAAAAAATTAGACCCATTAAGCCATCACAGTTGGCTACAGAGCATCTCTTAACAAGATGAGTCAATATGGGTCATGGCGTCATGCTAATAAGTTAAGGGTCCGTTTGGTTTGTAAATGAGTTTAGATTTAGATTTGGATTCGGATTTGGATTTCGATTTGATATACGAAAAAGAAAACATATTTTGTAAGTTATAATAAATATTTCATACTACGTATTATTTTAAATTATATTATATTATTTTGGGAGATAAAAATAGAGATGTAGACATAACAAAAAAGTGGTCCCACCACTTTTTACAAATCCTCGCTAACTACTAAAGATTCATTTTAGAGGGTTGGGTACCTTGCGCCGAGCCTCGCGCTTTCCCCCAAAACGCCACCTGAGCACGCGACAATCACACCAAGGCTCGCGTTTTCGAGTGCTGAGCCGTTGTGACCAACCGAGATGGTCTCGGAAAACGCCACTCGATGATGTCAGGAGGATATTGTCCCTTGCGTTTTCCCGTAATTTTGTTTTGTTTTCTACTTTTTTTCTATTTGAGTCGAAACTAAATAAAACAAATAACCATGAAGTTTTAATATGAAAGGAAAAAGGTGTTGGTTACTTAATTAATTAATTTATTATTATTATTTAGTTGAGGTTGTGATTTTTTTTTAATTAATTAATTTATTATTATTATTATTTATTTATTTTATTTTTATTATTATTATTTTAAACAACACTTTATTAGAAACTCAAAGGATTTACAAGAAGTTAGTGAGAAGCCGAGATACTAACTGGGCTCTCACTCCTTTAGCTATAAAAAAGCTAATCCTACTAAAGATATGAGAAGCATCACGTGCTCCAATGTCTTGGGTCATCGAGAACTTTCGTATTCGCTTCAGTAATATTATTATTATTATTATTATTATTATTATTATTATTATTATTATTATTATTATTATTATTATTAGGAGTAATATGAGAGGAGAGTGATACTTTGAAGAGATGAACTAGTTAGAGCAAGGTGTATAGTGGCGAAGTAGCTCGCCGTGTCCGACGTAGCACCCCGCCACCTCTCGCCGTCCGCTCGCCATCACACCTAACTAGCTCGCCGTTTTGCTTCTTGCCGAGGAAGTGAGGAAGTAAACGACAAAGGAGATTTGCAGTATTTGTGTGTGTGAGTGTGTATGTGTGTTTGATGAAAACAAAGACGAATGATGCAACACTTAACCTTTTAAATATATTCAAGTTTCAATTCATACCCTTAAACATTTAGAAAATTTTCATTTATACTTTTAAACATTATAAAGTTTTAGTTTATACTCAACATTTAAAAAGTTTAAATTTATACATTAATATTTAAAATGTTTATTTTTTAATTTATATAATTTGTATTTTTTTTTGGAAAATTGAAAGTAAAATAAAATTGAGGTGCGTGAAGCCCAAATAAAGAGCAAAACCTCTTCACAATACCTAATTCTCTTTAGATGTGTTTGTGTGAGTGATTGCAAATGAGAGAGTTGTGACTGCAAAGTATTAGGGTAAAATGATGATTAGGTCTACTAGTTTCTTATTTAAATAACCGAATGATTAGGGCTTGTTCGGATTCTTTTTGGGCTTATCCTATTAATTTCGGTTTGGACTAGTAAGATTCATATCAGGATTATTAATTGTTGGGCTTGCAACTGTTTATTTTAATTATGGTTAATATTAACTTATAATAGTCGTGTACTCGTGGGTTTTTATATATTGTATTTTTTTTAAATCGATTACTAATTTATTTATTTTATATAGATTTTTAAATTTTTTATATATAAACCTTATAATTAATTTAATTATATTAATTAGGGGTAGGGTTCTTTTCTTGACTATATATAAAGATATTTTTTTTAACTATTGTCAAATCCGGAATATTTGAGTTTTTTTAGTAAATATTTTAAAATAAAAATAATAATAAATAAATAAAATATATATTACTTAATAAGGGAAGTTTGAGTTTTTTTTAAATGCAAAAGTCCCACTTGAATTTTGTTTTATTATATAAAAAAGATTTGTGAATTTTGCTATTTGATTTTTGGTTAATATATAAAATGTGTTAGTTAATGTATTTTTTTATTAATAAAATTTTAATTTTAGTTAGCTGTGTTGGTTTATTTAAAGAAATGAAAATATATATATATATATATATATATGTGGGGTTCAAGGGTGCATGACTACACCAGAACCTAAACTAAACTAGTGTTATAGGAGGGAAAGGGTTTTTGGTGTTTTGGTGAATTCTGGTGTTATGAGTAAATGTGTTAATGTGGCAGCACTTTCCTCACGGCACCAGCGAGACAACACGAGGATACATAGTGCTCTTAACACTATTCTGATTAAGAACAGTCAAAACCAACTATCAAAAAATAATCCAAACATTAGTTTAATGTAATGATTTTCCAAAACCCACTCCACACCCATAAATCAAACACACCCTAAGTTTATTCCTGGCAGGTTTTATATAGGCAAAAGCTATTTTACGCACTAATTTCTTCACACGATTTTGATAGCTATTAGTACTTTCATAGCTAGCTTACAATGTATACTTGGTCAGCGGGATAAGAATTATGGCTTATAAAAAAAACATATGTATAAACCTTTTCATCCGCAAAATGTACGTCGTTAGCAGTCTTACATGCCATGTCAACTGTGTGCAGCCATAATTTTTTAATTATTTATATTAAGTACAGAGTTTAGTTCATCTAAGGCTGTCTCCAATGGTGGCTCGTGAGAGTCTTTAAGAACCAAATGTCACGTGCCACCTCATTAGGATGGGGTGGCTCACGCTTGAGGATAGCCAAAATAGATGACGAATGATGAGCTGCTCACCTTTGGTGAGTGTGTGTATTTGTGGGCCCCATGGGGTGTTTATATTAGATATTTAATTTCTGAGCGTGTGAATTATTTTGTGAGATATGTTTATATAAAGTGGGTATTTTATTAAAAGGTGAGGTAGTGGTGACCATTGTGGGTGAAAGGTAAGAGGGAGCGAGGGAGAGTGAATAGTGATATGAAGCTGAGATGGTGCTGAGGTGGAAGGTAAGAGAGTGTGACTATTGGTGGTTGCCTTATAGTAGTACGGCTTTTCGAAAGTTCTGTTATTATACCTTAACTTTAATCTTAAACACATTTTATTTACGTATAAGCAAAAAATTACAAAAATCCCCGATTTTATATTTTAATAGGTGTAGCCGGTAACCGGCAATGACACATTAGTTTATGTTGAATAAAATTTTGAAAATTACAGTGGTATTTTTTTATTTATTTATGCATATTGAATTGAATAGCAATGTTTTCATAGTTATACCATCTATGTCAGATTATGTATCTCATAAATGTTTTCAATGATACGTAAACCCATAATCTCTTGATTGATGGTCGCTTACATGCTAGTTATGTATGATAATAAAATATATAATTTTTTTTTATCAGATCAATTCTTCTTTGACTAATTTTTAGTGGACCCTTTATTTATGACAACGGTTTTACAGACATATTCGTTTTTGACCGGTGTCAATTAAAAGTACTTTTGAAAAATAGTAAAATGATAAATACATTTATGTTGACATGTGTCAATTAAAAGTACTTTTGAAAAATAGTAAAATGATAAATACATTTATGTGGCCTGCAAGTTTTCACAGTCAAAATCGTTGAAGCTATCTACATCATTCTGTTAGTAAAAGTCAAAAAATTTACAATCCTCCACTAGTAAAAGTCAATTTATATTTTTAAGGACTAATGATGCAAACATTTTTCCGCTATTTTCTAACGTGAATCCCACGTGAGTGCTTTGTCGTCATTTTGTTTGTCAATGCTACCACCGTCTTCTTTGTTTATCTATTCCACTTTATTACATTATTAATAACCTACCAAAATTCCATGATACCCTGATAGAAATAAACCCTAGTTATGTTCAATCCTAGAATTTTTTTTTCTATTAGGGGATTTTGGGACGTTATTACGGCCGAAACCTAACACGTTGAACCTACATTATTAGATAACTGATTTTTTTTGCATCGTTAGTCTCCAAAAATGTAAGATATTTGACTTTTACTAACAGATGGATGCAGTATGTTTGACGTTTACTAGCGGAGAGATGTAAATAGAACGAGTCTGACAAAGATGCAGGCTGTGAAAATTTGCAAACCACTGGTACTCTTTGTTAGACAACAAATAAACCCGTAGGTATTATTTTATTATTAACCATTATTTGTAATGGTCAAACCAAGAATGCCCTAAACCGCCTATTTATCCTCTAATACTCTCTTTAGATAAATATAACATTTCTTATAGGATGTGATAGAATTAGGAGATATTACAATGACAAAGTTTTTGACTATTCATCGTGTATAATATTTCCTTACATGACAACATTCAATTGTCTTCTTGCCAAAGGTATGCACGACTTTTACTCACTAGACTTCGATCTTGAGAGATACAAATACTTTCACAATATGAAGAAACCGTGATTATGCATAACTTGTAGCCTCAGAAATGCTCTTTAAATGAGGTTTCCACACGACATGACCACTTCTTCGATTATATCTTTTCTTCAAAGAAGTTGCAGATGATGAAGGCATAGGGCAAGACTTTTTAGTGGTAGAAGGTATAGGGGTCGGCACGAGAAAGTAAATCTTACCACGTTGAAGCTCAACGTTAGGTGAAATGATCATGATCTTTGGGTATTCGGCCACACCTTCATTGTTGTAGGATGGGGATGCGTATTTCTTTAGGACATGCTTAGGGTTTGCTCTCATGATTTCGGATGCTAGGATGGTGCCACTTATTTCCTCGACACGGCCGTTGGCATGGACGATCCGGATTACATCGAGTGACCCACAAGGAAGAATGCAAGAAATGCAACATCTTATGGTATTATTCATGTCTTATTTCTTTAGCGATGGTTGGTATTGTAAAAGGAGAGAAATATATAGAGAAGAAGAATAAAGGCTCTTTTAATTAGTTTGACAAAATGTATGTAGAACCTTTAGCAAAGGATGTTATATATTCTTTGCTTTTTCGTAAGCTAACTAAACATAACATTTATTGTGGATATAAAAACATTGATAAATAAAATAAGTTAAAAAATTAGTAGATAGATTGAATACTAACTCATAATATGCTATGTTGATATTACGAACACACTAGTACTTCTGGATACAAACATGGTAAAAAAAGATGGTAAATTTTGTGTGAGATATAGCAAAATTAATCTGCAAAACAATTGAAGTACCATTGACTATAATTGACATCATTAAGCTTTTATTTTATAGCCTGCAATTTTCGTAAATTTTATTTCTTGTAATATTTTTGCTGTAATATAGGATCCAAATTGGGGTTAGTTGTTTCTTATGCTCATGTGTAGCAGGAGAGTTGCTAGTGTTGGATTGCCTTGCAAGGCAAACATACAGTCGACTTCCTTTAGGACTAGGATAGAGTCGATTTGCTTGTTTGTTTAGGAACAGCCTCATTCTCTGGATGTTTAATAAAAAAATGTTTTGGAGCATCTAGTCGTGTGTGTTACTTCATGTCGTATAAATAACTCTTGCTAGGCTCGGATCGAAAATCCATTCTAGCTATTTCAGCCTTAAAGATTTAGACCTACGAACAATCCTAAAGTATGATAAGATATAAAGATTAATTTCTTGGCGGTTTAAGATTTTGAGTTAAGTACATAAGAAAAATGACTCTTAACATGTAAAATTTTAATTGACAAGAGATCAACAACGAATAACGTGAACTGGCTAATTAAACAAACGTAATGAGATGGGTTTTCTTAGGATGACTTGTATGGGAAAGTAGTTGCACCCCATGTGTGCTATGCCTTTTGCATCCATGATTGATGGTTTTGGGCTCCCTTTTCCTCTAATTAGTACAATAATTCTTTGGTTTTTAAGGTTGGAAGCTTATATATGGTTGAATCATGGAACTCAATGGGGACCCTAATAAAAAGGAATACAAATGAAAATTTGATAATAAAGACGTGACAAGTATAATTAGGTACTAGTTGAATCATAATAGCAAAGCCATGTGAGAGTAGGTAACAAGCCATTCTAGTTTCGGGTTTCTTTGTTGTGGCTTTTCCAATCAATGTTCAATATTTGATTAGGTTTGTACGTTTGAGCTCATCGATCCTTATAAACAGTGGAGTAAAAGATGATGAATGTGTCGGATGTACTTCTTCCTTTGCGCGGAACCTATGCTCTCGGATTGTCATATGTATTTGTCTCGTGAATGAAGAATTCGATCTGGACTTTTATATATATAAGACATTCAAAAGATGAAGTTTGTTCATTAAGTTCCAAACTCTCTTGTGTGTTTTTCAACCATTTGAATTCAATGTAGGCAAAGGCCTAAATCAGTATGTGTTATTATCTTTTTAAAATTGATCTGCTGATGTATTATAAAACGTAGTAGCAAGCCCTTAGGTGCGAAACAAAGAACTTACAAACAGTTATTACAAGCGTTGTGTAAAAGAGGGGTTGGTTAATAGTTGAAGGACTCATATTGGAACATTGAAATAGTGTAGGGTTTGTTTTGTAACTTTTCTGTTTTTCTTTTTCTCCTTCCTCCCATCTGTTTTTCTGCTGTATAAAACCTTTGTATCTTTCATTTTGAAGTAATAAGGAGAATCATTTTCACTGTGTGAACTGTGTGTTTCTCTCTACTCATTACTGTCAACATGGTATCAAGCTCGATAATGAGTTCTTGATCGATTAGCAACCGTTACAACCACCGTAACTAACTTTTTCGATCACCATAAACCACCGTAACTAACTTTTCCGATCATTATCAAATCATCATTTCTCCATCATTTCTATCATTCTCATCACAATTCTTTCATCAATAACTATCAAATTTTCATCTACATTTTGGTAAAGTGATTCAGTTCAAGTGTCTTATTCAAGACTGAATTTGTTGAATCATCTGGTTGTTATAACGGTTCTTTCAAGATTGTTGAAGCTTCCGCAACGTGTTAACAATGGCAGCATCATCTTCTTCAAGCTGATGCTACTAGCCAAAGCAGTCAATCTCTTTTGTTCCAAAATCATTTGTATTTGCATCCTTCATGGCCACGTACTCTTGTGGTGAATGAAAAATTGTTAGGAGCACAAAACTATCGTTCTTGGAGAAGATCGGTTGAAATTGCTCTTTCTACCAAAAGAAAGTTAGGTTTCATCGAGAGGAACAGTTCAAGATCACAAGATGATGGGAATTTACAAAGAACAGTGGGATACATGTAATAATGGTGATTAGTTGGTTGGTTAATGAACTTCGATCTAGAATCGATTGCAAAGTCTATTATGTTCATTGGAACTGCTTATGCAATTTGGATTCAACTTGAGAAAAGATTTGCTCTCAGCAATGGGTCACATAAGTATAAGTTGAACAGAGAAACTTATGAGACTATGCAATCGGGAAGATCCGTGAGTGAGTACTATACAAGTATGAAGTGTGTTTGGGAAGAATTGGATTCAATGAATGAATTGCCAAGAATAGTCAATATTACTCTAGAAATTCTGTTTTTCTAAGCGCTTGAGTACTCAGAAGAAGAGCAAAGATTGTTTCAGTTCTTGAATGGTTTGGATGAAAAATTTTCTCATCAAAGGAGTCAGTTGTTGTTAAACTCTCCTTTACCAAGTGTTGGCTGCTTGTGCTTTGCTTCAGCAAGAAGAGTCTCAAAGGGGAGTATTTGGATCAGGACAGTCAATTGTTGAATCTACAGCCCTCTATAGCAAAGGTGAGGTCAAAGAGAAGTGTAACATATGTGGCTACAAGTGGCATCCACCAGATAAATGTTGGGAGAAAGTTGGTTACCCTACATGGCATTACAAGTATAGCAGTCCAGAAGGTAAAGCTCCTCGGAAGAATGGTCTAGGTTATGTGAAAAGACAACTGCAATGGTTGAAACCGGGTGGTCATGTGGTCTTTTACTTCAAAGCAATTTGAGCAACTAATGAAGAGTATTCCTCATTTCAATCAGACCTTTGATGAGACCAATGCATTGGAACATCCTTTTGGAGAAGGTACACTTCTTTGTTTTTCTTGTGTGAATGGGGTTATAGAAGGATGGATAATTGATACGAGGCAAGTGATCATATGTCACCAGCTAGCAATGATTTGAATGATGTTGAGGCTCTTAAGTGTAAACAGGTTATTAATTTGCCAAATGGACATACTTCAGTCATTTCCAAAGTAGGCAATGTTGCTTTACAAAATGGACTTAAGCTAAACAATGTTCTCATAGTTCCTTCCTTCAAATTCAAGCTTTTGTCAGTCTCTAAACTAACAAAAGATTCTCATTGTTTTGTTACATTTTATGAGAATTCGTGTTATCGGGACTTGAAAACCGGGGAAGGTGTTGGGCTTGGGTAAAAAGCAAGCTGGCCTCTATCATCTACTCAATCTTCCTCTGGATCAAATTCATTCTCAACTTTCTTCAATGGTTGTGTCTGCCCTTGAAGATTGTAGTCTATTTTCATTTTCTCAAAGCGTTCTGTTCCAACAAACTATGCTTTTAGTGTTTTCAATAATTCTTACAGTTTGTGGCATCATAGACTTGGTCACATTTCTGATTCTACTTTCAAACATATTACTTACTTTCACGAAAGTGTATCTCATTCTAATGAGAATTCTTGTTTGACTTGTCCAATGGCAAAATTCACAAAACTTCCATATTCTGCTAGTAAATCTTATTCCAAAGTTCCATTTGGCATCATTCATATAGACATTTGGGGACCCTATAAAGTTCCAACCATAGGGAATCATAAGTATTTTCTCACTATAGTTGATGATTGTAGTAGAGTTGTTTGGACATATTTACTAATCGAAAGTCAGGATGCCTTTGCCACTTTCAAGTCATTTGTTACTTTTGTGAAGAAGCAGTTTGAAAAAGATATAAAAGTGGTGAGATCAGACAATGCCTTAGAATTTCTCAAAGGATCTATAGGTCCTTTTATGGACTCACTTTGGAATAGAGCATCAAACTTCATGTGTTGATAGACCTCAGCAAAATGGGAGGGTAGAAAGGAAACATAGAAACATATTGGAGATAGCTAGAGCCCTAAGATTGCATGCTCATTTGCCTGTACATTATTGGGGTGACTGTGTTATCACCGCAACATATCTCATTAACAGATTTCCCACTGCTGTGTTGAAATTTAAGACACCTTATGAAGTTTTGTTGCAATCTAAACCTGAGTATAGTCATCTAAGGGTGTTTGGTTGTTTAGCAATGGCTAGTAATCCTTCCAGAGTTGCTGACAAATTTGATTCCAGAGGAGTACCTTGTTTATTTCTGGGTTATCCACAACATCAAAGGGGGTACAAACTTAATTTCTTTGAATCATACAAGGTTTGTGTCAAGAGATGTTGTCTTCTATGAACATATATTTCCCTACTCTAAAACAAGTATGTTGCAAGTTCTTCAACGTGCTGCACCCATTTCTTCACCATTGTGGTATGAAGATTTTGTATCCACAACACAACCTATTCATGAGCCCTTTGTTCTTACTTGAAGTTGTTCATGATTATAGAAGTTGTTCATGAATCTGGCGATGTTGTTCATGATTCTGTGATGTTGTTCATGAATCTGCGATGTTGTTCACTACTATGCACCATCTTTCATTCCAACCACTAGTGTTCAAGATGCGGAATCGGAAGATCCACTAGAGTGTCAAGTGCTCCAATCGGCTAAAAGATTATGTAACACCAATTCATCAACCAAAGGCTAATCAAGTGTCGGTTACTCCTCTTCATCTCAATTTCATGCTTTTCTATGTGCTTTGGTGGCACCGATCGGCACCTACTTACTTCAAAAGCGGTTAAAGAAGAAGATTGATGTAATGCAATGAATTTGGAGCTAAGAGCATTAGAGGAGAATGATACATGGGAAGTGACTGTTCTACCTAAAGGGAAGAAAGCTATTGCTTGTCATTGGATCTACAAAATCAAACTCAAAGCTGATGGTACACTTGACAAGAAGAAAGCTAGACTTGTAGTGAATGGGAATAGGCAAAGAAAAGGTGTTGACTATGAAGAAACTTTGCTCAGATGGCAAAAATGGTACTATTAGAGCTTTGCTGAGTGGCGTGCCATGAAAGGTTGGGAAATTTGTCAAATGGATGTGTCTAATGCCTTTCTCCATGGTGATCTCTTTGAAGAAGTGTATATGCAAATGCCTCAAGGGTATATTGGAAAGGGGGAGAGTGTGCAAAATGTTCCTGTTGATTCAAGTTTAGTATGCAAACTCAAGAAGTCCTTGTATGGCCTCAAACAAGCACCTAGACAGTGGTTTGCCAAACTCTCTTCAACATTGTTGTCCTTTGGCTATACTCAATCTAAGGCTGATTACTCATTGTTCATCAAGACGAATCTTGAATCCTTCGGCCAGTCCTTGTTTATGATAATCTTCAGTTCTAGCAACACTGAGATTCAAGCTCTTAAAACACAATTAAGTACTCATTTTCACATGAAGGATTTGGGTCAGATGAATTATTTCTGTAATTTGGGGGTCTTAGTATTTTCATCTCTCTTGATTCTTCCAAAGGCTGGTTTGACTAATGCAAGACCATACAAGTTGCCTATGGATTCTCATATCAGGTTGCAAGAGACATGGGAACTTCTTTACCTAATCCGAGAAATATCTGAAGATACATAGGCAAACTCATATATCTACAATAACAAGACCCGATATTTGCTATCACGTAAGTTGTTGAGCAGGTTGTCAAAATCCTACATCGTGCATATGCTGGCGGTGAAACATTTGATGAGATATTTGTTGAATTCAGAGTCAAGGTATATTATTGAAATTATGATTAATTTGTTCGGCGTGTATTGTGATGATTGGGCTAGTTGATGGAAGAATCCACCAGCACTGTTGTATTTTAATTGAGTCAACTATTTCATGGAAATCTAAAACAAGTAGTGTCTAGATCATTGTTGGTGAATTGAGGAGCTATGGCTAACATGTTGTGAAGTTATGGTTTTGACATTGTTGTTGTTGAAAGATTTGGGGCTCAAAGATCTTGGTCTTTAGATTTGAAATGTGATAATCAAGGGGCCATTTATATAGGAATACCAATCCGGTCTTCCATGCGTGAACAAAGCATATAGAAGTGGATTGCCATTATGTAGGGATCAAGTCAAGAATGGAAGTCCTACCTTCTCATGTTTCCACTAAAGACGGTTCAAATTTGATGTGTTTACTAAAGTTCTTCAATGGATGACATTCTAAATGTCCAAGTTGGGAGCTTCAGGTCCTTCCACCTCTCAACTTGAGGGAGTGTAAAAGAGGGTTGGTTAATAGTTGAAGGACTCATATTGGAACATTGAAATAGTGTAAGTTTGTTTTAAGTTCCAAACTTCTGTTTCTTTTTCTCCTTCCATCTGTTTTCAATGTATAAAACCTTTGTATCTTTCTAATAAGGAGAATCATTTTCATAACGTAGTGAACTGTGTGTTCTCTCTTACAAACAGTTATTAACGTTGATTGTTTTTTTATCCAATCAGTCCATCATGGATGAATAACCTTGCTCCTATATGAACTATCCATGAGTGAGAATGTGAGATAATGAAATAATCTGAAGCATATCTTTCCTCGGAGGCATTAGGTCGAAGCATATGGAGTTCCTATAATGCCAAATAACCCAAAGAGCAGTGAGAACCACACGTCAAAGCACAATTTAGTGGCAGCGGGCAACTGTGTGTTATCAGCCCAAACAAGCAGATTACTGAAGGTTTTGGGATAGTCCGAAAATTCCCACCATTTTTTGTGGGCCAAATAATCTCGTCGCAAGAATATTTAATGTCAAGTCATTTCATATTCTGAAGTATACTTTGCATGGAGACCCTCGTACGTGGTTACGTCAAAAGTGGAATAGTCCATCGAAGAGAATTATATGCCGAAATAATAATTTTACATCATTAACAATAATTTAAGCTAGTTAAGATTTTCATATACAGATATGGATAAAAATTTGCCACTCGAAAAAGAAAATTAAGACACAAATCACTATATCGATCAGGCTATTAGGGACTTTTTTTTAAGAATAATACTGTAGCAATTAATTTTATCTTTTACCAATAGCTAGGTTTAAAGAAACGTGGAGATAATATATTTCGTATATCGAAAGTAATTAAGAACAACGATGGTGTAACCAAATGCTCATAACCTTATTTCACTATTTGTGACACTGTATATAGGGTCTTTTATGTACCACTTTACCCATATACTCTTCCATATGTAGAGAAGTCGTCTTGTATATAGATCATGGATGTGCTTGTAGCAAATTGTTGTTATTGTGTTTCTAGCCTCTTGCTAGATTTTTAATAAAATTCTTCGCCAAAAAAGAAAGAAGTCGTCTTGATACTAGTGAGTGGATTTTACTTCGGTGACTATTTGAGTCACCAGTCAATTTTCTTATAGTGGCGATACGTTGCCAAACATTGTGTTTTCTTATAAGAAACGCAAATTATTCACACTGCATACAAACCAACTTATACATCACACATGTTTCAACGGAGACTTGAACCTGGCCTCAACCTTTTGCTTGATGGCCGGGCACTAAAATAATATACTTTTTTCTGCACTAAAAGAAATATGGTTGATCGGGTCTAAGTAATAAACTAAAATTACACAATATATATAATGTGCTACATCAAAATTATTTTATATAATTGTTTTTGAGGTATATGCCATTTAATGTATGTTCTTATAAATTATACCTTCAGGAGAGAACCCTCTAGTTGCGATCCAGAAGCTTAGAAATTTTACCTTCTGTAGTTTTCACCACCCCAGCTGGCCTTCCTGCAGATCAGTTCAAAAAACCTATGTTTAAGTGCATATGCTAGAAACTGATCGAAAACCAATTACATTATTGTGATTATTATTAAACATAGTCGAACCCTAGCTAGCACATCATAAAACATGTGATAAATATTTTGATAGCTATATGTGATATAAACTTATGGTTTTGCTAAATAACTACGGAGTAAATAATTACCTAAGATATGATGACAGAACTTGACTCTAGTATTACATTGGGACAAACCCAAGTCTTCTGCATTATCTGTTCGAGAATAAAACTCATCTTTGCCTATATACGTAAAATAAATGAAAAACCTAGCTATTACCCTTCCAAGCATATTACAAAATGAGAATTTTCTAAGAATAGTAATTATGATGAGTAAACTTCTGAGGCACAACATACACATTAACATTTACACAGGGCTTCTTTTTATATATAAAAGGGCTATTTGTATTAAACTTCAAAGAAACCTGCTTCCGTGTCCATTGGAGGAAAAAAAAAATACCTAGCCATAAAACACAGCGTAACATGAATTGGATAAATATATAAATCACGAGGAGCCCAATATATCTGCTTATGATGTTGTGACTAATAAATTTTCAATAATCAACCGTTGCGTTCAACACAAACAGAATGATTTTAGTATGATCGACTTGCAATCACCGACTATAAAACTTAAAAATCTAGATCATAGAAAACCACTTCTTAATTATAGTTATAAGACACTGGAGAAGTGAGAAATAAGGAATAGTTAACAAAGTCTACCCAGTGAATGTGATCGAGTGGTTCTGTAACTTTTAAGTCAATTCAGCGTAAAGTAAGACCATTAAATAGTTGGTCTATTGGAATACCGAAGAGACACAAATTTATGATAAAGTTATATGTCGGTAAATTTAGTGCACTTGTGGGATTAGTTCACACCCGGTTTTGGGTTAGGAGAGTGCAGTGTAGTCCACTGGCGACCACACTTCGACTCAATAATGGTTTGTCTGCTAGTGTATTGGTTACTCTGCTAGTGTAGTGCGATGGTTCCCTACCGTAGTGTATGGTTCTGCGCTGTGTAATGGTTCTTCTTTGGTAGTGTATGGTTCTCGCTGGTAGTGTATGGTTCTGCTGGTGTGGTTCCTGGTAGTGTTGGTGATTAATTTGTAACGACTTTGACGCATTCAATTGGATGTTATGACTGTTTTATGACCGCTTTGGTCATGTAACCACTATTCCTATGATAATGAAGGCTTATTATGAGTGATTAATTGGCCGTTAATCATCCATAATGTCCATTAACTAGGAGTGAGTATTCTCTACTATAAATAGAGATAGTTTTCATCGGCATGAAGAGACGAAACACACCTGAAAAGAACAATACCGGAGAAACAAACTAAAAGCTTAAACACTTATATAAGGGGAGTTATTGATTGTGCCTAATTCAATAACTAACATTTGGTCTTATCCCAAGTAGATATTAGTATAACCTGCATAGGGTCGAATAGTGTACTTTGGAAAGTGATCACACGATTCCAAGTGATATCCGGTAACCACCTAGTGGTATTGCAGTTGCTGCTGATTGTCTTAACCCTGTTGCAGGTACCACCAACAATCAAAGTAAACTATTTGTGATAATCAATGGCTGCTGCTGTAATGAAACACATGGTTTCAAACTTTGCTGGATAAGTTTGAAGGGATGGACTTTAGGAGATGTCAAACATGAGCGTGGTGTATGTGCTAACCACTCCTATTCCTGATGATGGGGATGATGCTACAGTAGAGCAGATCAGGAAAATGAGCAAATGGGAGAATGATGACTACATTTGCGAGGTCTAATTCAATGGTATGTCCGATTCTCTATTTGACATTTATCAGAACTTTGAATCTTCCAAAGAACTGTGGGATTCCTTGGATGCCAAATATATGGCTGAGAATGCATCAAGTAAGAAGTTTCTTGTAAGTAATTTCACAAATTACAAAATGATTGATTCAAGACTAGTCATGGAACAATACAATGAACTTATTGGAATACTTGGAAGGTTTACACAACACAATATGCACATGGATGAGGCTATTTTAGTCTCTTGTATTATTGATATACTTCCTCCTTCTTGGAAAGATTTCAAGCATACCTTGAAACATAAGAAAGAGGAGTTAACTCGGTTGAGTTGAAGTCATCTGCGCATTGAGGAATCTCTCAAGGTGCAGGATAATGACAAGCCAAAGAGTAGCAATGATGCTGGTGCATCTGTTGTCAATATGGTGGAGCATAACAACTCCACCAGGTACAATGACAACAAAGGCAAACGCAAATATCATGACAACACAAGGACAGATCCTAATAAGAAGGAAACACCTATTTGTTGGAAATGTGGCAAATCTGGTCACATTAAAAGGGATTGCAAAGGTGTTAAAGTTAGTGGTAAAGCCAATGGATCAGGAATTAATGGTTCAGGGAGTGGTGGTTCAACCAACTCACTGAAAGGTCAGAATATGTTTAATAAGTTTTTCCAGATATATTATGTTACATATGTGTCTGAATCTTATTATGTGCGTGATGATGATGTTTGCGTGGTGGGTTGACTCGTGCAACATTCATGCAAAGATAGAAGCCGGTTCAAGACTTATGAGTCACTGAATGATGGTTCTATTCTTCACATGGGAAATGAGTCAACCTTGCATGGTCGTGGTTGTGTAGATCTTAAGTTTAGTTATGGAAAGATTGTAACTTTGTTTAATGTTATTCATGTTCCTGATATAAGGAAGAACTTGGTTTCAAGTAGTGTTTTGAATAATCTTGGATATAAACAAGTTGATCCGATAAATTTGTCTTGTCTAAAAGTGGTGTTTTTATTGGTTTTGGCTATTTGTGTAACCAAATATTCAGGCTTAATATTGTTCTTGATAGTGTTAACTCACCTTTGTGACCACCTCGACCTTGTGACTCTACCCTATGGCATGCTAGACTTGAGCATGTACACTATAAAAGGATGCAAGATATGTTTAAGGATGGGTTAATCCCTGCATTGACATGGATACTGAAAAGTGTAAAACTTGCATGTTGACCAAGATAACCAAGAAACCTTTTCAGGGAGTTAATCGTGAATCTAAGCTCTTGGAGCTTATACAAGTGATTTGCATGCCACTCCCTCTTTGGGGAATAAAAGTACTTTGTGACATTTATTGATGATGCTTCTAGGTTTTGTTATGTCTATCTATTACATTCTAAGGATGAAGCATTAGATAAATTCAAAGTGTTTAAGTTGAATTACAACTTGGGTCTTTGATCAAAAGATTAGGGGTAGGGAGGTGAGTACATGGATACTTTGTACTTTGATGTTGGTATTATCCATGAAACGGCTTCTATACTCCTAAAGAAATGGTATTTCCGAAAGGAAAACGGGTCTTGAAGGAGATGGTTAATTCCATGTTGTCCTATTCAGACCGAGACAAGGGTTACGGGGTGAAGCTATGTTAACACTTGCTATTTATTAAATAGGGTTCCCAACAAGAACAAGGTTACCCCTTCGAACTCGGACTAAAGGAAACCCAACTGAACTATCTCAGGGTTTGGGGTTGTAGGGCTGTTGTAAGACTCCCTGATCCAAAGTTGAAAACTTTGGGTGAAAGAGGCATTGATTGCATCTTTGTTGGATATGTTGAGCATTCCAAGGCTTTTAGGTTCTATGTTATTGAACCCAATGAATATGTTTCAATTAGCTCCATAATTGAATCTAAGGATGCAAACTTTGATGAGAATAGATTCTCATCAGTCCCTAGACCAAGTCAGAGAATTCCTAATGGAACTCGTGACATTGATCTATCAGAGGTCCCTGATGAATTACCATCAGAGGTCCCTGATGAGGTTGTGGTTCAACAACCTGAACCTATGCTTAGAACAAAGGGTGGACTCCAAAGTCATTTAGACCTCGAGTTTCAACTATACTTAGTTGAAGGAACAAGGGATGAGGTCTCAGACCAATACTCCTATTGCTTCATTGTTGAGGATGATCCCAAAAAAATTGAAGAAGCAATGAATATTGCTTTGGAAAGCAATCAATGATGAGATGGATTCCATCATGGGCAACAACACATGGGTGTTGGTTGATCTACCACTTTTGCAAACCTCTGGTTGTAAATGGATTTTCAAAAGGAAAGTAGATGGAACTATTGAAAAGTTCAAAGCTAGACTAGTCATTCAGGGCTTTAAACAAAAGTCATGGATAGACTATTCTGATACTTATGCCCCTGTGGCCGTGTAATTACATAAGAGGCTGATTGCTTTGGCATCTATTCACAATCGATCATTCATCGATGGATGTGAAAATAGCTTTGAATGGTGAATTGGCGAGGAGGTTTATATGAACCAACCTCGGGCTTCATTTTGCCCAATAAAAACAAGGTGTGTAACCGATTAAGTCTCTTTATGGACTAAAGCAGGCACCTAAGCATGGTATCAAAAATTTAATGAAGTGGTTTTGTCTAGTGGTTATGTTCTTAACCAAGCTGACAAATGTGTGTATATCAAATTTGATGAATCATTAAATGAGTCATCATTTGTCTATATGTTGATGATATGTTGATCTTTGTGACCAAAAAATCGAGTTGACGACAAAGATTTTTGTCATCAAGGTTCTCCATGAAGGACATGGGGAGGCTGATGTTATCCTTGGTATAAGGATTAAACATGAAAGTAAAAGAATTTATCTCTCGTGATTAAACATGAAAGTTGTATCTCAACTTGAGTATTCTAGCGTAATTGGTACTTTGATGTATGCCATGACTTGTACAAGACGATATTGGTTTTGCATTGGGAAAATTGAGCAGTATACAAGTAATCCTAGTGCTCATCAGCGGCAAGTCATTCAGAGGGTACTTGAAGTATCTAAAGGGAACTATGGACTATAGTCTTTCATATCTTGGTTATCCTTCATTGTTGGAAGGATACACCTGCAAGTTGGATCAAGTAACAAGACAATTGATCCTACCGGTGGTCGGGTATTCCTACTTGGTGGAGGTGCAATTTCTTGGGCATCCAAGAAGCAAACTTGCATCACCCGTTCAACAATGGAATCTAAATTTGTGGTTTAGCATTTCTTTGGTAAAGAAGTTGAATGGTTGAAAAACTTGATTCTTGAGATTCCATTGTGGCCTAAACCTATAGCACCCATTTCTATCCGTTGTGATAGTGCAGCTACATTGGCTAAGGCTTATAGCCTGATGTACAATGGTAAGTCTAGACACTTAGGTGTGTGCATAGCATGATTCGTGAGCTTATCATGAATAGGGTGGTATCTATAGAGTTTGTTAGATCTCAACAAAATTTAGCTGATCACTTGACGAAGGGATTGGCTAGAGACTTAGTTATAAAGTCTGCTAAAGGGATGGGTTTAAGTCCAACTGAGTCACTGAATGCTAGGACACCCAACTCCTTCCTGAGGAAACTTTGGAGCAGTTCAATGAGGAAAGTGAACATTTAGTGGATCGAGCACATGTTTTATTTACATCCCAAGGTTGTGCTTTCGAACATCTGAAAGGAGGATGAAGTCTTTACTTCTTAATGGTTAATTTTCTTTGAAAAAGTGCTTTGCAGGAGCATGAATAAAGAGGAACCACCTATGTAAATGTTGAAGTTTTGCTGCTTTAGGGAGCTTTAGACTTTTGGCTCTTACAACATTTATGAATTTGGATATGGACACATGGCTTATATAGTGTAAGGAGCTTTTAAGTGTTTGAAAACTTGTGTGTATTTTATCTTCAGGTATTCAAATGGGTTGAAGGGTTCAATTCTTAGAACACCATGATTCTAATATGAGAATGTAATGTACTAAGATGAAAATTCAATCCTCGATATTTTCATGCACATGTTTTGTTTGATGTTTGTTTTTCTTGAAAAGGAAGTGAACTAAATTTAGGGAGGATTGTTGGTAAATTTAGTGCACTTGTGGGATTAGTTCACACCTGGTTTTGAGTTAGGAGGTACGAAGTGTACACCCATGAGGTCCCTAAACACCCGACTCGACTCAATAGTGGTTTGTGCGCTAGTGTATTGGTTACTACACTAGTGTAGTGTGATGGTTCCTTGGTAGTGTTATGGTTCCCGTTGCTAGTGTAATGGTTCCTGCCGATGGTTCCTATTGGAAGTGTATGGTTCCTACGCTAGTGTAATGGTTAACGGCTTTGACTCATTCAATTGGTTGTTATGGCCTTTTATGAGCACGCACGTTGGTATGTAACCACTATTCCTATGATAATGGAAGCTTATTATGAGTAATTAATTGGTGGTTAATCATCCATAATGTCCATTAACTAGGAGTGAGTATTCTCTACGAGATGGTTTTCATCGGCATGAAGAAACACAAAAGAACAATACCGGAGAAACAAACTAAAAGCTTAAACTCTTATAAGCGCATAAGGGTTGATTGTGCCTAATTCAATAACTAACATTTGGTCTTATCCCAAGTAGA
Source organism: Chrysanthemum makinoi (assembly GCA_910596185.1). Classification (NCBI taxonomy): domain Eukaryota; kingdom Viridiplantae; phylum Streptophyta; class Magnoliopsida; order Asterales; family Asteraceae; genus Chrysanthemum; species Chrysanthemum makinoi. The sequence continues at coordinate 25,760,669 of OU343223.1, read as the reverse complement.
TATTCGTGTAACCCGGGCATAGGGTCGAATAGTTTACTTTGGAAAGTGATCACACGATTCCAAGTTATATCCGGTATCCACCTAGTGGTATTGCAGTTGCTACTGATTGTCTTAACCACGTTGTACCAACATTATACAAATAGGGTAAAACTATAGAACTGTTCAACTTTTTTGGTTTCCACAAAAGTCTCACCAATTGCGGAAAAATTTTATGAGTTTGTATGAGAGAATTCCATACCGAAGCCAAGTTTTAATATCATTTTGAACTATTGTTCAAATAGAGTTATGCATGCATAATACTTCTCGACGCATAACCAATGGGGTGACCCAGTGGTAAAAGCTTAGCCTCTTAGGACGAAAATGCCTTGAGGTTTTGGGTTCGAACCACGGAGAGAAAATTAATCTCCCATTGGCCAGAGGTTCACTTGCTGCGACTCGGACTATCCCAAAGGTAGTCGTGCTCGACTAGTCGGCTCGAATATATCAAGTCGAGAACCCGTATACAAAAAATACTCTCTGACGCCATAATGCCTTATCAAACCCAAGTTCTCAATCTTAGTGTTTTTTATTCAAAATCAGGTAATATCGAGTGGGTTCAAGTTCATGCCAAGTTTTTCGATCTTCATGTTCCCTTTAGAGTGAATATAACTTAACATAGCTAACTAAATTCACTCTCCATGTAAATGTGATGTAAGTTTAAATAGTGTTAAAAACAAAAATACTAAAAACAGCTTAAACAAAATGCACAAGAAAGTTTTCAGTGTTTAAAACTTTTGTTAGAAATTGTTTGCAGAATAACAATCAAAGTTTAATGACAAAGTATAGTGATCTTCTCATTTTTTTAAAAACAAACCAAAGTATGTGTTCAAGTAATAACAATTCTAACTCGCTGAAAGGGTTAAGGTTCTTAGTTTTAGCAGAAGTAAATGCTCTTGTAAATGCTAACACATTAATTGTATGATGTAACATTTACTCAATTACAATATTCATTTTTATAGGCAAAGTCGAGGTGGATACATGTGGGTTAATAGCGACGTGTCAAGCATGTAATTAGGAAAGCACACTAGTAGCTTACTGCTAAAAATGTTTCTTTTCTTGGAACACATATAACCTTACTATTTGTTTTAAAAACTTGGATACTTTTTGTAAGTATTTAAGTTCATGATGTCTATGTTGATGAGGCGATCAAAGAAAGTCAGTGAGCTAGTATCATCACTCACTGATTCCATCATCTTCTTTCAGGTTAAGGCTTCACTTTGATGAGTTCCTCTTCAGGAAGTGGATAGACATTCTTTACTCTCTGAAGAACTCATGAAGATGACTCCTTGAATGTTATATCATTTAAGGACTTCACTTACACTTATGGTATTTTATGTTGAAATCATAATCGAGGATCATTGGGCTTTTAATTTGTCCAAAAATCTCCCCCTATTTGGATATAGAAATAGCTTAAGTATTTTTTTTTCCATGTAAGCGAGTAAAACAACTTCGTCTCGCTAACTAATTAAAAAAGACTAAACTGATAAGAACATAATGAAACAAAAGATCATTATTATTCATGGATTAAAAAATACTTAAAACAAAAATATTTAAAGTTTCTTGTTCAGGTCATTGCTCTTCAAGAATCCCCATCATCGCTAGCTTCACCTTCTTCGATAAGAGGATATGCATGTCATCCTTCTTTTCTAGTTCTTCGTCCAAGATCTTCACACCTGAGAGCTTTAGAAATAGGTTTAGATAGGGTCGTAATCCTATAACAAAAGAGTGTTGGAGTGCCCATAATGTGCAATTCAGGACTCCAAAAGCATTGTTCTCCAAATGCATTAGTGAAGAAAATGCCATGCTCAGGAGTTTCAATCACTTGACCTTCTCTGAATCAAATTTCCTTAGGAGGGATCCTGTTGTATTAAAGGCCAAGGACAAACATTTTAGGTTCATTAACAATGGCTATTTTCCTCTTCTCTAGTTTAGGTGAAGCCTTGAGAGGGTCTTGAATATTAAGAGGTTTCCTTGTATCAATTCCTAAGAACTTTTCTTGTTCCCTGATATTTTCAAATCTTCAACCAAAGGTCTTGGTAAATTCAACAATATTACATCTTCTTCTTTTGTTCAGGACGGCTAAATTCATTTCCCACTCTTTGTCACTAAAAAGAATCAATTTGAACTCAGTAATGACTTTAAAATTTAGTCATCATTGTCTCTGATGACTGTCACTTTCAGAGGCTCGGTTTTGGAATGATTCCAATGTCTTTAATGACCCCAGGCTTCATGACATACTCCATCCTCTTTTTGTAACTTTCCCATGCACTCTTCTTCTTTTTAGACTCGTTAGAACTTTATAACAACCCTAAGTTATCGGTGAGAAGAAGTTTGAATTCCTAGTAGTTTGCTGCCTCTTTCTTGTTGGGTTTCAAAGACTTTCAGAATCTTCATTTGCTTTTAAGGTTAAGCTGCTCATGATGATCAATGAAAAATACTCTAAGTATGTTACTACTTTGGTTATAAGTCTGCTAGTTATGGATTAAGACGCTAGTGTATATTACTACTTATGGGAACTTCAAAAAATGCACTAAGTAGTTAGTCTTTGCTAGAGAAGAGTTAGTACTCTTGGTACTAAGTTAGTGTTGCCTGAAGTGTCAATGTTGCGAGTGAGATTAGTGTTGCTAGTTGTTTATTAATTTTGTTTGTATTTTAAGTCGGTTTAGATAAGTATAGAATGTTTAGATAAATATGTAAACGATTTGATATACTTAGGAAAGTATTATTATCTTGGAGAATACATATTGTAACCCTAATAGGACTCCTTAGTCTATAAAAGGAGGCCTAGGGCATAGAGATTTAACCTATATTTTCTTTAGATTCAAGGTTGTAAACCCTAATACTTGTCGAGTATTCAGATATTCATCAATAATATTGAAGCGTTTATTATTTGTTTGTGTTCTTCTTAATAATTGAATACTAGATTCCGCATAGTGTTTGATTAATTCAAAACAGTTTCTAATCTAGTTGTGATAGTTTATATACCATAACTAAACCTTTGCAAGCTAAGGGAATAAGATCAAGTACATAACTGAGATCAACATTTCTCATGTGCTATCTTAACAATTTCCTTAGTAGCATCATCTAATGCATTCTTATTCTTTTCTTCACCTTTGAGGAGTCCACTTAGCTCCTCTTTAGTGACTTTAACTACCTTCCAAGACTCTATATAGTTGGTAAACAATCAAGTCAAGGCATGGTAAAGATTTAGCTTGGTTGGTTGGGACTGATGATGAGGGATAAGTAAGGTTGACTTCAAGTAAAGGAAGTTCGGTTTCATCAAGATCAGAGATCATATGGTCTTCAACACCAAAATTCTTCTTCTTGCCTCTAGTGTCTTTTGAAGGTTGTCCAGAAAAATATGTAAGAACGTTAATTGGCTTAAATGAAAAGATGGGATCGTGGATCTCATAGTACCACACTTCTCCTTGGTTTAGACCATGATATATAACTAAGTTAGTGGCTTAAGTTGGTGATGGTTCTGAGGTATGCTAAGGACTCTCTTCAAAGGGAGACTTGCTAGTGTGGATGGATAAGGGTTTTGGTTGGGCATGCTCAGTTGGTGTCTCCCTCTTTAGTTTCTAGGTTTGAAGAACAGAAACTGAAGAAGTGCCAATGGAGGCTACTTGAGACTAAGAGGGTTAACATGTCTTGAAATAATGGATTTCTAAAATGATGTATCCTAAGAGTCCTCAATCTTGGAGTGTCTTTTCTAGTTGACAAAGCAAAAAAGTAAATGTTGCAAGTGACTTTAGCCTTGCCTTGATATCGTGGATATCACCCTCGTTGTGGTGATGATAGAGGCCAAGTCTTATTTTCAATTTGATCAATAACTTTTAAAGTGTGGTCAATTCCTTCTTGACTTTGTGTTTGAGGTCTACATATGCAACCCGGTTGTAACATGTTTTTCATCAACATCATTCAAGACTTCATCAACCACATAATCTCCAAGAAACTAAAGATGAGTCATTAGGGTTTCCTCATTTGTGGTGACGGGTGTTAGTTCTAAAGATTCAGGAAGAGGACTTTGAGGAGGATGGACTTAATTTACTTCATCTTCATGGATCCGAGGCATTTAAACAAATTCCTCGGCATCCACCATTTCCTATTTAATCATAGTTATTTCCTGCTCCTCATCAAGCAAGTTAAAATATGAGACTAATGAGTAAGAGTCAAATTCCAGCAATTCTTGCATTTTCAGCAAAGGTTAGTGGTGGTCGTTTTTATCCCTCATTAGTGAATTAAGGAACTGAACCATTAGGATCTTATTGGTGTCTCTCAAGAAAAGGTTGTGAAGTACTAGTGTCATCCTTGGGATCTTTTGATAATTATGATACTTAAGGACTAGGTGAGGTTCGTATCCCAAAGAGTGTGACCCTGGTGTTTGTCAAGGCCCATGTCGTAAATTTTTAGGTCAAGTTTGGGCTTCGACACCTCTAAACCATCATCCTAAGTGTTGACTCAAAGTTTAAAGAGGGGATTGATTGTGAAGACTCGACGAGACTTTCTATTAGATCGGAGGTTGTCCCGATCTTCACCTACTTACTAAAGATGTTTTGTGGATGTTGCTTGCGGTGTCCCTTTTGGCCTGAAAACTCAAGGGATGTAGGTGGTGGCTGGGTTCTAGGTGTCTTTGGCGATGAGGCCTCTATGGGTTTTGGGCCCTTGGATTCTTTACCACCATTTTTCACGAAAGAGATAGTGGTTTGTTTCTTTGGTTTTTTAACATTGGCTTTAGGGGGTTCATGTTGGTTAGAAAAAGATAGGTTTTTCTTTGTCTTTGCCTGTTTTCCAAGTTGTGCTCCTTGCTGAGAAATCTTAGAAGTTTGTTCCTTGGATTTAAGCACCTTCTTCGACTCTTTCACCAATACTTAGGAAGTAGTTGGAGTCTTTTCACTTGATCAACCTCACGAGCATGTAATTTGTGGGTTCAACTTCATTTTCAAGGATGGTAAGAGAGTAGTTGGATTTACTCGGAATGAAGGGGTCGATCCCTTTCTAGAGTCCTGAACATACTCACCAAGTGTTCTATCGGCAGAGAGCACAAATCGAGGATATGCCATCATCTTTCCTCTTGTGATAGTTTACTTACTAAGTCATCATAGATGACCTTCCCTATATTCTTGGTGTGTGATAAGACCGTGGGGCTATAATGTTGATTTGAATTGATCATTTTTTCACCCATACCTGATGTGAGTCATCGGGATCATCCAGTATAGTGAGAACCAAGATTTGTAACAATGTGTTTTTTAGGCCACTTTAATGGAGGTTTTATAAGGCTTACTTTCTTGTGAAGACCTAACCTTGCGAGTTCCATCTTCACAACCAAAGAGAGCTTTTGGGACATAAGATTTTGGGTAATCAAGACTTGTGATTTTTACAAATTCATCATAGCCAAAACATAAAGGTTTAGACTCCTTTTTAATTGTAAGTGTATATTGGACTAGTCTTTATCCTTTTCCACGATAGTTGTATACCAAAACTCTTGAAGATATTTTGGGTATAGAACTTTTGGTGTATTGACAAGGGCCATAGAAATAACAGTTTACAAAACTTGGCCATCACCTTCTAGTTAGAACATTTTTTAGGGTAGTCAAAGCAAGCAATAACGTTGTTTGTCGAGACATCCACAGTGTTGAGTTTAAAGTTTTGAACCGATGGTGCTTTTATAATGCTTTAAAATCCATTTGAGAAGTTTTGAAAAGTTTTAGAACACTTAGCTTTTAAAATATCGAGATTTGGAAAAGATTTTGACAAAGTTTATCTCAAAGATTTTAAAGCATGAGTGTGTTTTGTGTTTGTAAAGGGTTTATATAGGTTGTGAATAAATGCTTTGATGGATGTAACAATGATAATGAAATAAGATTTTGAAACGCTTTGACATCCGTTAATTACATTCGTGAAAATTGGAGATATCATTTCCATCTTCACGACTTATGCTTAATCTCAACACCTGCAGATGATATTATATTTAATTTGCGTGTGTGTATTAGGGAGGAGGGAATTTGGTTTATATACCTTGAATGTATAATCGGTTTCAAGTACGCATTAAATGCGTGGTGGTGTGGAAGGATTTAGTAGGTCCCTAAAATTTTTGGAATACACTTATTATCAAATCATGATAAAGTGAATGCACTTTTTTCAGAAAATGTTATTTATATAATGAAAACGGTAACAATGTTAAATATTTAGTAATTAAATCTGTAGAGCATTTAGTTTAGTTGATACATATTTTTTATTTTAGGGACATGAGGGATCTGAAGGATTTATAAGGTATTGGAATTCCATGAACATTATTAAGTCGGAGACTGATTGTCAATATTTAGCATTCCCAATTCAAACTTTCAGTCTATTGAACTTTGGTTCATCCAAAGGTTTGTAAATATATCGGTAGTGATATTGATGAATGATGAAGTGAAGTTCAATATCACCCTTTATCATGTGGTCCTTGATAAAGTGATATATGATGTCAACGTGTTTGGTTCTTGATTGTAGTACAAGGTTATTGGATATGGAAATGTCCTTGTTGTTGTTATAAAAGATGGGTACTTTCTCATATACTATGTCATTGTCATTGATTTGACTTTTTATATATAGTTCGCCACCAAGAACCTTACATGTACTTGATGACATGGCAACTGATTGTTGCTTTATAACACTCAACACTTGTTTGCCACCAAGCAACTTACATGTACTTGAAGTGTTTTTTTTTGTCTATGTTGTATCCATCATAGTCTGAGTCTTAATATCCTTTCATATTAAAGCCTGAACACTTTATATACCATAGATCAAGACTTGGTGTGCCTTTCAGGTACATGAATATTCTCTTTACAGCAACCAAGTGTGATTCTTTTTTATTTTCTTGGTACCTTGCACAAAGGCAAGTTGAGAACTTAATATTAGGTATGCTGGTTATGAGATACATCAGTGACCCAATCATTCCTCTATCTTTGAGTCTGGATTGATTTCCTAGTTAAATTAGGGACCCAAGTTTTTTGAGGAACCAAGGGTGTCTTCACTAATCAGCATTTAGAGATATCACACTTTTTGAGTAAGTCCCAATATACTTATCTTGGTTGATGGAGATGCCTTTGTCTGATTGTTTGATTTGAACGCTAAGGAAGTAAGTAAGTTCATCCATCATAATCATCTCATACTTCTTAGTCATTAGCTTAGCAAATTACTTACATAGTTTGTTATTTGTTGAACCAAATATAATAGCATCCATATGCACTTGTACGGGATCACATCAACTTTAGTTTTGTAAACGAATAAGGTGTTATCAAACTTTCCTCTTACAAATTGGTATTGAATGAGGCATGTTAAGAGAGTTTCATACCATGCTCTTGAAGCTTGTTTAAGTCCATAAAGGGCTTTGTCTAGTTTGCATACATAGTGAAAACTCATTACTCAAATCTAGGGTTGTTGGACATAAACTTCTTCTTTGAGTTTACCGTTCAAGAATGCAATTTTGACATCCATTTATAAAATTTGAAGTTCTTGTAAGTGGCATGGGCATGGAATCCCGATGGCTTCAAGTCTTGAAACAAGAACAAATATCTCATCATAGTTCATTCTTTCTTCTTTCCTATACCCTCGAGCAACAAGTCGCCTTGTTCTTGATGACAAATGCCATTTTCATCCATCTTGTTCCTAAAAATTCATTTGACCCCAATGGTTTTCCCTTTAGGATGGGGAACGGACTTTGTTTCTTTCTCATTGGTTCAATTCATCTTGCATGGCATCAACCCAACTTGGCTTTTTTAGTGCCTTTGAAACCTTTTTGTTCATTTTCGGATAAGAAATATGCCACTAAGCGTTCTCTTACAATATTCACAAGTTCAATGTGTTTTCTCTTGACCACTTAACCGAGAGGTACATATTTGTGGGAAAGTGAGAAGTTTAGGAATGATTCTTCAACTGCGGTGAAGAAGATTTCCTTGTGTGTTCATCGATGAAGAGCATCATAATGTTCAAATGAACAATGTGTTCTTATTGGTGGCTAGGTTTTCAAAACATTTTGTTCGATGAACATTAGTTTGAGTTTGTTTGTTATAGGTTCATCGGTCTCGATGATTGAGGTTGTGGGTTTGGTCTATAAAATGACATAATGAAGTATGTCACCATCATTATGATGGTCGTTTTAGGGTTTTGAATGAAGCAATTCATGAGCTAGAGATCTATCAGATTCAGTGATATTGATTTCTTCAATTGAAGTATGTGAGAACCTGATGGCTTCCATACTCTCATTAAAGGTAACATGAAATGTTTCCTCTATTTTTTTTCTCCTTGTGTTAAAGACTATGAAGGTCGTTTGATGTAGAAGATGGACTCTCTAGCCTTTATGGCGATTTTCTTCCCTTGAAACCCTAGGTCTGAATTTTTTCACCTAGGGATTACTTCTTCCAATTAAATTTCAAGGTAAATTAATCTACATAATCTGTTAGATTATGTTTGGAGAGGACCCAATCCATGATTTTCATTCAAACCGGTTAGGTTTTAATTGATTGGGAAGCGGCGACTAGGTTATCTAAGGATTTCAAAAAGTTGGTTTTGATTGATTGATGCGTGGCTATAAGAAGATGAACAATGATTTGCCAATGTTAGGGTTATATCATTATTGTCGGTGAATGCGTTTAGGTGTCGGCATAATGTTGCCGATTTGGAGTGATGGAATAGGGTTTGCGTCGAGAGGCTGCTACATGAATGGTTGGTGGTCCACATGGTGGATTAGGTGCTTGGGTTTCTTCGGTTCGCAATTTCACTGAAATTCAACCTTGGGTTTTCTTGGCTAGGGTTGGGGTGGACGGATTTGGGTTCCATGATGATCTTTTGTTGGTTTGTGGCATTTTTCACCGTATGGGGTGTACTGGTCCTTTGGCCATCGTTGGTGTTGGGTGGCAATGCTACTTGAGATCGTTTGTTGCTATTGCAACTTGGATGTTGGTGGCGCAATCATAGGTCAAGCTATGAAGACATTGAAGACGGAGTGCTCACCATGGATCTGATTGATGAACTGGTTTTTCTTACATTTTGATTGTTTATTTAAATATAATTTGCTTTCTATTCTGTTTGTCTAGTTGGTTGTAACTAGTTGATCGTTTGTGGCCAGTCACAAATGATATAGGGTTGTTCAGCGGTTGCTTGAGGTTAATGTGGTATTTTTGACCACATTCTATTGTATAAACGGATTTTTGGTATAATGAATTTTACCAGGTGAAAATCCTTTTACCCAAAAATGAAGGCTTTAGAGACAAGAGAGTATCCAAGAAAGTATCCATTATTAGCTTTAGTATCAAACTTTCCAAGGTGATCTTTATCATTAAATAAACACAAGACAACCAAAGACATGAAAATAGCTGACATTGGGAAGTCATCCATGAAATACTTCATAAAGAGTTTTGTTATGTCTTTTAGCAATTATGAATCCGAGTAAATAATGCAAAGCTTAGAGCCTCACTCCAAAAAAAATTAGACATAGCTGATCTATTTAACATTGTTCTTACAACCTCAATGAGGGTTCTATTTCAACTAAACCGTTGTGTTAGGTGTATAGGTAGAAAAAAGTTTTGAGAAATCTCTTTTTCATCACAAAATCTATCAAAAGTATTATTCCTAAATTTAATTACATTGTAATATAATGTAAGTTTAAACAGTTTTTTAAACAAGAATACTAAAAATGGATTAAACAAAATACACAACAAAGTTTTCAACATTTAAATTCTTATTAGAAATAATTCAAAGAATTTGTATTGATTATTTGTGAAATAAATCAAAGTTGAATGACAAAATATAGTGATCTCCTTACTTTCTTAAACAAACAAAAGTATGTATTTAAGTAAGAACTATGCTAATTCTTTGAAAGAATCCAAAGACTTAGTTCTAGGAGAAGTAAATGCTCTCGTAAATGCTAACACATTAATTGTACGAGGTAACATTTACTCTATTACAACATTCTCTTTTATAGGCAAAGATGAGGTGGATACCCGTGGGTTAATAGCGGCAAACAAACAAGGAGGTAGCCAGGATACTGCGCATTAAGTGTTTTATTCTTGGAGTCCAACCTTACTTTAGAGTATAATGTTGACAACTATTTTTCCTTTATGTACTAACTTTTGTACTTTATTGACTTTCTTTGATAAGTAGTTATCATTTATCTTTTCAATAAAGTTCCCGCTATTTGTTTGAGATTTAGATATTTCTCCTAACTATCTAATTTCATGATGTATTTGTTATTGAGGATATCAATGGAAGTCAATGAGCTATTGTTATCGCTCACTGATTCTGTCATTTCTTTCAGGTTCAGGCTTCACTTTGCTAAGTTCCACCTTTGAAAGTGGGGAGACTTTCTTTAGTCTCTAAAGAAATCATGAAAATAACTCTCCCAAATGTTGTATCATTCATAGACATCATTTATACTTGGAGTATTTTATGTTTAAATCTTAGTCGAAAATTATTGGGTTTTGAATTGGCCCAACAACATGTAATGTTCAAGAGCACACAACATTAAGGAATTAAACTTTAAGACAAGTTCATTTAAACTTGTTTCATGTTCAAAGCAAGGAGTACCAATGTAGTAGTTTTTGTCCATCCCGGCAAGACATGTTGCCTCACATGAATGTAACTTCAATTTGAATTCTTTAGGTGAAAAAGTAGCGTATGATGAGTTGCATTGGTCAACATTAAGAGCCTATATTTCAGTGTCAAGTATCTTCCTTAATAACCGGATGTTGGTAGCCCTCTTTCATGCTATAAATTAAGTTTATATTAACTTCCCTAGTGGTTTGCATATATCCCTACCACTCTCAGCCTATTTGCCTTTCAGTAAAGCGCTTGCTTTTTTTGGCAAAAAATTTGATTTCCGGTAAAACTCGAAACAAACTACTGAGCAGATGAGTGTACAACAGGCCGGAACACGTATTGACCGATCCCTTGATCATTAAAAAACCATTGATCTGTATATATACAAAAACAATGTGAACATTTTTCTATGTACAATTAAGCCTGCAAACTAGTATCAGTTTGGCACTTTGGCACTTCATACTGGTGACTGTATAACTCTTTACTACAGTAGTTTGTATTCCAGTATATTAGAGGGCGTACTCCTAGCTATCAGTATGATTGAACTTGTAACTAGGTCTTTTTACCTGTGGTCTATCCAATATATGTGAATAGCTTAATTATATTTTCTCGTCATCTGGTTCTGGTTCTGGTTCTGGTTCTTATCTTCCGATCATTCTCCTCCCCCCTCATTAGCACAAGTTCGCAAATGTTAATGATACCATTTCTGCATCTATATATCTCCCTGCCTTGTTGATGCTCCATAAATTTCAAACTCATTAATACCGTCCCTTTTACTACGGTAAATCGACTAGGTTTAAAAAATCGTCTATAAGCATTGTATAAACCAAAAAAACATCAACCAAAGGGCCTCTGGTCTAGCGGTATGGAGGTTTTACCCTCCTAGGCAAGGTCTCAAGTTGGAGTCTTGTCTAGGGCGATAGGGGTTTCCTCCGCGTCGTGGGAAGGGTGTCATTGCGGCTGGCTGACCCAACCTGTGGTGTGGGCTTCCTTCATGTAGAGCCATGTAGTCACAATTTCGTTCAAAAAAAACCAAAAAAACATCATATAATTTATTCATGGGCATCAAAGATATAACATGTAAATTGTATTACCAGTTAAGATGGTGTTAGAGTACGTCAGTAAGCATTCGGCCTATTGTATCTATTACCACATCTATCTCATGCACAATGTATTTACACGATATGATCTACATAAGTTCAGGACTTTCAGCCACTCGTAAAACCCTTAAGACGTTTTGCAACCAAATATTTTCCCATTTTTTTCCTATTCGAGAACATTATTTATCATATCAAATTAATATATACGATAGCGCTGTTTTCTTAGTATACATTTTTTTTCTTTTCTTTTTTTTTGGTTTCATCCTATTCATCAGAATAAGGTTCATCCTATTGTTTGGCTTATATAATCTGAGATGTGTAATTCACTATATATGGCCAATATGGCCTACTGTACTTTTATGGTTTATGTTACCGGCCAGTTTGGCTTTAGTTTTGTTAAAAGATCCGTACTTTCAGTTCCTAGTATACATGATCTTGCTGTTTTAATTCCTTTTTTCCATATCGAGTGAAAAGAAAGAAAAGAAAGATTGTCTAAATATATGCTTAAACGTTTCTACATAAGGAAATAAAGGTTGATATTCTTCTTATGAGGAAAAGTTTCTTTTTGTCCCTCATATCTTGTGCAACATATAATTCTCGCTATTCGCCAAGTCCCATTCTACGGACATATGTGCCACATTTAGATGATACTTTTGGGACGAGAATTTACCAAAGGTAAACGAAGGAATACCAAAATGAGAGAAAGCAGCGAATGCAAATTATAGCAAAAATATATAATGAAGATATACAAGATTGAATCCAAAATCCTATATAAAACCATCAGACACAAACCCTAAAACACAAATATAACCCCTAAAAACATTATGTATTACACAAAACAAACCATGGAGAACCGGGAAATGATTGTGAGTAAATGCCATTGTGTGTCTTCATTAGTACACTTTTCTTTGGTGAATCTGATAAACTATCATGTTCTTTCTGTCTAATATTCTGTTTTAGTCTAATAGAGCAATGATGTACAAATTAACCTTTATTTAGGTTATATTTTCACATAAATCTAAAAAGAATTAAGAACCACATATGTTTAGCTTAAAAAATTAAAGATTTTCAATAGAATCTCAACACAACAACACAAATGCTAGAAGAATGAAACCTAAGAATGGCCATTATATTCGATGATGGGGGATAAAAGATGCATGCGTCTTTGTGTGAAGTGTGTGTGATATAATGATGTTCATAGAATCTGCTTTGTGTTTATTCTGCTTGCTGGATAATGAATGTGTCTATATGTAGTTATGTAGACGAGCGGTTAATGTTCTCAAAAACCTTAACTAGAGTGCAAACATCAGATTCCAACTTCCTGCATATATGTCCCAACCTTAACTCCAAGTTGTGGAGTATAACTTGTGAACGGATCATTTATGTGGTTAGAAAAAACTAGTTTTAAACACACAATATCGATTCTTTATTGAGCAATCAAAAATACGCTATAGAAACAAAGTTTAATGTAGAGTACGCAATATCAATTCGATAATTAGCTTTCAAAATACGATAAAAACAAAGATTATTGTCTTAAACAAGCAATACAGATAAGAATATACTATTAAACATCATATAGGAGGAGTGTAGTATAATCAATCCAAACTAGGCATAAAATGACAGCATTGTCCGTTGCATAGTTTAGGACAAGCATTGATCATAGCTAATCTACTAAAAACATTAGTTAATTCTCCATTATATCTGAATAAAACTGTAACTAGCTAGCTAGTGTTTGTTCTTTTTTATTTTTATTAATTTTCCTTTGGTTTTTGTTTCAAGTTGAAAGGGAGATTCTTTTGTACAAAATTAATTAATATTTCAAAGAATCAGACAAGCTTAATAATGTAAGACCTATGTAAGGAGATGATTATCTTAACATGGTCATCCATAGGGGGCACAAAATCGTAGCAAATCCTAAAAGGGCCAAAACAAATTTTATAAAGTAGACATTTGAACCACAAATATTAATTTAAACAACATTCATAAACAGTGTTTTGCATGATATGAGAGAGACTATCCTTGCTCTATTTTAAGTAGTATACTGTTTTTACAGATTTCAAGAGATAGCCTATGTTTTAAAAATCTACTACTTAATCTTGAAAATTAGGGTTTCTGGTTCATTGGTTTTAGGGTTTCCGATTACAGCAAGATATTGGAAGTCTTTAGGTAACGAATTTGAAAAAGAAAATAGCTGGCTAGCTATAAATTATCTTGTATGTATGATTATAAACATAGTTACCATTTGGCGTGGAGACCATGAAAGTTGAGCAAGTTTCAAGTAGCTTGTAGCTTCGAAGCGTTCACTTCATCGTTCGCTTTAATTTGATTCTTCCTCTTCTTTTTCTTCTTGTAAGGGATCCCTCTTGCCTTAGCTTGACACTCCTTCACTTCTCGTAAATAAACCCGAATTGCTCCATTTCCAAATGGATTATTCTCGGAAGAGCCGCCGTTTTCCTCATATGCGGCTCTTAATCGCCCAATTAAAGCGTCAAGACTGCCCCACGCTGAGAAGGGCAAGTGCAGGGCAGGAGGGTCAGGTTGCCCAAAGAAAACACAACCATGTAAATGAACCTTAGTTTTTCCAAATTGATCAAGGTATCTTAGGAATTCGAGAACATGACTAAAGTTGCACTGTGAGAGAGAAACAGGTGGCCTTTGATTCTTTAGATACTGCCCAAAAGTGTTCCAATCACGTCTTTTTTGTGATTCGTAACGGCAAAGGTAGGATTTTGACTCTGATCCGCGCTAGCGAATCAGGAAGACCCTTCGGATGGATCTTTTGGTGTGGTACTTGACATGTGGATGTGCTTTCTGAAGAAAGTTCTTGTGTGTTTTTGGGAAAAAATGGATGATCCTCCAAGGTGAAAAATAGTAAAAATAAATAGTGAAGAAAGAAGAAAAAGATGAATATCACATATTGAGTCTAGTAATGAGGAGACATGTCATGGGTCCCGATAAGGAAGCTTTTCTCCCTCTATCATTTTCATTTCAATTTCTTCATCAAGGGCATTATAAGCACTAAGCCATTACTTTAGTTTCAATTTTAATCTTTCTATTATTATATGTAAGTAGGGTATTGATAATAATTAATTATGATATTTCATTTGCATCATATATTTCCATGAATCATTTAGCCGGTGAGGTCAATCTAACGGCAACTTCTTACATTTTAATTAAAAACTAACTGAGATAGATTTTAACCGAATGTCTCATGTCTATGTGTCCTCTTCTATGCCAGAAACTCCAATTTATGCTCTCTTTTATCTAAATAGCAGATATTTATTAAAAGCTTTAGAAAGACACTAGATCGAGAATAAAGGAATTACAAGAGTTTAGAACAAGCAGACGGATGGATCAGATCGAATCTAGTTTAGTAATATTCTGTTGTGAACCACAAGTGAGAGGACTTTCACAGGTTCGAAAGAGTGTCCCTTAGGTTTTTCAAATTAAAGTATGCGATTCATTGGTGCCTCCAATTTTTTATTCATTTTTGGTAAAGGGTTTCCCGATAAATGTATTACTTAGCGTTCAAGTACAACGGATGTATGTGAATCTCACATCTCACCCGTTACATAGCGGCGAGCTAACATAACAAAGCAAACTACTTCTGAAGAGATGACGACTATGACCTATCCAAGTAGAGGCCCACATCCAGGTCTAAGTAGTCTTGTAGATGGTTCACAAACATTTGAATCTTTGTGTAACAAGTAATCACGGTAAATGCTAGGCCAGATACAAGAAAATAAATAAGAAAACAATCATGAACACAACGGAATTCATGTAGTTCAAGGACAAAATCAGAGATGTCTATGTTTACGTAAAATTGTTTTAGGTTCACATCAATGAATAAAGAGTCATGCTAGATAGCTAGACACATAAAAAATCATCGGCCGGCGTGTCGTAGTGATTGAGTAATAACATCGAGGTAAAACCCCTTTAAACAAAAAAATGAATAAAAGACTTGACATGATCGAGTTTATTTATTAGGTGCACAAAACATGTTTTTATAAAAAATTATTGTCAATAAATTTGCAACATGGTCATGGATGCATAAAGAAATAATTCTATATTATATATTTTTGAAAATATATATATAAAAGGGAATCTTGAGAGAGATGGATAGGCTGCTAACAATATAATAATTGAGCAATATATATTGTGTTTCGTATGAATTACGTCAAAAGAAAACGTTGGTTTATTTGTGAATTATTAATATTTTGGTTGAATTTTCCTCTATGGTACATGATTGAAATATAAATATTCTATGGTGCAATGCAGCTGCAGGTTACTATCTCTTTAAAGTTAT
Source organism: Chrysanthemum makinoi (assembly GCA_910596185.1). Classification (NCBI taxonomy): domain Eukaryota; kingdom Viridiplantae; phylum Streptophyta; class Magnoliopsida; order Asterales; family Asteraceae; genus Chrysanthemum; species Chrysanthemum makinoi. The sequence continues at coordinate 25,744,643 of OU343223.1, read as the reverse complement.
ATACATTAAATCGATGGACGACTTTACACATTTACCCTATTATAAGTTAACACTTCGTTTATGGACACTTATAATATTCCTTTATAACTGTACTTGTTTTGCCTCTAGCTAGCTTTTTATAGCTTAATAAAATTTCTTCATTTTAAGTAAGCCTCCTAAAAGATTGAGTTTATAAGATAAAGTTTTATGTAGGCTATAAGCTTCGTCGTTTGGACGATGAGCTTATTCTAAAAGCTTCACCGATAATGACGAGGCGGCTTTAGAAATCGCCATTTCGGTTTTTGATAGGTCATTAGTAAATGTCGATCGAGAAGCTTATGTTCACTCTATTTAATTTCATCACATGATATATGCATCGTATGCCGTAGGTCTATCCAGATTCAAGTACTTTACTATTTAGCCTTTAATGGAATGTTATAGAAGAGTCAAAGATTAACTGGCCTATAGTGAATGAACATGGAGTTGAAAGGACAATTCTACTATTCTCCTCATATCTTTATTGTGAATTGGTTCGTTGAATATCGTCAGACATTTCGATGCATGCATTTGAGACATATAATATTAACATCCTGCTTCTACCTACTTGTATCTTAAAGTCTCTAAATAAAAATTTTGAGTGTGTAAATCATGTTTCTATTTTATTGGGTATACTGCTATAGCAACACTCTTTTTAAAGTGCAAAATCTCCTAAACATACACTTTTTAACATTTTTATAATTAGATAGAAAAAGGTATAATTGCTAGTTTCTTGTTGGTTTTCTTTTTATAAATATATTGTTGTTCAAAATATAAATAAATAAATAAATAAAAATAAATAAATTTGTGTGTAACATTAGTAAATTACCCATTTTAATGTGAGTTTGATTTGTCATCAATGATTAAGGGTTAGATGAATTTTCAATCTTTACTCTTATTTGATGTTTCTGATGGAATGAATTCACACATTATTTGGTTGATTGGTTGAGATTAATCAAAGATTTAACATTTTAACCTATTTTTACCCAATATATATACCTTTTTTTTTAATTTTCTCATTTCTCACACTTTCTCTGTGATTTCCTCCATAAAGCGGTTAACACTTCTCAATCCGTGACAACCAGGTCAACCACCACATCCGTTACCAATAGCCATAAATTTACTCCGTCTCCACTTTATCCGGTAATTTTTGATCTTCTTCAATTATGCATTATCTTCTTCAATTTCGTCATTATTTTGTTCAATTTCTCCATTATCTTCTTCAATTTTCGGATGGAGATTTTTATCTTAACGATGCTCTGATTTACGTTGGAGAAGATTCAATTGATAATTCAATTGATGTTAGCGAGTTCAATTTGTGCTTCTAATGTTGATGATAATGTTTCATGTGAGCCAGTTTTATTTTATTTTATGTTAATCACGTTTATTAATTAAGCTATTTATTAATTAAATTTTGTTAGTATTTTTCAGGTTTACTTTGTTATACATGCATGTGATAGTTAGGTGTTGTTATTTTTTGCCTATTCATGAAGTACATTTGTTTGATTTTGCTTTTATATAATTTGTTAGTTTGATTTTGCTTTTATATAAATTTGTTAGTTTGATTGGATGTGTTTTTGTTGAGTTTACTTTGTGTAGTATCCGTGATGATATTTCAAGTTGATGATAGTTTGATTTTGCTTTTTAATTAAGGTTTTAGTGTAATTTGCTTCTAATTTAAGTTTTTTGGTGAAAATAATGTTAAATGTAGTGTACTTGATTTCTTACCACATTGTTCGATATTTCTATGTGTAACGGTTATTGTTGCGATTGTTGCATATTATGGATTAGAGATATTGTGTTTGGTAGTTTTGAATGAAGAGTGATAAGCGTTGATGTGATAGTTGTCTTGTTAGTGTATTTGTAAAGGAAGCGTTTTGCTATGTAGTCAAATTAGTGGTAAGTGATGTTTGTTGTTGCGTGATTTCTTAAGCGGTTATTTGCATATTTAAGAAGAAGAGTCGTTTTGGCATTGTTTACATATATTTGGTAATGATAGTTATTTTGTCAATTTATGTTCTCTTGAATTAAATTATAGATTTCACTAGCAAGGTAACTACTTGGTTTTGTGTTTTGTTATGATAATGCTTAAGTATATTAATGTAGATATTATATTGCTTTTAAATAAGGTCATTAGTTTTGATTGGAAGTGTTGTTGTTTTGAGTTTAGTCTTTGTGTAGTATCATCATGATATTGTCACTAGTGAAATATTTGATGCATAGTATCACCGATGATATTTCAAGTTATTTGTGTTATTATCACTATGATATTTTTCATAGTATCACCCGTATTTCAAGTAATGTATAGTATCACTTGTGATATTTTAAGATAATTTTTGAAGTTATTGTGTTATGCTTTTTGACTTTGTGTTTTATCACCTTCTTTTGATTCTAGTGGTTTGAAAACTCCTTCATCTTTTATTCATCATGATTTCATTGATACTCCTTGTGGATCGGTTTTTTGGGTTCCTAGAGTTCTTTGCTAGTGTGCTACCAGTTTTGTTTAGTGTTTATGATTCTTTTGAGGATTGCATTAGTATGTATATGAGATATGCTTGAGGCGAGGATTTGGTATTAGAAAGTCTACTCGAGAAAAGGTTAAGGGATGGTTTTGTAAAAGTATTTAGTTTGCAATAGAAGGATGCCCAAAGAAAATTCGTTTGAATCGTTAGCTCTAAGAAAGGTGACAAACAAGTAAGGACTTGAACTATAGAATACTTGGTTACCAAGTTTTCATATGATTCTGGTGTTAGAAAATGTAGGCTTACTACATTCGATGTGGAACATAATCATGAACTAGATGAGTGTTGAGTATAAGAATTTTCAAGAGTGAGAGCTAACGCATACTGTAGCATCTCTTTATAATCAAAGCTTGAATTATAATCTTGGTGCAACTGACTCTTGTATAGGTTTGAAAGGGTCCTCGGCACTTGTTCATGGTACAAAGCCGAGTTTAACAATCTAGTTAAGTGTTGTTTCATAAGATAGATGCACATATGCTTATTAATCGTATGGAAGATTTAAGTCGGAAACACTCTTTGATTATCTTGTTTAGAATCTTTGAGCTTATTGGACTCTTTTTAGGTACGATCAAGTTGCTAAATTGAATTACAAAGAGTTTGGCGATATAGTCTCATTTGATGCTACATACAAAACTAACAAGTATGTTTTTTGAACCTTTTTTAATATCTCTTGTGATATTTGCATTTGCTTTTCTACATTTTATATATATTATCCCAGATACTTCTTTTTAATTTGGTTCCCTTCGCAATAGATAATCACGGAGATCTGTATTTGTTGGATTCAGTTTCTTAAAAATGAAACTCTTGAATCTTATGTATGGTTATGCAAGCATTCAAGAAAGCATTTGTTCGTTAGTTCAAATATCATGTTCTTGATCAAGATGGTGCAATCGCGGAAGGCTATAGTGAAGTTTTTCACGATTAAAGCCTGTGGCATATCATGCAAAGCTTCCATCTAATATCTTTTGTGATATTTTGCATCTTTTATCTCCTGTGATATTTGTATTGGACTATATAATTATGTGTGTTTTTTGGATTGTATCATTTGTGATATTTTTGTATAGTGGCACTTTATTGTTTTCATTCTATCACTTGTGATCGTTTGTTGCTTTGCATTTCTTTGTGTGTGTATAATGATTCTCTTTTTGTATCGAAGGGTATGATGATCTGATTTCAAGAATAAATTTCACAAGATTGTTTGGAACATATATTGGCCACTGAGGAGTTTGAGATGAGATGGAATGGAGTTAATGGTTGAATTTGGTCTTTTAAATCATCAGTGGTTGAATAAGATCATATAGGATTAGGGCATCATGGATTCAGTTTTTTTTGTTGATTCTCTCTTTGTTGATGAGGAA
>OU343223.1:25449944-25740648 GCA_910596185.1 Chrysanthemum makinoi | reverse complement strand
GGAATTTTCAAAACCCAAGATAATTTTTTCACTTATAATTTTTTTTCTTTCACATCTTCCTTTCAAAAGGATAAAATGTTTGTATTTCACAACATAGAAATCTCTTTTCAAAAGGATAAAACGTTTAGCACCCATGAGCAATCAGGGTTCGTGCCTTCATAGCAGAAATAAACTTAACGGATTTGAGGGGTTGAGTACCATGATAAACGAATTCAGGGTCTCATACATTTCCAAAGATTACGGTTCTAGCATAGCAGTCAATGGAAGCTCTATGAGAAGCCAACCAATCCATGCCTAGAATGATATCAAAATTCGACCATATCGAGAGAGATCCCTGATTTGCAGGCGAATACGATCATCAAAACGTAAGGGGCAATTAACATATTTATGATCAATGAGCATATGGTTTTTCATAGGTGTGGAAATTGATAAGTGGTTTGTTAGTGGTGTGGGGATCATTTTTAGTTTCTTCATGCAAATGTGAATGAGATATAATAATAGAGTGTGTGGCACGGTATCAAATAAAGTGAAGAGCGGTATAATCATCAATGTAAAGAAAGAGGTAATGGTACAGACGGAAGTGCGTTACGCCTTTCAGTCCAATAGCAGTAGTAGACCTTGCATCCGTAGTAGGAGGTGGCTTGATGTAGTTTCAGTGTCACAGGGTTCCTCTTAGGGCAATCTTTGATCTTGTGAGTAGTGGAGCCACAAGCAAAACAACCACCAGTGGCCTTGAAACCTTGTCTGGATGAGCTTTACCACAAGTGAGTACAGAGATGGGTGGGGGAGGTAATGCCTTAAACGTCCTTTCTTTGACTGATGAACGCAACGTACGACCATTGTGGTCCCGAGCCGATCCTGTCTATGGACGCGCAAGTTGTTGTTACCTGATTACGACGATCATTCCCACTCTACCGGCAGCCACCTGCTATCGACCTCTCGCCTCTGCAGGCGTATGGAGTCGGCATTCCTACCGATGACCATGGTCATAACTCCTGTCCACCTGTCCTCGAATCATAACTCTGCCCGGAATTTCCCTGTATTCACTACCACGAGCCTAGCTTCATGAATCCGATCACCATCACGGTTTGCGCTTGTTGGAACCTGAACCCTCATGAAGATCTCGATGTTGCGGGCGAACAGCGTCATTGCAGGTGACACATCCTCCGACTCATATTAGGCGGTCGGTCCAACACCCATTTCTTAAGTCCCCACTTGAAGTGCTTGGCCTGGCGCCTACAATCCCAGCAATGGTCCCACAAAATGACCAACCTCATAAACTGCCCATGTACTCATTGGAGTTCTAAATCAAAGCGGTAGATAGCCGATATTCCCTCTCATACCTTTCTTTGTTATTTGTCGAGAATAGCGGTTATAGAAGATGGTGCGAAATCACCCAGGGGCAAGTAATAGCAAAGGCATCTCCTCCTCTCGCCTGTTTGAGTGCCTTCCACCAATTCAATGCATCACCTTCCAACTTAAATGTAGCCAAACGGGTCTTGAACTCGTCTCCACAACCCAACACTTCAAACAGCTTTTCTATATGTGTGATCCAGTCCTCGGCCTCCGTGGGAGTGGCAGTAGTGCTGAAAGAAAGGGGCTTGAGCTTACCGAAACGCTCGAGCCAAGTGTGCAATCTTAGGTGGGTTGATCACCTCCTACCTACCGAAGGACGAGCATGCGTCATTGGGGATGTTGTTGATCACACAATGTGTCATCATCTCGAGGTGTGGTAAGACCAGGAAAAGAGTGTTGAGGGCATTAGCGATCGCAGACATCAAGTTAGGGATGTCTTCGTCCCCTTAAATTTGACCGATTCGACGAGTGGTAACCATCGGACGATTATCAAAGCGATTAGCAAAATCAACAAAGGTGAGACACAAAACGGAAATACGCAGAATGAAGCCTAAAGTCTACCCAATCCTCACAGGTCATAGCCTAAGCTCTAAGGGTCTCAAAACTGTCTCGATACCATAAATTGTAACGCCATGGGCAGATAGGGTAAAGGAATCACAAATATGGTGTCATATCAGAGCAAACATAAAATAACAAAAGGAAGTCTCAACATAAATTACAGAAATAAAGTAAGTCAACATGACTTAAAATACATAGGTTCCCAATGAAGAAATTCCAACGAGAAATAAACTAAAATAACAAAGGTCTTAAAATGGCATCATAAGTTCAAAGCTAAAATCTCTAAGGTAAGTCCACACCTTTCAGCCTCAATCCCAAGCAACCTTAGCTCCTAGCTTAGATACACGCCGCGGAAGAAAAGGAAAATGCGGTGAGCTTCAAAGCTCGGTGAACGAGATATAACAACAAAGTAATATGAAACATAAGCGAATACAGAATATGGTGTGAAGGAAAATAACAGAATCATAAACAGAATACATAAAACAGAAATAACGGATAAAGGTTTAGTCATCTACCACGAGCCCAGAACATATATCAGAAATAATCACACATAAGGCAACATATGTAGAGGAGACCTACCAGAGTTATGAAGGACGTGCATGCCTTGCAGCATCAATCATCAGATAATACATATAACAGATAAATAGATAATCAGATAAACAGACCTAGGATGCATCCATACGCCCCTACCTTAACATATACAAAATATGTTCCACCACCAAGGGACGTGGCAGAACATCACTCTACTGCCCTAGAGTCATGCCAGGGTTAAATCATCGACACGGACATGGAACCCCATGCCTAGTGAAATAATAGCTCGGAGTGTCAAACTAACTGGTCGGGAATGAGAATGTCGAAATGACATGAATCATAGGTAATCATAAAGGTCAAAACAAAATACATATCGAAGGTTCATAATCATAAGGTCCAAATCGAGAAAGTCAAATGTCGGATATAGCAAGGTTCAACAAAGCAGAAGTTTAGACAAATAGAGATTCAACAAAGCGAGAAGGGATTCATAGCAATGGCATAGGAAACCCTAATAAGCATAAGAGAAAAGCCAAAGAAAGAAAAATCATGAGAAACCTTTTGAAAGGTTAGGAATATCGTACCTTATTCCAAAAAAAATAACAAAAGCAAGAAACACGGAAGCAAAAGGATCACTACTTCTTCGCAGAACCTATACAAATTAAATACCACGTATTACTTTTAAGTCTGATGAATTAGGTTTACCCATTTTAGTAAGTTAGTCATTTATGATGCAATTAATATTATATTAGATTTAACATGATGATTATTATAGTTTAGGGTTTAATTATGACAAGTTACAATAGTTTAGGGTCTAAAATGTAAATATTACAAGTTTACTCTTTTTACAAGTTTAGTCCATGCATTTACTCAATTAACGAGCTAACCTTCTAGCTTCATTATTTACAAGACCAACCCTACATCTTTCATTAATTATAGTCTAACCTTTAATCTTAATTAATTCCAAAACCTTTTTAAACTTTAAACCAAGTTGACCCTTTTTAAACATCCATACGACACAAACAAGGCAACACGAGACTCTTTTGAAAATCATTATCGACACAACTAAACCAACGAGGCTCTTATAAAATGATATGCAACTTAAAAAGGTTAAACCAGACGTATTCATGCATTAACCTCTTTTAATTTGACACAAGAAAATAACATAGGTGTATGTCGAGACCTCTATTACTCATCTTAGCTTATCATTGTTTAAGTAAAAACATGCATGGTCGAATGGTCATGGGGTTGAGCAAAGGTTTCAAAACAAAATAGTATGGGTCGAATAGCATGTTAATCCTATTCAATATTTAGGTGACTTATGTATGTGATCGCGTGACTTTATTAACATGTCAATACTTGTGACAAATCTGAAATCAAAAGCAGGATCGAGTTAGCATGTTCATCATATTAAATCTTTAGGTGATCCTACACATGAAATCTTTTGTAACTACTTTTATTATTCATCTGCGATCCTACTCATGACTTATGTGATGATTTCATTTGACTATTTTATTACTCTATGTGATAATAAACATATACATATTCATGCATTCAACGGACCCATGGCGAAATCAAAGAGCAGGTTGCTAGCATGAATGTGGTGCGTGTGCATGTATGATAGCGAGGGTTCAAGAATGTACATGGATTAGATTTATATGGTTTCTCCTTCAACAATTCATGGGTCTTATATGTGTCGATTACATGCATAACATATTTGAGGTTTACATGTTCTTGTTGACCAAGTTTCTTTGTTTTTATTTGAAGCTTTAGTCCATTAGCATGCATGCATTCATGAGGCATATATATATACTCACTGACAGAAAAACAAGAAAACAAAAAAGTAAGGTCGAAAAGGTTTTGACGAAACAAAACAATCTTTGTCTGAATGGTGGAGCAGGAAAGAGGACCAAACTCACGACATAACTACCTTGGAACCTTTTGTGCTTGCCTTGTATCGAATGGAGGAGAAGTGCAGCCGTCACTTGATGAAACTAGGGTTTTAGGTTTGCGTTTTATGTGTGTATCAAATTTTGAGGCATTAAAAAATCAAAGGGATATATATTGTGAGTTTCTTTTAGTTTGACCAGTCAACGAGAGAAATCAAAGGCAAGTCAAGTTAGGGCCTTAATGATTTGCTCACGGGCTGTAACTTGGGCCAGTACTTGGGGGTTCCACAATATGGTATATACTTCTAATTACCAATATTTGGGACCTTTAAATATTAAGCAATGTGTACATGCATTTGTATTTAAATAAAATTTATTGACAGCGATATAGGCGTGTGATTTCTATTTTAGATGTAGCGTAATTATTTTTAATGACCTGTACATTAAGTTTGTCAATCATTTATAAGTGAGATTAAATTAACATTTAATAAGCATGACGTATTTTATGTATTTTATAAATTTTAATTTAGGGGGCAAAATAGTCTTTTTATGCGTTTTAGATTTTGGTTACAACTCTTCCCTCTAAAAAATTTAGATCTCAGAATTGAAATGAAGCGAAATGAAAGCAGGCGAAAACATATACCAAACTTCATGAGAGTGAGGATAACTAGCTTCGCATCGACTCTTAGGTTTCGAATTGCTTCACGCTCGGTGATTTCTCAAAGAGCTTTACGAACGGAATGACTTTGTTTCTCATGACTCTTTCTTGCGATCTAAAAATAGCTTCGGTTCTTGAGACAAAGACATATCGGGTTGAATTTGGTCAAAAGCGGATAGAAGCAATGTCTGTAGGATGATAGTTGTATCCCCTTAGAAGAGATACATGGAAACATCTGAACATCACGATAGCTGGCGGAAGTGCTATACTTAGATAAAAGAAAACTTCTCCATATGCTCAATTTCAAGCGGACCAATAATCGAGGGTGAGCTTGCCGCCCAGAGATTCCAAAAGCGTTCACTCTACTCTAAGCGGTGAAACCTTCAAAAATACCGCGATCTCCAACCTGAAACTCAAATCAGCCCGATGCTTGTCGGCATAACTTTTCTGTCGAGACCTAGCCTCTTTTGACTTTCTTTGCGCTTGACTACTTTCTCATTAGTAATCTCAATCAGTTCTGGACCTTCCAGACGCGTTCACTACTTCATCCCAATTGAATAGGTGCTCTACATTTTCTTCCATAGAAGTTCAAAGGTGTTGCCTTAATGCTAGCATGCCAAGCTGTTGTTGTAAAGCAAACTCTACTAAACACAAATATTCATCGGCTTCCGTCATTCCAAAGCACAAGCCCTTAACATATCCTCTAAGGTCTGAATAGTTCTCTCTGGCCGACCATCACATTTGAGGATGAAAGAACATCTTGAATTTAAGTTGAGCTCCCAAACTTTTTGCAAACTTTCACGAGAAGCGGGAAGTAAACGGTGGATCCTATGGGACACAATAGATGCGAGGGTACCATGAGAGCCTAACAATTTCTGTTTGAAAAATCTCAGCCAATCTACCGATGCCATAATCGCCAGGATTGGTAAAATAGGCGATTTGGTTAGTCGATCAACAACTACCCGTCGCATCATATTTCTTCAGTAAGAGTAGCCAGTCACAAAATCATAGATATCTCATCACTTCCATGCAGGAATCTCCAATGCATTTTGTAACAATCCACTAGCCTTTGGTGTTCAATTTTAACTTTGTTGACAAATCATAGCCGACACAAAGGTAGCCGTCTTGTTTCATGCCATTCCACGGAGATGCTGTTTCAAATCTTTATACATCTTGGTAGAACCGGAAGGATGCATAGTGAAAAGAGAGAACTATGAGCCAGGTCATAACTTTCTCATGATCTTAGGATCATTTGGAGGCATGGCTTTAATCCACATACCATACAATTCCATCATCATCAACCACGAACTCGGTCTGCTTACCTTCTTCAACATTTTGCACCTTGCCCACGAGTTCACCATCATCATACTGAGCTTCTTTGAACTTTGTAGAAAAGGTTGGACTCCACCTTCAAACTAGCCCGGTATCCACGAGGCCACCATTATGCCTGACTCTCGACATCCAAGCGTTCTAAATCATGAAGAATCCTAGGTTCAATCTCAATACTTGCTAGTATGCAGTTCTAAAACAGTCGTCGGCAACTTCATTAGCCTTACGGATGATGCTTTGGATGTTGGTGTCATAATCATAAGTTCTAACCATCTTCTTTGTCTCATGTTAAGCTCTTTACGGGTGAAAATATACTTGAGACTTTTATGATCGATGAAAGATGTCTGAAGTCTCTCCATACGAGGTAATGCCTCAGTTTTTTAATGCAAACACCACTGGCTAACTCAAGATCATGTTGGGTAATTCTCCTCATAAGGTTTGATTGCCTTGAAGCATAGCGATCACCTTTCCATGTTGCATCAAAACCTGACCCAAGCCTTTCTTAGATGCATCCTTTGTAAATCACGAAACCCTCGAGCCGGATGGAAGAGTCAAAATAGGGCGGACACCAATCTCGTTCAACTCTTCAAAACTCTCCTCTCGTTCATCTGTCCATACAAATTTCTCACCTTTCCTCATCAGCTGGGTTAGGGGTAAAGCTAATTGTTAGGAATTAGAAATTCCAGGTTTTAAAGAGTCGGTCACCTCAAGTATATGTAATCGTTAGAAAGCTCGTAGTCATAGTACTTTTATGTTAAGTAGTATTTAGTTTAGTAACACCGTGGAGGACGGACGGGTCTTTACCACTTGTATGCGATCCACACTCGTTGTGTGGCGTTTTATTGTAAGACTATAAATACTCTCTACCTCCCAAGGTAGAGTTGGAGCTCATAATAAGATTTTCTTTCTCTCACTAAAGTTCCCTAAACCTCTAACTTTCTCTCTCTAGAATTCCACTTATCCGCCTACTTTGTGTTATGGTTTGATGTGTATGTGAAATCCAATATCCTACAATTGGTATCAAGAGCCATGGTTAGATCATATCTTACACATCTTTGGATTTCTAGTGGTTTTAGGTGGTTTTTGAGTTTGAAAAAGTTTAGTGGTTTTGCATCATTTGGTTGATTTCTTGTGTTAAAGCTTGGATTTTGTTAGTACTTTTGTGTTTAGAATCATCACAAGTGTTTAGGTTTTCATTTGGTAAGCTTGAATCATCTTGGTTGGGTTGTTTTGGATTGAAAAGTGGTGTTTGTGAAGTTTTCTAGCTAGCGACTTGACCTCTGAATAGCTTTTCTTGCTTGCGACTTGCTTTACATTTTGGTAGCGAGTTGCAGTTTGTGGAGTTAGCGACTTAGGGCTAGCGACTTGCATAGTGAGACAAGCGACAAGCGGTACAAGTAGTGGAATCTCCACTACGGGTAGCGACTTGGTGGAAGTTAGCGAGTTGGTACCTAGCGAGTTGCTATTTAGCGACTTGAATATTTAGCGACTTGGTGCTTAGCAATTCTTTGCCAAAATTTTGTTAGCGACTTGGATTGTAGCGAGTTGTTACATAACGACTTGGAAATTTAGCGACTTAGCACTTAGCGACTTGGTTCACAATTTCCTAGCGACTTGGTGATTTCCTTTAAATCACGGTTTTCTCTTGATTTAGTAAAATCTCGTGAAAGAATCTATTTCCGGTTTAATCATAGAGTTATAAAATCTCGTTTAACTTGTCATCATGTCTACCAACGTTCCTACAATCATCTCCACATTTGTTAGGATGTTCAAGCGGTGGTTCGGACACTCGTCCACCCATGCTTGTGAGGCCGACTATGACTCTTGGGCTCAAGAATCAGTTATCTTGTCTTGGAAAAGAAAATGGGGTTAACATTCTCAAATCCATTGATGAAGGACCTTAACGAGTTGAAACTACTAGAGATATACTTGATACTGCTGAAGATGGAACTTTGATTTCTGGAATGGACGACCAAAGATGTATGATGAGCTTGACGATAAGGAGAAAAAGAGATTCGATCGAGATATCGAGCTTCAACATTATCTTGCAAGGTCTACCAAAGGACATCTACAAGCTTATCAATCACAACAACGAGGCAAAAGCTGTATGGGATAATGTCAAGATGCTTCTTCACGGTTACGAGCTAACTTGTTGAAGACCGAGAATCACAACGTATGATGAATTTGAGCACTTCAAGATGAAACAAGATGAAAGTGTCTATGAGTACTATGTGAGATTTCATAAGCTGGTGAATGACATGAGGAACATCAGAATGACTATGCCTAACATTCAGTTGAACTCAAAATTTGTAAACAACATGAATCCCGAATGGCACAAATTTGTTACTTCTGTGAAGCTCACTAAAGGATTGAAGAATACTAACTATGAGCAGCTCTATGCCTTCCTTCTTGAGAATGAGAGACATGCCATGTTTGAAAAGAGGATTCTTGAACAATTCAAAACAAATCGAGGAGAGACAAGCTCATCAAATGATTCAAATGCCTTCTACTCAAACATTGGGATTACCACTAAAGCTTCACAAGTTATACCCATGGGTGATGGAACTCACAAACTCATTCCGATCCAAAGTTCAAACAAGGCGATCTTTGATGCAACGTGGGTAACTTCATTAATCAACGGCTCTCTGATTAGTCAAAACATGAATTCTCTCCCACAAACCAACAAAACCTCGAAACGACTTCTAACCCACACAATCAAGCTCTTGTCGGAGATGGGAAAATTGTTGTGCAACGATTCGGGAAAGACGGTATGATCAAGGAAGAGGAGGAGCTGGTAGAGGTTATGTTGGTAATCAAAATCGAGGAAGAAATGGAAATCAAGGTCAAACTAAGCCGATCAAATGCTATAAGCTGTGGTGGTGAGGACACATTGCAAGGGCGCATCTCCAAAGCGTCCACGAATGCGATTACGAGAGATAAGATCTTTGCTTGTACAAGCTCGGGATAATGGTTGCTGCGTTGGATGAAGAGGTTATTGTTTCTTCTTGCGAGGGCAATGCCAAGACCTATGATGCGAGATGTGGATGACGACCAATTAGGAGATAGGTCACAATCATCGAGCGCCTTTCAAGTCGGTTGTGATGCATACGACTCGATGTGGATGATGGACCTCACACACACAATTTTTTATGGCTAGCATTTCTCCAATGGTTTCTCCCAAGGTCTCTTCTTCACCACAAGCTGGCCCATCCAAAGACAAACTCATCTCGGAGGTATTAAAACTATCGATGATCTTGATGTACAAAAGATGCATGACAAAGTACAATCAGCTGAAACTATTGAATCAAATATTGAAAACATGGGTAATATCAATGTTGTCCCATATGATCAATATGTGAAACAAAGTGAAAGTGAAATATCCAAGTGATGCATCTTCTGCGATCAACAATGACTATGTTTTTGATGAATACCTTGCATGTGCCCCGATGATCTTTGTTATCTGTACTTGAATGCCTATAAAGGACAAGTTGCTATTTATGAACAACGTGCTAAGTTTGAGTTGACCACCCGTGGCGAAGGAAATGGATGACCAAATACGTACAACTATTAGAAAAGTAGGTTTAGAGAAGAAGTATTAAAACAAGAGTTAAACTCCTTACAAGAAAAACTTTCAAAGCGCTAAGCAAAAACAAGAACTTCAAGAAAATGTTAAAATGCTTAAGCAAGAATTTAATGCTAAGGAATCAAAACTTTTGAATGATTTTTCTAATCTAAAAACCTTGAAAAACAAGCTTGAAAATAAGTTGTGCATACAAGGGAAACACCATTAATTTGCTCACATGATCACTAAGCATAGAGTCCTTAGCGATAAGCATAGCATTCCCCTTGTTGAGGAACCAAATCCAGAGGTCATTAAAAGGCTAGAAATGCTCATAAGGTTCTTTATGATGGCAAGGAAATCCTTAAACCTAGACGAGAAACCTAGTTGCGCTTGAGTGCCGAGAGGAAGATAAGAAATCGAGGATGAAATCACTAGGGAAAAGTTAAACAAGAAACTAGATGATCCAAAATGTAAAGAAAAGAAAGTAATCATCACACCCCATGATTACAAAAGGAAATGGATTGCCTTAAACAAGTTTAAGCCTCGGACATTGTTAACTCGAACAAGTGTTACGGAAAATGGATTTAGATAAGCGAAAGCGAAAATATTGTTGAAACCAACCCCCCTTTGGAAAATGCCTAGAAGCGTGTATCCTCCAAATAAACCAATGCATCTAGTTCCTAGAACAATTGCCACTAAAAGCAAGACCTTAATCAGTCAATATGTTATCTTTCAACTATTTGTTGATTTTGAGAAAACTTGCAAGAAAAGGATCACACCACGGTATAGCGAAGGAGAAAGAGGTTTTGAGCAAACTAAAGAATGTTATTTAACTGAGGTCATGCCTTTCTTTAAACAACTAAAAGATCACTTTGAGAGTCTTAAAAAGGGAATGAATCAGACATTAAAGAAATGGAAAAGGAATTTGATGCAATGATAGTTGAGGTTAGTGACTATGGGCGAGCATTAAAATATAATGAGATTGAAAGGAAGAACTTGCATACCTTGAATGAGAATCTGATTTCTGAATGTATTGCTCAAGATGTGTTTTTCATTGCTACAACTTGTTCTATTAATGCTTCTCAATTTCATGAATTATCATTTGTACGAAAGTCTCCCATGATCGTGTCATTGAGCTTGAAAAACTAATTCTAAACTAAACGAGAAAATTGAACTGGATGATCACGACAATTTGGTTAAACATTTTTCTAAACTAGAGGTTGAGCATTTTAATTTACAACTAAAATATCAACATCTTAAAGAAAATGTCAAAACTTCAAATATCAAGACATCCTCGGATGCTCCAGAGTTTGATGCAGTTTTTCAAATTAACAAACGTGATGAACGGATTCAAGCTCATTGCAACACGATCAAAAAGTTGAAAGCCCAAATCTCTCAATTAAAGGGTCAAAAGAACAATATGACGGGCTCCCAAATGCCTCCTCCTTTAGATTCTCGGAATTCTCAAACTTTTCATCTTCAAAACTTAGTTAATGCCTTACAAAAGGAAAGCGAGAGTTTTCTAGAAGAAAATGAAAAAGTTAAGCGACATTTTAAAGAGTTATATGATTCAATAAAAGTCACCCGTGACCAAAACAACAAAAAATTAACGTCTTTACAAAAGGAAATTGAGAATCGAGAAGTCGGGAAATGGGAAACTACAACTTGTTTTCAATAAGAATGTTGTCTCAAAGTCACCCTTAGATTGCAAATACCTTTGTGAGTTAAATATATTCCTCCTCATCTTAGGAATAATGAACATGCCTTTCATGACTCTTGTGCTCACCTTAAGGATAGTCTAGAATGTCTCCGTGAGATTGTCGAAGAGGATTTCATTAACAAACCTCTTGATAGTGAAATTAGGTTTGCTTGCCTCCAGGGCCAAAGCGATCTCAAGAGTTGCTAGAATGTGTAATTGCCACATGTCCAAAATCCTTAACCTTAGGTGCAAAGGCAAAGCTGTGATGCCTTGTTCTATGCCTAGTGCCGAGCATTCAAACCATTCTAGGCCCGAGTTTAAGAAAGTATACATCAATGTGTCGATCTAGTAATACATCCTTGCCGCATCTAGTTAGGGAATGCAAAAAGTAGATCAACCAACTAATGTTCCCATTTCCTCTCAGAGTAATCAATGACATTAAAGCGGCGGTCAAAGTCTCAAGACAATACAAGGAATGATAGGACCATGCAAGCTAAAAATGTGCATTGGAAGAGAGTAGAAGACCAACCTAGGATCTTTAAGCTTGAGTTGAATAAAACGAATCGTGTTGATTCTAGTATTAGCCTTAAATCTTGTAATTAATTTGAATTCGATACTATTTGCAAACCTTGTAATGATGTGCCGCTTGAATTCATTTGCTAATCATGAATGTGGTGTGAATGCTTTGTCTAATCTTTCAAATGCCAGTTAAAATTGTTAATGCTAATAATGCGTGCAAAGAAGGCAAAAGGCAAAAGCGAAAGATTGTTAGAAAGCGGTGGAAACCCACGGGAAGAACTTTTATAAAGATAGGTTATTATTGGATACCTTTTGGCCATAAGAATAATGAGTTTTGCTCTCAAACTGCTAAGATTATGCCCACTAGAAAATGGATGCCTCTTGGTAGAACTATTCCTTAAGAAGTGAACATACTTTGAATAGGTCAAATCTGAGACACCAACATTGCTTCTATTCCCAATGATTCCATTGCTTCTACTTCTGATATGGATGTTTCTATTTATGATGTGGGTGTTCCAATTACTGTTACTAACCAAGTGGAACCCATTCTTGCATGGGGATCCCAATTATCGATTATCCATTCTTGTGCGTGTTCAGCTGCAGGTCGTTCAAATCGTTACGTGGTACACGGACTCAGTCGTTCCAAGCATATATTGGAGACGGTTCGGCTCATGAACCGTGAGCAAATTCATCGAGACAGTTAGATTCGGTAATGATCATTTCGGTGCAATTATGGGTTATGGTGATTATGTTGTTGGTGATAGTGTTATCTCTAGAGTATACTATGTGGAAGGTCTTGGTCATAATCAGTTCTCTGTCGGTCAATTCGTGATTCGATCTAGAAGTAGCCTTCAGAAAACATACTTGTTTTGTTAGAGAACTTGATGGTAAGGAACTTTTAAGAGGAACTCGTGGTTCAAATCTTTACACCATCTCTATCGATGATATGATGAAGTCTTCTCCAATGCTTGTTGTCAAAGGCCTCGAAAACAAAGTCATGGTTATGGCATCGTCGTCTCAATCACTTGAACTTCGGCACCATCAATGATCTCTCGAGAAAGGACTTAGTTGTAGGTTTACCTCGACTAAAGTATGAAAAGGATCATCTTTGTTCACATGTCAATTGGGAAAAAGCAAGAAGTATGCCCACAAACCCAAACCTACTAACTCTGTCACAGAAGTTCTTCATACAATTCATATGGATTTATGTGGACCAATGAGAGTCTGAGAATATCTTTGGGAAGACATATGTGTTAGTTGTGGTTGATGATTACTCTAGATTCACCTAGGTCAAGTTCTTAAGGACAAAGGATGAAACTCCTGATATCATCATCAAACTCATCAAGCAGCTGCAGGTTCGACTTAACAAAACCGTCGAATTATCGGACGGACAATGGGCGAGTTTGTTAACAAACAACTTAGTGAATTTTATGAAAGCATTGGAATCGGCCATCAAAGAAGTGTTCCACGAACTCCTCAACGAGCGGTGTAGTTGAAAGACAAAATCGAACTCTTGTAGAAGCCGCTAGAACAATGTTGATTTACTCAAAGGTTCCAATGTTTCTCTGGGCTGAAGCTATTGCCATTGCATGCTACACACAAAATCGTTCCACGATTCACCTTGTTCATGGAAAAACTCCATATGAACTTGTCCACAACTGAAAACCTAATCTCTCTTTCCTTCGTGTGTTTGGTGCATTGTGTTATCCAACTAATGAGGGTCAAGACTTAGGAAAACTTAGAGCTAAAGCAGACATTGGAATATTTGTAGGGTATGCACCAAACAAAAGGGATACCGAATCTACAACAAAAGAACCCGAAATATCATGGAAACAATTCACGTTACGTTTGATGAGTGACGGTCAAATGGCTCTGGACAATCCAGTTCGGAACCGCACTTCAAAAGCAGTCCCATTGGTTCATCCCTTGTTCCAAACTCTTCTCAAGAAACTCCATATGTACCTCCATCGGAAGATGATTTAAAGAAATTGTTTGATCCTATGTTTGATGAACTTTATGATCCAAGTACTAATGAGGTGTGATTCCTACAACGAGGCTTGTTCATATTCCGTGAATGAAGTCAATCCTCGGTCTCAATATCATTAAGTCAAGAAGCGCTGCTGATCCTTGTCTCATCAACAAATCATCATTCTTCAAATGTACATCATGGAACTGTTTACGGCATCAATGATGAAGTTAATCCCTTTGCTACTCGAAGATGCTCCGTTTTGAAAACATATTTGCTCTGAATCTTCATCGAACCATCTTCTTGAGGAGACATCGACTCTGCTACCAGTCCTCAACAACTACCACATGAACACCTGAGAAAATGGACTCACGATCATCCATTAGACAACATCATTGGAAATCCTTCTCGTCCGGTATCAACACGGAAACAACTTGCAACCGATGCCTTGTGGTGCTTCTTCAACTCCGTACTCTCTAAGATCGAACCAAAAGATGTCAAAACGGCCATGAATGAAGATAGCTGGTTCAATGCCATGCAAGAAGAAATTCATGAGTTTGATCGACTTGATGTATGGGAGTTAGTACCGCTCAGATTGTGCTATGATAATTGCTCTAAAATGGATCTTCAAAGTGAAACTTGATGAGCATGGTGATGTGTTGAAGAACAAGGCTCGATTAGTTGCTAAAGGATACCGTCAAGAGGAGGGTATAGACTTTGAAGAATCTTTTGCTCTGTTGCTTTCGAATCGAGGCAATCCGAGTCTTCTTGGCTAATGCTGCAAGTAAGAACATGGTAGTCTATCAAATGGACGTGAAGCGGCATTCTGAGCGGAGATCTTAAAGAAGTCGTCTATGTCACCAACTGAAGGCTTTGTGAATCCGAACATCCTACCCACGTTTATCGTTTGAAGAAGGCTATTTATGGTTTAAAGCAAGCTCCAAGGGCATGGTATGATACGCTATCAAAGTTTCTTCTATCTACGGATTGACAAAGGAGGCGTTGATCCAACATTGTTCACGAAGTCGAGGCAAACATTTAATTCATGTTCAAATTTATGTTGATGATATCATTTTTGCCTCGGCCGACCCAATGGTGTGACCGTTTTCAAATGAAATGAGTTCAAAATTTCAAATGTCAATGATGGGACAAATGTCATTTTCTTGGGACTACAAATTTCACAAAGTCCGGGAGGCATTTTCATAAATCAATCTAAATATGCTACTGAGATCTTAAAGAAATTTGGATTTGATTCAAGTGACCATGTTGACACTCCCATGATTGATCGAACCAAACTAGATGAGGACCACTCAGGGATCATGATTGACCAAACAAAATATCGTAGTATGATTGGATCCACGATGTACCTCACTGCTAGTAGACCGACATCTTGTTATTTGTTTGCATGTGTGCTAGATACCGGCTAAGCCTACTAAAAGCACCTTGAAGCGGTTAAGCGGGTCTTCGGTATCTCCAAGAACCATCAATATGGGACTTTGGTACGAAGGACACCGGTATGTCACTAACGACCTATCACGAGATCGCGATCATGCGGGATGTCAAGATACTCGTCGAAATGCGTCCGGAGGTGCTCGGTTTTTGGGTGATAAGCTTGTAAGCTGGTCTTCAAAGAAGCAAATGAGTACTT
Organism: Chrysanthemum makinoi; assembly: GCA_910596185.1. Lineage (NCBI taxonomy): Eukaryota > Viridiplantae > Streptophyta > Magnoliopsida > Asterales > Asteraceae > Chrysanthemum > Chrysanthemum makinoi. The sequence continues at coordinate 25,724,936 of OU343223.1, read as the reverse complement.
CTATTTCCTCTAAAGAGGCAGAATACATAGCCATGTCATCTTGTTGTGCTCAAATCCTTTGGATGAGATCTCAATTATCTGACTATGGCTTTGTATTTAACAAAATCCCTCTGTCTTTGTGATAATAAAGTGCTATTGCTCTTTCATGCAATAACGTTCAACACTCAAGAGCTAAGCATATCGACATTCGTCATCATTTCATCGGGGAACAAGTGGAAAAGGGTGTGGTGGAACTCTATTTTGTGAGGTCTGAATATCAGTTAGCGGACATCTTCACCAAAGCTCTTCCAAGAGAGCGTTTTGAGTTCATACTTCCACGACTAGGCTTGAAAAGCCTTCAACCGAAAACACTCAAGCGTCTTGAGGAAGGCGAGGAGTAAAGGTCGATGCTCATCTATCTCTTGTAAATATTTATTCGAAAAACAAAATACAAAATTATAAAACTTTCAAAATCCATAAAATCAAGAAAAATTGAAAATCTTCAAAAAATATATTGTCAATTTGTCATGTTTTTCTCGATTCGATAATATCTCGGTCTTTGTCTTTGTCATTCAAAGAATGACACGGGACTTTAGATGTTGCTGAATTCTTAAAAAAATTAAATAGAGAAAGAGAAAAAATGGTTTATTGTCATGTCGGAAGCTGACAACCGGCAAAAAGAAACGAGCCATCTTGTATCATATTTTCAAAATTCCATGCTCGATTCTAAAAACATTTATCTGGCAACGGCTATGAAAAATAACGGACTCTATTTTTGATAATCATCAGGATTTATTTGTCAAAATATCTATCTCTCAATCAACAACCTATGTCATTGATTGAGGGAGAATGATTTCAATTAAATTAAAAAGTTATTTGGCATTCAATTGTTTTCAAAAGATAATCATGCATGTTTAACCAATGGAGTTTAAAATATCAAAATCAGATCCTTATCAGTTAAAACGCTTTCATAATCAAGTCACAATTCTCCTCAAAAGCTTTCAAAATCAATTTAAATCTATAAGAGATCACAAATCTCAAATGATTTGATAATTGTGATAGGGGAGAATGTGTGATTTAAATTGGATTTAAGCTGATAATTCGGTAAATGGTTTTATAAGGATGTACAAGCTCTCCTTCCCACATGTGACAAGCGATTTCAAATTTTCCATGCACATGTTGAGGGGGAGCATCTATCTTAAACCTATGATTTGAAGCGTGATCACTTATCTCAGATATAGGTTCCCTCTAGTATGTGCAAAACTCTTTTCAAATCTCGAGGCACATATTGAGGGAGCAAAATCATGAAAACCTCATCCTTCCCCAAAATGCTTTATCTACTTGATTCGATTAGGAAAGTGATGTTGATATTTTTTAGAAAATGGTAATCAAAGAAGTTAATTCTTTCTCTTGCCTCCGTGTGGAAAACTATTTCAAATACTTGATTCACATGTTGAGGGGAGTTCTTCTTCTAAAAATATCAAAACAATTCAGGTACAAAATGCTTTGATAATATATCACAAGTATCGGGATTGATTTTCAAATGGTTTTCAATTGGTTCCTATGGCAGATGAACAATACCAAATAGACCGACCAACTTTACTTTATATACGGTGATATAAGGATGATAAGGTTAGGTATTGGTTCCCATGATCCTTGAGCGGAGGATCTACCCGAGACAATCCACTAGATAGTGTAGAGTCCTTAGGTATGATGAAAAAAGGAGAAAAGTGAGATATGGGAAGAGTCTTGGTGAGGCGAGCTAATCTTGGAATAAACCCAACAAGGTTCTAGTTATGAAGTCTCGGTAAGCCTTGAAGGGATGAAGAATGAAAAAATTGAAACCCTCCAATAATTCAACCTTAGGAGGCGGCGGGTTCAATACATATACTCTTGGTGGTTACTTAGGTAACTCCGATTGTGAAGACAAGGCGTCATGGACCCAGTGGCCTTGCGCACTAAACTTCCCAAGCCACTCAAGTTCCTCTTAAAAGGACTTGTTTCATTCTCACGGGAACCTACATTATCTATCGACTTTCTCTTAGAGATTGTTGATATTGAAGAGACCCTCTCCAGTCTCCGATATAGGATCCAAAAATGCACAAATTGAGTCTAGAGCCACGAGATCATCAATAAATCTCATTAGGACAATTTCAATGAAGACTCTCTTTTTCACACAATGTGGAAAGAGAAATTATATCTTGAGTCCTACGCATTATCCTTGTGGTATTGCGAACATCGAGTGATGTGTTTACATATTCACTTTGTGAAGATGGAAAATTCGGAGCCAACATCTAACAAGCTCCTGGTAGGTGGCATGTGAGATCTATTATCTAGATCAACCATGTGACAACTGAACAGAAACAATGGGGCGATTCAATCTTTTGAATCAATCACAGTTCAGTTATGGATTGTGGATACCTTTGAAAAACCGGTCTTTGTGCTTTAAAACTCTTTTCATTAGACGTCGACGTGTACTAATTTTTCAAATCAAAAGGTGTTTTATGATTGATAATTGATTTTCATTAAAACCTTCGTTATATTGCAAAAAATTTCTATTGAGCAATACACGATTGTTTTTCAAATCTCTTTTCATCAATCGGTGGACTTAAATTATTTGGTTCACTCATCCGTGTTGTCTTCTTTGAGGCGTTCGGTTTGAAACGACTAGAGCATTTGCGAAACCTGTCAAGGAAATTCTTGAATTATACACGATCCGCGGCGGTATACATCTTGATCAGCGAGAACCGTGGGCGTGTACCTCAATTCATCAAAAGTGATCAAAGACATTTCGTGCGCTTTATTGCTAACTGTCTTATGCAGGTACACCCGGCGTTTGCGGTATCGAGAATGGGCGGTCAATCCATAGACACATGCTCACACAACACATTCATATCGAAAGAAATCATGATTGGTGCATCAATGACTCAGATATTCTAACTCCATGCTTACGCTTTCTGCTACGCCAATATCATGAATCAACGAAAGCTTCCGCTACTCGATGAGAAGATATCATGATCGGAATGTGAGCATGTCGGTCCGTAAGTCACAACATCACATAATACCAACACCACAATGGATGTATCAGAGATTTTCTATTAGCGGATGATCTCAAAAGCTGGCTCAACATTATTATCCGCGTGGATCGATAAAGACCTCCACTTGGATTAACCAAACATGCAATGAGTGGAATCAATGACTCTGAGCTTGAGCAAGTACTACATCAAGTATGCAAGATCAATTGTTAATGTAATATCTGATTGTATTCAATGTCATTTTAGTATATGTTTGAGGTGACCTCCCTTAGGGGAGATTGTTAGGAATTAGAAATTCCAGGTATTAAAGAGTCGGTCACCTCAAGTATATGTAATCGTTAGAAAGCTGTAGTCATAGTAATTTTATGTTAAGTAGTATTTAGTTTAGTAACACCGTGGAGGACGGACTGAGTCTTTACTTGTATGCGATCCACGGCCCGTTGTGTGGCGTTTAATTGTAAGACTATAAATACTCTCTACCTTCCAAGGTAGAGAGTTGGAGCTCATAATAAAATTTTCTTTCTCTCACTAAAGTTCCCTAAACCTCTAACTTTCTCTCTCTAGAATTCCACTTATACGCCTACTTTGTGTTATGGTTTGATGTGTATGTGAAATCCAATATCATACACTAATCGAGAGAAACCTTCAACAAACCGTCAGTAATAACCAGCAAGTCCCAGAAAACTCCTAACCTCAGTCACTATAGTAGGTCTTGGCCAAGGAGAAACACTGGGTCGAGTTAGCATGTTCATCATATTAAATCTTTAGGTGATCCTACACATGAAATACTGTAACTACTTTTATTATTCATGCGATCCTACTCATGACTTATGTGATGATTTCATTGACTATTTTTATTACTCTATGTGATAATAAACATATACATATTCATGCATTCAACATGGACCCATGGCGAGAAATCAAGAAGCAGTTACTAGCATGAATGTGAGTGGGTGTACATGTATGATAAGTAGGTTCAAAAGAATGTACATGGTCGATTTATATGGTTTCTCTTCCAACAATTCATGGGTCTTATATGCGATTACATGCATAACATATTTGAAGTTTACATGTTCTTGTTGACCAAGTTTCTTTATTTATTTGAAGCTTTAGTCCATATAGCATGCATGCATTCATAGAGGCATATATATATACTCCTGACAGAAAACAAGAAACAAAAAAAGTAAGGTCGAAAAGGTTTTAGACGAAACAAAACCTTGATGCGTACGAATGGTGGACAGGAAGAACAAGAGGACCAAACTCACGATAGAACTACCTTGGAACCTTTTGTGCTTGCCTTGTATCGAATGGAGGAGAGGCAGAGATTGCAGCCGTCACTTGATGAAACAAGGGTTTAGGTTTGCGTTTTATGTGTGTATCCAAATTTTGAGGCATTAAAACAAATCCAAGGGATATATATTGTGAGTTTAGTTTGGCGAGTCAAGAGAGAGAAATCAAGAGCCCAGTCCAAGCCTAGTTTGGGCCTTAATGATTTCTTTCACTGGTACATAGCAGACGTGCTTGATTCACAATAGCAGTATATACTTCTAATTACCAATATTTGGGACCTTTAAATATTAAGCTTAATGTGCATGCATTTGTATTTAAATAAAATTTCGGCCCATGCAAAAACGTATAGACGTGTGATTTCTATTTTAGATGTAAACGTAATTATTTTTAATGACCTCGTACATTAAGTTTGTCAATCATTTATAAGTGAGATTAAATTAACATTTAATAAGCATGGCGTATTTTATGTATTTTATAAATTTTAATTTAGGGGGCAAAATAGTCTTTTTACGCGTTTTAGATTTTCGGGTTTTACAATACGTGTTTACGGGTTATCTCACATAATAGTATGCTTTTCCACTTCTAGTTTATTTTTCTTTTTTCTTAGGAGTGAGATAGCGGAAACTCCAAATAGTTTCAGCATATAGGCACACACTACATAAAATGTTTCCAAAAGGAAAATTTTGTCTTTGGATCCTGATTACGGATCCAGCCTTTATCTTTGGGCCGGGATCCCTCAAGGGAAGGATCCGTGGGATCCGAGTGAAGACGAGAAAATTTGTTTTATCTTCTATTTTCTCATTTGGATGAATAATCCAACATTTGTTTTATTTTGGAGTATGTTCTTTAATGCTTGTGTTCTCATGATCCCATGCCTTAAATTCATATCTAATCATTAGATTTTAATCCACATTTTGGGTCAAGCATTCATTACAATGCTGTGTTTTTCTATATATAGAACTCCCAAAATGCTTGCATATTCATCTCATCTTCACAATCAAACAACACCATGTCATTCACAAGTTCTTACAACTTAGATGAATCACCTAGTACAAATAATCATCTTCATGTAACTAAACCTTTGTACTTCCACCTTCCAAAATACCACAATCAAACTCTAGGATATCACATACGGATTAACATCGATCTTGTTGCTTAGAAAAACCATCATCATATGGCTCATCACCGTCAATCAACTCACCACAAAGATGCTTCCATTATAGCACCTCCTTCATCACCAACTTCATGCCAAATCACTCACCACCTAAAGTCACTCTTTTGGAACTCTTTACGACTCCAACAAGATCACAACAACCAAAACAAAAAGAAATAGCCTTTTGACACCTCCAACTTCTCCAAACACAATATTCAATGATCTTGAAACATCACCCTTAGCTCTCATTAAACTACAAAGAACATCTAGGTTCTTTTCCACCTACTTCAATCATGCGGGACTTTTGATCCGTATTTTCCTATTTTCCACCACAACTTCATAACTCATAAAATCAAAACAACCGGAAGACTTAGTGCCTAGTTACCCACATCATCTACATTGTGAACATTGCCAATCCACTAGGGAAATTGCAATAGAAGTTAGGGAAGAAATACGATTTATACTCAACCTCATCCTTGATCGCATCAATATCATTACTCATCAAACCTCCATCCATAACCTTATGCAAGCATGGAAGGAATCATTATTACTATTTTTCTATTTTTAGTACTTTTTCTTTTGAGTTATTTTCAAGAACAAGTCTTGTTCTTATTTTTACATGCTTGTAGGTGGCATAAATACCACTACACTTTTGGTTGTTTTATTACAAGGCTTTGTTTTACATACTTGGCTCCCAATCTTGATTATCGTCAATCACAAGATTACATAAGCATGTTACTAACATTTCTCTTTTATAGGATTTTTTTGTTTTATTTTTCTTCACTTGGCGCCCCAAACTAGGGAGCTACCGTCAGGGAATGTGATCGATGGACTAATTTTTTCCACACTTTTATTTCTTGAAGGTTACTTTTGTTTTAGACAAAAAGGGAGAAAAGTAAAACTTGAGACTTTCAAAACATACATCTATTCTTAAGTTTTACTCATCATAACATTATGTTTGATAAATAAGCAAGGAGATTGTTAATACAAATAAACCCAAGTAAAACGTTTTATTAATATTTTGCGACCTCTTTATGTTTTGTTGATAACAAATATAATGTTATCTTAAGTACAATTATAAGGATACATGTTATTTTTGTAAAGCATTTACATATAGCCATTTAAATACAAAAATGTTGAAATTAATTATTTGTTGTAATAGTTTATTAGGATGGGTAAAAACCACAACCCATGGATCATATCCATAACCCATTGACTAGATACAATGTATTCATTAGATACATTGAATCTAAAGGAAAACCCATGGACCAACCCATAACCCATGACCCATAACCAAAAACCCATGGGCAAGAGGCGTCTCCACGGATCCCTAGGATTAGACTAGAGCGGATCCCAAGTGGGAGGATCCGTGGAATCCGAGGAGCGGTGGCGGTACTATAAATAGAGAGTCATTTCTTCATTCTAACTCACCCCTCTTCTTACTAATTCTCTCTTATACTCTCATTCTCTTCTAATAAAAGGTCACTTGATCTAGAAGTACTTCCTTGTTATTTCTTTCTTTAGTGATTCTCATATAGGTCCTTCTTTAAAGAGATCACGAGCATTCTACAAAATCATCCAAGCAAGGGGTCCTTGATTGATTTGTTCCTCACTTGAAGATTTACGTAGCGAAGATCATGTATTGATATTTCACATATTTGTTATGTAAGTGGTGTTGGTTTGGTCCAGGTATTCACGGACTCGGTATTAGCTTTGTAGGAAAAAGTGTAAACAACGTTGTGAAGGCTTCTCCGCCAAGTGAAGGAGTTTGTTGACATAGTGCTTGAACTCGCGAGTAGGTGACTCGGGGAGTGGAGTAAGACAAGAAGGTGTCCTTGTAGCCGAACCACTATAAATCGGTTGTGTCATTTCTATCCCTTTGCTTTACTTTATTTACTTGTTTTATCATTAGATCTATACTTTCTCTACATCCATAAGATCTCACACATATTACTTGAATCTAAAGTTTTGAAACTAACAAATCGGCAATATTCAACTCCTTCTAGTTTTCCACGGCGATTTGCTTAGCGTCCAGGTGTTTGTAGAGGATATAGATTGTTTATTTATTTAATTGTTTTTGTGTGGTATGTTTTTTATGGTCACCGCGGTCGTGTTATTACACTAACTTGATCATACAGAAGGTCTTAAAAAGAAAAAGCTGAATTGGCGTGATATTCACGGTGGTGACCCATGATCACCTAGGTCCTCATTACTACGGCCTTACATATCAACCATTTCATATTTTGTTTGTCCTTTTTCAATATCACTTTAAAACATTGTATTACACCTTTTAAAAGATATCTCTTCTTTCTAATCTACATACATCCACCGAGAACTAAGATGTTGCTTACATGATCTTCTTATATAGATGATGTTAATACAAATAAGCCGTAAAAACGTTTATTTATATTTTACGATCTTCTAATGTTTTGTTGATAACAAACGTAAAATCATTTTAACGAAACAAATAGAATATGTAAATAGTTTGAGTTAATAGTTTTCCTAACACATTTCGTTTTCATAAAACACTAAAATAAGATTAAGTGATTTTATGATTTAGATATATATATGTACAACAACTAATGTTTACATATTAGGTTACTTTATACTTAAACTAAGTATACTAAAATGGGTAAAACATGTATATACTAAAATGGGTAAAACAAGTAAATACTAAAAGGTAAAATAGCAAATGGTATTGACCATAACCCATGGTTGTATATACCATAACCAAGTTCAGTATCTAGAAAACCATGGATCAACCCATAACCCATGACCCATGACCCATAACCAATAATACCCATGGGCAAAGAGGAGCGTTCCACGGATCCCTGGCTTTGTGCTAGCCGGATCCCAAGTGGAAGGGTCCAGAGTGGGATCGAGCGATAGAAAATTTTCTCTAAATGAGAGCCATTTCTTCCTTTCTATGCATCACTTTTCACACATACTTCCCCAAAGTATTCTAACCCTCTAACCTCAGATCTAAGTGATCTATGCAGTTTGTCTTTTGTTTTTGTGTGATCTTCTAGGTTCCTCTTAAAGGAGAGATCACCACTTCTTGAAGACGATCAAGCTCAAATCCATGAGTTGCCATGCTTAAGTAAATCATCAAGACTAAGGTTCTCTTGTTGATAGTTCTTCCTTTCTCCATAGATGTTGGGTTGAAGGCATTGGTGAAGAATGCCAAAGTATCAAGATAAGCTTTAGTGAAGGTGCTCATCATCCGTGTCAAAGCATTAGTGAAGAATGCTAAAGGTGTCAGGCGAAGAAGAGGCATTAGTGAGAGGTGCCAAAGCGTTGTAAACAAAGGCATAGTAGAGGTGCCAAAGAATCAAATCAAGTAGTATTTGTAAGAATGCCTAGGTTGTATAATCATTGAGGTGCATTTAAACACATAAGTATTTGTTTATTTTACAAGGATGGTGATATCCTTGATGAATTGTTGTAACAAGAGGTAGATCTCCTTGAGATTAGGTGTTGTGTGTGAGGGTATTAGTTCCTCCATAGTAATGGAACTAGGTGCTTAGCCTAATTACCTAATAAAGAGGTGGCGACGTTGTGATAGGATTAGTTCTCCTAAGGTGTGAAAAGAACTTCGGTGGTTAGCCTAGCAGTATAAAGGGTAGCGGCGTTGTGTTAGGTGGTTAGCCGGTGTGAAAAGAACTTCGGTATTTAGCTTTGTAGGGAAAAGGTTAAGCGGCGTTGTGAGCTTCTCTCATACAGAGTTGGTGTAGAATTAACTACGAACTCCGAGTAGGTGACTCGAGGGGAGTAGAATGGGGCAAGGAAGGTGTCCTTGTAGCGAACCACTATAAATAACAGTAGTCGTGGTGATGTGCTTCTTACTCTTTATCTATCATTACATGCTTATATATCTATCTATCAACGTCCAACATAAACAACCAAATAGATTGACATAAGTCGATCTAAATATTTAAAGAGAAGTTTTAAATTGGTAAAACTATTCAACCCCCTCTTCTAGTTTTCCACAGGATGATTAAGCCTTCTCATTAGAGCATGAGTCTCTTCATTTCAAATTGAGCGTTCATTGTCAAATTAAAAATTTAAGAAAAATAAGTGACGCGTGTACCAATCAAATATCATCTTGACTAGTAAAAAATAATTTAATTAGTAGAAAGTATGAAATCAGTCTTATTTTAAAAGGCAACGAAAATAAAAATAAAATTTAATTCAAGAAGGGTACAATACTATTCATATATATGGTGATCACGTTGTCACGTTGACACATCACCATTGTTTTGTGAAGAGCTTTGATAGATTAAAGTTACAAAACAACAGATATATGATCCTTGGCGAGTATGATGTAGACGATGAGGTTGAGCCGTTGGCTGAACTGAAGCGAATTTGTGAGCGTGAACCAGAACGAGGCGAAGTGACTCAGTTCGGTTTGGTTTTAATAGAGTCTGTTAGGTTCGATTTATAAAATTTAGGTTTTTTTTTCTCGGTTTTCCACTACAAAACTGAAAATTGTAAATATATAGAACCAAAAACCAGACCAATTATGGTTGGTTCATTTCGGTCAGGCGGTTCGAGGCTCACTTTTTGCGATCCGGTTCGATTTTCAGGTCTGTTTTGCTCGACCCTAGTAGGCGATGAAAACATCTACTTGGAAGATAAGGGACTCGGATGAAACCCCACTACTTTGAATCTTTACAACAATAACATACCCAATCCATTAAAGGTGAGGTAAAATGTATCTGAAGATCCTATTATACCCTTAGATAAACCCGATAGTAAGAATACTGCATTCTAGAGAACTATGCCAAGTGTGGTGCGGTGAAAGTGAATTAGAGGAAAAAGTGTATATGTGAAAGTGAGCAATGACAAAGATAAGTAGAAAAAACAAAAGATAAAGCAAACATACCAACATACATAGCAGATATACAGAAAACCAACAAAAGAACATAAGAGAAAAAAAGAAAATATAAGATAAAGCGCTAAAGAGACAGAGGGGACACAAAAAAAGCACACAAGATCAAAAGCATAAACACAAAAAGCAAAAGGGCAAGAGCACCAAGAAAAACGCAGCAATGAAAAGGGGCCATAACTACTTTGAATCTTTGATATTCTAAAAGGGGATGAAACAAATACAATGACAATTCAAGGGACCAAGTTAAAATATCCCAAGTATCCGTTTAGCGGCGTGAATTAATCGTCGATTACTCAGAATGTTAATAATGAAGCCTTATAGCTCGTTGATTTTTTGAAAATTGGTGAAAAATCGTCCTAACCAAAACTCGTCAGCCACTAATCGATAAAATCGGCCAAATCAGATCAATTTTATAAAAAATAAACCCCGAAATGTGCTAGTGTGTTGGTGTGTGTAAACAGAAGGGCCACTAGTTTGTAATTAACTCAAACAAATATCACTAACCAAAACAAACAACACATGATCGATCATCCACCAGATAAAACACACATCCCAACAACTCTCGGTCACTTGAGAAAAACCTTTAAAAAACCATGCGGCGTTCAAAACACCATTCAATACGGCTACTCAGTAAAATTCTCCCATTCTCGAACACCGCCTCAGCGTTCGCCACTTTCCCAAAACTCGGCATCACAGGCAGCGGCCGCATCACGTCATAGACCTTTCTCCCGCGGGCTATCCGTCACGAGAACTCACCTGCTGAAACCTCACGGGCGATGTATGCGGCGTTTCTGGTCGGAGGCCCCACACTCCTTACTCATCGCCGCCATCGCCGGCGGCTCGGTCAAGCTCTCACGATCTCAACCTCCAGAGCAACCTCAAACCCTGACTCACTTTCGCGGAACAGCGTGAGTGTCCGCGATTACGAGCTACAACAGCATGCGGAAAGACTTCGTTCTTTCTGCTTCACGGATGATACTATAAAGCTTTGGACTATAGATGAGCCCACTAGTGTAAGGACTTTTAAGGAGCATGCTTACTGTGTGTATAATGCCACGTGGAACCCACGTCATCTTCTGATGTCTTCGCTTCTACGGCTTGGGGGATCTTTGCGAGGATATGGGATGTCGGGGAGCTTGGGTCGACTATGATCTTACCGGGTCATGAGTTTGAGATTTTGTCGTGTGATTGGAGTGGGGGAGTACGATGATGCACAATACTTGCTCTGATAGGGTCGGTTGACAAGAGTGTGAAGATTTGGGATGTGCTTGGAACTCAGAGGTGCTGTTGCGGTTTTGAATAGGCATGGGTATCTTGATTAGGAAGGTGAAATTCGCCGCAGCATAGAGGCGAGTGTGATTGTGAGCTGTAGTTATGATATGACGGTTTGTTTGTGGGATTATATGGTTGAGGATTCTTTGATTGGGAGATATGATCATCATCGGAGTTTTGCGGTTGGGGTGGATATGAGTGTGCTTGTTGAAGGGTTGATGGCGAGTACTGGTTGGGATGAGCTTGTTTATGTTTGGCAGCACGGGACTGATCCTAAAGCGCCGTGATTCTAAAGGTTTTGTTTTGGTTTATGTGATTTAATAGTATAATTTTATACTTGTAATGTTGGTTACTTTGCTTGTTCTCTTTGTTGTTGAATGATCAATGATTATGATATGCATTGTATGTTCATAAAGGTTTGATCTTGTTGAAAATAATGGGGACATGGTTAGTAATTCTTATATATACCACTTTTTTGGATACTTTCCTTGTCTTCCTAGAAGCCAACTCCCTACCTTTGGGTTTATCATGGGGTAAGGGGTAGGATCTGTCTACATTCTACTTCCCCCATACCTCTCCCCGGTGGGATTGAGTATGTTGTTGTGATCTCATTTCCCTATAAGATATTGGTGGTGTTTGTATGTGCGTTTTTTAAGTGATTGTTTGCCACTTGAAGAATGAGAATCAAATTGTCATTGCTTGAGGTTAGGAATAGAATAGGTAATTTTGCGTAATCTCAGTAATGAGTCCTCTTGCTTGTACATCTTATGTAAATTATCTAACTAGACTTGTTTTGCACTTTCAAACAACCCCTTGAATGCCTTTTGGCTCGTTCTTCGGGAAAGCACAAGTCTTATTAATCACTTAAGCTAAGTGCCTAATGTATATAACTTTCCTTAATTGTTGATCCTATATGCATTTGGTGCAATTCGTTGTCTTCTTTCAATTGTATATAGAAATTGAACTAATGTATTTAGGTACATCTTGGTTGGGATATGGGATGAGGATAGTATTCTCTATGACCCATATAAGAGACATGGTAGTTTTTGGAACGATAGAAAGTAAAACTTGTAATAGATAGAGGATTTATGCGTGAAATGTGGTTCAACCCACCAACCAAGAAAGAGCTTGTGCCTGTAGACTTAGAAAAGCATGATGTGATTCTTAGGACACCTCACTGTTATCATTGATGCAGCAAGGTGAAATGGCACCTGACAGCCACCACCATGGCCGAATGTGCACGGGTGTTGATAACTTTACTATGATTCATTGACACGACTCTGTCGTTCTTGTAAGTTCAACTTTTTAATCGTTCATGAAGCGAATGTGCACGGGTGTTGATAACTTTACTAAGGTTCTCTTGTTGATAGTTCTTCCTTTCTCCATAGATGTTGGGTTGAAGGCATTAGTGAAGAATGCCAAAAGTGTCAAGATGAAAGCATTAGTGAAAGGTGCTCATCATCCGTGTCAAAGCATTAGTGAAGAATGCTAAAGGTGTCAAGACGAAGGCATTAGTGAAGGGTGCCAAGCGTTGTGACAAAGGCATTAGTGAAGGATGCCAAAGAATCAAATCAAGTAGTATTTGTGAAGAATGCCTAGGTTGTATAATCGATGAGGTGCATTGTTAAACACATAAGTATTTGTTTATTTTACAAGGATGGTGATATCCTTGATGGTGTTGTAACAAGGAGTAGATCTCCTTGAGATTAGGTGTTGTGTCGTGAAGGGTAGTAGTTCCTCCATAGTAATGGAACTAGGTGCTTAGCCTAGTACCTAATAAAGGGTAGCGACGTTGTGATATGATTAGTTCTCCTAAGGTGTGAAAGAACTTCGGTGGTTAGCCTAGCAATATAAAGGGTAGCGACGGGTGCTTAGGTGTTGTTAGCCTTGGTGTGAAGGAACTCGGTATTTAGCTTTTTACCGGAAAAAGGTTAAGCGACGTTGTGAAGGCTTCTCCGCCACAAGTAGTTGGTGTAGTGCTTACGAACTCTCGAGTAGGTGACTCGGGGAGTGGAGTAGGGCAAGGAAGGTGTCCTTGTAGCCGAACCACTATAAATAACTTGTGTCGTGGTGATGTGCTTCTTACTCTTTATCTTTCATTACACGCTTATATATCTATCTATCAACGTCCAACATAAACAACCAAATAGATTGACATAAGTCGATCTAAATATTTAAAAAGGAGTTTTAAATTTGTAAAACTATTCAACCCCCCCTTCTAGTTTTCCACAATTGGCATGAAGCTCGTTACCATGTTTCTTAAAGTATGTTGTACTTTAAAAACTTGATACGATCCATGTATGTTGAAAACTACAAAAATGATTGTTTTGTCACATTTTAAAAATTCATTATGTTGCTTATTGTTGGACAATGATAGAATGTTCTAACATTTTTTAGCATTATCCATACTTGGATTTGGAGTCACCAAGAAGATCATAAAGAATTTATCGAAACATTTCTCTTCGCAAAAAGAATATTTAAATATTCTTACAACATAAATCTGGAGATTCCAAGAAGATCACAAAAACATCTAAATACTTCTTTTATTAAAAAGAATATTTGGAAAAGGTATGATCTCTAATTACTTACATTTATTGTTATCATCAAAATGTTAGTTGCATGATTTATTAGAAATTGTTCTCGTAGTTTTTTTATATTATAGTCCCTATCAAATGAGTTTTCTCCGACTTATTTAAACTACATTACCAATTCATAATAATGATATCTTAGTTATATGATAACATCAATCATTATTCATCACAAAGGATTTATTGACACTTCATCCATGTCAATAAATATCAATGTGAAACTTCTTATGTTATAATAAAATGGGATTTTATTATAATGTTTGAAAAGCTTCCCAAGAATTATGACTAATTCTTAAAAAGGGAACCTCGTCTAAATAGGAATAGTACTTAAATCTTCAAAACCTCAAACCACAAGTTTTAGAACTTTAACACTAAAACATTAGGCATTTTAGAACTCCCAAATCATAGTTATCAAAGAATGTTTGAGCTGACTTTTCTTCTGTTATGCGGATCCTCGGTTTATACTAGCCAGGATCCCAAATGAGAGGATCCATGAGGATCCGTTACGTGAAAAACGATATAAAAGCTAAAAATGATCACTGTGGATGTTCCACAATCATACTCACTTAAAGACTCACGAACAAAAACCTAACTACTGTTCACAGGAGCAACTTGATCATCTCTCTTAAGCTTAACAATCACTTGTGTAAGTATAATCTTCACTACATTGTTGATTTTATTCTTTGATTACTAGGATTACAAGTTCTTCATTTTAGAGGTTGGGTTCAAATGGGTTTGTCATAATTTGTTACCACATTGTTTTCTAAGATAACCCAAATCAAAGAATTAACATTGTTAATACAAATTAAACTCATTTCTTGAATTCAATAAAAATGAATTGAGCAAAATTGTGATCAAACCCTCTAGGTTACTATTCACAATTAACACCACATTGTGGTCGCATTGTTTAGGAACAATCATGCCAAGCAACAAGCAACAAGATTACCAAGACACAGCCCACTACATACCCATGTATCATAGGAAAAATGGTCTAAGTCCGGACGATAGAAAGGCCTTTAAGTTGCTTGAAAGAAGACTTTTTCATGAAGTTAGAGTTGTCGATCCATCGTTCCTCGCAAATACCGACATAAGGGAAGTATTTGGAACTATTGGGTTTGATTGTTTATTGGATATAAACGAGGAAATTTGTCCGGTGTTTGTGCTTGAATTCTACAAGACAATGGGTATAATTAGAAATGATGATAGGTCCATCTCAATTGAATTCACCATCAATGAGCGAGAGTTTAGTCTTTCAATTATAGAGTTTGGAAGAATTATAGGGGTTCCGTATCAAGGTGTTTGTATGTACTCCAATGAATGGTCTTTGGAACAACTACACACAATGGTTGATCATCACGACATTTATCAGCAATAATCAGGAAGCAACCACGTAGAGACACCGTGTTTTTACCAAGAGCATCCCCATCAAGGGTTACTAGGAAATCAAAAGTGATCCATAGGGATCCTTTCCAAATGGAGCTCTCGGAGATGTACCCGTTGTATAGAAAATGGGAAGATTTGATTAGAGAGAATGTGGTGTGTCTAGTAGGAAACAAGGATCACCCCAATGCATGCCTAAGCTTCATGATCTATTGTCTAGTGACTAAACTTGCTTCAAAATTGCCTACTACATGGTCAAAATAATGGCAAGTGTTAGAAGCATGGACAATATGGTGCTTCCGTATGCAATGCTTCTAACCCGTCTCGCCAAATTCATCTTTGCATTAGACCCTTCTCTACAATCCCTTGATCATAGCTTTTGCAATAAGGTTATGGTACCATTAACTGAGGGTAGAACAACAAGGTTTATGGTGGAAGGCAAGAGACCACACCCACCCATGGATTCCTCGGACGAAAGGGAAAGGCAAGGAGAAGGTGGAGGTGAAGGGAGTACTAGCAACCCACTTGAAAATATCGATCCTGGCCCCTTTGACTACATTAACCAATTGCCAAACATCCTAATGAATCACCCGAATGGCAACAAACTAAGGGAATCTTCAAATGCTTTGCCAATTTCTTGAGGAAGAAGAAGTGAAACTGGTTTGATAAAGTGGAGGGCGGTGAAGAAGTTAAGGAGGAAAAAAGAAAGGAAAAGTCTTAGGACTCAAGTGCATGATGAACAATTTCAAACAATGGTTTGTAAACACTTTAAACTATGCTTGTAGTATGTAGGTATTGCCATATCTTGGCACTAAAACAATCCTAACGTAGGTATTTGGAAAATGAGATTTTATGACCCCTTGAGTGGTCGTCGTCACTCATTCTAGGAATTTTAGCTCTTCCTACCTTGGTGTACATTATATTAGTTGTGCTATTTTATTTAGTCCCAGTAAAACAACTAGGAAATGCATTTGATATAAAAGTACAAAGATGCACATTTCTGAAAGCTCTCGTCTGCGTGGAAGGCGATCAGCTTTTGAACTAGCGGATCCCTCCATGAGGGAACCGCGGGATCGTAACATCGATATGAAATACAAATTTGGCTACACCAAAACAGTCTATTAGATCACCTCTAACAAGTCAAACATAAGATACTAGAGCCAACTAAGTCTTTCTCAAATAATGGAAAATCTCACTCTCATCCATGACTTATCTAGGATACATTTTTGAAATATTTTTGATTTATCAACTAGTCAAAACTCACCATAATTCCGCTCCAACACTCACACATTGTCTATCACATTTGATAGCACTTAGTTTGGCCTATCCTTCAATTTTAGCAAATTGATCTCAATCATCTTTGACTAAAAAATTAGGGTCAAAAATTAGTTTTTCATTTCTTCTTATTTTTAAGGATTTTAGTAAATTCTTCTTAGGACATCATCGGCTTCTAGAACTCTTATATCACCATTTCTCCACATCAAATTAAATGGAATCATTGCCAAACATAGAGTTAGACTACCCAAGGTCAAATTCTCTTGGCCAAAACCATCATTAAGCACCATTACTTGTTATAGTTGAGGATTTGAGATATCCAACAGCTAAAGACTTCAAAATTAAGTCAAACCCTCAAATCCATTAATAACTAACCTTACAAAAGCATCTGATTTCACCTAAATCACTCGATAGCTCTGATCCCCGGTCTTTAACCAAAGGATCCCTGTGGCGAAGGATCGTAGATACTGAAAGCATAAATCACTTCCATATTGAATTCAAGTCACTTTTTGGGTCTCTAACCACTTTTAGCATTCATTAATTATCCTCCTAGAACTGATCAAAACCCCAAAAGCATGCTTAGTCCTCTAAGTGGCCAAGAATTTAATTTCCTAATTCAAATTACCCTTTATAAACCAAACAACCTTAGGATTAAGTCACCACTCTCAATCACTTCTAAAAATCACAACTTAAAGAGTTTCTTACTAGCACCATCATCACTATGACTAAGGCTCCTAGTGCTAACTCATCCACTCAAGAACCACCCAAGAAACTTGCTTGAATCATACATGAAGTTTCCTCAACCGAATCATCTCCGGCTAAGTCCACCAATGCTAGGATTTCTCCCACATCAAGGAAACCAATCAAACTAATTTCCAAGAAGATTGTTCCCACTAGGATTTCATCACCTAATTCTACTATACCAAACATACCCTCCACAACTCAACTAACATCATTAGTGCCTAGAGCCACCTCACAATCATTTGAAGGTCCTCAACCCACTTCACTTGAACTTCCAAAAACTCAAAACCATGACAAGGATTGCTATCATTGTAAACATGGTGAAAGATTGAAATATGAACTAGATATATTGATACATGAACTACAAGCTCAAACTAAGAATGTTTAGGAAAACTCATCTCATCATTTGTCGTCATTAAAGCTTTTAGTTGAATCTAAAGTTTGAAGTAGCTCATTAGCATTAGTTTGGAGCACTTGTTTGGCTAGTTCATTATCTTAGTTTTTAGATATTTGGTTGTGTATCTCTTGTTTTATTGAATGAATACTTATATGCTATGATTATTTTGTGTGTTGTGTTTGTTATATTGTACATATATCTCATTTCCTCAAACAGCATTGCTTGACATATCTTCACTGCTGAAGAAACTGTCATCAGATAGCCGGATCCCTCTCAGATACCTAGACGGATCCCTCCTTGAAGGGAACCATGGGATCCGTGGTACAGAAGCACAAATTTCTACTAACTTGAGTTTTATTTGCAGGAAAATTTTGCACTATACTCTTGTTTTCTAACCTTTGTTTTGTAGTTATTCAAAATACACATGAAGATAATGACACCATAAAGCTAAGGGGAGCTTTGTGTCAAACAACATTGCAAAATCATTTGCAACTTAATCCAATTTTGGATTACACTTCATGACACCTCATTGCAACGTGGCAATATTCAAGGGGGAGCACATTTTTCGTCACTTAGACGAACCAATTTATTTTCAAAGGGATGGACTCGTCAAGGGGGAGTCAAGACAAGTACCATCCCCGTCACTTGCTCTCTTTACATTTTTACATAATTTTTTTTTAAATTGTGTTAGTTTCTTTTAACACTTTTTGTTTCGACTAAAAGGGGGAGAAGAAAGTAAAAACTACAAATTCAAACTTTTACAATTTTAGCTTTTCCTTAAAATAATTTTATGTTTTGTCATCAACAAAAGGGGGGAGATTGTTAATACAAATAAGCCGTAAAACGTTTATTTATATTTTACGATCTTCTAATGTTTTGTCGATAACAAAGCTAAAATCATTTTAACGAAACAAATAGAATAAGTAAATAGTTTGAGTTAATAGTTTTCTAACACATTTACGTTTTCACATAAAACACTAAAACAAGCTTAAGTGATTTTATGATTTAGATATATATGTACAACAACTAATGTTTACATATTGGGTTAGCATATACTTAAACTAAGTATACTAAAATGGGTAAAAACATGTATATACTAAAATGGGTAAAAACATGTAAATACTAAAATGGGTAAAAACTAGCAAATGGTATTGACCCATAACCCATGGTTTTATATATACCACTTAACCAAGTTCATTGTATCTAGAAAGAAACCATGGATCAACCCATAACCCATGACCCATGACCCATAACCAAAAATACCCATGGGCAAAGAGGAGCGTTCCACGGATCCCTGGCTTTGTGCTAGCCGGATCCCAAGTGGAAGGGATCCGTGGGATCCGGGGAACAGTAGAGAATTTTCTCTATAAATAGAGAGCCATTTCTTCCTTTTTACGCATCACTTTTCACACATACTTTCCCAAAGTATTCTAACCCTCTAACCTCAGATCTAAGTGATCTATGCAGTTTGTCTTTTGTTTTTGTATGATCTTCTAGGTTCCTCTTAAAGGAGAGATCATCACTTCTTGAAGACGTGCAAGCTCAAGTCCATGAGTTGCCATGTTTCGTCATCATCAAGACAACTAAGGTTCTCTTGTTGATAGTTCTTCTTTTCTCCATAGATGTTGGGTTGAAGGCATTAGTGAAGAATGCCAAAAGTGTTAAGATGAAAGCATTAGTGAAAGGTGCTCATCATCCGTGTCAAAGCATTAGTGAAGAATGCTAAAGGTGTCAAGACGAAGGCATTGGTGAAGGGTGCCAAGCGTTGTGACAAAGGCATTAGTGAAGGATGCCAAAGAATCAAATCAGGTAGTATTTGTGACGAATGCCTAGGTCGTATAATCAATGAGGTGCATCGTTATACACATAAGTATTTGTTTATTTTACAAGGATGGTGATATCCTTGATGGTGTTGTAACAAGGAGTAGATCTCCTTGAGATTAGGTGTTGTGTCGTGAAGGGTAGTAGTTCCTCCATAGTAATGGAACTAGGTGCTTAGCCTAGTACCTAATAAAGGGTAGGCGACGTTGTGATGGATTAGTTCTCCTAAGGTGTGAAAGAACTCGGTGGTTAGCCTAGCACCGTATAAAGGGTAGGCGACGTTGTGTTAGGTGTGGTTCGCCTTGGTGTGAAAAGAACTCGGTATTTAGCTTTGTCCGCGGAAAAGGTTAAGCGACGTTGTGAAGGCTTCTCCGCCACAAGGAGTTGGTGTAGTGCTTACGAACTCTCGAGTAGGTGACTCGGGGAGTAGAGTAGGGCAAGGAAGGTGTCCTTGTAGCCGAACCACTATAAATAACTTGTGTCGTGGTGATGTGCTTCTTACTCTTTATCTTTCATTACAAGCTTATATATCTATCTATCAACGTCCAACATAAACAACCAAATAGATTGACATAAGTCGATCTAAATATTTAAAAAGGAGTTTTAAATTGGTAAAACTATTCAACCCCCCCCCCTTCTAGTTTTCCACAGATGATTAGCCTTCTCATTAGAGCATCGAGTCTCTTCATTTCAAATTGAACGTTCATTGTCAAATTAAAAAATTTAAGAAAAATAAGTGACACTGTGTACCAATCAAATATCATCTTGACTAGTAAAAAATAATTTAATTAGTAGAAGTATGAAGTCAGATGCTTATTTTAAGGCAACGAAAATAAAAATAAAATTTAATTCAAGAAGGGTACAATACTATTCATATATATCGAGTGATACGTTGTCACGTTGACACATCACCATTGTTTTGACAGAGCGAGAGCTTTGATAGATTAAAAGTTACAAAACAACAAGATATATGATCCCGCCGAAGCGAGGTATGATGTAGACAGTAGGGTTGAGCTTCGGGTCAAAACTGAACTGAAACCGAATTTGTGGAAAACGTGAACCAAGAACCGAACTGAAGTGACTCAGTTCGGTTTGGTTTTGTGTCGGTCTGTTCGGTTCGATTTATAAAATTTAGGTTTTTTTTTTCTCGGTTTTTCCACTACAAAACTGAAAATTGTAAAGATATAGAACCAAAAACCGAACCAATTATGGTTGGTTCATTTCGGTCAGAGCGGTTCGGCTCACTTTTTCGATCCGGTTCGATTTTCAGTCTGTTTGCTCAGCCCTAGTAGACAGTGACACCTCTACTGGAAGATAAGGGACTCAGATGAAACCCAACTACTTTGAATCTTTACAACAATAACATACCCAATCCCGTCGGGGTGAGGTAAAATGTATACAGATCCTATTATACCCTTAGATAAACCCGATAGTAAGAAGACTGCTTCTAGAAGAACTATGCCAAGTGTGTGCGGTGAAAGTGGTCAGAAAAAAGTGTATATGTGAAAGTGAGCAATGACAAAGATAAGTAGAAAAAAGACAAAAAGATAAAAACAAACATACCAACATACATAGCAAATATACAGAAAACCAACAAAAGAACATAAGAGAAAAAAAGAAAATATAAGATAAAGCGCTAAAGAGACAGAGGGGACACAAAAAAAGCACACAAGATCAAAAGCATAAACACAAAAAGCAAAAGGGCAAGAGCACCAAGAAAAACGCAGCAATGAAAAGGGGCCATAACTACTTTGAATCTTTGATATTCTAAAAGGGGATGAAACAAATACAATGACAATTCAAGGGACCAAGTTAAAATATCCCAAGTATCCGTTTAATCGGCCAATTAATCGTCGATTAATCAGTAATCGGCCTTATAGCTCGTTGATTTTTGAAAATTGGTGAAAAAAATCGGCCTAACCAAAAATCGGCCACTAATCAGTAAAAAATCGGTCAAATCAGTCAATTTTATAAAAAATAAACCCCGAAATGTGCTAGTGTGTTAGTGTGTGTAAACCAGAAGGACGAAGTTTGTAATTAACTCAAACAAATATCACTAACCAAAACAAACAACACATGATCGATCATCCACCAGATAAAACACACATCCCAACAACTCTCCGGTCACCAGAAAAACCTTAAAAAAAAACCATGCCGGCGTTCAAAACACCATTCAACGGCTACTCAGTAAAATTCAGCCCATTCTACGAACACCGCCTCGCAGTCGCCACTTCCCAAAACTTCGGCATCCTGGGCAACGGCCGCATCCACGTCATAGACCTTTCTCCCGCGGGCCCCATCACAGAACTCACCTCGTACGAAACCTCAGACGGCGTGTACGACGTTTCCTGGTCGGAGGCCCACGACTCCTTACTCATCGCCGCCATCGCTGACGGCTCAGTCAAGCTCTACGATCTCAACCTCCCGACAACCTCAAACCCTGTCCGCTCACTCGCGGAACACGCGCGTGAGTGTCACGCGGTCGACTACAACACTGTACGGAAAGACTCGTTCCTTTCTGCTTCCTGGGATGATACTATAAAGCTTTGGACTATAGATAGACCCACTAGTGTAAGGACTTTTAAGGAGCATGCTTACTGTGTGTATAATGCCACGTGGAACCCACGTCATGCTGATGTCTTCGCTTCTGCTTCGGGGGACTGTACTGCGAGGATATGGGATGTCAGGGAGCCTGGGTCGACTATGATCTTACCGGGTCATGAGTTTGAGATTTTGTCGTGTGATTGGAGTAAGTACGATGATGCAATACTTGCTACCGGGTCGGTTGACAAGAGTGTGAAGATTTGGGATGTGCGGAACTACAGGGTGCCTGTTGCGGTTTTGAATGGGCATGGGTATGCGGTTAGGAAGGTGAAATTCTCGCCGCATAGGGCGAGTGTGATTGTGAGCTGTAGTTATGATATGACGGTTTGTTTGTGGGATTATATGGTTGAGGATTCTTTGATTGGGAGATATGATCATCATACGGAGTTTGCGGTTGGGGTGGATATGAGTGTGCTTGTTGAAGGGTTGATGGCGAGTACTGGTTGGGATGAGCTTGTTTATGTTTGGCAGCACGGGACTGATCCTAAAGCGCCGTGATTCTAAAGGTTTTGTTTTGGTTTATGTGATTTAATAGTATAATTTTATACTTGTAATGTTGGTTACTTTGCTTGTTCTCTTTGTTGTTGAATGATCAATGATTATGATATGCATTGTATGTTCATAAAGGTTTGATCTTGTTGAAAAATAATGGGGACATTCGTTAGTAATTCTTATATATACCACTTTTTTGGATACTTTCCTTGTCTTCCTAGAAGCCAACTCCCTACCTTTGGGTTTATCATGGGGTATGGGTAGGATCTGTCTACATTCTACTTCCCCCATACCTCTCCCCGGTGGGATTGAGTATGTTGTTGTGATCTCATTTCCCTATAAGATATTGGTGGTGTTTGTATGTGCGTTTTTTAAGTGATTGTTTGCCACTTGAAGAATGAGAATCAAATTGTCAGTGCTTGAAGTTAGGAATAATATAGGTAATTTTGCGTAATCTCAGTAATGAGTCCTCTTGCTTGTACATCTTATGTAAATTATCTAACTAGACTTGTTTTGCACTTTCAAACAACCCCTTGAATGCCTTTTGGCTCGTTCTTCGGGAAAGCACAAGTCTTATTAATCACTTAAGCTAAGTGCCTAATGTATATAACTTTCCTTAATTGTTGATCCTATATGCATTTGGTGCAATTCGTTGTCTTCTTTTCAATTGTATCTGAAATTGACTAATGTATTTAGGTACATCTTGGTTGGGATATGGGATGAGGATAGTATTCTCTATGACCCATATAAGAGACATGGTAGTTTTTGGAACGATAGAAAGTAAAACTTGTAATAGATAGAGGATTTATGCGTGAAATGTGGTTCAACCAGCCAACCAAGAAAGAGCTTGTGCCTGTAGACTTAGAAAAGCATGATGTGATTCTTAGGACACCTCACTGTTATCATGGTGCAGCAAGGTGAAATGGCACACAGCCACACACCATGAAGCGAATGTGCACGGGTGTTGATAACTTTACTATGATTCATTGACACGACTCTGTCGTTCTTGTAAGTTCAACTTTTTAATCGTTCTTGAAGAAGTCAATAAGTTCTTTCAGTCTTTGCTGCTCTCCTGGCAATCAAGTCTCTTAACTGAAAGGGGTTGGCCTAATGTTTTGCTTCGTATGATGATTGCTTCTATTTATCACCCATTGTTCATTACGGGTCAGTTATCAAAAGCACATTTTGCTTGTTGCTCATGAACTTGGTCATCATGTTGTGGACTTGTAATTTTTAGTATTAGAGTACTATCTGGAAGTTTTTTAATCTTATTATGCGGCTTTGGAGTAGATTTTTTATGACCAACAGTTCTTTAAGAGGCTTTGTGATTCTAATATGGTAACTGTTGCAAGGAAGACTAGTGTCATTTTGTTGAGCGATTCAGTTAGTTTTCTTGACTGTGATGTTTAAGGATGTATAATATTATACTTGTTTTGCGGGATACTTTGCTTGTTATGCTGTTGTTGAATGATCAGTGATTATGATATGCATTGTATATTGATAAAGGTTTGATCTTGCTGAAAAATAATTGTGACCCCGTTATCAGAGAATCTTTACGCATGCAGAACTATCTGATGCTTGTGAATTCGTCTCCATATAAGATATTGGTGGTGTTTGTATGTGCGTCTAGCCGTCTATGAAGTGATTGTTTGCCACTTGAAGAATGGGAATCGAATAATCTTGAAGTTACGGATACTTGGGTAGTGATGAATTCATTAAATGCACATCCAAACAACCCGTTATACTCAAAGCTTGTTTTTTAGTACAGAGCAAATGTTATTAACTGTTTAAATAAATGCCAGATGTATATTACATTACTTAGTTTGCTTATATAGTTGATTGTTGAGCCTATATTGATTTGGTGGAATTTTTCTTCCATTTGAAGGTGTTGGAACTTGACAAATATATTAGGGTACACATCCTGGTTTGGAATTTGGATGAGGGATACTATTTGCTACGACACATAGGAGACAGGGTTCTGGAACCCTAGTAAGTAGAACTTGAAATAGGTAGATCGTGCCAGTGGACTTGAGAAAGGCATGATGTTATTCTCGAGTAACCCCACACTGTTTAGGATGTTATAGCAAGGGTAAATGGCATGACGCAGTGGCACAATTCTAACATTTGTGTTTATCTTGGAAGTTGAACTTTCCTGACTTGTTTTGCTGAACCAGTAAGTTAATTAAGCCCGTTTGCTGGACTAGTACAACATAATGATAAGTTTTGAGAAAAAAATATATGCAAGGTCTTCCAACAGCTACAGTATATGTTTGCAGCAAGTTTCCTTACGTCAGTGTCCGTCCAAGCATATAAGTCTCACCACCAAAAGGGAGTTGGCCTAATTTTCTGCTAATGTTATGATGATAGCTTCTGTTTATCGATCTATGCTCATTTG
Organism: Chrysanthemum makinoi; assembly: GCA_910596185.1. Classification (NCBI taxonomy): domain Eukaryota; kingdom Viridiplantae; phylum Streptophyta; class Magnoliopsida; order Asterales; family Asteraceae; genus Chrysanthemum; species Chrysanthemum makinoi. The sequence goes on along the minus strand of OU343223.1, from coordinate 25,699,623 downwards.
TTTGTCCTGGGCTGATTATGAGAACACTTAAGACTGTTGCTCATTAACTTGGCTGTCATTGGAGTAGATTTGTTATGAGCAACAAATCTTTTTGATGTTCTATTTCTTATCATTGTTACTGGTGTAAGGCGACTAGTGTCATTCTGTTGTGTGATTAAGTAAGTCGTCGTGGCTGAGATGTTTCAGTCTTATTCAGCTCGTCTTCAGAACAATGTTTAAGATCGAATGGTCTCATTGGATTGATTCGACTAGCTATGCGTATATGTTTTGTGGAAGTGTCTTCTGGTTTTGTTCCTTCATCGCCTATAACATGTTTACCATAGGATATGTTTTTGAAGCTTTATTAAGTTCTTATCTTGAATCTTTAGAGAGGTGACTTTGGTATTGTAAACTTGCAAAACTTTTGAAACCTTGCTGTGTATATGCTCTTTTTAGCATTCTGAGAGGCTCAAATAGTGCCCCAAGTTTCCGAAGTGTGCAGGGGACCTATTTCTTGCACGTGTGTATTGGGCTCATAACGAAAGCCAGTAAGTGGATGAAAATGACAAGCTTTTGTCTATAACAACACAACCAGTAAGAAATACAGGCAAAACCTCCCTAACCCAGACAAAAACAATTTGTTCTCACAAAGTAGAACCATATATATCTGAGACTGCACAATCTGCATTTGACCCTAAACTTAAACAACAAAAATTAAAAGGCCGTGTAACTTCATCTCCCATACAATAACAACGTATTTTAGTCCAGGGAAGAACTCCCCCGCCACCATAAGATAATCGCCCAAACAACCATGCGGATCCAAAAAATTAGACCCATTAAGCCATCACAGTTGGCTACAGAGCATCTCTTAACAAGATGAGTCAATATGGGTCATGGCGTCATGCTAATAAGTTAAGGGTCCGTTTGGTTTGTAAATGGGTTTAGATTTAGATTTGGATTCGGATTTGGATTTCGATTTGATATACGAAAAAGAAAACATATTTTGTAAGTTATAATAAATATTTCATACTACGTATTATTTTAAATTATATTATATTATTTTGGGAGATAAAAATAGAGATGTAGACATAACAAAAAAGTGGTCCCACCACTTTTTACAAATCCTCGTGCGAACTACTAAAGATTCATTTTAGTCTTTGGTTGGGTATCTCGCTTCTTGCGGCCTCCTTTCAAAAGCCAAAGCGCGCAGCTACACACACACCAAGGCTCGCATTTTTAGTCTTTGGCCGTTGTGACCAACCGAGATGGTCCGTCGGGAAAGCGCCACTTTTCGATGATGTCGGGGTTAGGATCTGTCCTCAAGGGAGTTTTGTAATTTTGTTTTGTTTTATACTTTTTTTCTATTTGAGTCAATAAAACAAATAACCATGAAGTAACCATGAAGTTTTAATATGAAAGGAAAAAGGTGTTGGTTACTTAATTAATTAATTTATTAGAAAATTTTCATTTATACTTTTAAACATTATAAAGTTTTAGTTTATACTCAACATTTAAAAAGTTTAAATTTATACATTAATATTTAAAATGTTTATTTTTTAATTTATATAATTTGTAAAAGGAGAAATTTTTGTTTGGAAAATTGAAAAAAGATAAAATAAAATAGAAAATAATTGAGGTGCGTGAAGCCCAAATAAAGAGCAAAACCTCTTCACAATACCTAATTCTCTTTAGATGTGTTTGTGTGAGTGATTGCAAATGAGAGAGTTGTGACTGCAAAGTATTAGGGTAAAATGATGATTAGGTCTACTAGTTTCTTATTTAAATAACCGAATGATTAGGGCTTGTTCGGATTCTTTTTGGGCTTATCCTATTAATTTCGGTTTGGACTAGTAAGATTCATATCAGGATTATTAATTGTTGGGCTTGCAACTGTTTATTTTAATTATGGTTAATATTAGACTACTTATAATAGCCGTGTACTCGCGGGTTTTTATATATTGTATTTTTTTTAAATCGATTACTAATTTATTTATTTTATATAGATTTTTAAATTTTTTATATATAAACCTTATAATTAATTTAATTATATTAATTAGGGGTAGGGTTCTTTTCTTGACTATATATAAAGATATTTTTTTTAACTATTGTCAAATCCGGAATATTTGAGTTTTTTTAGTAAATATTTTAAAATAAAAATAATAATAAATAAATAAAATATATATTACTTAATAAGGGAAGTTTGAGTTTTTTTTAAATGCAAAAGTCCCACTTGAATTTTGTTTTATTATATAAAAAGATTTGTGCTGAATTTTTGCTATTTGATTTTTGGTTAATATATAAAATGTGTTAGTTAATGTATTTTTTTATTAATAAAATTTTAATTTTAGTTAGCTGTGTTGGTTTATTTAAAGAAATGAAAATATATATATATATATATATATATATATGTGGGGTTCAAGGGTGCATGACTACACCAGAACCTAAACTAAACTAGTGTTATAGGAGGGAAAGGGTTTTTGGTGTTTTGGTGAATTCTGGTGTTATGAGTAAATGTGTTAATGTGGCAGCACTTTCCCTCAACGCACAAAAATCAGTGAGACAACACGAGGATACATAGTGCTCTTAACACTATTCTGATTAAGAACAGTCAAAACCAACTATCAAAAAATAATCCAAACATTAGTTTAATGTAATGATTTTCCAAAACCCACTCCACACCCATAAATCAAACACACCCTAAGTTTATTCCTGGCAGGTTTTATATAGGCAAAAGCTATTTTACGCACTAATTTCTTCACACGATTTTGATAGCTATTAGTACTTTCATAGCTAGCTTACAATGTATACTTGGTCAGCGGGATAAGAATCATGGCTTATAAAAAAAATATATGTGTAAACCTTTTCATCCGCAAAATGTACGTCGTTAGCAGTCTTACATGCCATGTCAACTGTGTGCTAAGTTCCACGTAGAAGCCATAATTTTTTAATTATTTATATTAAGTACAGAGTTTAGTTCATCTAAGGCTGTCTCCAATGGTGGCTCGTGAGAGTCTTTAAAAACCAAATGTCACGTGCCACCTCATTAGGATGGGGTGGCTCACACTTGAGGATAGCCAAAATAGATGACGAATGATGAGCTGCTCACCTTTGGTGAGTGTGTGTATTTGTGGGCCCCATGGGGTGTTTATATTAGATATTTAATTTGTGAGCGTGTGAATTATTTTGTGAGATATGTTTATATAAAGTGGGTATTTTATTAAAAGGTGAGGTAGTGGTGACCATTGTGGGTGAAAGGTAAGAGGGAGCGAGGGAGAGTGAATAGTGAATAGTGAATAGTGATATGAAGCTGAGATGGTGCTGAGTGTGACTATTGGTGGTTGCCTAATAGTAGTACGGCTTTTCGAAAGTTCTGTTATTATACCTTAACTTTAATCTTAAACACTTTTTATTTACGTATAAGCAAAAAATTATAAAAATCCCCGATTTTATATTTTAATAGGTGTAGCCGGTAACCGGCAATGACACATTAGTTTATGTATGGTGTATGAATAAAATTTTGAAAATTACAATGGTATTTTTTATTTATTTATGCATATTGAATTGAATAGCAATGTTTTCATAGTTATACCATCTATGTCAGATTATGTATCTCATAAATGTTTTCAATGATACTTAAACCCATAATCTCTTGATTGATGGTCGCTTACATGCTAGTTATGTATGATAATAAAATATATAATTTTTTTTATCAGATCAATTCTTCTTTGACTAATTTTTAGTGGACCCTTTATTTATGACAACGGTTTTACAAACATATTCGTTTTTGACCGGTGTCAATTAAAAGTACTTTTGAAAAATAGTAAAATGATAAATACATTTATGTTGACATGTGTCAATTAAAAGTACTTTTGAAAAATAGTAAAATGATAAATACATTTATGTGGCCTGCAAGTTTTCACAGTCAAAATCGTTGAAGCTATCTACATCATTCTGTTAGTAAAAGTCAAAAAATTTACAATCCTCCACTAGTAAAAGTCAATTTATATTTTTAAGGACTAATGATGCAAACATTTTTCCGCTATTTTCTAACGTGAATCCCACGTGAGTGCTTTGTCGTCATTTTGTTTGTCAATGCTACCACCGTCTTCTTTGTTTATCTATTCCACTTTATTACATTATTAATAACCTACCAAAATTCCATGATACCCTGATATAGGGGTGAGCATTTGACCCGAACGGACCGGACCGACCGAAGGACCGACCGGACCGACACGGACCGAGACCGGACCGACCACATTCGGTCCGGTCCGCGGTCTCGGCTTTTGGGCTAATTCGGTCCTCTGTCCGGTTCCGACCAAACCGACATGGCCTTGTTGGACCGGACCGACCGAAGGACCGACCGGACCGGACACGGACCGAGACGACGACCATATTCGGTCCGGTCTCGGTCTAGGATTTTTGCAGAACTCGGGTGTCGGTCCGGTCCGGTCTTGGCCGGTCCGGTCCGGTTTTCAGTCCATGCACACCCCTACCCTGATAGAAATAAACCCTAGTTATGTTCAATCTGATAGAAATAAACCCTAGTTATGTTCAATCCTAGAATTGTTTTTCTATTAGGGGATTTTGGGACGTATTACGGGCCGAAACCTAACATGTTGAACCTACATTATTAGATAACTGGTTTTTTTTGCATCGTTAGTCTCCAAAAATGTAAGATATTTGACTTTTACTAACAGATGGATGCAGTATGTTTGACGTTTACTAGCGGAGAGATGTAAATAGAACGAGTCTGACAAAGATGCAGGCTGCGAAAATTTGCAAACCACTGGTACTCTTTGTTAGACAACAAATAAACCCGTAGGTATTATTTTATTATTAACCATTATTTGTAATGGTCAAACCAAGAATGCCCTAAACCGCCTATTTATCCTCTAATACTCTCTTTAGATAAATATAACATTTCTTATAGGATGTGATAGAATTAGGAGATATTACAATGACAAAGTTTTTGACTATTCATCGTGTATAATATTTCCTTACATGACAACATTCAATTGTCTTCTTGCCAAAGGTATGCACGACTTTTACTCACTAGACTTCGATCTTGAGAGATACAAATACTTTCACAATATGAAGAAACCGTGATTATGCATAACTTGTAGCCTCAGAAATGCTCTTTAAATGAGGTTTCCACACGACATGACCACTTCTTCGATTATATCTTTTCTTCAAAGAAGTTGCAGATGATGAAGGCATAGGGCAAGACTTTTTAGTTGTAGAAGGTATAGGGGTCGGCACGAGAAAGTAAATCTTACCACGTTGTAGCTCAACGTTAGGTGAAATGATCATGATCTTTGGGTATTCGGCCACACCTTCATTGTTGTAGGATGGGGATGCGTATTTCTTTAGGACATGCTTAGGGTTTGCTCTCATGATTTCGGATGCTAGGATGGTGCCACTTATTTCCTCGACACGGCCGTTGGCATGGACGATCCGGATTACATCGAGTGACCCACAAGGAAGAATGCAAGAAATGCAACATCTTATGGTATTATTCATGTCTTATTTCTTTAGCGATGGTTCGTATTGTAAAAGGAGAGAAATATATAGAGAAGAAGAATAAAGGCTCTTTTAATTAGTTTGGCAAAATGTATGTAGAACCTTTAGAAAAGGATGTTATATATTCTTTGCTTTTTCGTAAGCTAACTAAACATAACATTTATTGTGGATATAAAAACATTGATAAATAAAATAAGTTAAAAAATTAGTAGATAGATTGAATACTAACTCATAATATGCTATGTTGATATTACGAACACACTAGTACTTCTGGATACAAACATGGTAAAAAAAGATGGTAAATTTTGTGTGAGATATAGCAAAATTAATCTGCAAAACAATTGAAGTACCATTGACTATAATTGACATCATTAAGCTTTTATTTTATAGCCTGCAATTTTCGTAAATTTTATTTCTTGTAATATTTTTGCTGTAATATAGGATCCAAATTGGCCAAATTGGGGTTAGTTGTTTCTTATGCTCATGTGTAGCAGGAGAGTTGCTAGTGTTGGATTGCCTTGCAAGGCAAACATACAGTCGACTTCCTTTAGGACTAGGATAGAGTCGATTTGCTTGTTTGTTTAGGAACAGCCCCCTCATTCTCTGGATGTTTAATAAAAAAATGTTTTGGAGCATCTAGTCGTGTGTGTTACTTCATGTCGTATAAATAACTCTTGCTAGGCTCGGATCGAAAATCCATTCTAGCTATTTCAGCCTTAAAGATTTAGACCTACGAACAATCCTAAAGTATGATAAGATATAAAGATTAATTTCTTGGCGGTTTAAGATTTTGAGTTAAGTACATAAGAAAAATGACTCTTAACATGTAAAATTTTAATTGACAAGAGATCAACAACGAATAACGTGAACTGGCTAATTAAACAAACGCAATGAGATGGGTTTTCTTAGGATGACTTGTATGGGAAAGTAGTTGCACCCCATGTGTGCTATGCCTTTTGCATCCATGATTGATGGTTTTGGACTCCCTTTTCCTCTAATTAGTACAATAATTCTTTGGTTTTTAAGGTTGGAAGCTTATATATGGTTGAATCATGCAACTCAATGGGGACCCTAATAAAAAGGAATACAAATGAAAATTTGATAATAAAGACGTGACAAGTATAATTAGGTACTAGTTGAATCATAATAGCAAAGCCATGTGAGAGTAGGTAACAAGCCATTCTAGTTTCGGGTTTCTTTGTTGAGGCTTTTCCAATCAATGTTCAATATTTGATTAGGTTTGTACGTTTGAGCTCATCGATCCTTATAAACAGTGGAGTAAAAGATGATGAATGTGTCGGATGTACTTCTTCCTTTGCGCGGAACCTATGCTCTCGGATTGTCATATGTATTTGTCTCGTGAATGAAGAATTCGATCTGGACTTTTATATATATAAGACATTCAAAAGATGAAGTTTGTTCATTAAGTTCCAAACTCTCTTGTGTGTTTTTCAACCATTTGAATTCAATGTAGGCAAAGGCCTAAATCAGTATGTGTTATTATCTTTTTAAAATTGATCTGCTGATGTATTATAAAACGTAGTAGCAAGCCCCTAGGTGCGAAACAAAGAACTTACAAACAGTTATTACAAGCGTTGATTGTTTTTTTATCCAATCAGTCCATCATGGATGAATAACCTTGCTCCTATATGAACTATCCATGAGTGAGAATGTGAGATAATGAAATAATATCACTACGAAGCATATCTTTCCTCGGAGGCATTAGGTCGAAGCATATGGAGTTCCTATAATGCCAAATAACCCAAAGAGCAGTGAGAACCACACGTCAAAGCACAATTTAGTGGCAGCGGGCAACTGTGTGTTATCAGCCCAAACAAGCAGATTACTGAAGGTTTTGGGATAGTCCGAAAATTCCCACCATTTTTTGTGGGCCAAATAATCTCGTCGCAAGAATATTTAATGTCAAGTCATTTCATATTCTGAAGTATACTTTGCATTGAGACCCTCGTACGTGGTTACGTCAAAAGTGGTATAGTCCATCGAAGAGAATTATATGCCGAAATAATAATTTTACATCATTAACAATAATTTAAGCTAGTTAAGATTTTCATATACAGATATGGATAAAAATTTGCCACTCGAAAAAGAAAATTAAGACACAAATCACTATATCGATCAGGCTATTAGGGACTTTTTTTTAAGAATAATACTGTAGCAATTAATTTTATCTTTTACCAATAGCTAGGTTTAAAGAAACGTGGAGATAATATATTTCGTATATCGAAAGTAATTAAGAACAACGATGGTGTAACCAAATGCTCATAACCTTATTTCACTATTTGTGACACTGTATATAGGGTCTTTTATGTACCACTTTACCCATATACTCTTCCATATGTAGAGAAGTCGTCTTGTATATAGATCATGGATGTGCTTGTAGCAAATTGTTGTTATTGTGTTTCTAGCCTCTTGCTAGATTTTTAATAAAATTCTTCGCCAAAAAAGAAAGAAGTCGTCTTGATACTAGTGAGTGGATTTTACTTCGGTGACTATTTGAGTCACCAGTCAATTTTCTTATAGTGGCGATACGTTGCCAAACATTGTGTTTTCTTATAAGAAACGCAAATTATTCACACACGTACATACAAACCAACTTATACATCACACATGTTTCAACGGAGACTTGAACCTGGCCTCAACCTTTTGCTTGATGGCCGGGCACTAAAATAATATACTTTTTTCTGCACTAAAAGAAATATGGTTTCCGGTCTAAGTAATAAACTAAAATTACACAATATATATAATGTGCTACATCAAAATTATTTTATATAATTGTTTTTGAGGTATATGCCATTTAATGTATGTTCTTATAAATTATACCTTCAGGAGAGAACCCTCTAGTTGCGATCCAGAAGCTTAGAAATTTTACCTTCTGTAGTTTTCACCACCCCAGCTGGCCTTCCTGCAGATCAGTTCAAAAAACCTATGTTTAAGTGCATATGCTAGAAACTGATCGAAAACCAATTACATTATTGTGATTATTATTAAACATAGTCGAACCCTAGCTAGCACATCATAAAACATGTGATAAATATTTTGATAGCTATATGTGATATAAACTTATGGTTTTGCTAAATAACTACGGAGTAAATAATTACCTAAGATATGATGACAGAACTTGACTCTAGTATTACATTGGGACAAACCCAAGTCTTCTGCATTATCTGTTCGAGAATAAAACTCATCTTTGCCTATATACGTAAAATAAATGAAAAACCTAGCTATTACCCTTCCAAGCATATTACAAAATGAGAATTTTCTAAGAATAGTAATTATGATGAGTAAACTTCTGAGGCACAACCCGATACATAACACATTAACATTTACACAGGGCTTCTTTTATATATAAAAAAAGGGCTATTTGTATTAAACTTCAAAGAAACCTGCTTCCGTGTCCATTGGAGGAAAAAAAAAACGCACCTAGCCACGCAAAACACAGCTTAACATGAATTGGATAAATATATAAATCACCAGGAGCCCAATATATCTGCTTATGATGTTGTGACTAATAAATTTTCAATAATCAACCGTTGCGTTCAACACAAACTAACAGAATGATTTTAGTATGATCGACTTGCAATCACCGACTATAAAACTTAAAAATCTAGATCATAGAAAACCACTTCTTAATTATAGTTATAAGACACTGGAGAAGTGAGAAATAAGGAATAGTTAACAAAGTCTACCCAGTGAATGTGATCGAGTGGTTCTGTAACTTTTAAGTCAATTCAGCGTAAAGTAAGACCATTAAATAGTTGGTCTATTGGAATACCGAAGAGACACAAATTTATGATACAGTTATATGTCGGTAAATTTAGTGCACTTGTGGGATTAGTTCACACCCGGTTTTGGGTTAGGAGGTACGGAGTGTACACCCATGAGGTCCCTGAACACCCTGACTCGACTCAATAGTGGTTTGTACTGCTAGTGTATTGGTTACTACTGCTAGTGTAGTAACTGATGGTTCCTACTGGTAGTGTTATGGTTCCTGCTGCTAGTGTAATGGTTCCTGCTGGTAGTGTATGGTTCCTGCTGCTAGTGTAATGGTTCCTACTGGTAGTGTTGCAGTGATTAATTTGTAACAGCTTTGACTCATTCAATTGGCTGTTATGACTGCTTTATGACCACGTTTAATTGGTCATGTAACCACTATTCCTATGATAATGGAGGCTTATTATGAGTGATTAATTGGCCGTTAATCATCCATAATGTCCATTAACTAGGAGTGAGTATTCTCTACTATAAATAGAGATAGTTTTCATCAGCATGAAGAGACTGAGAAACACACTGAAAAGAACAATACCAGGAGAAACAAACTAAAAGCTTAAACACTTATAAGCGCAAGAGTTATTGATTGTGCCTAATTCAATAACTAACATTTGGTCTTATCCCAAGTAGATATTCGTATAACCCAGGCATAGGGTCGAATAGTGTACTTTGGAAAGTGATCACACGATTCCAAGTGATATCCGGTAACCACCTAGTGGTATTGCAGTTGCTACTGATTGTCTTAACCCTGTTCTGGGCTGTTACCACCAACAATCAAAGTAAACTATTTGTGATAATCAATGGCTGCTGCTGTAATGAAACACATGGTTTCAAACTTTGCCAAGCTGGATAAGTTTGAAGGGATGGACTTTAGGAGATGTCAAACATGAGCGTGGTGTATGTGCTAACCACTCCTATTCCTGATGATGGGGATGATGCTACAGTAGAGCAGATCAGGAAAAGGAGCAAATGGGAGAATGATGACTACATTTGCAGAGGTCTAATTCTCAATGGTATGTCTGATTCTCTATTTGACATGTATTAGAACTTTGAATCTTCCAAAGAACTGTGAGATTCCTTGGATGCCAAATATATGGCTGAGGATGCATCAAGTAAGAAGTTTCTTGTAAGTAATTTCACAAATTACAAAATGATTGATTCAAGACTAGTCATGGAACAATACAATGAACTTATTGGAATACTTGGAAGGTTTACACAACACAATATGCACATGGATGAGGCTATTTCAGTCTCTTGTGTTATTGATAAACTTCCTCCTTCTTGGAAAGATATCAAGAATTACCTTGAAACATAAGAAAGAGGAGTTAACTCGTTGAGTTGGGTCATCTGCGCATTGAGGAATCTCTCAAGGTGCAGGATAATGACAAGCCAAAGAGTAGCAATGCAACTGGTGCATCTGTTGTCAATATGGTGGAGCATAACAACTCCACCAGGTACAATGACAACAAAGGCAAACGCAAATATCATGACAACACAAGGACATATCCTAATAAGAAGGAAACACCTACTTGTTGGAAATGTGGCAAATCTGGTCACATTAAAAGGGATTGCAAAGGTGTTAAAGTTGGTGGTAAAGCCAATGGATCAGGCATTAATGGTTCAGGGAGTGGTGGTTCAACCAACTCACCGAAGGTCGAATATGTTTAATAAGTTTTTCGATATATTATGTTACATATGTGTGGATCTTATTATGTGCAAGATGATGATGTTGCGTGGTGGGTTGACTCTGGTGCAACAGTTCATGTGTGCAAAGATAGAAGCTGGTTCAAGACTTATGAGTCACTGAATGATGGTTCTATTCTTCACATGGGAAATGAGTCAACACCCTTGGTGCATGGTCGTGGTTGTGTAGATCTTAAGTTTAGTTATGGAAAGATTGTAACTTTGTTTAATGTTATTCATGTTCCCGATATAAGGAAGAACTTGGTTTCAAGTAGTGTATTGAATAATCATGGATATAAACAAGTTATTGAGTCGGATAAATTTGTCTTGTCTAAAAGTGGTGTTTTTATTGGTTTTGGCTATTTGTGTAACCAAATGTTTAGGCTTAATATTGTTACTGATAGTGTTAACTCAGCCTTTGTGACCACCTCTGACCTGACTGACTCTACCCTATGGCATGCTAGACTTGGCCATGTACACTATAAAAGGATGCAAGATATGTTTAAGGATGGGTTAATCCCACCTTTTGACATGGAGACTGAAAAGTGTAAAACTTGCATGTTGACCAAGATAACCAAGAAACCTTTTCAGGGAGTTAATCGTGAATCTAAGCTCTTGGAGCTTATACAAGTGACCTGTGTGATTTGCATGCCACTCCCTCTTTGGGGAATAAAAAGTACTTTGTGACATTTATTGATGATGCTTCTAGGTTTTGTTATGTCTATCTATTACATTCTAAGGATGAAGCATTAGATAAATTCAAAGTGTTTAAAACTGAAGTTGAATTACAACTTGGGTCTTTGATCAAAAGATTAAGGACGGGCAGGGGATGTGAGTACATGGATACTTTGTACTTTCAGTATGTTGGTATTATCCATGAAACGACTGCTCCCTATACTCCTCAGCAAAATGGTATTTCGAAAGGAAAACGGGTCTTGAAGGAGATGGTTAATTCCATGTTGTCCTATTCAGGACCGAGTCAAGGGTTCTGGGGTGAAGCTATGTTAACAGCTTGCTATTTATTAAATAGGGCTCCCAACAAACAGAACAAGGTTACCCCTTCTGTACTCTGGACTAAAAGGAAACTCAACCTGAACTATCTCAGGGTTTGGGGTTGTAGGGCTGTTGTAAGACTCCCTGATCCAAAGTTGAAAACTTTGGGTGAAAGAGGCATTGATTGCATCTTTGTTGGATATGTTGAGCATTCCAAGGCTTTTAGGTTCTATGTTATTGAACCCAATGAATATGTTTCAATTAACTCCATAATTGAATCAAGGGATGCAAACTTTGATGAGAATAGATTCTCATCAGTCCCTAAACCAAGTCAGAGGATTCCTAATGGAACTCATGACATTGGTGTATCAGAGGTCCCTGATGAATTACCATCAGAGGTCCCTGATGAGGTTGTGGTTCAACAACCTGAACCTATGCTTAGAAAGAGCAAAAGGGTCAGGACTCCAAAGTCATTTAGACCTGAGTTTCAACTATACTTAGTTGAAGGAACAAGGGATGAGGTCTCAGACCAATACTCCTATTGCTTCATTGTTGAGGATGATCCCAAGACATTTGAAGAAGCAATGAAGTCCCAGGATATTGCTTTCTGGAAAGAAGCAATCAATGATGAGATGGATTCCATCAAGGGGAACAACACTTGGGTGTTGGTTGATCTACCACCTGGTTGCAAACCTCTGGGTTGCAAATGGATTTTCAAAAGGAAAATGAAAGTAGATGGAACTATTGAAAAGTTCAAGGTTAGACTAGTCATTCAGGGCTTTAAACAAAAGTCATGGATAGACTATTCTGATACTTATGCCCCTGTGGCCCGTATCAGTACTATAAGACTGCTGATTGCTTTGGCATCTATTCACAATCTGATCATTCATCAGATGGATGTGAAAATAGCTTTCTTGAATGGTGAATTGGACGAGGAGGTTTATATGAACCAACCTCAGGGCTTCATCTTGCCTGACAATAAAAACAAGGTGTGTAAACTGATTAAGTCTCTTTATGGACTAAAGCAGGCACCTAAGCATGGCATCAAAAATTTAATGAAGTGGTTTTGTCTAGTGGTTATGTTCTTAACCAAGCTGACAAATGTGTATATAGCAAATTTGATGAATCTGTTAAATGAGTCATCATTTTTCTATATGTTGATGATATGTTGATCTTTGGCACTGACCAAAATCAGGTTGACCTGACAAAGATTTTTTTGTCATCAAGGTTCTCCATGAAGGACATGGGGGAGGCTAATGTTATCCTTGGTATAAGGATTAAACATGAAAGTAAAAGAATTTTTATCTCTCAGGATTAAACATGAAAGTTGTATCTCAACTTGAGTATTCTAGCGTAATTGGCTGCCTGATGTATGCCATGACTTGTACAAGACCTGATATTGGTTTTGCAGTGGGAAAATTGAGCGGTATACAAGTAATCCTAGTGCTCATCACGGCAAGTCGTTCAGAGGGTACGAAGTATCTAAAGGGAACTATGGACTATAGTCTTTCATATACTGGTTATCCTTCATTGTTGGAAGGATACACCGATGCAAGTTGGATCAGTAACACTGAAGACAATTCGTCTACCGCTGGTCGGGTATTCCTACTTGGTGGAGGTGCAATTTCTTGGGCATCCAAGAAGCAAACTTGCATCACCCGTTCAACAATGGAATCTAAATTTGTGGCTTTAGCAGCTGCTGGTAAAGAAGTTGAATGGTTGAAAAACTTGCTTCTTGAGATTCCATTGTGGCCTAAACCTATAGCACCCATTTCTATCCGTTGTGATAGTGCAGCTACATTGGCTAAGGCTTATAGCCGATGTACAATGGAAAGTCTAGACAATTAGGTGTCAGGCATAGCATGATTCGTGAGCTTATCATGAATGGGGTGGTATCTATAGAGTTTGTTAGATCTCAACAAAATTTAGCTGATCACTTGACGAAGGGATTGGCTAGAGACTTGGTTATAAAGTCTGCTAAAGGGATGGGTTTAAGTCCAACTGAGTCACTGAATGCTAGGACACCCAACTCCCTCCTGAGGAAACTTTGGAGCTGACTTCAATGAGGAAAGCTGAACATTTAGTGGACTGGAGCACATGTTTTATTTACATCCCAAGGTTGTGCTCAGAACATGCTGAAAGGAGGATGAAGTCTTTACTTCTTAATGGTTAATTTTCTTTGAAAAAGTGCTTCGCAGGAGCATGAATAAAGAGGAACCACCTATGTAAATGTTGAAGTTTTGCCGCTTTAGGGAGCTTTGGACTTTTGGCTCTTACAACATTTATGAATTTGGATATGGACACATGGCTTATATAGTGTAAGGAGCTTAAGTGTTTGAAAACTTGTGTGTATTTTATCTTCAGGTATTCAAATGGGTTGAAGGGTTCAATTCTTAGAACACCCTGATTCTCGAATATTTGAACGTGTAATGTACTAAGATGAAAATTCAATCCTCGAGATATTTTCATTTATGCACATGTTTTGTTTGATGTTTGTTTTTCTTGAAAATGAAGTGAACTAAATTTGGGGAGGATTGTTGGTAAATTTAGTGCACTTGTGGGATTAGTTCACACCTGGTTTTGAGTTAGGAGGTACGAAGTGTACACCCATGAGGTCCCTAAACACCCTGACTCGACTCAATAGTGGTTTGTACTGCTAGTGTATTGGTTACTACTGCTAGTGTAGTAACTGATGGTTCCTACTGGTAGTGTTATGGTTCCTGCTGCTAGTGTAATGGTTCCTGCTGGAAGTGTATGGTTCCTGCTGCTAGTGTAATGGTTCCTACTGGTAGTGGTGTAACAGCTTTGACTTATTCAATTGGCTGTTATGACTGCTTTATGACCACGTTTAATTGGTCATGTAACCACTATTCCTATGATAATGGAAGCTTGTTATGAGTAATTAATTGGTGGTTAATCATCCATAATGTCCATTAACTAGGAGTGAGTATTCTCTACTATAAATAGAGATGGTTTTCATCAGCATGAAGAGGCTGAGAAACACACTGAAAAGAACAATACCAGGAGAAACAAACTAAAAGCTTAAACACTTATAAGCGCAAGGGTTATTGATTGTGCCTAATTCAATAACTAACATTTGGTCTTATCCCAAGTAGATATTCGTGTAACCCAGGCATAGGGTCGAATAGTTTACTTTGGAAAGTGATCACACGATTCCAAGTTATATCTGGTAACCACCTAGTGGTATTGCAATTGCTACTGATTGTCTTAACCCTGTTCGTTTACCACCAACATTATACAAATAGGGTAAACCTATAGAACTGTTCAACTTTTTTTGGTTTCCACAAAAAGTCTCTGCCAATTGCCAGGAAAATTTTATGAGTTTGTATGCGAGAATTCCCCTATACCAGAAGCCAAGTTTTAATATCATTTTGAACTATTGTTCAAATAGAGTTATGCATGCATAATACTTCTTAGACGCAACCAACGGGGTGACCCAGTGGTAAAAGCTTAGCCTCTTAGGACGAAAATGCCTTGAGGTTTTGGGTTCAAACCCTGGAGAGAAAATTAATCTCCCATTGGCCACAGAGGTTCACTTGCGCCGACTCCAGACTATCCCAAAAGGTAGTCGCCCTGGACTAGTCGGCTCGCAATATCAAGTCAGAAACCCAGGTATACAAAAAAATACTTCTCTGACGCACATAATGCCTTATCAAACCCAAGTTCTCAATCTTAGTGTTTTTTATTCAAAATCAGGTAATATCGAGTGGGTTCAAGTTCATGCCAAGTTTTTCGATCTTCATGTTCCCTTTAGAGTGAATATAACTTAACATAGCTAACTAAATTCACTCTCCATGTAAATGTGATGTAAGTTTAAATAGTGTTAAAAACAAAAATACTAAAAACAGCTTAAACAAAATGCACAAGAAAGTTTTCAGTGTTTAAAATTTTTATTAGAAATTGTTTGCAGAATAACAATCAAAGTTTAATGACAAAGTATAGTGATCTTCTCATTTTTTTAAAAACAAACCAAAGTATGTGTTCAAGTAATAACAATTCTAACTCGCTGAAAGGGTTAAGGTTCTTAGTTTTAGCATAAGTAAATGCTCTTGTAAATGCTAACACATTAATTGTATGATGTAACATTTACTCAATTACAATATTCATTTTTATAGGCGAAGTCGAGGTGGATACATGTGGGTTAATAGCGACGTGTCAAGCATGTAATTAGGAAAGCACACTAGTAGCTTACTGCTAAAAATGTTTCTTTTCTTGGAACACATCTAACCTTACTATTTGTTTTAAAAACTTGGATACTTTTTGTAAGTATTTAAGTTCATGATGTCTATGTTGATGAGGCGATCAAAGAAAGTCAGTGAGCTAGTATCATCACTCACTGATTCCATCATCTTCTTTCAGGTTAAGGCTTCACTTTGATGAGTTCCTCTTCAGGAAGTGGATAGACATTCTTTACTCTCTGAAGAACTCATGAAGATGACTCCTTGAATGTTATATAATTTAAGGACTTCACCTACACTTATGGTATTTTATGTTGAAATCATAATCGAGGATCATTGGGCTATTAATTTGTCCAAAAATCTCCCCCTATTTGGATATAGAAATAGCTTAAGTATTTTTTTCAGTGTAAGCGAGTAAAACAACTTCATCTCGCTAACTGAATTAAAGTAAAGACTAAACTGATAAGAACATAATGAAACAAAAGATCATTATTATTCATGGATTAAAAAATACTTAAAACAAAAATATTTAAAGTTTCTTGTTCAGTCATTGCTCTTCAGTAATCCCCATCATCGCTAGCTTCACCTTCTTCGATAAGAGGATATGCATGTCATCCTTCTTTTCTAGTTCTTCGTCCAAGATCTTCACCAGTCTGAGAGCTTTAGAAATAGTTTTAGATAGGGTCGTAATCCTGTAACAAAAGAGTGTTGGAGTGCCCATAATGTGCAATTCAGGGACTCCCTAAAAAGCATTGTTCTCCAAATGCATTAGTGAAGAAAATGCCATGCTCAGGAGTTTCAATCACTTGACCTTCTCTGAATCAAATTTCCTTAGGAGGGATCCTGTTGTATTAAAGGCCAAGGACAAACATTTTAGGTTCATTAACAATGGCTATTTTCCTCTTCTCTAGTTTAGGTGAAGCCTTGAGAGGGTTTTGAATATTAAGAGGTTTCCTTGTATCAATTCCTAAGAACTTTTCTTGTTCCCTGATATTTTCAAATCTTCAACCAAAGGTCTTGGTAAATTCAACAATATTACATCTTCTTCTTTTGTTCAGGACGGCTAAAATCATTTCCCACTCTTTCTCACTAAAAAGAATCAATTTGAACTCAGTAATGACTTTAAACCTTAGTCATCATTGTCTCTGATGACTGTCACTTTCAGAGGCTCGGTTTTGGAATGATTCCAATGTCTTTAATGACCCCAGGCTTCATGACATACTCCATCCTCTTTTTGTAACTTTCCCATGCACTCTTCTTATTTTTAGACTTTGCGTTCAGCTTATCCTTAACAACCCTAAGTTATCGAAGCTGAAGAAGTTTGAATTCCTTAGTGGTTTTGATAGTTTGCTTTGCTGCCTCAACTTTCTTGTTGGGTTTCAAAGACTTTCAGATACTGCTGTTGCTTTTAAGGTTAAGACTGCTCATGATGATCAATGAAAAATACTCTAAGTATGTTACTACTACTGGTTATAAGTTATTGCTGCTAGTTATGGATTAAGACTGCTAGTGTATATTACTACTGATGGGAACTTCAAAAAAAATGCACTAAGTAGTTAGTGCTGCTAGAAGAAGAGTTAGTACTACTGGTACTAAGTTAGTGTTGCTGAAGTGTCAATGTTGCCAGAGTCGAGATTAGTGTTGCTAGTTGTTTATTAATTTTGTTTGTATTTTAAGTCGGTTTAGATAAGTATAGAATGTTTAGATAAATATGTAAACGATTTGATATACTTAGGAAAGTATTATTATCTTGGAGAATACATATTGTAACCCTAATAGGACTCCTTAGTCTATAAAAGGAGGCCTAGGGCATAGAGATTTAACCTATTGTTTTCTTTAGATTCAAGGTTGTAAACCCTAATACTTGTCAGAGTATTCGTATTATTCATCAATAATATTGAAGCGTTTATTATTTGTTTGTGTTCTTCTTAATAATTGAATAATAGATTCCGCATAGTGTTTGATTAATTCAAAACAGTTTCTAATCTAGTTGTGATAGTTTATATACCATAACTAAACCTTTGCAAGCTAAGGGAATAAGATCAAGTACATAACTGAGATCAACATTTCTCATGTGCTATCTTAACAATTTCCTTAGCTGAGGTAGCATCATCTAATGCATTCTTAGTCTTTTCTTCACCTTTGAGGAGTCCACTTAGCTCCTCTTTAGAGACTTTAACTACCTTCCAAGACTCTATATAGTTGGTAAACAATCAAGTCAAGGCATGGTAAAGATTTAGCTTGGTTGGTTGGGACTGATGATGAGGGATAAGTAAGGTTGACTTCAAGTAAAGGAAGTTCGGTTTCATCAAGATCAGAGATCATATGGTCTTCAACACCAAAATTCTTCTTCTTGCCTCTAGTGTCTTTTGAAGGTTGTCCAGAAAAATATGTAAGAACGTTAATTGGCTTAAATGAAAAGATGGGATCAGGGATTTCATAGTCCCACACTTCCCCCCCCCCTCCTTCAGTTTCTGAGGAGAGACCATGATATATAACTAAGTTAGTGGCTTAAGTTGGTGATGGTTCTGAGGTATGCTAAGGACTCTCTTCAAAGGGAGACTTGCTAGTGTGGATGGATAAGGGTTTTGGTTGGGCATGCTCAGTTGGTGTCTCCCTCTTAGTAGTTTCTAGGGCTGAAGAACCGAGAACTGAAGAAGTGCCAATGGAGACTGTAGACTAAAAGAGGGTTAACATGTCTTGAAATAAAGTCTTGATTTCTAAAATGTATGTCTTGATGGATAAGAGATTAGAAGCCAGTGTATCCTAAGAGTCCTCAATCTTGGAGTGTCTTTTTCTAGTTGACAAAGCAAAAGACTGAGTAAATGTTGCAAGTGACTTTAGCCTTGCCTTGATATCAGGGATATCACCCTCAGTGACTGAGCTGATGATAGAGGCCAAGTCTTATTTTCAATTTGATCAATAACTTTTAAAGTGTGACTGAATTCCTTCTTGACTTTGTGTTTGAGGTCTACATATGCAACCCCAGTTGTAACATGTTTTTCATCAACATCATTCAAGACTTCATCAACCACATAATCTCCAAGAAACTAAAGATGAGTCATTAGGGTTTCCTCATTTGTGGTGACGGGTGTTAGTTCTAAAGATTCAGGAAGAGGACTTTGAGGAGGATGGACTTAATTTACTTCATCTTCATGGATCCGAGGCATTTAAACAAATTCCTCGGCATCCACCATTTCCTATTTAATCATAGTTATTTCCTGCTCCTCATCAAGCAAGTTAAAATATGAGACTAATGAGTAAGAGTCAAATTCCAGCAATTCTTGCATTTTCAGCAAAGGTTAGTGGTGGTCGTTTTTATCCCTCATTAGTGAATTAAGGAACTGAACCATTAGGATCTTATTGGTGTCTCTCAAGAAAAGGTTGTGAAGTACTAGTGTCATCCTTGGGATCTTTTGATAATTATGATTCAGGACCCTTAAGGACTAGGTGAGGTTCAGTATCCCAAAGAGTGTGACCCTCAGGACATGACCGGTGTTTGTCAAGGCCCATGTCAGAATTTTTTAGGTCAAGTTTGGGCTTCGACACCTCTAAACCATCATCCTAAGTGTTGACTCAAAGTTTAAAGAGGGGATTGATTGTGAAGACTCTGACTGAGACTTTCTATTAGATCGGAGGTTGTCCTGATCTTCACCTTCACTTACTAAAGATGTTTTTGTGGATGTTGCTTGCAGTGTCCCTTTTTGACAGCCTGAAAACTCAAGGGATGTAACAGGTGACTGGCTAGGGTTCTAGGTGTCTTTGGCCAGTGAGGCCTCTATGGGTTTTGGGCCCTTGGATTCTTTACCACCATTTTTCACGAAAGAGATAGTGGTTTGTTTCTTTAGTTTTTTAACATTGGCTTTAGGGGGTTCATGTTGGTTAGAAAAAGATAGGTTTTTCTTTGTCTTTGCCTGTTTTCCAAGTTGTGCTCCAGGCTGAGAAATCTTAGAAGTTTGTTCCTTGGATTTAAGCACCTTCTTCGACTCTTTCACCAATACTTCAGGAGAAGTAGTTGGAGTCTTTTCAGCTTGATCAACCTCACTGAGCATGTAATTTGTGGGTTCAACTTCATTTTCAGGGATGGTAAGAGAGTAGTTGGATTTACTCAGAATGAAGGGGTCGATCCCTTTTCTAGAGTCCTGAACATACTCCTTACCAAGTGTTCTATCAGCAGAGGCACAAATCGAGGATATGCCATCATCTTTCCTCTTGTGATAGTTTACTTACTAAGTCATCATAGATGACCTTCCCTATATTTACTGGTGTGCCTGTGATAAGACCGTGGGGCTATAATCTGTTGATTTGAATTCAACTGATCAGTAGAAATTTTGTTCCCACCCATACCCTGAATGATGTGAGTCATCAGGATCATCCAAGTAGGTGAGAACCAAGATTTGTAACAATGTGTTTTTTAGGCCACTTTAATGGAGGTTTTATAAGGCTTACTTTCTTGTGAAGACCTAACCTTGCGAGTTCCATCTTCACAACCAAAGAAGCAGTTTTTGGGACATAAGATTTTGGGTAATCAAGACTTGTGATTTTTACAAATTCATCATAGCCAAAACATAAAGGTTTAGACTCCTTTTTAACTGTAAGTGTATATTGGACTAGTCTTTATCCTTTTCCACGATAGTTGTATACCAAAACTCTTGAAGATATTTTGGGTATAGAACTTTTGGTGTATTGACAAGGGCCATAGAAATAACACAGTTTTACAAAACTTGGCCATCACCTTCTAGTTAGAACATTTTTTAGGGTAGTCAAAGCAAGCAATAACGTTGTTTGTCGAGACATCCACAGTGTTGAGTTTAAAGTTTTGAACCGATGGTGCTTTTATAACAGTTTAAAATCCATTTGAGAAGTTTTGAAAAGTTTTAGAACACTTAGCTTTTAAAATATCGAGATTTGGAAAAGATTTTGACAAAGTTTATCTCAAAGATTTTAAAGCATGAGTGTGTTTTGTGTTTGTAAAGGGTTTATATAGGTTGTGAATAAATGCTTTGATGGATGTAACAATGATAATGAAATAAGATTTTGAAACGTTTGACATCCGCATTAATTACATTGTTCTCGTGAAAATTGGAGATATCATTTCCATCTTCTGACACACGACTGTTTAGCTGCCTTAATCAACACCTTGCAGAGATGATATTATATTTAATTTGCGTGTGTGTATTAGGGAGTGAAGGGGAAAAAGATTTGGTTTATATACACTGAATGTATAATCGGTTTCAAGTACGCATTAAATGCGTAGTGGGACTGTGGAAGGATTTAGTAGGTCCCTAAAATTTTTGGAATACACTTATTATCAAATCATGATAAAGTGAATGCACTTTTTTCAGAAAATGTTATTTATATAATGAAAACGGTAACAATGTTAAATATTTAGTAATTAAATCTGTAGAGCATTTAGTTTAGTTGATACATATTTTTTCTTTCAGGGACATGAGGGGATCCCGAAGGATTTATCAGGGACTTAAGGTATTGGAATTCCATGAACATTATTAAGTCGGAGACTGATTGTCAATATTTAGCATTCCCAATTCAGCTTTCAGTCTATTGAACTTTGGTTCATCCAAAGGTTTGTAAATATATCAGCGAGCTGATATTCAGTGAGAATGAAGTGAAGTTCAATATCACCCTTTATCATGTGGTCCTTGATAAAGTGATATATGATGTCAACGTGTTTGGTTCTTGATTGTAGTACAAGGTTATTGGATATGGAAATGTCACTGTTGTTGTTATAAAAGATGGGTACTTTCTCATATACTATGTCATTGTCATTGATTTGACTTTTTATATATAGTTCGCCACCAAGAACCTTACATGTACTTGATGACATGGCAACTGATTGTTGCTTTATAACACTCCAACGCACTTGTTTGCCACCAAGCAACTTACATGTACTTGAAGTGTTTTTTTTGTCTATGTTGTATCCATCATAGTCTGAGTCTTAATATCCTTTCATATTAAAGCCTGAACACTTTATATACCATAGATCAAGACTTGGTGTGCCTTTCAGGTACATGAATATTCTCTTTACAGCAACCAAGTGTGATTTTTTTTTTATTTTCTTGGTACCTTGCACAAAGGCAAGTTGAGAACTTAATATTAGGTATCTTTGGTTATGAGATACATCAGTGACCCAATCATTCCTCTATGCTGAGTCTCGTTGACTGATTTCCTAGTTAAATTAGGGACCCAAGTTTTTTGAGGAACCAAGGGTGTCTTCACTAATCAGCATTTAGAGATATCACACTTTTTGAGTAAGTCCCAATATACTTATCTTGGTTGATGGAGATGCCTTTGTCTGATTGTTTGATTTGAACGCTAAGGAAGTAAGTAAGTTCATCCATCATAATCATCTCATACTTCTTAGTCATCAGCTTAGCAAATTACTTACATAGTTTGTTATTTGTTGAACCAAATATAATAGCATCCATATGCACTTGTACCAGGATCACATCAACTTTAGTTTTGTAAACGAATAAGGTGTTATCAAACTTTCCTCTTACAAATTGGTATTGAATGAGGCATGTTAAGAGAGTTTCATACCATGCTCTTGAAGCTTGTTTAAGTCCATAAAGGGCTTTGTCTAGTTTGCATACATAGTGAGGAAACTCATTACTCACAAATCTAGGGGTTGTTGGACATAAACTTCTTCTTTGAGTTTACCGTTCAAGAATGCAATTTTGACATCCATTTATAAAATTTGAAGTTCTTGTAAGTGGCATGGGCATGGAATATCCTGATGGCTTCAAGTCTTGAAACAAGAACAAATATCTCATCATAGTTCATTCTTTCTTCTTTCCTATACCCCTGAGCAACAAGTCTCGCCTTGTTCTTGATGACAAATGCCATTTTCATCCATCTTGTTCCTAAAAATTCATTTGACCCCAATGGTTTTCCCTTTAGGAGGGGGAACAAATGACCAGACTTTGTTTCTTTCTCATTGGTTCAATTCATCTTGCATGGCATCAACCCAACTTGGCTTTTTTAGTGCCTTTGAAACCTTTTCAGGTTCATTTTCAGATAAGAAATATGCCAGCTAAGCGTTCTCTTACAATATTCACAAGTTCAATGTGTTTTTCTCTTGACCACTTAACCAGAGGTACATATTTGTGGGAAAGTGAGAAGTTTAGGAATTGATTCTTCAGCTTGCGGTGAAGAAGATTCAGGAATTTCCCTTGTGTGTTCATCAGTAACTGGAGCATCATAATGTTCAAACTGAACAATGTGTTCTTCAGCCTGAGTGGCTAGGTTTTCAAAAACATTTTGTTCTGATGAACATTAGTTTCAGGATTTGTTCAGTAGGTTCATCAGTCTCGATGATTGAGGTTGTGGGTTTGGTCTATAAAATGACATAATGAAGTATGTCACCATCATTATGATGGTCGTTTTAGGGTTTTGAATGAAGCAATTCATGAGCTAGAGATCTATCAGATTCAGTGATATTGATTTCTTCAATTGAAGTATGTGAGAACCTGATGGCTTCCATACTCTCATTAAAGGTAACATGAAATGTTTCCTCTATTTTTTTTCTCCTTGTGTTAAAGACTATGAAGGTCGTTTGATGTAGAAGATGGACTCTCTAGCCTTTATGGGGATTTTCTTCCCTTGAAACCCTAGGTCCGAATTTTTTCACCTAGGGATTACTTCTTCCAATTAAATTTCAAGGTAAATTAATCTACATAATCTGTTAGATTATGTTTGGAGAGGACCCAATCCATGATTTTCATTCAAACCGGTTAGGTTTTAATTGATTGGGAAGCGGCGACTAGGTTATCTAAGGATTTCAAAACAGGTTGGTTTTGATTGATTGATCTTGCGTGGCTTTCTGCTATGCAGATCTGGGAGATGAACAAGGATCGTTTGTAATGATTTTCCACAACAGTATTGTTAGGGTTATATCATTATCCTTGTTTCGTGGTTATTCGCCGGTTTCGGATGTGGTGTCTGATGCATGTTGGATTCCGACATGGTGGTTGCGGCGTGGGGTTGGGTTTTATCTCACAATGGTCGCACGTATATGTGACTAGGGTTAGGGTGCCTATATCTTGGTCGCTTGGTGGTTTTGCAGTTTTTGGAGTGATGCTGAATAGGGTTTCGTCCAAGAGCTGCTACATGGTGGTTATGGTTGGTGGTCCATGGTGGATTGCGGTGCTTGGGATTTCTTCGGTTCGCAATTTCCATGAGGGTCGGCCTTGGGTTTTCTTGTTACGGCTAGGGTTGGGGTGGACCGGATTTGGGTTCCATGATGATCTTGCTGTTGGTTTGCGGCTGTTTTTCAGCCGTATGGGGTGTACCTGGTCCTTTGGCCATCGTTGGTGTTGGGTGGCAATGCTACTTGAGATGCGTTTGTTGCTATTGCAGCTTGGATGTTGGTGGCGCAATCATAGGTCAAGCTATGAAGACATTGAAGACGGAGTGCTCACCATGGATGCGGTTCAGTGAACCTGGTTTTTCTTACATTTTGATTGTTTATTTAAATATAATTTGCTTTCTATTCTGTTTGTCTAGTTGGTTGTAACTAGTTGATCGTTTGTGGCCAGTCACAAATGATATAGGGTTTGTTCAAGCGGTTGCTTGAGGTTAATGTGGTATTTCAGCCACATTCTATTGTACTTAAACGGATTTTTGGTATAATGAATTTTACCAGGGTGAAAATCCTTTTTACCCAAAAAAAAAAGACTGTGAAGGCTTTAGAGACAAGAGAGTATCCAAGAAAGTATCCATTATTAGCTTTAGTATCAAACTTTCCAAGGTGATCTTTATCATTGCGAATAAACACAAGACAACCAAAGACATGACAATAGCTGACATTGGGAAGTCATCCATGAAACACTTCATAAAGAGTTTTGTTATGTCTTTTAGCAATTATGAATCAGCTTCGAGTAAATAATGCAGTGCTTAGAGCCTCACTCCAAAAAAAATTAGACATAGCTGATCTATTTAACATTGTTCTTACAACCTCAATGAGGGTTCTATTTCAACTAAACCGTTGTGTTCTGGTGTATAGGCTGAAAAAAAGTTTTGAGAAATCTTTTTTTCATCACAAAATCTATCAAAAGTATTATTCCTAAATTTAATTACATTGTAATATAATGTAAGTTTAAACAGTTTTTTAAACAAGAATACTAAAAATGGATTAAACAAAATACACAACAAAGTTTTCAACATTTAAATTCTTATTAGAAATAATTCAAAGAATTTGTATTGATTATTTGTGAAATAAATCAAAGTTGAATGACAAAATATAGTGATCTCCTTACTTTCTTAAACAAACAAAAGTATGTATTTAAGTAAGAACTATGCTAATTCTTTGAAAGAATCCAAAGACTTAGTTCTAGGAGAAGTAAATGCTCTCGTAAATGCTAACACATTAATTGTACGAGGTAACATTTACTCTATTACAACATTCTCTTTTATAGGCAAAGATGAGGTGGATACCCGTGGGTTAATAGCGACGTGTCAAACAACTAACTAGGGAGGTACACTGATACTTTACTGCATTAAGTGTTTTATTCTTGGAGTCCAACCTTACTTTAGAGTATAATGTTGACAACTATTTTTCCTTTATGTACTAACTTTTGTACTTTATTGACTTTCTTTGATAAGTAGTTATCATTTATTTTTTCACTAAAGTTTCCGCCTATTTGTTTCACAGATTTAGATATTTCTCCTAACTATCTAATTTCATGATGTATTTGTTATTGAGGATATCAATGGAAGTCAATGAGCTATTGTTATCGCTCACTGATTCTGTCATTTCTTTGAGGTTCAGGCATCACTTTGCTAAGTTCCACCTTTGAAAGTGGGGAGACTTTCTTTAGTCTCTAAAGAAATCATGAAAATAACTCTCCCAAATGTTGTATCATTCATAGACATCATTTATACTTGGAGTATTTTATGTTTAAATCTTAGTCGAAAATTATTGGGTTTTGAATTGGCCCAACAACATGTAATGTTCAAGAGCACACAACATTAAGGAATTAAACTTTAAGACAAGTTCATTTAAACTTGTTTCATGTTCAAAGCAAGGAGTACCAATGTAGTAGTTTTTGTCGATCACGGCAAGACATGTTGCCTCACATGAATGTAACTTCAGTTTGAATTCTTTAGGTGAAAAAGTAGCGTATGATGAGTTGCATTAGTCAACATTAAGAGCCTATATTTCAGTGTCAAGTATCTTCCTTAATAACCGGATGTTGGTAGCCCTCTTTCATGCTATAAATTAAGTTTATATTAACTTCCCTAGTGGTTTGCATATATCCCTACCACTCTCAGCCTATTTGCCTTTCAGTAAAGCGCTTGCTTTTTTTGGCAAAAAATTTGATTTCCGGTAAAACTCGAAACAAACTACTGAGCAGATGAGTGTAAACAGGCCGGAACACGTATTGACCGATCCCTTGATCATTAAAAAACCATTGATCTGTATATATACAAAAACAATGTGAACATTTTTCTATGTACAATTAAGCCTGCAAACTAGTATCAGTTTGGCACTTTGGCACTTCATAATGGTGACTGTATAACTCTTTACTACAGTAGTTTGTATTCCAGTATATTAGAGGGCGTACTCCTAGCTATCAGTATGATTGAACTTGTAACTAGGTCTTTTTACCTGTGGTCTATCCAATATATGTGAATAGCTTAATTATATTTTCTCGTCATCTGGTTCTGGTTCTGGTTCTTATCTTCCGATCATTCTCCTCCCCCCTCATTAGCACAAGTTCGCAAATGTTAATGATACCATTTCTGCATCTATATATCTCCCTGCCTTGTTGATGCTCCATAAATTTCAAGCTCATTAATACCGTCCCTTTTACTACGGTAAATCGACTAGGTTTAAAAAATCGTCTATAAGCATTGTATAAACCAAAAAAACATCAACCAAAGGGCCTCTGGTCTAGCGGTATGGAGGTTTTACCCTCCTAGGCAAGGTCTCAAGTTGGAGTCTTGTCTAGGGCGATAGGGGTTTCCTCCCGCGTGCGTAAAGGGAAGGGTGCCATTGCCTTCTGGGCTGGACCCAACCTGGTTGTGTGGGCTCGCTACACCTTCTGGGCTAGGAGCCATGTAGCCACAATTACCGTTCAAAAAAAAAAAAAAAACCAAAAAAACATCATATAATTTATTCATGGGCATCAAAGATATAACATGTAAATTGTATTACCAGCTAAGATGGTGTTAGAGTACGTCAGTAAGCATTCGGCCTATTGTATCTATTACCACATCTATCTCATGCACAATGTATTTACACGATATGATCTACATAAGTTCAGGACTTTCAGCCACTCGTAAAACCCTTAAGACGTTTTGCAACCAAATATTTTCCCATTTTTTTCCTATTCGAGAACATTATTTATCATATCAAATTAATATATACGATAGCGCTGTTTTCTTAGTATACATTTTTTTTCTTTTCTTTTTTTTTGGTTTCATCCTATTCATCAGAATAAGGTTCATCCTATTGTTTGGCTTATATAATCTGAGATGTGTAATTCACTATATATGGCCAATATGGCCTACTGTACTTTTATGGTTTATGTTACCGGCCAGTTTGGCTTTAGTTTTGTTAAAAGATCCGTACTTTCAGTTCCTAGTATACATGATCTTGCTGTTTTAATTCCTTTTTTCCATATCGAGTGAAAAGAAAGAAAAGAAAGATTGTCTAAATATATGCTTAAACGTTTCTACATAAGGAAATAAAGGTTGATATTCTTCTTATGAGGAAAAGTTTCTTTTTGTCCCTCATATCTTGTGCAACATATAATTCTCGCTATTCGCCAAGTCCCATTCTACGGACATATGTGCCACATTTAGATGATACTTTTGGGACGAGAATTTACCAAAGGTAAACGAAGGAATACCAAAATGAGAAGCGAAAGCGAATGCAAATTATAGCAAAAATATATAATGAAGATATACAAGATTGAATCCAAAATCCTATATAAAACCATCAGACACAAACCCTAAAACACAAATATAACCCCTAAAAACATTATGTATTACACAAAACAAACCATGGAGAACCGGGAAATGATTGTGAGTAAATGCCATTGTGTGTCTTCATTAGTACACTTTTCTTTTACAAGGTGAATCTGATAAACTATCATGTTCTTTCTGTCTAATATTCTGTTTTAGTCTAATAGAGCAATGATGTACAAATTAACCTTTATTTAGGTTATATTTTCACATAAATCTAAAAAGAATTAAGAACCACATATGTTTAGCTTAAAAAATTAAAGATTTTCAATAGAATCTCAACACAACAACACAAATGCTAGAAGAATGAAACCTAAGAATGGCCATTATATTCGATGATGGGGGATAAAAGATGCATGCGTCTTTGTGTGAAGTGTGTGTGATATAATGATGTTCATAGAATCTGCTTTGTGTTTATTCTGCTTGCTGGATAATGAATGTGTCTATATGTAGTTATGTAGACGAGCGGTTAATGTTCTCAAAAACCTTAACTAGAGTGCAAACATCAGATTCCAACTTCCTGCATATATGTCCCAACCTTAACTCCAAGTTGTGGAGTATAACTTGCGAACGGATCATTTATGTGGTTAGAAAAAACTAGTTTTAAACACACAATATCGATTCTTTATTGAGCAATCAAAAATACGCTATAGAAACAAAGTTTAATGTAGAGTACGCAATATCAATTCGATAATTAGCTTTCAAAATACGATAAAAACAAAGATTATTGTCTTAAACAAGCAATACAGATAAGAATATACTATTAAACATCATATAGGAGGAGTGTAGTATAATCAATCCAAACTAGGCATAAAATGACAGCATTGTCCGTTGCATAGTTTAGGACAAGCATTGATCATAGCTAATCTACTAAAAACATTAGTTAATTCTCCATTATATCTGAATAAAACTGTAACTAGCTAGCTAGTGTTTGTTCTTTTTTATTTTTATTAATTTTCCTTTGGTTTTTGTTTCAAGTTGAAAGGGAGATTCTTTTGTACAAAATTAATAAATATTTCAAAGAATCAGACAAGCTTAATAATGTAAGACCTATGTAAGGAGATGATTATCTTAACATGGTCATCCATAGGGGGCACAAAATCGTAGCAAATCCTAAAAGGGCCAAAACAAATTTTATAAAGTAGACATTTGAACCACAAATATTAATTTAAACAACATTCATAAACAGTGTTTTGCATGATATGAGAGAGACTATCGTCCAACTTGATTCCCTTGCTCTATTTTAAGTAGTACTGTTTTTACAGATTTCAAGAGATAACCTATGTTTTAAAAATCTACTACTTAATCTTGAAAATTAGGGTTTCTGGTTCTTTGGTTTTAGGGTTTCCGATTACAGCAAGATATTGGAAGTCTTTAGGTAACGAATTTGAAAAAGAAAATAGCTGGCTAGCTATAAATTATCTTGTATGTATGATTATAAACATAGTTACCATTTGGCGTGGAGACCATGAAAGTTGAGCAAGTTTCAAGTAGCTTGTAGCTTCGAAGCGTTCACTTCATCGTTCGCTTTAATTTGATTCTTCCTCTTCTTTTTCTTCTTGTAAGGGATCCCTCTTGCCTTA
Source organism: Chrysanthemum makinoi (assembly GCA_910596185.1). Classification (NCBI taxonomy): domain Eukaryota; kingdom Viridiplantae; phylum Streptophyta; class Magnoliopsida; order Asterales; family Asteraceae; genus Chrysanthemum; species Chrysanthemum makinoi. Next base: position 25,669,889 of record OU343223.1, on the reverse strand, counting down.
GCTTGACACTCCTTCACTTCTCGTAAATAAACCCGAATTGCTCCATTTCCAAATGGATTATTCTCGGAAGAGCCGCCGTTTTCCTCATATGCGGCTCTTAATCGCCCAATTAAAGCGTCAAGACTGCCCCACGCTTGCCTGAGAGGGCAAGTGCAAGGGGCAGGAGGGTCAGGTTGCCCAAAGAAAACACAACCATGTAAATGAACCTTAGTTTTTCCAAATTGATCAAGGTATCTTAGGAATTCGAGAACATGACTAAAGTTGCACTGTGAGAGAGAAACAGGTGGCCTTTGATTCTTTAGATACTGCCCAAAAGTGTTCCAATCACGTCTTTTTTGTGATTCGTAACGGCTTAAAGGGGTAGGATTTTGACTCTGATCCGCGCTAGCGGATCGAGAGGACCCTTCGGATGGATCTTTTGGTGTGGTACTTGACATGTGAATGTGCTTTCTGAAGAAAGTTCTTGTGTGTTTTTGGGAAAAAATGGATGATCCTCCAAGGTGAAAAATAGTAAAAATAAATAGTGAAGAAAGAAGAAAAAGATGAATATCACATATTGAGTCTAGTAATGAGGAGACATGTCATGGGTCCCGATAAGGAAGCTTTTCTCCCTCTATCATTTTCATTTCAATTTCTTCATCAAGGGCATTATAAGCACTAAGCCATTACTTTAGTTTCAATTTTAATCTTTCTATTATTATATGTAAGTAGGGTATTGATAATAATTAATTATGATATTTCATTTGCATCATATATTTCCATGAATCATTTAGCCGGTGAGGTCAATCTAACGGCAACTTCTTACATTTTAATTAAAAAACTAACTTCGAGATAGATTTTAACCGAATGTCTCATGTCTATGTGTCCTCTTCTATGCCAGAAACTCCAATTTATGCTCTCTTTTATCTAAATAGCAGATATTTATTAAAAGCTTTAGAAAGACACTAGATCGAGAATAAAGGAATTACAAGAGTTTAGAACAAGCAGAGGTCGGATAACAGATCGATCCACTGAATCGAATCTAGTTTCGTAATATTCCTGTTGTGAACCACAAGTGAGGGAGGACTTTCACAGGTTCCGAAAGAGTGTCCCTTCGAGGTTTTTTCAAATTAAAGTATGCCTGATTCGTGTGCCTCCAATTTTTTTATTCATTTTTTGGTAAAGGGTTTCCCCGCCAGTAAATGTATTACTTCAAAAAACGTTCAAGTACAACGGATGTATGTGAATCTCACATCTCACCCGTTACATAGGCGGTAGCTAACATAACAAAGCAAACTACTTCTACAATGAAGATACGACTATGACTATGAGGTTGTGTGCCTATCCAAGTAGAGGCTTGAATCCCCACATCAAAACAGTCTAAGTAGTCTTGTAGATGGTTCACAAACATTTGAATGCTGTGTAACAAGTAATCACGGTAAATGCTAGGCCAGATACAAGAAAATAAATAAGAAAACAATCATGAACACAACGGAATTCATGTAGTTCAAGGACAAAATCAGAGATGTCTATGTTTACGTAAAATTGTTTTAGGTTCACATCAATGAATAAAGAGTCATGCTAGATAGCTAGACCCACATAAAAAAAAATCACTCGCTGACGTGTCAGCGGGTGATTGGTGTAAACTTTTATCAGGGTAAAACCCCTTTAAACAAAAAAATGAATAAAAGACTTGACATGATCGAGTTTATTTATTAGGTGCACAAAACATGTTTTTATAAAAAATTATTGTCAATAAATTTGCAACATGGTCATGGATGCATAAAGAAATAATTCTATATTATATATTTTTGAAAATATATATATAAAAGGGAATCTTGAGAGAGATGGATAGGCTGCTAACAATATAATAATTGAGCAATATATATTGTGTTTCGTATGAATTACGTCAAAAGAAAACGTTGGTTTATTTGTGAATTATTAATATTTTGGTTGAATTTTCCTCTATGGTACATGATTGAAATATAAATATTCTATGGTGCAATGCAGCTGCAGGTTACTATCTCTTTAAAGTTATATACATTAAATCGATGGACGACTTTACACATTTACCCTATTATAAGTTAACACTTCGTTTATGGACACTTATAATATTCCTTTATAACTGTACTTGTTTTGCCTCTAGCTAGCTCCTTTTCTTGATAGCTTAATAAAATTTCTTCATTTTAAGTAAGCCTCCTAAAAGATTGAGTTTATAAGATAAAGTTTTATGTAGGCTATAAGCTTCGTCGTTTGGACGATGAGCTTATTCTAAAAGCTTCACCGATAATGACGAGGCGGCTTTAGAAATCGCCATTTCGGTTTTTGATAGGTCATTAGTAAATGTCGATCGAGAAGCTTATGTTCACTCTATTTAATTTCATCACATGATATATGCATCGTATGCCGTAGGTCTATCCAGATTCAAGTACTTTACTGTTTAGCCTTTATGGAATGTTATAGAAGAGTCAAAGATTAACTGGCCTATAGTGAATGAACATGGAGTTGAAAGGACAATTCTACTATTCTCCTCATATCTTTATTGTGAATTGGTTCGTTGAATATCGTCAGACATTTCGATGCATGCATTTGAGACATATAATATTAGGGAGACACTATTACATACTTATCATGTATATATAACACTATTTGAGGAATATTCTTTTTTCCATTCATTTTTTAGCATAGTACAGTTTTTGTCGAGTTTGCAAAATTCGTATTTCAGTTTTAAGCGTTTGATATTAAACTTTATATTTCTGTTAGCGTTTTCAGGTTTATAGCTTTTTGATATAAACAAAATTATAAAAATAAAAAAAAATAAAAAAAAAAAATGTAGCCACCGTATAAATAAAAAATAGCCACCGTATGAATAACTCAACCCATAATATTAACATCCTGTTTTTACCTACTTGTATATTAAAGTCTCTAAATAAAAATTTTGAGTGTGTAAATCATGTTTCTATTTTATTGGGTATACTGCTATAGCAACACTCTTTTTAAAGTGCAAAATCTCCTAAACATACACTTTTTAACATTTTTATAATTAGATAGAAAAAGGTATAAGAGTAGCGATCCTTTAGAAAGTGTAATAATTTACAAAGTCTAGAAAGCCATCCACGATGTGACGTATTATGCCCTCACCTAATTTTCAAGAATTTTGGTCAATTAGGCATTTTGGACATTTGACTCGTTTTTTAATTCCAGAACTTCAAACGAATAACTTTCAAGCGACAAACTTTTACGAAAAACCGATTTCACCATAATTTTTGAAAATTTAATTCTCTATCATTTAATATGCATTTTGATATATAAATCGCAAATTTTTTTAGATTTTAAGTGGGTTATTATTTTCTTGAAATTTTAAATATTAGACCTACTTTTATCTAATTTAAAGGTTGATTTACGAAAATTTAAAACGAAAGTTGTAGATTGTAGTTCACTCTTTACACAAGTTTTTGAATCACTCAAATCCGATATGAAATAAGTGAGATATCGCATGTTAAAAATGGCGTTTTAGTCATATTTGTTGCACACAATGTGTTTGATAAAATGTCTAGCTTAGATTTTTAGTGTTAAAATTACGTTAAATGCTCTAAATTTTGTACCACAACGCATCATTAATCATTTTATTAATGTAAGATTCAAAAAGTGATGTTCTTTTAGTCGTTAATTTAAAATAAAATGCGTTTTGTTCATCGATTAATCTTGGTTCATCAATCGATGAAGCGATGAATCAAATCAAAAGAGATGAACCAAACCAAAGCGATGATGATGAACCAAACCGCGTGATGAACCAAATCAAACATAGTTCATCGGTTTATTTTAATTCATCAATCATAGTTCGGCTTTAACATGTTGGTGTTTATTTTGTTTTGTTCATCGGTTTATTTTGGTTCATCAATCACGGTTTCGATTTTAGTTTGGTTCATCAGTTTTTGGTTCATCAGTTTGGTTCTCTTGGTTCATGAATCATAGTTTGATTTTGGTTGGTTCATCGGTTTTGGTTTTGGTTCATCAGTTTTTGGTTTGGTTCATCAATCATAGTTTCAGTTTTGGTTTAGTTCATCAATCATAGTTTCAGTTTTGGTTTGGTTCATCAGTTAATCTTGGTTCATCAATCGATGAATATGAATCAAATCAAAGCTGATGAATAACCAAAGCGATGATAACCAAACCAAACTGATGAACCAAATCAAACATAGTTCATCAGTTTATTTTGGTTCATCAATCATAGTTTCGGCTTAACATGTTGGTGTTTGTTTTGTTCTGTTCATTAATTTATTTTGGTTCATCAATCACAGTTTGGTTTTAGTTTGGTTCATCGGTTTATTTTGGTTCATCAATGATGAGCTGATGAAACAACCAAAGCGATTAATCAAATCAAACATAGTTCATCAGTTTATTTTGGTTCATCAATCATAGTTTCAGCTTAACATGTTGGTGTTTGTTTTGTTTTGTTCATCAGTTTATTTTGGTTCATCAATCACAGTTTTAGTTTTAGTTTGGTTCATCGAGTTTTGGTTTGGTTCATCAATTTGGTTTGGTTCATGAATCATAGTTTCAGTTTTGGTTTGGTTCATCAGTTTGGTTTGGTTCATCAGTTTTTGGTTTGGTTCATCAGTTTTGGTTTGGTTCATCAGTTTGGTTTAGTTCATCAATCATATTTTATTTTGGTTTGGTACATCAGTTATTGGTTTGGTTCATCAGTTTGGTTTAGTTCATCAATCATAGTTTCAGTTTTGGTTTGGTTCATTAGTTATTGGTTTGGTTCATCAGTTTAGTTAGGTTCATCAGTTTTGCTTTTATGCTTTTTATTTAACAGTTTGATTTGGTTCATTGATTCATCACTTTGGTTCATCAGTTTTAATAGTTAAAAACATTAACTATTAAAAACATCACTTTTTGAATCTTACATTAATAAAATGATTAATGATGCGTTGTGGGACAAAAATTAGTGCATTTAGCTCAACTTTAACACTAAAATCTAAGCTAGACATTTCATCAAACACCTTGTATGCAACAAATATGAGTAAAACACCATCTTTAACGTGCGATATCTTACCCATATGACATCAATTTGAGTGATTTGAATTTCTGGGTAAAGAGTGAACGAAAATCTATAACTTTCATGTTTTAAGTTTTTCAAGATTCGACATTTATGGTAAAAAAATAGGGCGAAAATGCCAAAAAAATCAAGAAAATCAAGAACCACTTGATATGTAAAAAAACAAAAGTTCGAAATATTTATCAAGATTTATACCAAATTAAAGAGAATCAATTTTAAAATTATGGTGAAATCGGTTTTAAGTAAAAGTTTGTCGTTTGAATGTTATTTGCGTTTGAAATTTGGGGTGGAATATGAAAAACGGGTTAAATGACAAAAATACCCCTTTGACCGAAATTAATTAAAAAAAAAGGTGGTTGACTAGATTTCATCCGACGGTTGAGATTGCTTTTTATACTTTGCAAATTCAATTACTTTTTAATAGATCCGGTACCAAAGGTATAATTGCTAGTTTCTTGTTGGTTTTCTTTTTATAAATATATTGTTGTTCAAAATATAAATAAATAAATAAATAAAAATAAATAAATTTGTGTGTAACATTAGTAAATTACCCATTTTAATGTGAGTTTGATTTGTCATCAATGATTCAAGGTTAGATGAATTTTCAAATGCTTACTCTTATTTTGATGCTTAACAATGGACAAATCCACACCTTCTATTTGGATTGATTTAATGGTTGAGATTAATCAAAGATTTAACATTTTAACCTATTTTTTTACCCCAATATATATACCTTTTTTTTTTTAATTTCTCATTTACGCTTTCTGTTTCTCACACACTTTCTCTGTGTGTGATTTCCCTCCATAAAGCGGTTAACCGCCTTCTCAATCACGACAACCAGGTCAACCACCACATCCACCGTACAACCACTGTCATTACCGTCACGTCCTCCACTTTATCCCACCGGTAATTTTTTATCTTCTTCAATTCCGCATTATCTTCTTCAATTTCGTCATTATTTTGTTCAATTTCTCCATTATCTTCTTCAATTTTCTAGATGGAGATTTTTTTATCTTAACGAAGCTCCTGTTTTTGTTGGAGAAGATTCAATTGATAATTCAATTGATTTAGATGTTAGCAGTTCAATTTGTGCTTCTAATGTTTATGATAATGCATCATGTGAGATTTCCTTTTAATTCAGTTTTTATTTTATTTTATGTTAATCTGTTTATTAATTAAGCTGTTAGTATTTTTTCAGTTTACTCTGTGTTGTATCGCATGTGTTAGTTAGCTGGTGTTGTTATTTTTTTGCTTATTCATGAAGCTGTTTGTTTGATTTTGCTTTTATATAAGGTGTTAGTTTGATTTTGCTTTTATATAAGCTGTTAGTTTGATTGGATGTGTTTTTGTTCAGTTTACTTTGTGTAGTATCAGCAGTGATATTTCAAGTTGATGATAGTTTGATTTTGCTTTTTAATTAAGGTTTTAGTGTAATTTGCTTTTAATTTAAGTTTTTTGGTGAAAATAATGTTAAATGTAGTGTACTTGATTTCTTACCACATTGTTCCGATATTTCTATATGTAGACGGTTATTGTTGCAGTTGTTGCATATTATGGATTAGAGATATTGTGTTTGGTAGTTTTTCGAATGAAGAAGAGTGATAGCGTTGGTGCTGATAGTTGTACTGTTAGTGTATTTGTCTGGGAAGCGTTTTGCTATGTAGTCAAATTAGTGGTAAGTCTAGTGTTTTGGAAGTGTTTGTTGGACGTGATTTCTTAAAGCAGTTGTTGCATATTTAAGAAGAAGAGTCGTTTTTGCAGTTGTTACATATATTTGACTGAAAAAGAGTGATAGTTGTTGTCAATTTATGTTACTGAATTCTGAATTATAGATTTCACTAGCAAGGTAACTAACGGTTTTTGTGTTTTTTGTTATGATAATGCTTAAGTATATTAATGTAGATATTATATTGCTTTTAAATAAGCTGTTAGTTTTGATTGGAAGTGTTGTTGTTTCAGTTTAGTCTTTTGTAGTATCATCTGTGATATTGTCACTAGTGAAATATTTGATGCATAGTATCACCAGTGATATTTCAAGTTATTTGTGTTCGTATCACTTTATGATATTTTTTATGCATAGTATCACCAGTGATATTTCAAGTAATGTATAGTATCACTTGTGATATTTTAAGATAATTTTTGAAGTTATTGTGTTATGCTTTTTGACTTTGTGTTTTATCACCTTCTTTTTACAGCTTCTAGTGGTTTGAAAACTCCTTCATCTTTTATTCATCATGATTTCATTTATACTCCTTGTGGATCGGTTTTTTGGGTTCCTAGAGTTGCTGCTAGTGTGCTACCAGTTTTGTTTAGTGTTTATGATTCTTTTGAGGATTGCATTAGTATGTATATGAGATATGCTTCAGAGGCAGGATTTGGTATTAGAAAGTCTACTCAGAAAAGGTTAAGGGATGGTTTTGTAAAAGAGAAGTATTTAGTTTGCAATAGCGAAGGATGCCCAAAGAAAATTCGTTTGAATACGTTAGCTCCTAAGAAAGGTGACAAACAAGTAAGGACTTCGAACTATAGAATTACTGGTTGCAAAGCACGTGTAGTTTTTCATATGATTCCTGGTGTTAGAAAATGTAGGCTTACTACATTCGATGTGGAACATAATCATGAACTAGATCGTGTTGAGTATAAGAATTTTCCAAGAGTGAGAGGAAGCTAACATACACTGAGCATCTCTTTATAATCAAAGCTTCGAATTATAATCTTGGTGCAACTAGAGCTCACAGTTTGTATACCGGGTTGAAAGGGTCCTCAGCACTTATTCATGGTACAGAGACTGAGTTTAACAATCTAGTTCGTGGTATAAACTGTTTCATAGGAGATAGTGATGCACATATGCTTATTAATCGTATGGAAGATCGGAAGAAATTTACGTCAGACTTCTCTTTTGATTATCTTGTTTAGAATGCTGAGCTTATTGGACTCTTTTGGGCTGATCAAGTTGCTAAATTGAATTACAAAGATTTTGGCGATATAGTCTCATTTGATGCTACATACAAAACTAACAAGTATGTTTTTTGAACCTTTTTTAATATCTCTTGTGATATTTGCATTTGCTTTTTCTACATTTTTGTATATATTATCACCTGAGATACTTCTTTTTTCAGATACCGGATGGTTTTCGTGCCTTTTACTGCAATAGATAATCACAGGAGATCTGTATTTGTTGGTTTTGGTCTTCTTAAAAATGAAACTACTGAATCTTATGTATGGTTACTGCAAGCATTCAAGAAAGCATTTGTTCGTTCTCCAAATATCATAAATTCTTGATCAAGATGGTGCAATCTGAGAATGCTATAGCTGAAGTTCTTCCTGATTCAAAGCACAGGCTTTGTATGTGGCATATCATGCAAAAGCTTCCATCTAAGGTATCTTTTTGTGATATTTTGCATCTTTTATCTCCTGTGATATTTGTATTGGACTATATAATTATGTGTGTTTTTTGGATTGTATCATTTGTGATATTTTTTATATCCCTAGCGGCACTTTATTGTTTTTTTCATTCTATCACTTGTGATACGTTTGTTGCTTTTGCATTTCTTTGTGTATAATGATTCTCTTTTTTTGTATCGAGAATTTATGATGATACTGATTTCAAGAATAAATTTTACAAGATTGTTTGGAACATGTATATTGGCCCTGAGGAGTTTGAGATCAGATGGAATGAGTTAATGGTTGAATTTGGTCTTTTAAATCATAAGTGGTTGAATAAGATGTATAGGATTAGGGCATCATGGATTCCGGCTTTTTTTTTTGTTGATTCTCCTCTTTGTGGGTGATGAGGACCACATCTTGGTCAGAGAGTGAGAACTCGTTTTTTTCACATTTCACGTCTCCTACTTCTACACTTGTTAAATTCATGGTATGTTATGAGTCTGCACTGGAGAAACAGAGATACATTGAAGAAAGATTAGATCATCAGTCAATTGACTCATTTCCTGCTTTGTTGACGCCATTAGCAATTGAAATTCATGCAGCAAGAGTTTACACTCGTAAGTTGTTTGTTCTTGTTCAGAAAGAGATAATTCTTTGGCTCATGGTTATGTTCAATCAAGTCTAAAAGTTGTGATGAGGGTTGCGATGTTTCTGTGATTTATGAGGAAAAACCGGATCTTTGACATTGTTCCCAAAGTGGTTGATGATGAAAGTACTTCAGACAATACCGAAGAAGAGCTTAACTTGTATCAAAAAGACATTGGAGAGTACAAGGTACATGTCTTTTTTCTGTTTTTTTACAAGTTTTTTAAAGTATCACAGGTGATATTATTCATTAGTTTCTTTGTTAAAAAGTCTATATGAGGTATCACATATGTGACATATGCATGTAAAGTTCTTAAAAGTTGATATTGTTTTTAATATCACTTGTGATATTGTGTGTTTTTAATGTTTTTTATTAATGTTTTTATTTTTAATGTTTTTAATATCACCTGTGATATTATGTTCTTTTTATGTTTGATATGAGGTATCACCTGTGATATATTCAATGACAGTTCATAAAAGTTAATACATTTTTTTATGAAGGTGGTGTATAACAAACTAGATGGTTCAGTTGCTTGTTGTTGTCAACTTTTTGTTCGATGTGGTATTTTGTGTCGTCACATCTTTTGTGTGTTCAAGAATTGCAAGGTTGTTTCTATCCCAGTTCAGTATACACTTAGGCATTGGACAAGGGATTTGATTCCTGCTGATTTGAGAAGGCAAAAGGCGCGTTATGGTCAGAACAATGAAGAAATAGAGAGGCTTGCAATTGAGGCAACTGGTTTAGTTGAGTCGTGTGTTCATATGATGAGTAACAATAAAGGAAAGTTGGCTTCTTTTGTAGGCAAGCTCAGAAAGTTGAAAACTGAAGTTGAGGTTGATTTGCCAACTGTTCCTTCCCGTAATGTTTCTGAAATTGTTGAAGAGTTTATGGGTATAAAGAAGCCTACTAAAATTTATGTTAAAAATCCATCAAAAGCGAGCAATAAGGGATTTATGAGGGAGCGTATCAAGGGTGGACGTGAGAAAGCATTTGATAAAAGCAATAAGCAAAAGAAGACATGCAGTGTTTGTGGGTCGATGGAGCATAACATGACTACTTGTCCAGATAAGGGTAAATATTTGACCTGTAATGATGAAGTAGGCGGCAACTCTGCTGAAGGAGTACTTGTCCAGGTTGAGGTGGAGTCATCGACGCAGCCGCTGCAATAGAAGACAGGCAGGTTGAGGTTGAGGTTGAGGTTGAGGTGGAGTCTATCTGTTATGTGTTAACCAATTTTTTACAATTTTAAAACTTGTGATGATTTTCTATTTGTTATGACTTTTCTTCCTTTTTTTCATTTTATCACTTGTGATAAAGCATAAAAAATTGATGAAATGCTTATACCTTTTTATGAGTTTACTTTTTTTTGAATTTTATTGAATATTTTTGATTAAATTTGTTTTGATGTTTTGTATTAGGTTTTTGTGACTTTAAGAATAATTGAAATAAGTTTTTTTTTTTTTTTGCTAATCTAGTTCTATTATATTGTTATGGCATATTATTTACTGAAATTTGGATACTTGAATAAAATTAACGAAAGCAAGGTTGAATTCTTATTTTCCAAAAGCTTTCAACTGAATAGAAATCATCATTGTTTACAACTTCGACAACGAGAAAGATAATTGTTTTTACAAAACGATAGTCTGACATCAGGATTAATAAGTAGCTAAAGAGAATTACTAATTGTTTTTACATGAAACCAAACATAAAACATTAAGCACTCGGTCAATTGTTGTTTAGTTCTGCATACTTTCTCTTTATTGTGTCCTTGACAAGCTTATTTACTTCTTTTTCGTCCGGGTTCTCTGCAAGAAACTTTAATGCATAGTCTGACCTCCAGTTTTCGTTCATTTCATGAAGCAACATCTTTGTTGCATATCTTGATATCATGTTTTCTATCTGAATTCGATGATGTTTGTGTGTTTCCTTTAGCATGCTTGTTTGCCATTTTGATCCAATGTTTCCTTCGTTAAGTTCCATGTGTATCATCATGTACAAACCACAATATATCTTTTCTGCTTTTGTTTGCCAATTCATCCTTAATATTGTTGGTTCTTGTGTTTGATGCATCATTTCATATCCTGCTGGATGTTCATATGTTGACAAGTGTCTTGCAAAAACTGCCCTCTGAAATTTATAATATAAAATGTCAATTATAGATTAGTATCCCTTGTGATATTATAATGTTAAAAAATAAATAAACAAATAATTTTCTTACCACAAACTCGTAATTTTCTTTGTACTTTCCTTCGTATGTTCCATCTGAATCGCTGTTATCTATTATGACAGATGTTGCTTTAACGATGTCGAAAACTATTAGATAGTAATGTCCATGTGCTATTATTGGGAAGAATACCTGTTATCATGAAAAAAGTATTAAATTTAAAATAATATACTAAGTTTCTGGATTAATTTATATAAGTAATGTAATATATCAAGTTAATGTCATCAAATTTGAGCCTGCTTATGTCTTCTTCCATCTGAATAGCAATCAACTGTTGAAACATATCATACTGTTTATCTACTTTGTTAATCAACAATTCTGGCTTATCTTCTAATATTCCTGGAAGCTGATTGACAATTAAAAATAATAATAATTATTATTATTAATAAATAAAAGTTAATACAGAAATACATTCATTTAAAATAAAAAATTTTCTTACCATCATTGATGTATAAAAGTAATGTCGTTTGATCTTTTTATATGAGAACAAATCCTCGTAGTTTAAGATATCAGCAAAGGTATCTATCACAGTAATTTCAATTTTCAAGCTTGGCGCTAGTGATTGAACATTCATTCTCATTAATCCTAAACCTTTATCGTCTACAAAAACTTGTTCTCTGTTCACAATTTTACAAGTGATAAGTATAAGGAACTGTGTATATAGGTAAATGTTTTTTGTATCACATGTGATAAATATAAGAAACTAATATATGTTCTTTTTATCACAAGTGATAACTTACATATCGAAATTTTAAATATAAACTTACGCTTCGTTTCCTTGCATACAGAAGATGCTTCTTGCCAAGAGTTTTTCCACCTCTGTTAGCTCTTTTGTCGTGCTGACCTTCTTGTTCATATATGGAGATTTCATGCACTGATATTGTTTTTCTTCATCACTTGATTTTGACTGTACTCCTGGGCTATCAATTCCGAGATCAAAGCTTGGCTAAGACCCTGGGTATAAGACGAAACTAGGGCTCTGTGAAGATGGACCTGTTTGTTCTTTTTCTTCTACACTTTTCTGTTTCTCAAGGTTCTCACTTTCTGCATATCTATTGACTTCTTCATCTCGTTTTGCAGCCATGTTGGCTTGTTTCATTTGTATTTCTCTCAATTCCTTTATAAATTCTTCATCACTTTTGTTTACTAATTCTTCAAAAATATCATCATTATCAGTATCAAAAGGTTTTCTTTGATCTTTAGTTTTATCGTTTTCACTCATTATTCTTTCTTCGTCACTTTTTTGACTTGTAACCTTGTTTGTTTCATCTTTTCCCCTTCATTTTTTCCCGCAGCTTCATCCTTTTTGTTACTGTTCCCATCGTTGTTTCCCATAGCTTCATCCTTTTCACTTCTATCCTCCTTGTTGTTTACATCAGTTTCATCCTTTTTAGTAGTGCTTGCCTCTTTGTTTCCACTACCTTGCGCAACTTCATTCTCATTAAAGATTTATTCTCCATTTTGGTCATTTGCTTCATCGTGTTTGACAACATCATTAATTATCACAGATTCGTCATTTTCATCTCTGTGTTCTGTATATTGATTGGCAAACGGATTTTGTACTTCATTATTTTCATCTTCATCATCACTTGTGCCAAATTTGATGGAGCTTGACTCTTTTGATGTTGATATAGAGCTTGATGATAAGAATGGACTTTTTCCTTTGAAACAATCATCTGGTTGTCTGAAAATCTTTTTTATTATTTCTCTAAATTGCTTAAGCCTTTCATCCCTCTTGAGTTTACCTAGATATTCTTTTATTGTTTCTTCTAGCATTTCTTTCTCGCTCAAAATGCTTTCTATTTTATCTTCTAACATCTGATACACTTCCTGTAATTGAATTTCAAATTTAAGGTCATATTAGTTATACATCATCACCAGTGATATTATAGTGTATTTTAATATTTTACTGTATTATCACAAGTGATACCATACATAATTTATTTTATCACTTGTGATAGGACATAATAAAGAAGTTAATTTTTTTAGACTGACCTGTTTTTTAGTATCTTCTTCGTGTTTATTCATATCTCCTATAATTTCCACCATTCCAAAGTATTTGTTGAAATCAATTTCAAGAATCTCCCTACTTTTCAACAAATTTGCATTCCAACTTTTTAGAGCTGGTATTCTTCTCGGCACATTCATTTGATCAAACTTTGTGTAATGTAAATATGCAAGCTGTTTCATCAACCATTTTATCAGTTCAATGAATGTATATTTTAATAACATTTTATGTTAGAAAGAAAAAATAATTTAAAATTTATTACTTACCATCAAGAACGTAACTGGGCCATAATAGTCAACCTATGTCCCATTATTCTTTCTTGCAGACCAATCATGTTTTGTTAAGCTTGCACAATCATAAATATATCTGCACCAGTCTATATCTTTCACATCATCTCCTTCAAATACGTTTTTCAACACCGTTTTTCTTGACAACAGAGCTTTTATCACATCCTCCTAATGTATTTGCAATCAGCATTAAAATGTTCATTCTGAACATGAAATATGCGTTTGTTGTTTTTGTTATCTCCTTTGATATGTCATTTATTGTCAAACTGTTTTCGGGTTTGAATTGTTCTTTCAATTCTTCAACAAATTTATCATTGTATTGTCTTTGGCCTTCATCTCTTTCTAGCGTCCTTGATCCCTTTGATAGTCCGAGAACTTCATGCACAGTTTGTGGAGAAAATTTTAAATTCCACATTTGAAGTCTAAGGTTCATTGTTTCTGTGTTGAGGCTGTCTACCATAAAGAAGGCAAGATTTGTCGGTATTTCATTTATTGGGAATTCTATCAAGTCTCCAAAACCCATTTGTGTAATAACCTTCTTTCTTTCTACACTTAACCCACACATTGCCTCAAAAAGTGGCTTAACTGTTGCCTTTCCCTTCAGTATTGTGTACACCTTTCATTTCTTTTTTGCATCTTTATCAATCTCTTCGTTTACATCATCACCCATTTCACCAATTTTTCTTTTTCCTTTTACTTTTTCTCTTTCATGATTCTCTTCTTTATCATCTTTTTTTGCAGCAGTTTCTTTTTCAGATTTTTTTGTTTTTTCAGGTGTTTCTTTTCCAGCTTGTTTCATTTTTGCAGAATCTTCTTTTTCAGCTTCTTTTGCATCTCGTAGTAAAAATAAAATAATAAAATAAAAATGTTAGCATTTATCACTTGTGATATTTTAGCATTTATCACTTGTGATATACCATTCACAGAACTATCTCAAATCATTATCACAAGTGATAGTAATTAATTTATTAATAATGCTTTATTTTACAATTAACTAACCTGTTCTGTAGCTTTTTCCGATGCTTCTTTTTCTTGCTCAGGCTTTAATTTTGTTGCTTCTTCTTTCATCATCTTATTTTTTTCCTCCAACCTTTTTTCTTTTTCTTCTATTAGTGGATGCAAACCTCTAAAATGTTTTTTCTTACATCCTAATCTTGGTAACTGTTTTCTTCTTTTTGGTTTTCGTTCATCTGTTTTGTCTGTATGTTTATCATATAATATATTATAAATAATAACGAATCCAGTTATACATTGGTTGGCAATGTCACAGTCATTGAATCTACAAATTAACCAAATTTGGACACACGTTTTTAACAACCAAACTACCTTCAGTATTCTTGTCAAATTAAGCAAATCACCTTGATTTTCAACGATCCCAAAAAAAGTTTCAACGACCCCAAAACTACAAAACTTAGCTTCTACAATGTCACTGATGCAGGTTTTACTGATCAGGTTTTAATATTTATAATGTCTCGTTATACCTATGGTCTACCCGAATGCACTAACGGGCAGCGTACCCGGTCGTGTGTAATGTAGTATTTGGTAAAACCGAGGTCGTCCCAAGAGCTATGTGTGTTGGATTATTACTAAGTCTAGGTGTCACAGATTTTAATATGATTAAGGAATTAATTAATTAACTACAAAAGTAAGAAAAGGCAAAGGTGTAATCAATAGAGGAGAGTGGTGCTAACCTAGTCATTCATCCTGGCTAGTAATGTCTACGTCTAATTACTTCCAATTACTTCAGGTGGGGTCAAAGTCGAGAGGACAACATTTGGTCAATTCGACCTAACCTATCAGTAAAGATGCCACCACTGGAGAAGTCAGGTGTCCCCTCATAAGTCTAGTTGTTCCTGGTCCCCTAAGCCGAGTCATTAAGTTCCGCTACATGCTAGACTTATAATAGTGAGTGCCCGGGCGTTAGCAACTTAAACACTCACCCCCTAATTCTTAAGTTCATCCAAACGGTAGGTGATCAGTTGGTCAAATCGCACAAGTAGAAAGGGTCGTCAGTTGGTCATATCTTACCCTTCCTGTCTCAGTCTACTCACTTAGGGTCAGTTGGTCATATCTCCTAAGCAACTAGCCTCTACCGCCATTCAAAACTACCGAAACAAGGGTAGCTACCAATAAACTATGCATGCATACACTTAGAAATAATTATGTGCAAGTAATATAAACGCAAACAAAACAATTAAGGAATCATAACTAGGCCAGCACCAAGAGGTGCTTAGCCGCTCATATTAACCATACAAATCAATTCAATAATTAATGTTACAAAATACATGAATCGAAAGTAAAGAAAAGATAAAATGCTAATGCTTATCGTAGGGGAGTGAAATGGGATGCTTTTAAATCTTTGGAAATCGTGGGGTGTGAAATGGGATGCTTTTAAATGCTGGAAATCGTGGGATATTTATAGGCCAGATCTGGGTTACGGCGTAACTAATAAAATAGTTACGCCGTAATCCTCTATTTTTTCGTAAAATGCACTAGATCTGCTGGTTACGGCGTAACCTTATAAGTGGCTACGCCGTATCTTCAATAATTCTTGGTTACGCCATAGTTTATACACGAGCTACGGCGTAGTTATCAGCGGCGCATATCCTCACTTGACCTAATATAGTTACGTCGTAATCTTTTGGGAGAGTTACGCCGTAATCTTCTGATGATTTGGCTTTCTGAGTCACACTTTAGTTACGGCGTAATGTGAGAGATGAGTTACGCCATAACTTCTTCAAAGTGAGCATACTATGATAAATCTTTAATACTTCTCCTATTCCGCGTCTCTTTAGCTCCAATGCTCGTAAGTTACGTCGTAATTTACAAGCGTAAATCCATATAAATGATATAAATTACAAGCATTCTCAGGGGAAATTGACACTTAATATTCAGGATAATTTGATGTTATCAAATATCCCCCCACTTGAAATCTACTTGCCCTCAAGTAGACCTTATTAGAAAGATTTCTAAAAAGATATCTCCCATAATCTGGAAAATATAAGTTTACAAATCCCTTATACTAGAATAAAACAAAGCCGAACACCTCACGAAATGGGAACGAAACACTCAAATCTCTCAACTATTCTAAGTGTCAATTTTGGGGTGATCACTCAATCGCACAGTCATAGCATGTATTCTATCATAAACTTGGCGGTTACACAAATCTCCACCACTAGAGTTAAGGGCTAAACAATTTTCGAAGGCAATATGGGTAGACACGACAAAGGTTACGAGTGACTCGTCATTACTAACATATCACGGCGAAGTGGACAAAATCAATGATACATGACCAAATCCATGGCCAAGACACCAAAGATTGCTCGTTGCATCACCTAGACACGCTTCATGACTAAAGGGTAGGATAAGACATGGGATATATAAATGGTGTAAAATAAAAATCAAGCAGATAGTCTAAATCTATAACCAAGTGATCACCACTTACCTTCCGCCCAAAGTTCAAGCTTTGAAGTCAAGAAACCGGATCATGTAATACTAGGTAGATGTGTCATTAGAGGACGTCATGATGGGCACACTACATTTTCTTCAACTGTTGGCACACTAACCAACTCCAGTCTTCGAATGTAACCGAGGTGGCCTCCTCGATACTAAATCTATATAAAGTTCATAACATAGTACTTATAACATTGCACTTTACGACTATCTAAATAACATAACTTTTTTTTTGAATAAACATAAGCATAACAACAAAACATAATATCCCCCCACTTGAGATGAACAATGGGAATTCGGGGGGTCTTCAATGATCTTTAAGAATGTGTCGTCGACGAAAGCGTGATTCCCGAACCTTTCCACTTGAACCTTGAACTTAGGCAAATGATGAGTTCCCAATCACAAATAAAGACTATAGGGTAGGCTAAGGTGTATGGGTGTATCGAAACAATATATTGGGTTAACAAAATAAAAGGAATGGCTCAGATGGGTGTATCTAGGGGTATCTTGCACTAAAGGTGAGTGCAACAAAGGGGTTTCACATGGGGGTCGAGAATTCGACGTGACTAATCGATAGACACACAATGGTAGGCTATTTTGGGTGATAATCCTATAATACCGCCTTCTTAAACTGAAAAGTCCAAATACGTCGAGCTAACTCAACTTACCTCGTCTATGGTCTCGAAATGATGCAAAGGCCAAGTTCTAAAGTTTACAAGCTACCAGCACACTCATAATTTAGTTGATTTAGGGTAAAATATTGGAAACGGATAAGGCTAATCTCACTATATAATATCAAGGGTTGTATGTGCTCGGCTAAGGTCTAATCTAGTTAGGTTAAGAAAAACATGTCAAAATTTTAAAAATGGCATAATTTTTCAAAATAAACTAGAAAAACGAAGGCAAAATAAAGTTCAAGAGACAATTCTACTCCCGTCCCCCCACTTGAATTGTATAAAGTCCCATTTGTACTAAGCGTTAAATAATGGTGAAGAGAAAAGTAGAATTAGAGCGAGAACGTCCCTGAAATTTGCTCCAAAAAGAAAGAAGGCCCACGAAAAGAGTCATGCCTCCGAATAAGCATCCATGAGCAAACTTCAATCCCTGAAATCACACTACCGACAAGCATAATTCTAAAAAGAAAAATTAAAAATGAAAAACAAACCTAACTCACTTTCGTAGGAACCACGGTTGCATTTAGAAAATGCAACAAGCCTTTTAAACCACTTGGTGTCCCAAGTGGACCAGTGAAGTCTCGTGATGGTTTACAGGGAACACACCCACAAAGTTCATTTAAAATACTAATACAAGGTTATTGTGTTTTAAAATGAAAGAAGTAAAGCAGAGGAGAGTTATGTCGTAACTCTTAGAGGGAGTTACGCCGTAACTAGGCAAAACCTGGCATACGCTGCAAGAGTGTAGCTACGGCGTAACCACTGAGATGGAATTAAGCCGTAATTGGTGATGCATCCGAAATTCTGCTGCAAGGGGTTGGTTACGGCGTAACCACTGAGATGAGCTACGCCGTAACTATAGTTAGATCAGCATACTGTAGCAGCAATCACTCTTCGTTTCCTGCAAAAAATGGTTAAAAACACGAAACCCTACAGAAATGGAAATAAAACAAAAGAAAGGGATAATTCGGGTTGTCTCTCGAAAGAGCACTTTTTTTTTATTTACGAGTCTTTAAGTTAGACTCAGAGCATCGAGGCTTTATGGTGGCCTTTGGACTTGGTCAACCTCATCTATGTCTTTCTTTCTTGAAGAGGGCTTGTCCCAAACACGTGGAGAAATAAACTGAGTTATGGAATATCGATTTTCTTGTAAAAAATTAGCCTTTGCCAATTCACAACGAAATTTAGTCTCTTCTTCCCATTTTAATTTAACAGCTCCAAACTTTACTCGTAACCAGTTTTCAAATGAGATTCCCTTGTATCCAACTTCCCTTCTCTTTTCCTCGTCAAAACATGCCCATTCCTTGCGTTTGAGCCAGTTAGGATCGGGGAACTCTCCTCCATCGCAGATCTTGTGGTTGGGGTCGCATGTAGGCCATGCCATGGTGAAATCATCAGACATCATAGCTGGTTCACAAAAATGAATGGTCCAATCAATCTCGGTGAACCATTCGTTAAGAATATTATGCCCTTGTACCCACTTTTTCTTGATAAGTTTTTCGTCTTCCCAGCACCACCAAACTTTAGCAGCCTCTTTTATTATCCGAATGAGATACTGTCCTCCTCTATTACATCGTTTTTCAAAAGGAGAACACGTTGGTAATGTAACTTTAGACCCATCAATCAAAGAGGTTTCAGGAGTACAACAGTGAAGTTTCCCAGTACAACATAACTTGATACTGAAGGCCGGAAATCTATCAGAATAATCTAACTGAACCTCCGGTGAATCCTCATTTGTTACTATTTCATCCGGCTCATGGCATAGAGTTTTGTCCAATTTAAATTCTATTCTATCACTATAGTATCCCAACGAGTCGAGGAACGGTTTACCAAGAATCAAACGTTCCTTTGTACTTTTCTCCATGTCCATAACCACAAATTCTGGGGCAGAAAAGAATCTATCGACCTTTACACAAGTACCACGAGTAATTCCTAATGGAATAGCCTTGGTCTTATTTGCCATCTCAATCACAATATCCGTTTTCCAAAGATGAATTAATTTGAGTGTTAAAAATATGGAAAGTGATATGATATTTACGCTAGATCCAATATCTACAATCCCCAAAATATCATAATTCCCAACTGAACATGGAATCACTAACCCGTTTGCGCTAATATCCTTAACCGAAAACAAATTGCTTTTTGACCTGGTTACACTTTCTGAGACATATTTACGCCGTAACGCAGGGAAATAGTTACGGCGTAACCAATCCTGGTTGTCGACAATCGCTTCTTCAAAATTTTCTATTGTAGAATTGCACTCCTTAATTAATTCCTTCGAATTATTATCAACAAAAACAGCATTGCACACAACCGTAGGTTTGGTCTTCTCCTGCTCAACGTTACTCACCTCTATCTCTGCACTGAGCTTTTCTACCATGGTTTCAAGGTTTTTTAGGGTTTCGTCGTGCCTGGAGAGATTTTTATTTGTGTTTTGCTTGAAATCCCTGAGCCAAATATCTTGTTCTTTTTGCTTCTGGGCTGAACTTTCCAGGAACTTGTTTATGGTTTCTTCAAGGTTGGGCCTTTTTTCTCCGTAAGGCCCGCGGTTGTAATTTCCACAATACCCATTATTATTTCGGTTATCTTCG
Organism: Chrysanthemum makinoi; assembly: GCA_910596185.1. NCBI lineage: Eukaryota > Viridiplantae > Streptophyta > Magnoliopsida > Asterales > Asteraceae > Chrysanthemum > Chrysanthemum makinoi. The sequence continues at coordinate 25,649,575 of OU343223.1, read as the reverse complement.
TAAAACGATCAATTTTCTCCATATTTAGCTTCTTCGATTATGCTTTCTTCGTTAACGTGAGGGCAATTCTTGGTGAGATGTCCTCCCCCACATTTCTCACAACCCACTTAGATGGCATGAACGGTTTCTCTGATTTTTAGCGTATCTCGACTTAGATTTTCAATTTTGCTAGCGATGGCTGCAATTCCGTCAAAACTTCCGCCTTGGTTTCTTTTGCTTCCTCCATCGTGCCATTTTTGAGAATGATCAGCCATTTTTTGAATGGCTTCAATTGCTAGAGTAGGAGTCATGTTCGGGACTGGTCCTTGATAGTTCAGCATATGTCTTGTAGTTACATTGATTCCTTTATAGAAGATGTTGACCTTTTGCTGGTTGTTCAGATCATGAGTAGGACATTTGTAAAGGAGATCGTTGTATCTATCCCAGGCTTGATACAACGTTTCATCGTCTTCTTGCTTGAAGTTATAGATCTCCAAAAGATGGTTAGAAATATTTGACGGGGGACAATACCTCTGAATGAAGTGCTTTTTTAGTAGAGCCCAAATATTAACTGACCCGGCGGGCAATCTTTCAATCCATCTTCTGGCAGCCCCAGTAAGAGTCATGGGGAATACCCTTAGCATAACAGCGTCATGAGACCCACCCAGAATGTTGAAAAGGCTTGCGATGTATAGGACATTTTCAACGTGCTCATACGCATCTTCGTCACTGTTTCCTGAAAAAGGGTTAGCACGAAGCTCTCTCATAAATTGGTCTTTGATTTTGAAACGGACATCAGCTCCAATTGCCGGTCTTACGAGACCCGACCCTTGTTCTGCTCTCAACGCCAAATATTCCTCAAGAGTGAGGTCATCAATGTTGAAAACTTCCATGGTACCTGAAAACATGAAAAATGATCATGAGAATTTTAAAACAAAACAAAAATGAAAGACTTAATAGCAATCCTAATATAACTCCTCAGCAGCGGCGCCAAAAACTTGATGCAGGGTTTACTAACCAGGTTTTAATATTTATAATGTCTCGTTATACCTATGGTCTACTGATGAGTGTGTAAATACTCATCATTTTTGGTTAAATCTGAACTGCAAAACGTTTAAAAATGCTCAGAAATGCATCAAAATACTGAAAATATCTCAAAATTGCATTTTATATGTTTCAGATGCAAAATGTTCAAAATCAGATGAAAAATGAGCTAAGTTTGCATAATTGGCGGTTTCAGTCCCCCAAGTTTCAAAAATTGTCAAAAATAGTCCCTGAGCACTTATTTCAAAAGAAAAGTCACCAAAGATCCTTTTAAAATCATAACTTGTCATAATTAGTCCTTTGGTGAAAAATATCAAAAGTTTTGAGAAATTACAAGTTTGGTCCTTCAAGTTTAAAAATTGGCAAAAATGGTCCTTGGAAATTTGAAAATGTCAAGTTTGGTCCTTGTACTATTGGAGCTTGTCACTTTTAGTCCCTTGGAGCAACTTTGCAGATTTGGAAGTTTTGGTCCCTTGAATTTCAGAAATTACACAAATAGTCTTTGATTGTTAAACCTTTACAAGCCTTGAACCCTTGTCAAAACCCAAATGACCCCCTGCCTTTTACCCTTGTGACCCCCTGTCAATTACATTTTGGACCTTTCCCTTTTAATATACCAGTCAAACCCATTTGACTCACACCTTTTCCCTCCAAGTCACGGGATACCATCTTCATCATCACACCACCTGCAATACTCAACCCACTTTCCCTCTCATCATCACCCTACCCTTATCACTCCAAACACACCAAGCCAAGATACATTTAATGCACCCTTCTCCCATTTCACTCAACCTCACTGGCTTATATTTGTTTTGGTAAAATCAATCCAACGGCCAAGATGATATCAAGCCATCCAATGGCCAAGAAATTAGTGGGATATGCTCAGAAAGAGGAGAGAAGAAGCTTGGTGTATAAAAAGAAGCAAGAAGAAGCAAGAAAGAGGAGTCTTTAGTTTTTAAATTTTTATTAATGTCGTTTTTAATATAAAAGTTTTAGTTAAGTTAAAAATCTGTAATCTTTTGTTTTTATGTACTCACTTCAAGTTATTTCATCAATATAAACCATTTTCAAGTATCAATTCAAGTGGCATTCCCATTTCATATATTTGTGCTCACTGTTGCAAATGTCAGTTTCCAACTCTTATGCATAAGCTCTTAGAAGCTTATTTTTAAACTCAATTAAGCTTATATAAGCTATTTATAGCTTTTTGTAAGCTTGTACATCAGTTTCAAGCAGATTTGGTTATTGGTCAATGAAAGTCAACTGAATCATCATTGGGCAATGGAAATGGAATTGGTTGAAGCAGAGATTGGGTTGAATTTGAGCTGTTTTATGGGTTAGAATAGGCTAGTGGTACTTGTGTTCTGTGTTTGTTTGATATCAAGCCATTGTGGCTAAGGACCATTTGTAAGTTATTCTCAAGTTTCATTGCATAATCTGTCTTTGTAGTTATAAATAGTTAAAACCTGTTTAATTAGTTGTATTTAAGTTATCTAAACTCAGTTTGATCATTAATAGTAGCTAGTTAAGTGTTTATCTCAGTTTTGATTGCATATCAGTGTTTACAGTGGTGTTTGGATTTGCTACTTAAGCTGTGTTTAAGGTTTGTCCAAAAGTTGAGACTTGTTGGTTTAGGTTTGTTTAGCTCATATTGACTCATATCTGTCTTAAAAACTGCACCTGCAACTTCAAAAGTCAACATCATATTAAACTGTCTTCATTTGTTAATCTGTTGGATTTTAAAAAAATTAAAATCTTGTTTTGTGTTTAGAATCCTTAGAAATAGATTGCAGAAGTATCATTTCATCTATTAACACCATAATCTGTCCACAAATTGGATTCAAAGTTCAAATAAGTCAAAATATCAAGACTGCTTAAAAGTAAAAAAAAAGTTGAAATTTCAAGTTTGAGCCAATATGAAAGGATTTTTCTTGGATTCATTTCTGAGCCAAATCATGTGAAACTTGTGGTTTTAAAAACTTCAATTGGTCTATTTTCTCATTGTCATTTTTGTAGATTTTTATCAATTTTTTAGAAGCTCTAAAATTGCTTGTCAACATGGGCTTATTTGCCCTGTGCACTGACTTCAGGTTGATCTTGAGTGCACAGGGGTCTTGCAAGGCTTACACAGAGCTCATTTGAGCTTGTCTAGGTCTGGTATTTGGCTCATAAGTAGTTAGCCAGGTCTAGGTGAGGTTCCAACTCTTGGTTTTAAATTTTAGCTTATTAGGAAGCTTGTACTTAAGCTCAAACTTGGTACCCTCACACTGATTTTAGCACATAACTCAAATCATCAAATCTTAGCAATTTGCTTTTTAGAGGTTTAGAGCAGTTATAATATTAGTTGCATTTGGGTATTCTTAGCATAATATAGCTTTTGTGTTCTTTGTGGTGGACTTTGGTGCTCATTTGCTTATTCCAAGTGCTTATTTATAAGCACTTGTGCCTCTGATTTCATATTCCTCCACAAAACCCTCTGTTTTTCCATTTTTCTTAGATTCACAATATTATTTTAGACTTATCTTGAATTTTCATATTTTTCCGATCTTGTTTGGTATTTTTCTCCATTTAAATCTATTTTTAGCATTTTTTAAATAGCTTTTAATCCAATTAATTCAGAAAAGTTTCTAAAAAAATAATTTTTCATTTTTCTTAGGTTAAGATAAATATAAAAAGCAAAAAAATTATTTTTTCAGATTTTTCATAGTTTAATTTGTAATTTTTAGCAATTTAATTAGTTTTAAATAGTTTAAAATTCCTAGAAAATAGAAAAGTAATCAGAAAAATACAAAAATAGTTTTGAAAATTCTCTTTTGTTATTTTAGATTTTTCCAAGTCATAATTTCATTTTTCTAGCTCAATTTCATATTTTCTTGTATTTTAGGCTATTATTTAATAAGTAAAAATAGTTTTTAATTAATAATAATTAATTAAATAGTTATAAAAATAATTTTCTTTTTCTAAAAGTTTTATTTTATCATTAGGATTGTAAAAATATCATTTTCATATTTTTAGGATTAATATTGTTCCAGTTTCACATTTTGTTTTGTACGTCACGTAGTTTTTAATTTAAGTTTTATAAAAGAAAAATCAAAAACATCAGTTTAAAATTAGTGATAGCGTTTATTTAAGATAGTTTATCTTTTTAATCTTCTTTAATTTGCATTTAAGCCCCTGTAGTTTAGAGACCTTTTCTGTAGTTATAATCATTCACAACCTCTTTTCCGTTCAAATCTCTCGATCACTAAACGTTTGACTATTCTCGCACGGCTCGTTGGGACTTAACGACCTGGAGAAACACCATACTCTCCTGATCTTCATTGCATTTGCTTCTGAGCTGTTTTAAGTTTGTTACGGTTGGCCATTCACAAGTGGTCGGCTTGAGTGATAAAACTTGACGGTTTGGAGCAGATCAAATTTTGGCGCCGCTGCCGGGGAGCTGTGCTAATTATCTCCCGTTTAGCAGATTAGTAATTTGAATATTCACTCTTTGTTCATACCATCTATCTATATCTATATATATTTTCTTATTAAAAATCCAAAAACCCAAAAACATCCAAAAACGTATAAAACACAAAAATATTTTCCTTTTGTTTCTATATATGTATCAAAGATAAAAATACAAAAAGATTTGTCGTTTTCTTTGTTTAATAATAACAACATAAAAGATTACCACCGCAAACCAAGGCAGTGTACTACCTAACTGGGGTACGACCATAATAAGTTCCAGAACCAAAGATTTAAAACTTGCCTTTGTGTCCTTGTGATTGGTGTACCTTTTTCAAAGAAGTCATTCATCTTGTGATTATTGGTTTAAGTTCACTGTTGTTTTTCCTCGATTTTGTTTTAATTGGATTTGTTGTTATATATACTTGTCAAAACCAGAAAACCTAAAAAGATTCTCCTCACCCCATTTTCATAAAATATTTTCATAATTCCCATTCCTCTCCTTAACTCTGAGTTCTCTTAGAGTTAACTCTAGTGTATGCGCACTCGCTCTTCTAGATCTGTGAGCCCATTTCGTGAGCTTGTCAAGATTCCAAGAAGGCGTGTCGGTAGACTTTCTGCTCCATCGGTCGGATCTGAGATCGGACTGCTCACACTACTTCCGCTATCATGGCGGAAGAACGCCTATGTGTGAGCTTCTCCGGGCACCCATCGACGGGTATGGAGACGCTATTGTTATCCCAGACCATTGTGGTGAAAATTTCGAACTCAAACCGGGTTACTTGAATCTTGTAACCTCACGTCAATTCTATGGTTTTGAGCGGGATGATCCTCATGCTCATATTCGATGGTTTAACAAAATTGCATCTACCATCAAATACAAGAATGTCCCTACTGATCTTTGTTAAGCTCTTCATTCCCATTTTCTCTTGAGGGCAAGCCGGATTTGGCTTGAAAAACAACCCTCTAAATCAATTGAGACATGGGAAGACCTGGTGAAGAAATTTGTGAATGAGTTCTATCCACCTTCCAAGACCACGAGTCTTAAAAATGAAATCATCAAGTTCACACAAAGTTTGATGAATCCTTGATGAATCGTGGGATCGTTTTTAGGAATTGCTTCGCAAATGTCCTCACCACGGTTTCTCCGAGTTAATGCAACTCGATACTTTCTATAATGGAGTGAGTCAATCTGATCAAGATTCTCTCAACTCCTCCGCGGGAGGAAATTTCTTAAGCAAAACTGTCAAAGAAGCTTTAGCGATCATTGAAAACAAGTCTAAAGTCCGCACTGAACGAAGCAAACCGGTTGTTTCCCAAGTCAGTGTTGGTCCTTCTACTTCATCGCCCGTGAGTCAATCTAGCACCGATGCTAAGATTGACAAACTCACGGAAGCTATTCAAGCTTTGGTTCTCTCCAACCAAAAGAAAGTCTCTTTTCCACAAACTTCTGAAGTTAAGAAAGTGGAAGTCTGTGTTACTTGTGGTGGCCCCCATGCCTACTATAACTGTATGGCCACCGATGGTAACCCTTTTGAAGCTAATGCTGTGGGCGGGATTTCTAATCAAGGAGGCAACCAATATCGTGCTCCTATAGACCCGAACCACCGTCCTAACCACTACCCTGGACCTCCCGGTTTTAACCAAAACCGTAATCAGAATCAGAATAGACCAAACCAAGGTTTTCAAAACCAAGGTAATTTTAGTCCAAACAACGGTTTTCAAAATCAAAATCAAAATTTCCAACACCAAGGAAATTTCAATAGAAACCCAGGTCAGGGAAATTTCAACCTAGGGTATTTTCATAATCAAGGAAATTTTCAAAATCAAGGCCCTAATCCTAACAATAGAGGCCAGAATTTTCCTGTGCAAAATCAAGCCATTGTTCCAACTGGACCATCATCTGATGAGTTATTGAAACAATTCATGAAATCCCAAGAGGAAATGAATCGGTTGTTGGTAAGCCAGATTTCTGACATTAAGAAGTCTTTAAATGATCGACCCTCGGGCTCAGGTACTCTACCTAGCAAAACGATCGCTAATCCGAGGGGCGATGCAAAGGCGATCACAACCAGAAGTGGTACTTCGTATGATGGACCCGCTATTCCTACTACCTCTTCTTCTTCTCTCCTGAAGGTAGTGGAAAGTGAACCTGAGGCGACAAAGGACAAGGAACTTCCTACTAATAACGGAAGTACCAGCAATGTCCATCCTCAGGTTGTCCCGAAAACCAAACCTGCTGTTGTTTTTGAACCTCCAGTTGGTAACCCCAAATCCAAAACTTCTATTCCTTACCCCTCACGATTAAATGAGCAAAAGCTCCGCGAAAAAGCCAGTCATCAAATGGAAAAATTTTTTCAAATTTTCCAAGAGCTACATTTTGACATAAGATTTGCGGATGCTATCATGTTGATGCCCAAGTTTGCATCGACTCTTAAACACATGTTGAGCAATAAGGAAAACCTGTTTGAAATGGCCAAAACTCCTTTGAACGAGCGCTCAGGCAGTTCTATTAAAGAAGCTTCCCGAGAAGCTGGGAGATCCCAGAAAATTTCTTCTTCCTTGTGTTTTTCCTGGGATGATTGAATGCTTTGCCCTTGCCGATCTTGGTGCAAGCATCAATCGATGCCTTATTCATGTGGAAGAAACTTTCTCTTCCGGAACTTATTCCTACCTGCATGACTCTCGAGCTTGCAGATCATTCTATATCGCGTCCTCTTGGCATCGCCGAGGATGTATTTGTGAAAGTAGGAAAGTTCCATTTTCCAGCTGACTTCGTGGTTGTTGATTTCGATGCCGATCATCGGGTTCCCCTCATTGTTGGAAGAGGATTCATGAGAACGGGCCGTGCTCTTATTGATGTATTTGAGCAAGAAATCACGTTACGTGTGGGTAATGAAGCTGTTACCTTTAACCTTGATCAAACTTCGAGGTACTCCTCAAATTATGATACTGAATCAGTTAATCGAGTCGATTTAATTGATATTGCTTCAGAGGAGTACTCTCAAGAGTTTCTTGGTTATCTTCATAATTCTGTGAGTGGGGATTCCACCACATCTTCTAAGCCAATCATTGCCAACTCTTCCCCTTCTCTCACTCCGTTTGAGGGAGGTGACTTCTTTCTTGAAGAGATCGATGAGTTTCTAGCTAGTGATGAATCAATTCCGCCGGGAATTGATGGTGTTTATGATTCGGAGGGGGATATTCTTTATCTCGAGCAATTGTTAAATGAAGAACCATTATCTTCACTCCCTCCGAAAGAAATCACAATTGAGGAAATCAAATCAGTACAAACTTCTACTGAAGAATTTCCCGAGGTTGAACTTAAGGACCTACCTCCTCATCTTGAGTATGCATTCTTGGAGGGTGATGATAAATTACCCGTCATAATTGCTAAAGACTTAACTGAGGAGGAGAAAACTGCTCTCATAAAGGTCTTGAAGTCACACAAGCAAGCAATTGCTTGGAAACTCTCCGACATTAAGGGTATCAACCCTGAGTTTTGTACTCACAAAATTTTAATGGAGGATGACTTCAAACCAGCAGTCCAACATCAGAGAAGGGTGAATCCTAAGATTCATGAGGTTATCAAACAAGAGGTTCTCAAACTTCTTGATGCCGGTTTAATTTACCCGATCTCTGATAGTCCTTGGGTTAGCCCAATTCATTGCGTTCCTAAAAAGGGTGGCATAACTGTTGTCACGAATGAAGATAACGAGTTAATTCCGACTCGATTGGTTACGGGATGGCGTGTGTGTATTGACTATCGCAAGTTAAACGAAGCCACCCGTAAAGACCATTTTCCTCTACCCTTCATGGACCAGATGCTTGAGAGATTAGCAGGGAACGAATACTATTGTTTCCTTGATGGTTTCTCGGGTTACTTTCAGATCCCCATTGATCCGCTGGATCAAGAAAAAACCACATTCACCTGCCCATACGGAACTTTTGCTTACAGACGCATGCCTTTTGGCTTATGTAATGCTCCTGGCACGTTCCAACGATGTACGATGGCAATTTTCCACGACATGATCGGGGAAACAATGGAGGTGTTCATGGATGAATTCTCGGTCATTGGGGACTCGTTTCATACATGTCTCTCCCATTTAGAAAAAATGCTTCAAAGGTGTGAAGACACCAATCTTTGTCTAAATTGGGAGAAGAGCCACTTTATGGTCAAAGAAGGCATAGTCCTTGGCCATAAGATTTCCAAAAATGGGATTGAGGTAGATAGAGCAAAAGTCGATGTTATTGCTAAACTGCCTCATCCTACTACCGTCAAAGGTATTAGGAGTTTTCTAGGTCATGCCGGGTTTTATCGTAGATTCATACAAGATTTTTCTAAAATCGCTCGGCCTATGACCCATCTTCTTGAAAAAGATGCTCCTTTTATCTTCTCTCCTGAGTGCATCGAAGCTTTTGAAACATTAAAGAAAAAGCTTACGGAAGCACCCATTCTAGTTGCCCCCGACTGGGATTTACCCTTTGAGCTCATGTGCGATGCAAGTGATTTTGCTATCGGTGCAGTCTTGGGGCAACGAAAAAACCAAGCATTTTCAGCCTATCCACTACGCAAGTAAAACTATGACTGAAGCTCAAACCCATTACACCACTACAGAAAAAGAATTATTAGCTGTGGTGTATGCGTTTGAAAAGTTTCGGCCATACCTTATCTTGACCAAATGCGTGGTGTATACGGATCACTCGGCTCTCAAATATCTCTTTGCAAAACAAGATGCAAAGCCGAGATTGCTCCGTTGGGTTCTCCTCCTACAAGAATTTGATATCATTATACGTGATAAAAAAGGAGCTGAGAACCTGGCTGCTGATCATCTATCCCGTCTAGAAAACCCTCACCAAGATGTGTTCGAGAAAAAGGAAATAAACGAAACATTTCCTCTCGAAACAATCAATGTGGTTTCTTTTCGTGGAGACTCTTCTACCCCATGGTTTGCTGACTTTGCAAATTACCATGCGGGTAACTTTGTGGTGAAAGGGATGTCGTCCCAACAGAAAAACAAATTCTTTAAAGATGTAAAACATTACTTCTGGAACGACCCCTACTTGTTCAAAATTTGCGCGGATCAAGTCATCAGGCGATGTGTGTATGGTCAGGAAGCTATTGACATTCTCAAAGCTTGCCATTCTAGACCTCTTGGGGCCATCATAGCCCCAACTACACTGCCAAGAAGGTGTTTGATTCCGGATTCTATTGGCCCACGATTTATAAGGATGCCCATGAATTTGTCAAAACCTGTGACGCTTGTCAACGTCACGGGAATATCTCACAAAGAAATGAAATGCCGCAAAACGCCATTCAAGTGTGTGAGATTTTTGACCTCTGGGGCATTGACTTTATGGGGCCATTTCCTTCTTCTCGCGGTTATAAATACATACTCGTGGCCGTTGACTATTTGTCAAAATGGGTTGAAGCAAAGGCTTTACCTACCAACGATGCCCGAGTTGTTGTGAAATTCTTAAAATCTCTTTTTGCTAGGTTTGGAACTCCACGAGCCATAATCAGTGATCGTGGTACGCATTTTTGCAATGACCAATTTGATAGAGTCATGCAAAGTATGGTGTAACTCACCGTCTCTCTACTGCATACCACCCCCAAACAAGTGGGCAAGTCGAAGTTTCCAACCGAGGGATTAAAAGAATCTTGGAAAGGACGAGGGCGAAAACCGTGCCTCTTGGTCGGATAAGCTAGATGACGCACTCTGGGCCTTCCGTGCAGCTTATAAAACACCCATCGGGTGCACTCCATACAAGCTTGTATACGGGAAGGCATGTCATCTGCCGGTTGAGCTTGAGCACAAGGCATACTGGGCCTTGAAACATGCCAACTTTGATATTCAGACAGCTGGTGATCACCGGAAAGTTCAAATGAATGAATTAAATGAACTCCGTGATCAAGCTTACGAGAACTCTTTGATCTACAAACAAAAGACAAAGAAGATTCATGACTCAAAAATCAAGAACCGCGTTTTCAACATCGGTGATCGAGTCCTTCTTTTCAATTCAAGATTGAAGATTTTCTCGGGAAAATTAAAATCCCGCTGAGTGCGGACCATTTACCATCACTAGAGTATTTCCATATGGAACCATTGAGTTATCTCAACCCGATGGTCCAAATTTCAAAGTGAATGGTCATCGGTTGAAGCATTATTTTGGAGAGGACATTCCTCTTGTGGTTGTCCCGGATCTACAAACTTTCCCCATGAACCAATGAATGCGGGGATCGAGTCAAGCTAGCGACTCGGGAATCAAAAACAGTAGCATGCCATATGGGTTTTCACCCATATTTCTGACTTCTTTCTATTTTCTACCACCCTAGTGTGGGGGGGGGGGGGTTGCCCCACATGTTGTATATAAGTAATCAAGTACTAAAAAAAAAAAAAAAAAAATCTTTCTAAATAATGGCCGTAGTATTTCCCTTTCACGTTCTTTGTTTCGGCATAACAGCCGGTACTTTGAATATTGAGGGCAATATTCATTTCTAAGTGTGGGGGGGAATTCTCACGAATTTTATCATGTAATTATACCGCCTAATTCCCTCGTTTTTGGCCAAATTTTTTTTTTTGGAGTAAGTGTTTTGCACTCACTCAGCTTATGGTTATCAGTCCGCCATGCCTAAAAAACAGAAGGATTGGCTAATCCAGGAGCAAACGGCTCTTGGTAAAGATATCTCAAATCCGTTGACGGCTTGCAATTTGCCCAAAATTGTATGGTATTCAGCTCACCATGTCCTTAAAAGTGAAGAGTTGGCTAGCCCGCAAGTTTATGGCTTGTGGTAAAGGCAGTGGAAAAACCATAATTGGTAATCAGCTCGCCAAAGATAATATTGATAATTTATCTAAGAGTTGGCTAGTCCAGAGCAAACGGCTTCTGGTAAAGACAAATCAAATCCGTTGGAAGCTGGTGGTTTGCTCAAAATCACATGGTTATCGGTGTACCATGGTTCTTACTTGAACTGAAACATTTGGCTACTCGAGAAGTAATGGCTTTTGGTAAAGAGATTCAAATCCATTAAGTTTTCTCAAAAGATTGCTAGGGACTAGCAATAGTTTAGTGTGGGGGATTGATGAGTGTGTAAATACTCATCATTTTTGGTTAAATCTGAACTGCAAAACGTCTAAAAATGCTCAGAAATGCATCAAAATACTGAAAATATCTCAAAATTGCATTTTATATGTTTCAGATGCAAAATGTTCAAAATCAGATGAAAAATGAGCTAAGTTTGCATAATTGGCAGTTTCAGTCCCCCAAGTTTCAAAAATTGTCAAAAATAGTCCCTGAGCACTTATTTCAAAAGAAAAGTCACCAAAGGTCCTTTTAAAATCGTAACTTGTCATAATTAGTCCTTTGGTGAAAAATATCAAAAGTTTTGAGAAATTACAAGTTTGGTCCTTCAAGTTTAAAAATTGGCAAAAATGGTCCTTGGAAATTTGAAAATGTCAAGTTTGGTCCTTGTACTATTGGAGCTTGTCACTTTTAGTCCCTTGGAGCAACTTTGCAGATTTGGAAGTTTTGGTCCCTTGAATTTCAGAAATTACACAAATAGTCCTTGATTGTTAAACCTTTACAAGCCTTGAACCCTTGTCAAAACCCAAATGACCCCCTGCCTTTTACCCTTGTGACCCCCTGTCAATTACATTTTGGACCTTTCCCTTTTAATATACCAGTCAAACCCATTTGACTCACACCTTTTCCCTCCAAGTCACGGGATACCATCTTCATCATCACACCACCTGCAATACTCAACCCACTTTCCCTCTCATCATCACCCTACCCTTATCACTCCAAACACACCAAGCCAAGATACATTTAATGCACCCTTCCCCCATTTCACTCAACCTCACTGGCTTATATTTGTTTTGGCGCCAAAAATCAATCCAACGGCCAAGATGATATCAAGCCATCCAATGGCCAAGAAATTAGTGGGATATGCTCAGAAAGAGGAGAGAAGAAGCTTGGTGTATAAAAAGAAGCAAGAAGAAGCTCTTAGGAGGAGTCTTTAGTTTTTAAATTTTTATTAATGTCGTTTTTAATATAAAAGTTTTAGTTAAGTTAAAAATCTGTAATCTTTTGTTGTTATGTACTCACTTCAAGTTATTTCATCAATATAAACCATTTTCAAGTATCAATTCAAGTGGCATTTCCATTTCATATATTTGTGCTCACTGTTGCAAATGTCAGTTTCCAACTCTTATGCATAAGCTCTTAGAAGCTTATTTTTAAACTCAATTAAGCTTATATAAGCTATTTATAGCTTTTTGTAAGCTTATACATCAGTTTCAAGCAGATTTGGTTATTGGTCAATGAAAGTCAACTGAATCATCATTGGGCAATGGAAATGGAATTGGTTGAAGCAGAGCTGGATTTGGGTTGAATTTGAGCTGTTTTATGGGTTAGAATAGGCTAGTGGTACTTGTATTCTGTGTTTGTTTGATATCAAGCCATTGTGGCTAAGGACCATTTGTAAGTTATTCTCAAGTTTCATTGCATAATCTGTCTTTGTAGTTATAAATAGTTAAAACCTGTTTAATTAGTTGTATTTAAGTTATCTAAACTCAGTTTGATCATTAATAGTAGCTAGTTAAGTGTTTATCTCAGTTTTGATTGCATATCAGTGTTTACAGTGGTGTTTGGATTTGCTACTTAAGCTGTGTTTAAGGTTTGTCCAAAAGTTGAGACTTGTTGGTTTAGGTTTGTTTAGCTCATATTGACTCATATCTGTCTTAAAAACTGCACCTGCAACTTCAAAAGTCAACATCATATTAAACTGTCTTCATTTGTTAATCTGTTGGATTTAAAAAAAATCAAAATCTTGTTTTGTGTTTAGAATCCTTAGAAATAGATTGCAGAAGTATCATTTCATCTATTAACACCATAATCTGTCCACAAATTGGATTCAAAGTTCAAATAAGTCAAAATATCAAGACTGCTTAAAAGTAAAAAAAAAGTTGAAATTTCAAGTTTGAGCCAAACTGAAAGGATTTTTCTTGGATTCATTTCTGAGCCAAATCATGTGAAACTTGTGGTTTTAAAAAACTTCAATTGGTCTATTTTCTCATTGTCATTTTTGTAGATTTTTATCAATTTTTTATAAGCTCTAAAATTGCTTGTCAACATGGGCTTATTTGCCCTGTGCACTGACTCAGTTGATACTGAGTCTGCAGCGGTCTTGCTGAGGCTTGCACAGAGCTCATTTGAGCTTGTCTAGGTCTGGTATTTGGCTCATAAGTAGTTAGCCAGGTCTAGGTGAGGTTCCAACTTTTGTTTTTTAAATTTTAGCTTATTAGGAAGCTTGTACTTAAGCTCAAACTTAGTACCCTCACACTGATTTTAGCACATAACTCAAATCATCAAATCTTAGCAATTTGCATTTTAGAGGTTTAGAGCAGTTATAATATTAGTTGCATTTGGGTATTCTTAGCATAATATAGCTTTTGTGTTGCTGTGGTGGACTTTGGTGCTCATTTGCTTATTCCAAGTGCTTATTTATAAGCACTTGTGCCTGCAGTTTCATATTCCTCCACACAACCCTCTGTTTTTCCATTTTTCTTAGATTCACAATATTATTTTAGACTTATCTTGAATTTTTCATATTTTTCCAGTACTGTTTGGTATTTTTCTCCATTTAAATCTATTTTTAGCATTTTTTAAATAGCTTTTAATCCAATTAATTCAGAAAAGTTACAAAAAAAATAATTTTTCATTTTTCTTAGGTTAAGATAAATATAAAAAGCAAAAAAATTATTTTTTCAGATTTTTCATAGTTTAATTTGTAATTTTTAGCAATTTAATTAGTTTTAAATAGTTTAAAATTCCTAGAAAATAGAAAAATAATCAGAAAAATACAAAAATAGTTTTGAAAATTATCTTTTGTTATTTTAGATTTTTCCAAGTCATAATTCCATTTTTCTAGCTCAATTTCATATTTTCTTGTATTTTAGGCTATTATTTAATAAGTAAAAATAGTTTTTAATTAATAATAATTAATTAAATCGTTATAAAAATAATTTTCTTTTTCTAAAAATTTTCTTTTATCATTAGGATTGTGAAAATATCATTTTCATATTTTTAGGATTAATATTGTTCCAGTTTCACATTTTGTTTTGTATGCGTCGTAGTTTTAATTTAAGTTTTATAAAAGAAAAATCAAAAACATCAGTTTAAAATTAGTGATAGCGTTTATTTAAGATAGTTTATCTTTTTAATCTTTTTTAATTTGCATTTAAGCCCCTGTAGTTTATAGACCTTTTCTGTAGTTATAATCATTCACAACCTCTTTTCCGTTCAAATCTCTCGATCACTAAACGTTTGACTATTCTCGCACGGCTCGTTGGGACTTAACGACCTGGAGAAACACCATACTCTCCTGATCTTCATTGCATTTGCTTCTGAGCTGTTTTAAGTTTGTTACGGTTGGCCATTCACAAGTGGTCGGCTTGAGTGATAAAACTTGACGGTTTGGAGCAGATCATCTACCCAAATGCACTAACGGGCAGTGTACCCGGTCGTGTGTAGTGTAGTATTCGGTAAAACCGAGGTCGTCCCAAGAGCTATGTGTGTTGGATTATTACTAAGTCTAGGTGTCATAGACTTTAATATGATTAAGGAATTAATTAATTAACTACTAAAGTAAGAAAAGGCAAAGGTGTAATCAAAAGACGATAGTAGTGCTAACCTAGTCATTCATCCTAGCTAGTAATGTCTACGTCTAATTACTTCCAATTACTTCAGGTGGGGTCAAAGTCGAGAGGACAACATTTGGTTAATTCGCCCTAACCTATCAGCAAAGATGCCACCACGGGAGAAGCCAGGTGTCCCCTCATAAGTCCAGTTGTTCCTGGTCCCCTAAGCCGAGTCATTAAGTACCGCTACATGCTAGACTTATAATAGTGAGTGCCCGGGCGTTAGCAACTTAAACACTCACCCCCTAATTCTTAAGTTCATCCAAACGGTAGATGATCAGTTGGTCAAATCGCACAAGTAGAAAGGGTCGTTAGTTGGTCATATCTTACCCTTTCCGTCTCAGTCTACTCACTTAGGGTCAATTGGTCATATCTCCTAAGCAATTAGCCTCTACCGCCATTCAAAACTGCCGAAACAAGGGTAGCTACCAATAGACTATGCACGCATACACTTAGAAATAATTACGGAAGTAATATAAACGCAAAGAAAACAATTAAGGAATCATAACTAGGCCAGCACCAAGAGGTGCTTAGCCGCTCATATTAACCATACAAATCAATTCAATAATTAATGTTATGAAATACATGAATCGAAAATAAAGAACAGATAAAATGCTAATGCTTATCGTAGGGGAGTGATTTCTCCCTTGGAGATAGCTCCGTATGCTCCTCTAGACCTGCCTTTGGCTTCTTCCCACGTTCTTTTTGTTTGTGGTGTGTGAAATGGGATGCTTTTAAATGCTGGAAATCGTGGGGTATTTATACGCCAGATCTGGGTTACGGCGTAACTAATAAAATAGTTACGCCGTAATCCTCTATTTCTTCGTAAAATGCACTAGATCTGCTGGTTACGGCGTAACCTTATAAGTGCTTACGCCGTATCTTTAATAATTCTTGGTTACGCCATAGTTTATGCATGAGTTACGGCGTAGTTATCAGCGGCGCGGATCCTCACTTGACCTAATATAGTTACGTCGTAATCTTTTTGGAGACTTACGTCGTAATCTTCTGATGAGTTGGCTTTCTGAGTCACGCTTTAGTTATGGCATAATGTGAGAGATGAGTTACGCCATAACTTCTTCAAAGTGAGCATACTATGATAAATCTTTCATACTTCTCCAATTCCGCGTCTCTTTAGCTCCAATGCTCGTAATTTACCTGAAAGTGGAATAAAATGGAAAACAAACGTAAATCCATATAAATGATATAAATTACAAGCATTATCGAGGGAAATTGACACTTAATATTCAGGATAATTTGATGTTATCAGTTACATTTATGTTAAAACAGTCACAACTTCACTCAAACTACAATGTCCCTCAATTTATAACTTCACTCAAACTAGTTACAACTTCACAATGTATAAACTAAGTTTGTTTTATGTTAAAACGCTTTTTCTTTCACAATGTAGTTTGAATGAAGTTGTAAGCCCAAAATAGTGAGTTGAGCTTTCTTTTAAAAGCTTTTTATGTTGTATTAGCAAAACTTCACTCAAACTACAATGTCCCTCAATTTATAACTATCCCAAAACTACAACGATCTTAGTTTCTACAGCTGTAAACATCTAACAATCAAGGAGATGAGTTGCCGCTATCGTAACTTCTAATTCAATAGCATAAAATCTTGTCTTCAACCTATTTTCTTAAATCACAATAGATAAACTAGTATAATACACTTATCTTCAACAATCATTTAAGTTTTTTATTTTTTTTTATATAATCTGTAATTTATCATTATTTCAAAACATCTTAAAAAATGTTCGTATATTGTTTCAAAAATACATATAAAATACGCAAACAGTAATAAAATTTAAAGTAAATAATAGCGAAATGAGTGTCATACCATTATCAATATTTTCAACAGCTTGTTTTCCCTTATCCGGTTTTTGAGGTTGCGATTGCTTCATATTTATGTATTTCAGAATTTGATTCAACAGTTCGTTGTTTATTTTCAAAGGATAGATTGTGGGTGTGTTTTTTTTGTGTGTGTGTTTTTCCAGATCTGCTTTTTAGTTTATTGAACTTTACATTTTCAGTCTTTTTATTTTTACTTTATGTAAACTTTTTTGCTTTTTTTAATTTATATCACCTGTGATATATAATTAAATATTGTTTTTGTATTATATTTGCATAATCATGTTTCATTTCATATTTGTGCAAGATGATGCATTTAAATCATGCTTTTTTTGCATGTCTTTGTGTATGTATAGATTGTCCTTGACTACATTTTTGAAAAACTTTGTCTATACTAATCAACTGAAAATTTTCACAGCAAGCACATACAAGCTCACATCTCAAAGTACATTTTAGAAATAATAAATTCTTACTTGTTTTTGCTTTTCTTTTTTGTTATGTGAAAGGTGATATAACAGGTGATATAATAAACTTTTAGTTATATCACTGGTGATAAGTTCTAATATCACAAGTGATACATTTAAAAAAAAAAATGAGGTAGGCTAGTTTTGGTTGCATGGGATTTTCTGGTGGTAACTCAAGATCTAAATTTTGTTGCCAGTCTTAACATGTTTTCACAGAGTAGGACATTGCAAAAATAGTCAGTCTCTTTATTTGAGAGAGTCATTTTATACATTTTAAGGACAGTGTATGTAGGCAATCATCTTATCAATTACCAAAGTATCGCAAATAAAGCATTTACACTTTGAAAAAAAATTCATCATAATCTCAAATTTACCTATCTTGGGTTCACCAATTCATTTATATAAACTAAAGCTACCTGAGTAGCGAAATATTCGATGAATTACCCAAAAGCATAAATATATATAGTGATAGATACATGCATACGTCAGCAGAAGAATATAAATAAGGTTATACTCATATTACCCAAAAGCATTTACTTCCATCTAAAATCCAGAACAAAATGTAAAATACAACTAAAGGCATACGTCTGCATTACCAACTAAAAGATGCAGATTCCAAAGAAAAATGTAGTACAATCTCCGGCACCAGGGAATATGATTCAGGTGATCCACCCCTCTACTTAGGTATTTCCCAAACTTGGACACTGTCCGTCACATTTGGTGGCCCGACAGTCCTACTTGCATCTAAAATGCAGAACAAAATGTGAAATCCAACTAAAAGATGCAAAATCTAAAACAAAATGTAGTACAATATCCGGCACCAGGGAATGTGATTCAGGTACCTAATAGATCCCCCCATCTACTTAGGCATTACCCAAACTTGGACACTGTCTGTCACATTTCGTTATCCGGCAGTCCTACTATTGGTTTTTGCATATCTGATTCTTAAACCTACTTTAAACCATCTACATTGTTTAGAAATCTAAGATACTTAAACAGAAATGTAAATTGTTTTGGAATAGCATTAAATACATTTAATGCTTGTTTTCTTCTGCTATCTTCTTCTTGATAGCTCCTTCAACCACCTTTTGCATCTCTTTCTTACCATACTTGTGTTTTTCAGCAAATTTGATTGCGTATTCTGAAATCAGGTCACTTTTTTTATTCACTTCGTGTAATAATATCTTCGATGCATACCTCATCTTCATTCTTTTCATTTGTTCAGCATATTTGTGATTCTTTTCAGCAATAATGTTAGTCTTCCATTTTGGTCCTGCTTCACCTTCAAACGTCTCCATATGCATCATCATGTATAAGCCGCAGTCAATCTTGTTATCTCTCGTTCTCCATTTCATCTTTAACACAGTAGCTTACTTCTCTTTCAATAGTG
The DNA here is from genome assembly GCA_910596185.1 of Chrysanthemum makinoi. Taxonomy (NCBI): domain Eukaryota; kingdom Viridiplantae; phylum Streptophyta; class Magnoliopsida; order Asterales; family Asteraceae; genus Chrysanthemum; species Chrysanthemum makinoi. The sequence continues at coordinate 25,630,698 of OU343223.1, read as the reverse complement.
TATCGACGATTGGGTGTGTAGTCCTCATCAAGTAATTTACAAGCAATGATTTCTGCAAATTAACAAAATATTGAATAGATATTACTTGCTACAATTTATCTCTAGTGATATTACTCTGTATAAAAGATAAAAGTATTTAAATAGAGTTCGGTTCAGACATTGCGTACCACAAAATCAAAGATGACTTTGTATTTCCCTCGGTAGTCTGCATCTGAAATGCTGTTGTCCAATATTACAGCGTTGCCCTTCTCCAGGTTGAAAACTACTACATAGTAATGTTCATGAGCAATTATCGGAAAGAATACAAGTTTCACATCTTTCAAATTTCGTTTTGCTTCTTCCTCAGTCATGTGTGTTTTGATTACTTTTTCAAAGTTTTCATACTGCTTTTTCTCATCTTTTTTTGTCTTCAGAATCTCTAGCAGCTGTATTGTGATAATAGATTAAAGATAATTTAAAATACATTTACATAATTTTTGAAATGCATAGATATACGATTGCATATTTTTCGGAAGTTTTTATATTTTACCATTGCATCTGTTGGGAAGTAGTATCTTGTCTTCAATTTTCCAACTTTGTTCTTCCTCTCCTCATAATTCAAGACCGAAGCGAATGCATCGATTACCTGACTTTCTATTAGCAAGCCCGAAGCAATTGACAGCATTACTATTCTTTGTATTGGTGTGCCCTTGCCATCATTGAATACCTCTTCTCTGTTTTTTAATATCACAGTTGATAAATTTTAGGTTCTTAAATATAGCATATCACTTGTGATAAATAACATAACCTTAATACAAACAACAAATTTAATCTTACATGATGTCTTCTTCCATTGAAAATAAGCTGTTAGCTAGGAGTGTTTCAGACTTTGTTAATGGTTCCATCGTGTCTACCTTCTTGTTCATATACGATGGTTTCAAGTATACCGATGGTTTCACAATCCTTTTTCCTTCTTACTTTTCATTTTCTTTGTTGCTTTGTTCAACAACATCTTTCCCAGTCCTGAATGCCTTATGTTGAATTTTTGGGCTTTAAAACTCGCCAAGTTTAGCCGTTTCTTCTTCTTGTGTCTGAGCTGCTTGTTTTTTGGCTGCAACATCTTTTTCAGGCTGTGTTTTAAGCAAAAGCCGAAAAAATAAGCATCTAATAGGGTTTTAGATATGAAAAAGTTCTGCAAGGTGTTTTGTTTAAGTTTATATGTCTTACGAGCTTATTTTTGTTTTCGGCTTATGTTACAGAAGCCCCTTATTTTTGAGAGATGAGTTACGCCGTAACTTCTTCAAAGTGAGCATACTATGAAAAATCTTTAATACTTCTCCAATTCCGCGTCTCTTTAGCTCCAATGCTCGTAATTTACCTGAAAGTGGAAAAAAATGGAAAACAAGCGTAAATCCATATAAATGATATAAATTACAAGCATTATCGGGGGAAATTGACACTTAATATCCAGGATAATTTGATGTTATTAGTATTTATAGGCCAGATCTTGGTTACGGCGTAACTAATAAAATAGTTACGCCGTAATCATCTATTTCATCGTAAATTGCACTAGATCTGCTGGTTACGGCGTAACCTAAGAAGTGGTTACGCCGTATCTTCAATAATTCTTGGTTACGCCGTAGTTTATGCACGAGTTACGGCGTAATTATCGGCGGCGCGGAACCTCATTTGACCTAATATAGTTACGTCGTAATCTTTTGAGAGAGTTACGCCGTAATCTTCTGTTAAGTTGGCTTTCTGAGTCACGCTTTAGTTACGGCATAATGTGAGAGATGAGTTACGCCGTAACTTCTTCAAAGTGAACATACTATGATAAATCTTTAATAATTCTCCAATTCCGCGTCTCTTTAGCTCCAATGCTCGTAATTTACCTGAAAGTGGAAAACAATGGAAAACAAGCGTAAATCCATATAAATGATATAAATTACAAGCATTATCGGGGGAAATTGACACTAAATTTTCAGGATAATTTGATGTTATCACTCCTAAGAAACTAGCCTCTACCGCAATTCAAAACTACCGAAACAAGGGTAGCTACCAACAAACTATGCATGCATACATTTAGAAATGATTATACGGAAGCAATGTAAATGCAAACAAAACAATTAGGGAATCATAAATAGGCCAGCACCTAGAGGTGCTTAGCCGCTCATATTAACTATAACAACCGATTCAATGTTTAATGTTACGAAATACATGAATTGAAAGTAAAGAAAAGATAAAAAGCTAATGCTTATCATAGGGGAGTGATTTCTCCCTTTGAGATAGCTCTGTATGCTCCTCTAGATCTGCCTTCGACTTCTTCTCACGTTCTCTGAATGTTGTGTGTGAAATGGGATGATTTGAAATGCTGGAAATCGTGGAGTATTTATAGGCCAGATCTGGTTATGGCGTAACTAATTATAAGAGTTACGCCGTAATACCCAATTCTTCGTATTTTGCATTAAAATGTTGGTTACGTCATAATCTCTGGAAGGAGTTACGCCGTATCTTCAATAAATCTTTGGTTACGCCGTAGTTGTTGCATGAGTTACGACGTAATTAGTAGCGGCGCGGAACCTCATTTGACCTAATATGGTTACGTCGTAATCTTGGATAGAGTTACGCCGTAATCTTCTGTTAAGTTGGTTTTCTGAGCCACGCTTTTGTTACGGCGTAATGTGAGAGATGAGTTACGCCGTAACTTCTTCAAAGTGAGCATACTATGATAAATCTTCAATAAACTCTCCAAATCCGTGTCTTTTTAGCTCCAATGCTCGTAATTTACCTGAAAGTGAAATATAATGGAAAACAAGCGTAAATCCATATAAATGATTTAAATTACAAGCATTATTGGGGGAAATTGACATTTAATATTCAGGATAATTTGATGTTATCAAATATCCCCCCACTTGAACTTTACTTGCCCTCAAGTAGACCTTATTAGATAGATTCCTAAAAAGATATCTCCCATTACCTGGAAAATATAAGTTTACAAATCCCTTATGCTCGAATAAAACAAAGCCGAACACCTCACGAAATGGGAACAAAACACTCAAATCTCTCAACTATTCTAAGTGTCAATTTCGGGGTGACCACTCATTGCACAGTCAAAGCATGTATTCTATCCTAAGCTTGGCGGTTACATAATATTCTCGAAGGCAATATGGGTAGACACGACAAAGGTTAAGGGTGATTTGTCATTGCTAACATGTCACGGCGAAGTGGACAAAATCATGATACATGACCAAATCCATGGCCAAGACACCAAAGATTGCTCGCTGCATCACATAGACACGCTTCATAACTAAAGGGTAGGATAAGACATGGGATATAAATGGTGTAAAATAAAAAATCAAGCAAATAGTCTAAATCTATAACCAAGTCATCACCACTAACCGTCCGCCCAAAGTTCAAGTTTCGAAGTTAAGAACTTGATAAGGATTTAAAAGGTACCTTTTTGAGGGGTCATTTAAGCCCTTAATTGATCACTTTTGTATCCGTTATTACTTAATTTCGTTCCTTTTCACTTTTTAGGTCTCTTGAAGGCAAATTGTTGGAATGACACTTATTCGGACGAAAAGGCGCGAATATACGAAGAAAATGGCCAAAGTCAAGAATCGAGACACTCAATCTGCTGAATTAAAAGGGGACGGCGTCAGGTCTAATTTGTGACGCCGTCGCGACACATCTTGTGACAACTCTGAGAGAAAATTGACATTTTTCAAGTGGACGGTATCGGTTTAAAAGAGTAGGGCGTCGCAGCCTCGACGGCATAGATTTAGATCCAGACGGCGTCATGAAGGCAGGCGACGTGTCAGGAGCATAAGGTGACGCTTGTCCACAGAGTTGACATGGCCAAGACCGAAACCCTAATGGCGGCGACCCGACGGCGTCACAATTAAAGAGTGACGCCATCGCAGTTTGTAACACTATATATAGAATCCGAATTTTTCAGTTTTGGAGAGGTAGTTTTGTGGAGTAAAAACCTAAACCGAACCAAGGCTGTCTTGTACAGTATTTTAGGGTTCCATACCCTATTTTACATCAAGATAAGTGTTTTACTTCATTGATTCAATTAGGTCTTCAATTGATTGTGTGTATGTTTGCATGTTCTCCATGTCCGGCTAATTTACTTGAGTGTTTGCTTAGGTAATATGAAACCTAGTTATTGAATATTGATTGGTTGTCTTTTATCTTAATTGTGATTGATCTAATATTGCGATAGGTCATTCGTTGTGTTATTAATGCTTGATTAATCTTTGTTGAACCTTAGCATATAGTTACTAGTGGAATTGTAGGCTAAACATCTAAAGAATACCTTAGTGTTAAGTTTATGAATCCTAGAGATTTCGTAGTCGTTAACCTTTGGTAGCTTCAAAGAGTTAGGGATAAACGCATACCCTACGATCTTAGAAACACAACGCGTTAAGAATAAGGACGTGACAACTCAACCAGCAATAGGAGATAACTAGGGAGTAATAAAATCTAAGTAAACATATTTTTAATCATCATACGAGCACACAACAATAGACATAGACTTCCCCTAGCTTAGTTAATTAGAATAGATAAGTAGAGTAATCGGTAGAAATACCAAACCCCCAAATCCAAACCCAAGATTCGTACCTTTCTATTTCCTAAAAAATATAAAAAAGATTAAAAATAATCTTCCTCAACCCCAACCTTAGCGTAGTAACTTTTTACTAGCATTCCTATTCCCCTAGAGAACGATATCAATATCCGTGGCTTACCCTAATACTACACTACAACGATTAGGTTCACTGCCTAGGGTGTTGAAAAACTTGCTCGACGAAAAGGAAATTCCTTTGACCCCGAACGCGCGCTGTAAGCGTATCAAGTTTTTGGCGCCGCTGCCGGGGAATAGAATAGCTAATTAGGTGTTCACCTCGTTTAGGTTTCCTTGCTTGATTCCTATCAAGTAAGCTTTTTTAACATTTTTAGCTTCCTCGTAGTCTATCCCCGTTCTTCGTGACCTTTGTTAGTAATCCCATCACTTTTCATCATGGAAGGTGATAATCAACCACCACTCATCAACCCACCACCAAATGACCCGCCAAGAGGTCGTACTCTTGGTGAATACTCAAGACAAAGCCACCTAGGCTATAGGAACACCATTGAGCTTCCCGACCAAGCCCAAACTACGGCCCTGCGATCCGACACCATCCGGTTGGTGCAAAACGGATGTGCATTCCATGGACTTTGTTCCGAAGATCCTAATCAACATCTTAAGGATTTCCTTAAAATTGTCGATTCCATCGACCTCGATGCTACTACTCGGGAGACAACGCGTCTGCGTCTCTTCCAATTCTCTCTACGGACCAAGCTAGTAATTGGCTTGAGCGACTTCCCGTCGGCTCCATCTCAAGTTGGGATGATCTCACCTCTCGTTTCCTTGTTCAATTTTTCCCACCGAGGAGAACTACTAAGCTTAGTAATGATATCTTGATGTTCCAACAACGTCAAGGTGAATATCTCTACGAAGCATGGACTCGATTCAAGGACTTACTCCATAGAGTCCCTCATCACGGCATTGATCTTTGGCTTCAAGTCTAACTCTTCTACGATCATGTCAACTTCCCCACTAAGCGATCCATTGACCAAGCGGTCGGTGGAAAACTTAGTGATCTCACCACGTAAGAATCGTGGGGGTATAATAGAGGACCTTGCTCTCTATGAAAACGAAAGTTGGAATGACCCCCATGAGTTGCCCAAAACCATAAAGGCAATCTCCTTGCCTCCCATTGACTCACAATCTTCTGACCGTAGGATGCTCGAGCTTGAAGATCAAGTTAAATTCCTAATGAGCTCCTACGAAAATCCTAAGCCTTCACGCCAAGTGAACAAAGTTTCTTCTTTGTGTGAGCCATGTCGTGGTCCTCATAACACTCGCGCTTGCACAAGACTCCCGAACAAGCTTCAAGTTGACTACGCATCCTCACGCACTAATGGAACGGAGGAAGATTCCCTACAACACCCGGACCTAGGACTTTTAATGACGTCCGAGAAGCATGGAAGGGCAAGCCCGACTTTTATTGGGGACAAACCAAAGAATTCACATCTAATGATTTCTCATGGCCCCCATCTCACGACCCTAACCAACAAAACATAGAAGGGATGTTGCAACACCTAGTCACATCCCAAAAAGGTCAAATAGCTAAGCTCTCGGACCGTTTTAACCAACAACAAGCCGAGATGCATAGGAAGATAGATAACCTTTTGAAAGCCATGACCAATAGTGATAGGAAGGTTAATGCTATCTCAACTCTCGAAGCTTCCGGTGTAGAGATTAAGAACCCAAGTAAGTTAGCTAAGCACGTTCAATTCGTCAATACCATCACCTTAGTGAAACCTAATAGAACAAATGACGAAGCTTGAACCATGATTTAACGGTACTTGAGGTTAGTGAAACACCTAGGAATGAAACAACCAAAGAAGTAGATGAAGTAGGCAATGACTATTTCAATAAGTTTCCTACGGAAGAAGAACTCTCTCGCCACCCAATACTTTTAGTACGTGACCTCCAGCACATGTATGTTAGGAGAAGCCCTAGGATCAAGTTTGGGAACCCTTGGAATCTTAAGATACCATGTTGCATAGGACACCTTTTCGTGGCAAAGGCCTACATTGATCGCAAGTCCCCGATAAATATCATGACTAGAACCTACTATAATTGGGTAATGAAGAAGCCTATCCCAACTAGGCAAGATCCCTATAATCCTAGGGTTAGTTGCAATTTTCTTCGAAGAGTTAAGGGATTGCCCGTCTATGTAGGTAGTTTCACGTTTCCTACGGATTTCATAGTGGTAAATGATATTAGTACGACCATAGATCCTAGCTTGTCCCACGTAATTCTTGGAAAGCCTTTCATAGAAAACACCGGTATGACTTATGATCTGTCGTTAGGAATAGTGAGATTCAAGGATGAGACCGATGATGTAGCCTACCAAATTCCCTTTAAGATTGAAATTTTTTTATCACTATCCAATGATGAGAAAGAACTTAAGCTATCGGTCTACTATAGAAATGAGGAAGATAAGGAGAAGGGAGTTGATTATGCGATGAATAAGATTTTCGGGTTCTATAAGGATTGCTTGAACTTAGGACCGGAATATAGAACTGAGTGGGGATAGGACGACCTCTTAGAAAGGTGCATCATAGGGATCTTTTGCAACATGGAATCCCCCAATAGAGACCGTCATGAGGTAGAAGGTGACGGTAATGAAGTCACGTAGGGGAACGACTTCGAGTCTAGCTACAAGAATCATAAATAAAGAAAAGCGCTTCGTGGGAGGCAACCCATGCTTAATTGTTTGCTTGTTTGTGTGTCGTGTATCTTTTATTGATTGTTTATTCTCATGTTTGAATTTGTAAAAATTCTTTATTTTGTCTTTAACCTCGTCTTAATTACATATAAAGGTATTTTACATAAGGGATAAGTGTAGGGAGGATTACACACGTTTTCAAAGAAACGTAAACATGAGAATTACAATTATTTAAAAGATATACATGTGTGTTTGTTTGAGTCAAATGCTTGTATCGAGTCATAATGGATGTTTTGCGAAAATTTTTCCAGATTTTAAAGATAAAAATTTTTCCGAATTTTTCGAAAATCGCAGACCGGTTCTGTCAGGGATAACCTGACGGCGTCAGGATCGCAACCTGACGACGTCAGGAGGAGTAGAAACAGCTTATAACTTTTTCTCGTTTTCTGAGCTACTTATAAATTTTTGGAATTTTCCAGGTCTTAATTTTCTAGAAATCTGTAAACATCCATTCCACAAGCATTATATCCTAGTTTAGTAGAGTCTTATATATATTGTTACCGCCGATTTTACGCGAAGGTTTCGTTTGTTTTCTTCAAATGTGCAGGTTTAATTTATCAAGAAGAAAATACATAAGATGAGAAGGAGCTTTTCACGCAAACATCCTTCTTGAAGAAAGATGTAACCACCACTTCACACGGATCCTACCGAGCTAATCAGGGGAGTACTAGTTTCTTTCATTTTTAATTACCTTCCATTATCATAACTTTGATACTTTCGGGGAACATTGGGGACAATGTTCAGTTTAAGTGTAGGGATGGAAAATAAAACGGGAACTTTGAAACTATGCTTATCCTTGACTATTTGCTTAGTCCAATTTCATTTGTGTAATAAACCATGAGAAATATCGGTAAGGGTAATTTTGGCACCAAATTTAAAAATTTTCATAACATATAGGAGTGGGCCATTAGTCTTAATAAAGCGTCTCATGGATAGGAAGTTGTATGACTAGCACAAAAAAACCCTTTACCACTTAAATTCTACCCAAAATGTGAGGAACGCCATTAGATTTGTATGAATTAAAGCATTCATCTTTAATGCTTAGAGTGTGAACCGATAGTATAATAAATTCTAGAACTTGTTTTGTGATGCATTCCGAGATCGCTAGTAAGACTACACTTGTGTAGTTAGGAATAACTAAATGATAAGAGGCATTAGGATAACCCTTGTTTGATACCCGTAATATAATTACTTCTTCCACATCGGTTGAGTAATTCCCCCACACCCTTGCGTTGTACTCATCTTTAGTACACGATACCCCTAGTTAACCCCTCAAAGCCTATCCTTTTCGTGGTTCTCGTGATGTTTCGGTTTTCCGGAATATCAATGAAGAGCATTGTTTACAATCCACCCCCAAATGTACACCCAAATCGCCTTAGCCTACCTTGTATGCACTCACTTTTAGTGCATTATTGTTATTACACTAAACCCTTAGTTCAATTATCTAGCTGCTTGCATAAGTTGCTAAGTCGAGTCAAATCCTTTGTACACAGTTTTGGGACGATTGGGACTCATGGGAAAAGTTAAATTTTATGAAATGATGGGAAGGGAACGTTAAATTCAAATTCCCTTTATTTGCATAATAATGTATTCCAAGTGTTTTGATCTTTTCAATTCGAGTCAAATTAGTGTTAGAGTAATAAAAACTCAAGTGTAGGGATGTGCCTATAAATCCATATCATTTTGATGTTATCGTAGAGGATGGTAGAGTAAAAGTGTATGGAAAAAAAAGTGTGTTGTTAAAAAAAATGAAAAAAAAAAAAAACAACAACAAACATACGGGCTACCATCCTACATCTATCTTTAAATTTATGTTTGTTTATTTCAATTTATCTAGAGTTTAGAGTATCGAGTCTTGGCTTAGCAACGCCATTCTTCGCATGCTTGTAACATAAAGATTTTTGACTTCCCACCACTAAATCGCCTATCCCACCAAACCCTGTGTTTCCCTACCGTAAGCCTAACGTTACAACCCTTTAAAAGACCTCTTGGATAATCTTTCCTAGGTGCTTACGCCAAAGCGATGGAGGTTTGATCTAGTGTCAAGCCTATGGTAATCTATATACTAGGACCGGTTAATGAGTGTTTATCTTCCATTTCCAACTTGTTATATTTCAAATACACCCGAGAGATGTGAGTATCCAAACACCCCATGTGAGGTGCTAGTATGTAATTTCCGTGCTTGTTATCACTTTTGCGGGGCTTATATGTGTTGTGACTTGTTCTAAACTAATGTTTCATGACCCCTAACTTATAAATCAATTGGCTAAAAGCATATTTGCTTGAGGATAAGCAAATACCAAGTGTAGGGATATTTGATAAGGATTTAAAAGGTACCTTTTTGAGGGGTCATTTAAGCCCTTAATTGATCACTTTTGTATCCGCTATTACTTAATTTCGTTCCTTTTCACTTTTTAGGCCTCTTGAAGGCAAATTGCTGGAATGACACTTAATCGGACGAAAAGGCGCGAATATACGAAGAAAATGGCCAAAGTCAAGAATCGAGACACTCAATCTGCTGAATTAAAAGGGGACGGCGTCAGGTCTTATTTGTAACGCCGTCGCGACACATCTTGTGATGACTCAGAGAGCAAATTGACATTTTTCAAGTAACGCATCAAGTTTAAAAGAGTAGGGCGCACCGCATCAGGCGACCTAGATTTGGATCTAGACGGCGTCAGAGACCGCGACGACGCAATCACGGGCATAGGTGACACCGTCACGAGTTGACGTGGCCAAGACGAAACCGAAATGCGGCGACCCGACGGCGTCCAATTAAAGAGTGACGCCGCGCAGTTTATAACACTATATATAGAATCGAATTTTTCAGTTTTAGGAGAGGTAGTTTTGTGGAGTTAAAACCTAAACCGAACCAAGGCTGTCTTGTACAGTATTTTAGGGTTCCATACCCTATTTTACATCAAGATAAGTGTTTTACTTCATTAATTCAATTATGTCTTCAATTGATTGTGTGTATGCTTGCATGTTCTCCATGTCCGGCTAATTTACTTGTGTGTTTGCTTAGGTAATATGAAACCTAGTTATTGAATATTGATTGGTTGTCTCTTATCTTAATTGTGATTGACCTAGTATTGCGATAGGTCATTCGTTGTGTTATTAATGCTTGATTAATCTTTGTTGAACCTTAGCATATAGTTACTAGTGGAATTGTAGGCTAAACATCCAAAGAATACCTTGGTGTTAAGTTTATGAATCCTAGAGATTTCGTAGTCATTAACCTTTGGTAGCTTCAATGAGTTAGGGATAAACGCATACCCTACGATCTTAGAAACACAACGCGTTAAGAATAAGGACGTGACAATTCAACCAACCATAGGAGATAACTAGGGAGTAATAAAATCTAAGTAAACACATTTTTAATCATCATACGAGCACACAAAAATAGACATAGACTACCCCTAGCTTAGTTAATTAGAATAGATAAGTAGAGTAATCGGTAGAAATACCAAACCCCAAATCCAAACCCCGAGATTCGTACCTTTCTATTCCCTTTATTTGCATAATAATGTACTCCAAGTGTTTTGATCTTTTCAATTCGAGTCAAATTAGTGTTTGAGTAATAAAAACTCAAGTGTAGGGATGTGCCTATAAATCCATATCATTTTGATGTTATCGTAGAGGATGGAAGAGTAAAAGTGTATGGAAAAAAAAGTGTGTTGTTAAAAAAAATGAAAAAAAAAAAAAAAAAAAAAAACATACGGGCTACCATCCTACATCCATCTTTAAATTTATGTTTGTTTATTTCAATTTATCTAGAGTTTAGAGTATCGAGTCTTGGCTTAGCAACGCCATTCTTCGCATGCTTGTAACATAAAGATTTTTTACTTGCCACCACTAAATCGCCTATCCCACCAAACCCTGTGTTTCCCTACCGTAAGCCTAACGTTACAACCCTTTAAAAGACCTCTTGGATAATCTTTCCTAGGTGCTTACGCCAAAGCGATGGAGGTTTGATCTAGTGTCAAGCCTATGGTAATCTATATACTAGGACCGGTTAATGAGTGTTTATCTTCCATTTCCAACTTGTTATATTTCAAATACACCCGAGAGATGTGAGTATCCAAACACCCCATGTGAGGTGCTAGTATGTAATTTCCGTATTGTTATCACTTTTGCGGGGCTTATATGTGTTGTGACTTGTTCTAAACTAATGTTTCATGACCCCTAACTTATAAATCAATTGGCTAAAAGCATATTTGCTTGAGGATAAGCAAATACCAAGTGTAGGGATATTTGATAAGGATTTAAAAGGTACCTTTTGAGGGGTCATTTAAGCCCTTAATTGATCACTTTTGTATCCGCTATTACTTAATTTCGTTCCTTTTCACTTTTTAGGCCTCTTGAAGGCAAATTGCTGGAATGACACTTAATCGGACGAAAAGGCGCGAATATATGAAGAAAATGGCCAAAGTCAAGAATCGAGACACTCAATCTGCGAATTAAAAGGGGCTGCGTCAGGTCTATTTGTAACGCCGTCGCGACACATCTTGTGACGACTCAGAGAGCAAATTGACATTTTTCAAGTAACGCATCGAGGTTTAAAAGAGTAGGCGTCGCATTTTAATTCTAGACGACCTAGATTTAGATCCAGACGGCGTCAGAGACTGAAGGCGACGACGTCACGGGCATAAGGTGACACCGTCACAGAGTTGACGTGGCCAAGACGAAACCCGAATGGCGGCGACCCGACGGCGTCACAATTAAAGAGTGACCGTTGCAGGTTGTAACACTATATATAGAATCCGAATTTTTCAGCTTTTAGGAGAGGTAGTTTTGTGGAGTAAAACCTAAACCGAACCAAGGTGTCTTGTACAAGTATTTTAGGGTTCCTTACCCTATTTTACATCAAGATAAGTGTTTTACTTCATTGATTCAATTATGTCTTCAATTGATTGTGTGTATGCTTGCATGTTCTCCATGTCCGGCTAATTTACTTGTGTGTTTGCTTAGGTAATATGAAACCTAGTTATTGAATATTGATTGGTTGTCTCTTATCTTAATTGTGATTGACCTAGTATTGCGATAGGTCATTCGTTGTGTTATTAATGCTTGATTAATCTTTGTTGAACCTTAGCATATAGTTACTAGTGAAATTGTAGGCTAAACATCCAAAGAATACCTTGGTGTTAAGTTTATGAATCCTAGAGATTTCGTAGTCATTAACCTTTGGTAGCTTCAACGAGTTAGGGATAAACGCATACCCTACGATCTTAGAAACACAACGCGTTAATAATAAGGACGTGACAATTCAACCAACCATAGGAGATAACTAGGGAGTAATAAAATCTAAGTAAACACATTTTTAATCATCATACGAGCACACAACAATAGACATAGACTACCCCTAGCTTAGTTAATTAGAATAGATAAGTAGAGTAATCGGTAGAAATACCAAACCCCCAAATCCAAACCCCGAGATTCGTACCTTTCTATTCCCTTTATTTGCATAATAATGTACTCCAAGTGTTTTGATCTTTTCAATTCGAGTCAAATTAGTGTTAGAGTAATAAAAACTCAAGTGTAGGGATGTGCCTATAAATCCATATCATTTTGATGTTATCGTAGAGGATGGAAGAGTAAAAGTGTATGGAAAAAAAAAGTGTGTTGTTAAAAAAAATGAAAAAAAAAAAAAAAAAAACATACGGGCTACCATCCTACATCCATCTTTAAATTTATGTTTGTTTATTTCAATTTATCTAGAGTTTAGAGTATCGAGTCTTGGCTTAGCAACGCCATTCTTCGCATGCTTGTAACATAAAGATTTTTTACTTGCCACCACTAAATCGCCTATCCCACCAAACCCTGTGTTTCCCTACCTTAAGCCTAACGTTACAAACCTTTAAAAGACCTCTTGGATAGTCTTTCCTAGGTGCTTACGCCAAAGCGATGGAGGTTTGATCTAGTGTCAAGCCTATGGTAATCTATATACTAGGACCGGTTAATGAGTGTTTATCTTCCATTTCCAACTTGTTATATTTCATATACACCCGAGAGATGTGAGTATCCAAACACCCCATGTGAGGTGCTAGTATGTAATTTCCGTGCTTGTTATGACTTTTGCGGGGCTTATATGTGTTATGACTTGTTCTAAACTAATGCTTCATGACCCCTAACTTATAAATCAATTGGCTAAAAGCACATTTGCTTGAGGATAAGCAAATACCAAGTGTAGGGATATTTGATAAGGATTTAAAAGGTACATTTTTGAGGGGTCATTTAAGCCCTTAATTGATCACTTTTGTATCCGCTATTACTTAATTTCGTTCCTTTTCACTTTTTAGGCCTCTTGAAGGCAAATTGCTGGAATGACACTTAATCGGACGAAAAGGCGCGAATATACGAAGAAAATGGCCAAAGTCAAGAATCGAGACACTCAATCTGCTGAATTAAAAGGGGACGGCGTCAGGTCTTATTTGTAACCCCGTCGCGACACATCTTGTGATGACTCAGAGAGCAAATTGACATTTTTCAAGTAACGGCATCAGGTTTAAAAGAGTAGGGCGTCGCAGCTCAGACGACCTAGATTTGGATCTAGACGGCGTCAGAGACTGAAGGCGACGACGTCACGGGCATAAGGTGACACCGTCACAGAGTTGACGTGGCCAAGACGAAACCCGAATGGCGGCGACCCGACGGCGTCACAATTAAAGAGTGACGCCGTCGCAGTTTGTAACACTATATATAGAATCCGAATTTTTCAGTTTTAGGAGAGGTAGTTTTGTGGAGTAAAAACCTAAACCGAACCAAGGCTGTCTTGTACAGTATTTTAGGGTTCCATACCCTATTTTACATCAAGATAAGTGTTTTACTTCATTGATTCAATTATGTCTTCAATTGATTGTGTGTATGCTTGCATGTTCTCCATGTCCGGCTAATTTACTTGTGTGTTTGCTTAGGTAATATGAAACCTAGTTATTGAATATTGATTGGTTGTCTCTTATCTTAATTGTGATTGACCTAGTATTGCGATAGGTCATTCGTTGTGTTATTAATGCTTGATTAATCTTTGTTGAACCTTAGCATATAGTTACTAGTGAAATTGTAGGCTAAACATCCAAAGAATACCTTGGTGTTAAGTTTATGAATCCTAGAGATTTCGTAGTCATTAACCTTTGGTAGCTTCAACGAGTTAGGGATAAACGCATACCCTACGATCTTAGAAACACAACGCGTTAACAATTCAACCAACCATAGGAGATAACTAGGGAGTAATAAAATCTAAGTAAACACATTTTTAATCATCATACGAGCACACAACAATCGACATAGACTACCCCTAGCTTAGTTAATTAGAATAGATAAGTAGAGTAATCGGTAGAAATACCAAACCCCCAAATCCAAACCCCGAGATTCGTACCTTTCTATTTCCTAAAAAATATAAAAAAAGATAAAAAATAATCTTCCTCAAACCCCAACCTTAGCGTAGTAACTTCTTACTAGCATTCCTATTCCCGTAGAGAACGATATCAACACCCGTGGCTTACCCTAATACTACACTACAACGATTAGGTTCACTGCCTAGGGTATTGAAAAACTTGCTCGACGAAAAGGAAGTTCCTTTGACCCCGAACGCGCGCTTTGTAAGCGTATCAAAACCGGATCATCATATACTAGGTAGATGTGTCATTAGAGGACGTCATGATGGGCACACTACCTTTTCTCCAACTGTTGGCGCAACTACCAACTCCAATCTTCACATGTGACCGAGGTGGCCTCCTCGATACTAAATCTATATTAAGCTCATAACATAGTGCTTATAACATTGAACTTTACAATCAACTGAATACATAACCTTTTTTTTCAACATAAACATAACAAATAAACATAGCCTCCCCCCACTTGAGATGAACAATGGGAATTCGGGGGGTCTTCAATGATCTTTAAGAATATGTCATCGACGAAAGCAAGATTCCCGACCCTTTCCACTTGAACCTTGAACTGAGGCAAATGATGACTTCCCAATCACAAATAAAGACTACAGGGTAGGCTAAGGTGTATAGGTGTAACAAAACAATATATTGGGTTAACAAAATGAAAGGATAGGCTAAGATGGGTGTATCTAGGGGTATCTTGCGCTAAAGGTGAGTGCAACAAAAGGGTTTCACATGGGGGTCAAGAAGGCGAGGTGACTAATCGATAGACACACAAATGTAGGGTATTTGGGTGATAATCCTATAATACTGCCTTCTTAAACTGAAAAGTCCAAATACATCGAGCTAACTCAACATACCTCGTCTATGGTATCGAAATGATGTAAAGGCCAAGTTCTAAAGTTTAAAAGCTACAGGTACACTCATAATTTGGTGGATTTGGGGTAAAATTTGAAAACGGATAAGGCTAATCTCACCATATAATATCAAGGGTTGTATGTGCTCGGCTAAGGTCTAATCTAGTTAGGTTAAGAAAAACATGTCAAAATTTTAAAAATGGCATAATTTTTCAAATTAAACTAGAAAAACGAGGGCAAAATAAAGTTCAAGAAACAATTCTACTCCAGTCCCGCCACTTGAATTGTACAAAGTCCCTTTTGTACTAAGCGTTAAACAAAAGTGAAGAGAAAAGTAGAATTAGAGCGAGAACTTCCCTGAAATTTTCTCCAAAAAGAAAGAAGGCCCACAAAAGAGAGTCGTGCCTTCGCATAAGAATCCATGAGCAAACTTCAATCCCTGAAATCATACTACCGACAAGCATAATTCTAAAAAGAAAAAGAAAAATAAAAAAGAACTCTAACACAATTTCGTAGGAATCACAGTTGCATTTAGCATATGCAACAAGCCTTTTAAACCACTTGGTGTCCCAAGTGGACGAGTGAAGTCTCGTGAGGGCTTACAGGGAACATACCCACAAAGTTCATTTAAAAAACTAATTCAAGGTTATTGTGTTTAAAATGAAAGAAGTAATGCAGAGGATAGTTACGTCGTAACTCCAGAAGGACTTACGCCATAACTAGACAAAACCTGGCATACGCTGCAAAAGTGTAGCTACGGCGTAACCACTGAATGAGATTATGCCGTAATTGGTAAAGCTTCTGAAGTTCTGCTGCAAAAGAGCCTGTTACGGAGTAACCATGAGAATGAATTACGCCGTAACTCTGGGCGGATCAGCATGCTGCATCAGCAAATTTTCTTCGTTTCCGACAAAAATGGTTAAAACACAAAACCCAACAGAAATGGAAATAAAACAAAAGAAAGAGATAATTCGGGTTGTCTTCCGAAAGAGCACTTTTCTTTATTTACGAGTCTTTAAGTTAGACTCAGAGCCTTGGGGCTAGAAGTGCTTGTTTGTCATTTCGTGGATATGGCAATCTCCACATTGGATCCAACTGATCAGAGTCTCATCCCGTTTGTAGTCCGTTCTTAGCTCTAAACATCCCAAGTAAAAAAAAATTGATCTTTTGGTAAGGGTGGTCAATACCTTTGGCCTTATCTTCATCACTAATGTCGAGTAGTGGTTGAGCATGGCTCAACTGCCTCTTTGTACACTTTTTAAAATTCTTAACAGTTTGCGGCATTTTAAAAACCATTTTATCTTCGCCAATCTTTAACCATACCAGCCCTTCTTTCTCATCCTTGTCCAGCGAATAGTTCTTGAAAGGGTTTCCCGAAAATCACCCCGGTTAGCCCATCTTCTATGAACTTGCTAACATCATCCAAAACCACGAATTCGACCAGAAATGAGTGAGTCCCAACAAAGACACGGATGTTTGTCGCAATACCTAGGAAATTGTTTCCTCTATATTCAAGTTCCTTTTTTCATAACCTAGTTGTAGCATTCCTTAGAAATGATGTTAACTGAGGAATCTGTGTCGATGAATGGACGGAAATCAATGAACCCAATTTTGCACGAAATTTTCAAATAATGAGGGTTCCTATGATGGATTCGAGCTCCCATCTCATAAGACTTGGGTTGGTCAGATTGTGAAAAAGTCTTTTCAGAGTTGTTGTTCCAATGGACCATTTCGATGTCGCTAGAGAAATCATCGGCACTGACTCCTAAGTCTTCTTCTTCAAAATTTACGAACACATCGAAATCCTTCCCCGAAGCTATCTCGCCAAGATTTGTACGAGTTTTCAGGGAGTCACTAAGAAAATCCTCTAATGCATCACCAAAATCACCAATAGGGTCAATTGCATAAACTTTTTGAGGGGTGGATAGAAGTTCATTAGGTCTACATGTGTCAATTTCCCCGTTAGCTTCGAGAGTTAATTTTCAGGCGAAGACATCCAATTTTGCATGGGCAGTAGCAAGCATTGGTCTTCCTAAAATAATAGGTATTCTGTTGTCTTCAGGAATATCCAGAATCATGAAATCAACTGGGAAAAAAATTTCTTTATTTTCACCAACACGTTCTCATCGATTCCTAAGGGTGACTGCATGGATCGATCGGCCATTTCAATCTTCATTTTGGCTGGCTTAAGGTCTCCAATACCCATATGTAGGAACATTGAACGAGGCATTATGCTTATAAGATCAGCTAGGGCGTTACACATATTGAGACTCCCGATCAAGCAAGGGAGAGTGAAACAACTGGGATCTTTTTCCTTTTGCGGCAGTTCATTTCTTAAAACTGCTGAACATCTCTCGTTAAGTTGAATCGTCTCATCGGAATCGTTGCTTAACTCTTTCAAAATATTGTTAGGATCAGTCTTAATGGAATTAACAAGAGGAACGTTTACTGGGAGAGCTCCAACGTCCAGAAGCAAGAGTTTCTCATTGCTGATTCTTCGTTTAACCTTCTCCGAAAAGGTAGTGGGCTCCTCAAAGATTGTTTCAATTGTGTTGACAACTTCTTCTTCCCATGCAGCGAGTTAATCCGCTATGGCTTTTGAACATGAATTCACACTCTTCTCCAAACCCTTTATGCGGTCTTCATGAGTCTTGAGAGAAGAAAGTGTGTTTTCCACGAATGTTTTCATCATTTTTTCAATTCTCTCATCACGTTCCTTAGATTCCTTAATATGGTCAAGGATCCTTTTTTCTAAGTTGTTTCCGGTCTTGGTCCCAAATACACTCTTAATCTTCTCTACCCTACAGGCTTCAATTTCATTTGCCCTTTCCAGCATTCGCTTTTCGAAAATTTCACCATAATTATATTCTTGCTTCGTCAATGTTTTCATTACCTTATGATCAAAATTATCCCTTGGTCCATACCTGCTCCATATTCCATTTACAGAATGTTCAAATCCATTGAATATACTCCAAAGCTTGGTCGGGGGGTCATGCTAGGAACAGGTCTGGGAGAATCGAGTAATTCACGTGTCAGTGCATTAATTCCCCTGTAGAAGACATAGACGATTTGATGTTTGTTCAAGTCATAAGTCGAACATCGGTAAAGTAACTCATTGAATCTTTCCCATGCATGATAAAGAGTTTCTTCACCTTCTTGAAGTAATTGATGGATCTTACTGAGGAGTTTAGCCATCTTCGAAGGAGGGCAAAATTGTTGAACGAATTCTCTTCTTAATTTATCCCATGCTTCTTTGCATTCGTTAGGGAGTTTATTGTACCAACTTTTCGCAGTCCCTGTAAGAGTCATAGGAAAAATTCATGCTATAACCGAATAGCTAGGGATACTCCAGACGCTGAATAGAGATGATAGGTAGAGTACTTCTTGCACATGATTCTGAACATCATCATTTTCATCTCCTGAAAACTTAAGCTCGTGTAACTCGCGAATAAATTGGTCTGGAATAGATAAATTTTCCACACTAGAGTCTTGCGTGAAGGCTCGTTTACAGTTCACATTTGGTTGTTCCAAATACTGCTCCATGGTTAGTTCATCGATATTGTTGTCATCAATGACTTCCAGTTCTGCATCAGATTCGTCAGATTCGTAAAACGAAAAAATGTTATGAATAGGAACCGGAGAGTAAACTTTTTTCGTCCGAAATTGTTTTTCCGGATCACCGAACGGGGTGGCCAAAAATGGCCTTGAGCTTCTAGTCTTGAATCCTGACATTAAGAGAAGAAATAAAATTAAAAATAGACTTAATAAAAAAAATCCTAAAATAACTCCCCGGCAGCGGCGCCAAAAACTTGATGCAGGTTTTACGGACCAGGTTTTAATATTTATAATTACTCGTTATACATATGGTCTACCCTAGTGCACTAGCGGGTAGTGTACCCGGTCGTGTGTAGTGTAGTATTCGGTAAAACCAAGGTCGTCCCAAGAGTTATGTGTGCGGATTTATACTAATTTTAGGTGTCACATATTTTAATATGATTTCGATATGGAATTAGCTAATTAACTACTAAAGTAGATAAAGGCAAAGGTTGTGATCAATAGAGGAGAGGGGTGCTAACCTAGTTAATCATCCTAATTAGTAGTGTTTACGTCTAATTACTTCCAATTACTTAAAGTGGGGTCAAATTCGCTAGGACAACATTTGGTCAGTTCCTCCTAACCTATCAGCAAAGGGTCCCACTGGAGAAGTCAGGTGCCCCCTCATAAGTCCAGTTGTTCCTGGTCCCCTAAGCCAAGTTATTAAGTACCGCTACATGCTAGATTCAAAATAGTGAGTGCCCGGGCGCTAGCAACTTAAACACTCACCCCTTATTTCTTAAGTTCATCCAAACGGTAGGTGATCAGTTGGTCAAATAGCACAAGTAGAAAGGGTCGTCAGTTGGCCATATCTTACCCTTCCCGTCTCAGTCTACTCACTTAGGGTCAGTTGGTCATATCTCCTAAGCAACTAGCCTCTACCGCCATTCAAAACTAATGAAACAAGGGTAGCTACCAACAAACTATGCATGCATACACTTAGAAATAATTATACGGAAGCAATGTAAACGCAAACAAAACAATTAAGGAATCATAACTAGGACAACACCTAGAGGTGCTTAGCCGCTCATATTAACTATAAAAATCGATTCAATGTTTAACGTTACGAAATACATGAATTGAAAGTAAAGAAAAGATAAAAAAAAGCTAATGCTTATCGTAGGGGAGTGATTTCTCCTTTGGAGATAGCTCCGTATGCTCCTCGAGATCATCCTTCGACTTCTTCTCACGTTCTATGAATGTTGTGTGTGAAATGAGATGATTTGAAATGCTGGAAATCGTGGGGTATTTATAGGTCGAATCCGTTACAGTAAGAACTAATTATAAGAGTTACGCCGTAACACCCAATTCTTCGTATTTTGCACTAAAATGCTGGTTACGGCGTAATCTCTGGACGGAGTTAAGCCGTATCTTCAATAAATCTTTGGTTACGCCGTAGTTGTTGCATGAGTTACGGCGTAATTAGTAGCGGCGCGGAACCTCATTTGACCTAATATGGTTACGTCGTAATCTTTTTTTTTTTTTTTTTGGGTAAAAGGTCAATGACCTGGTAAATATATTACTCCAAAAAATGTTTAAGTACAAAGGATATGGGTGAATCCCATATCTCAGCCCATTACATAGGCGAAAAGCTTACATAACAAGATACTTCCTATTTTCTAAAGAAGAAAATAAACCACTACTCAAAATATAACATCAAACTCCTATGAAGATAACATTTACTTCCTACCAAGGCCTTGGAGCTTGATATCATAACCATAGTCATCAAAGTCATCTTCAAGATCATGACCACCACCAAATAAGTTACTCCGTAATCTTGGATAGATTTACGCCGTAATCTTCTATTAAGTTGCCTTTCTGAGCCACGCTTTAGTTACGGCGTAATGTGAGAGATGAGTTACGCCGTAACTTCTTCAAAGTGAGCATACTATGATAAATCTTCAATAAACTCTCCAAATCTGCGTCTCTTTAGCTCCAATGCTCGTAATTTACCTGAAAGTGAAATATAATGGAAAACAAGCGTAAATCCATATAAATCATATAAATTACAAGCATTATCGGGGGAAATTGACACTTAATATTCAGGATAATTTGATGTTATCACTAGTATTGTAAACTCTCTAACCTCATATCCAAAGGATCTTTCTATGTAGTTTGTGTTTGTTTTTGTGTGATTCTCTAGGTTCCTCTTAAAGGCGAGATCACCAACTCTTGAAGTCGAGCAAGCTCAAGTCTATGAGTTGCCATGCTTCGTGATCATCAAGACTGCTAAAGTTCTCTTGTTGATAGTTCTTTCTTCCTCTCTAGAAGTGTTGTGTCAAAGGCATAAGTGAAGGATGCCAAAAGGGTCAAGACGAAGACATTAGTGAAAGGTGCCAAACTTCCGTGTCAAAGGCATTAGTGAAGGATGCAAAAAGGGTCAAGTCAAAGGCATTAGTGAAAGGTACCAAAAGATCATGTCAAAGGCATTAGTGAAAGATGCCAAGGGTGTACAATCGATATGGTGCATCGATGTACAAATAGAGATAGGTTGTGTCCAAGGATACTGATATCCTTGATGATGTTGTAATAAGGAGTGGGTCTCCTTTAGGATAGTTGTTGTGTAGTGTTGGGTAGTAGTTCCTCATTTGTAATGGAACTCGGTATCTAGCCTTATACCGGATAAAGTGTAGGTGACATTGTGATAGGTTTGGTTCTACCTCGTGGAAGAACCCGGTGTCTAGCCTTGTACCGGAGATGCTCACTACATTCCCATGTATCATCGTAAGGAAGGCTTAAGCCCGAATGATCAAAAAGCCTTCAAGATGTTGGAAAAGAGACTCTTCCATGAAGGCCGAGTGGTTGAAACATCATTCCTCAACAACACCAACATCTGCCAAGTCTTTGGGGGAATTAACTTCGATTGTCTCTTGGACATTAATGAGCAAATTTTTCCGGTGTTTGTACTTGAGTTTTATAAGACAATGAGAATCATTCGGAATGAAGATGGAACCATTTCGATAGCCTTCATCATCAATGAGCACGAGTTCACCTTCAGTCGTGTAGAGCTAGCAAGAATACTCCGTATCCCATGTCAAGGAGTGTTTATGTATGATAACATCAAATAGTAATGAATATTAAGTGTCAATTTCCCCCGATAATGCTCGTATTTTATATCATTTATATGGATTTACGCTTGTTTTCCTTTATATTTCATTTTCAGGTAAATTACGAGCATTGTAGCTAAAAAGACGCGGATTTGGAGAATTTATTGAAGATATATCAAAGTGTGCTCATTTTGAAGAAGTTACGATGTAACTCCTCTCTCACATTACACCGTAACTGAAGCGTGGCTCAGAAAACCAACTCAACTGAAGATTACGGCATAATTCTCCCAAAGATTACGACGTAACCAACTAGGTCAAATGAGGTTCCGCGCCGCTACAAGCTACGCCGTAACTATTGTTTCAATTACGGCGTAACCAGGAATTATTGAAGATACGGCGTAACTCCTTCCAGAGTTAAGCCGTAACCAGTATTTTCAGTGCAAAATACGAAGAATTAGATGTTACGGCGTAACTCTTAACATTAGTTACGCCGTAACCAGATCTGTCCTATAAATACCCCTCTAATTCCAGCATTTCAAAGCATCCCATTTCACACACAACACCAAGTGAGCATGAGTAGAAATCGAAGGCAGATCTAGAGGAGCATACGTAGCGATCTCCAAGGGAGAAATCACTCCCCTACGATAAGCATTAGCATTTTATCTTTTCTTTACTTTCAATTCCTGTATTTCATAATGCTAAACATTGAATCGATTGTTTTAGATAATATGAGCGGCTAAGCACCTCTAGTGCTGGCCTAGTTATGATTCCTT
This sequence comes from Chrysanthemum makinoi, assembly GCA_910596185.1. Classification (NCBI taxonomy): domain Eukaryota; kingdom Viridiplantae; phylum Streptophyta; class Magnoliopsida; order Asterales; family Asteraceae; genus Chrysanthemum; species Chrysanthemum makinoi. Next base: position 25,607,714 of record OU343223.1, on the reverse strand, counting down.
AATTGGATTGTTTATGTTTACATTGCTTCCGTATAATTATTTCTAAGTGTATGCATGAATAGTTTGTTGGTAGCTACCATTGTTTCGGTAGTTTTAAATGGCGGTAGTGGCTAGTTACTTAGGAGATATGACCAACTGACCCTAAGTAGGTAGACTGAGTGGGAAGGGTAAGATATGACCAACTGCGACCCTTTCTTGCTTGTGCTATTTGACCAGCTGATCACCTACCGTTTGGATGAACTTAAGAAGTCGGGGATGAGTGTTTAAGTTGCTAGCGCCCGGGCACTCATTATTATGAATCTAGCATGTAGCGGTACTTAATGACTTGGCTTAGGGAACTAAGAACAACTGGACTTATGACGGGTCACCTGATTTCTCCAGTGGGACCCTTTGCTGATAGGTTGGGAGTTGTCCTAGCGACTTTGACCCCACCTGAAGTAATTGGGAGTAATTAAACATGAACATAACTAGTTTGGATGAATAACTAGGTTAGCACCCCTCTCCTCTATTGATCTCAACACTCGCCTTTATTTGCTTTCATATTTTCTTGTCTTAGTAGTAATTAATCATTTCCACCTTAAATCCTTTAAAATCTGTGACACCTAGACTAAGTTTAAATCCGCACACATAGCTCTTGGGATGACCTCGGTTTAACCAAATAGTACACTACACACGACCGGGTACACTGCCCGTTAGTGCGTTAGGGTAGACCATAGGTATAACGAGAACTTATAAATATTAAAACCTGGTCAGTAAAACCTACATCAATGTACTCTAACGAATGGTCGTTGGCAGAGCTACATGACATGGTGGATCATCACGAAGTATACTTCACAGTCATCCCGGAAGCAACCACGGTAAGGGATATCGTCTTCATGGAAAGAGCATCTCCATAAATATTAAAACCAAGGTGATCTATAGGGATCCGTTTCAAATGGAGCTTTCAGAAATGTTCCCATTATACAAGAAATAGGAACTCGTGCTAAGGGAGAACACACTTTTCTTGGGAGGAAACAAGGATCATCCCAATGCTTATCAAAGCTTCATGATTTATTGCCTTGTAACCGGCACTCACTTCAACCTCGCCTATTACATGGTAAAAAGAATGGCAAGTGTGAAAAGCATAGACAAGATGGTACTCCCTTATGCAATGCTCCTGACTCGTCTAGCAACCTTCTTCTTTGTTCTAGATCCTTCTCCTTATTCCCATGACCACAGTTTTTGCAACAAGGTCATGGTGCCTCTATCCGATGGAAAGACTACAAGGATCATGGTGGATGGCAAGAGACCTCACCCACCAACGGACTAATCGGATGAAAGAGAAAGACAAAGAGAAGGAGAAGGAAGCAACAACCCCCTTGGCAACGTCCATCTCGACCCCTTAGCATACATCAACCAACTGCTGGAAGTCCCAAGCCCTTCACAAGAGTTTCAACAAACTAGAGTAATATTCAAATGTTTTGCTAACTTCCTCATGAAGAAGAAGAAGTAGAGATGGAGGGGTGAAGAGTGAAGGGGATAGAGATGAAGATGAAGATGGAGGTGAAGTAGGAGGATGAGTGGATAGAACGTAAGGTCATAGACCTTAATTTGTGAACAATTTATGAAACAATGGTCTGTAAACAATATTTTTGTAGTTTAGGATGTAGCTAGTAGAAGATGGCATTATTTAGACTAAGACTTCTAACTTAGGAACTAGGAAAATGAGAATTTTATGACAACTTGATCTCATTCAAGTAGTCGATGTCACTCATGTTTACTTACATTTTAGTCATCCCCACTTATTATGCGTTATATTTGTAGTTTGCATATGTTTATTGAATGTAGAAATGATTAGGATGAGTATTTGCTAAAGAGTGCAACAACTGCACATTTGCTGAGAAGCTATTGGTCAGTGAGCCGGATCCACTGGCTATAACTAGCTTGGATCCCTCGGATGAGGGAACCGTGGGATCGGGCAAACAAACATTTCTTGCTGCAGACCTTTATACATCAAACCATTCCCCTAGACCACATCATACTAGCTAAACATGATTATTTAAAACCACTTAAGTCTTCCTCAAGCTCAGTAGGTCTCACACTCACCCATAGCTAACTTATGGTCAAATTCAAAGTGCTTTTGATTTATCAATTCACCTAAACTCACCATATTTCCGCTCCAATGCTCACACATTGTTCCTCACATCTCAAAACACTTAGCTTGATATTTCTCTCAATTTTAGCAAATTGATATTAGTCATCCTTACCTTAAAATAGGCTTAAAACTAGTTTTTCATTTCTTTTTATTTTTTAAGAATTTTTCAAATTTCTCTTAAGCCACCATCTGATCTCTAGGATCAATTGCCCTCATTTGCCATTCTCAAATCAATGAGTATCATCCTTAACCACTTAGTTGCACTCTCAAAAAGTCCACTTTTCCACCAAATACCATCATTAAGTATCCTCACTCCTTATGGTTGGACATTTAAGTCACCTATCACTTAAGACATCTAAGGAAAGTCAAACCCTCAAGATTTATAGGTACTAGACCTTAAAAGAGCATAATCACTTCACTACTTTTTTGCCTGACAGACGGATCCCTAGTTTATAACCAGACGGATCCCTAGTGAGAGGGAACCGTGGGATCCGTGTCTACAAAACAACTTGTGATAAGCTTTTCTTCCAAATTCAAACCCTCTTTGGTAATCTAAACACTTTTGCTTACCATTTAATCGTTCCCTAGAATAAAACAATACCATAGTTGACCTTGATGCATGCCAAATTTTCTTAGTGGTCATGAATTTAATTCACTAACTCAAATTCATCCTTTATAAACCAAACACTCTTAAGAGCTTAAGTCACCATTCTTACCACAATCCTAAAATCATTAGTTAAAGACTTCTACTACACCCTCTCCTTCACTATGACTAAAGCATCTATCAAGAACTCTTCAACCAAAGATTCATCCAAAAAGAATACTCATATGATCCATGAGATATCATCCACCGAGTCATCACCCGTAAAAAGTCCAAATGCTAGATTCCCACCTCAACAATCTCAATCAACAATAGCTAAAAGAACCGCGAGAATTAGCATTAGACCTTTCGAGTTGAAAAAGGCTTCATCAAGCTCTAAACCAAACGCACCTAGTTCTAGTAAAACACCTAAGCCTTCATTTTTAGAACCTAGACTACACTCTTTTACCGAACCTCTTACCCATCCAAATCTCTACTCATTAGAGCACTCACCACCAAGGACTTCCCACTCACCAACCTTCTCGTTAAATAGGGAACCACCTACATCACCAAATAGTCCATTTTTGGAGACAAGGAATCACCAAAGATCTAACCATATAGAGGACTTTCCATTACCACCACCAAATCATGCATCATCTCCTCCACTCTTAGTGGAACCACATCCTACATTGCTCAATGCACCTCCACCATCCTTTGTGGAGCCTCCTCAAAACATCCAACTTCCTCCGGTTCCTAGTCATAACAATAATTTCTCTAATTCTCAAATCACCCAAAGACTTGTTCAAAAAGTATGAAATGAGTTGCATTTCATGTTTAATCATCTCCTTGAACGATTGGACCAAATCAACAAGTCTACTCATCTTTAGATTCAAGCACATTGATGCTTTTTAGGTTTCCGCTACTTATTAGAATCGGTAGAAAATGTATTACATGTTTAAATCATTCTCTTAGTTTTAGAGACATGTAGATCATTTTTCGTATTTTTATTGAATGAAATTACATGATTATATGCCATATTGTCTTGAGAATATGTTTGGTGCCTTAATACATATCTCATTTTGATGTTAACATCAATTTTTACATCACCATTCTTTGTCTTAAGCTTACAGACAGACGGATCTCTCAGTTTAGCTTAGACGGATCCCTCCAAAGAAGGAACCGTGGGATCCGTGCAACAAAAGACTTGTTTATTACTCCCTCCGTCCTATTTTTATTGTCCTATTTGACTTTGACCGGTCTTTCTTGTTCAACTTTGACCATTAATATATTTATTTGTGTTATATAATACTTGATAATAATTATACCAATGAAAAATATATTTAAAACCCAATACATTCATATATTTTTCATCAAGTATTATATAACACAAACAAAAATATTTATGGTCAAAGTTGAAGAAGAAAGACTAAAAAAGTCAATACTGGACAATAATTTTGGGACGGAGGGAGTACTAACTTAAGTCTTATTTGTAGGAAATTATGTTCTATATGCTTGTTTTCTAACCTTTGTTTTGTAGATTTTCAACATACACATGAAGACTTTAACACCCTTAGCTAGGGGGAGTTTCTTGTCAAAGCAAAACATTGCAAAAATCATTTGCAATATTATTCACATAGGATTACATTACATGACGTCCTCCTTGCAAAGATGCAATTATGAAGGGGGAGCATATTCGTCACAAAGACGAAACCATTTGCAAACATAATTGCAATGCACTAGTTTAGTATTTCTACTTACTTGACGCCCTCACAAAGGGATGGACTCGTCAATGGGGAGCTAAGACGAGAACACTCTTCTTCACTTGCTCTCTATTTTTTCATATTTTCTTGCTTTTCACGTGTTTTTCTTAAAACAATGTGTTAGTTTCTTTTTTATGCTCTTTTTTGTTTCGACAAAAAGGAGGAGAAGAGAGTAAAAACTCCAATTCAAACTTTTACGAATTTTAGTTTTTCCTTAAAACAATCTTATATTTTGTCATCAACAAAAAGGGGGAGATTGTTAATACAAATAAGTCGTAAAAACGTTTATTTATATTTTACGATCTTCTAATTTTTTGTCGATAACAAACGTAAATTCATTTTAACGAAACAAATAAAATACGTAAATGGTTTGAGCCAATAGTTTACTAACATACTTATATTTTCATATAAATCACTAAACAAGTAATAGTGCTTTCATGATTTAGTAATGCATATGTACAAAAACTAGTGTTTACATATTGGGTAGATATATACATACTTAGTATGTATTATAATGGGTAATAGAATGGGTAAAAGTTTAAGAGTTTAACCCATTGACTTAATACATTGAATGTAGTTGGGTAAACCCCAAAGTCCATGACCCATACCCATGTAGCATAACCCATGACCCATTGCATGACATCATAATGAGTATTATCCATGACCCATGGAGCTAACCCATAACCCATGGACTAGATGCATTGCATCATATAGATACATTGTATCTACTTGGATACCCATGGTCCAAAGCCTAGGACCCATGATCCATGGCCCATGACCCATAACCCATTGATAAAAAGGAGCGTCCCATGGTTCCCCCAGTTTACACTGGACGGATCCCTCAAGCAAGGGATCTGTGGGATCCGTGGAACAGTAGTGATTTTTCTTCTATAAATAGTGAGCCATTTCTTTATTGTCGGGTGCCACTCCTACACATATTTTCTCCTAGTATTGTAAACTCTCTAACCTCAGATCCAAAGGATCTTTCTATGTAGTTAGTGTTTGTTTTTGAGTGATTCTCTAGGTTCCTCTTAAAAGCAAGATCACCACCTCTTGAAGTCGAGAAAGCTCAAGTCTATGAGTTGCCATGCTTCGTCATCATCAAGACTACTGAATTTCTCTTGTTGATAGTTCTTTCTTCCTCTCTAGAAGTGTTGTGTCAAAGGTATAAGTAAAGGATGCCAAAAGGCTCAAGACGAAGGCATTAGTGAAAGGTGCCAAACGTCCGTGTCAAAGGCATTAGTGAAGGATGGCAAAAGGGTCAAGTCAAAGGCATTAGTGAAAGGTACCAAAAGATCATGTCAAAGGCATTAGTGAAAGATGCCAAGGGTGTACAATCGATATGGTGTATCGATGTACAAATAGAGATAGGTTGTGTCCAAGGATATTGATATCCTTGATGATGTTGTAATAAGTAGTGAGTCTCCTTTGGGATAGTTGTTGTGTAGTGTTGGGTAGTAGTTCCTCCTTTGTAATGGAACTCGGTATCTAGCCTTATACCAGATAAAGTGTAGGCAACGTTGTGATAGGTCTGGTTCTACCTCGTGGAAGAACCTGGTGTCTAGCCTTGTACTCGGGGAGTGGAGTAGGGCAACGAAGGTGTCCTTGTAGCCGAACCACTATAAACACTCGTGTCGTGGTTTTGTGTTTCTTACTCTTTACCTGTGCATTACATATTTACATATCTATCTATCAACATCCAACATACACATTTAAATAGATTGACATAAGTCGATCTAAATATTTTAAAACAAATTTATAATTGGTAAAACTATTCAACCCCCTCCCCTTCTAGTTTTTCACATCTTTCTTTTCATTCAAAACTCTTTCAAACTTATCTTCAACTGCTTCATATACTTGCTGTGATTTCAATTAAATAAAGCAATTATAAGTATTTATCACTAGTGATATTTCAAATTTTGCAAATTCATTAATTTTGTAATTAAATTATGTTATTAGAGTATCTTACCTCTTTCTGTTTCTGGTTATCTGCTTCTTCATTGTCATCATCTTCTTCGATGACCATGACATTACCAAACTCTTCCATTTCCATCTCCATCTGCTGCCTTTTCTCAATTAGTTTTGTGTTCCAATTCCTGATGGCTGGCCATTTTTGTGGCACATCTATTTCATTAAACTTCGTGAAATGCAAGTAAATGAGCTGTTTTCAAGCAAACAAAGCATTCATTAAAAACTATACTTGTTAAAAAAAATGTAAATTAATGTTAGTATCCCAAGGGATATTGTACATGGCATCTATTTAATAAAAAACAACTTGTAATATCACTGGTGATAGCATACATCTTATCTATCATTAGCTTGAAATATCACTTATGATACCCTACATCATATTTGTTTTAAATCTTATTTTTAAAGAAAACCTTAACTTACCGTGAACGCTGCGTGTGGTCCGTAGTACCAATTCTCCAGCGTTGAATCATCCCACCCATTCTTGCTTGCTCTCATACAGTCCCAAATATATGAGCACCAGTCTATTCTGGGTATTTTTTCTGGTGTAATCAGATATTCAAGGACGTGATACTTCAACATGGAACTGTTATAGCAACTTCCCAAACAGTTTGCAAACAACATTAGGTAATTCATTTGGAATGTGAAGTCTGTATCTTCTGTATTCTGAATCACCTTTGATAACGTTGTTGTTTTTATCCTTTTCTTTTCCGGGAATTGTTCCATATATTGTCTGATAAATATGTCATCCCACGTCCTTTGTGGTCCAGAGCAGAGTGGTTTAGGACCCATTGGTATCCCAAATACTTCCCTAATTTTTTTTGGAGTGATTTTTATTACACCCCCATTTGGCAATCTGATTTGCATTGTCTTCACATCCAAATGTGTCAATCTAAAGTAGGGTAGCTTTCCAGGGATTTTTGCCAATGGAAAATCAATCAACGTTCCAAATCCCATTTCTCTGACCATTTCTTTTCTTTCCGGGCTCAGTGAGTGTGTTGCATCATAAAATGGTTGCACAGTCGTCTTAGCCCTTAACGACTTGAATTTGATTACATATTCTTCATCATCCTCAGTTTCCACTTCCAATTTTTGCTTGCCCTTCTTTATTTCTTCCTTCTTCTTCTTTGTTGCACGTTTTTTCTCTTCAATATCTTCTTCTTTCTTTTCCATTTTTTTCTTACGTGTTGCTTTTTCAACCTTCTTCGGATCGTCAGCTTTTACTTCATTTTCTCCTCTCTTTCATTTTCCTTTTTCTACCTTCTTTGTTTGTTTGGGTTTTTCTGTTTGTTCCTTTTTTGTAACTGATCTTGTTACTGCAACCGGTGATTCTGATTCTTGTTGTTTTCTTTTCTTTGGTTCCTTTTTCTGATTCTGTTTTTTTTGCACTTCTTTGGGTTTCACCTTTTGGGTTTGCTTCTTTTTCTGCACTTGCTGCTGCTGTTGTATTTGGTTCAGATGGTGGTATCACAATTGCTCCAGGAATTGTTTATTCGGGTGTTGCTTCGGGTGTTGCTTGGGTTGTTGCTTCGGGTGTTGGTACAAATGGTGTTTCTTCCATGGTTGTTGCTTGGGTTGTTGGTGTTGGTGTGGTTTCGACGGTTGCTAGAGTTGTTGTTGGTGTGCCTTCTGGTGTTGTCATTTCAGGCGATGCTTGATTTAATGGTGTAACAAATCTTGATTGTACAATGGCTGTTATCTGTTTTGTGGGTGTTTTTTCAAGATAGGTATTGGTGATAGATGACTTTGTGATTTTTCTGGTTGTTTTCTGTGGTGAGGGTGTTTATGTTTGCTGTTGTGTTTCTGTTGTTTGTGGTGGTGAAAGTGTTGTTTCTGGTGTTGGTGTTGGTTGTTTTTTTTTCGATATGGTCTTTCGTGTTTCAGGAGCTTGTTTCTTACTTCTTTTCTTTTTCATTTGATTTATATTTATATTCAAATCTGCACAAAACAAATCCCAAGTAAGTTTTTATGAATATTATTTCTGATAAATATTAACTCGGAATGTTTATGCGTCATACAATTTTATAACATTCTACTGCAAGTATGTCATATCAAATTTGTATCACATGTGATATAACACAGAAGCTAAATGTCAAAACAAGTATGCCGCATACATACAAGGTTTATCATAGTTGATATTTTTCTAAAGGAGACATGCTTATATGTTACAGTTTATCTTTTTCCTTATCCATCTCTGGAGATAGGCTCAAAAATTTGCTTGTCGACAAAACTGTATTTACAAATTGTTTTTTAGAAACAAACATAATGTCTGCAATTTTAATGTGTAAATATTTATTAGCAGACAAAAACTGACCGTTTAAAGCTTGTATTGTCTCCAGATGCTTGTAAATATCATCTTCTACATTTTTTTCAAAATCAAAATTTTAATGTCTTATGTTATATAAAACAAATATACACTATAAATTCTAATTAAGATGTATTTGAAATATAGTTATTTCAAGTACAACGGCTTATCATCACAGTTGTTATACTAACAAATAAATAAATAAAAAAAATCGCTATATCTATTTTTATCACTGTTGATATACCATTAAACATTTAAGTAATCCGCTACTCCTCTTCATCATCACCACTACCTCCACTACCACTACCAAAAGTCAAAACTAAACGACTACCACTACCAAAAATCAAAACTAAACCACTACCACTACCACTGTTTTATCACCACATTCAAATCACTACCATATCTACCACAACTGTTTTATCACATGTGCTATTTTTCCAAAATCTTTAATAAATCAGAAAAAACATCTAAAATCAGCAAAAAACTAAAAAATCTTAATAAATATCTTTTTCTTTTACAGTATGATAGCAAAATCTCAAATAAACACATAATCATCAATTGCATGACAGTAATACAACAAACAAATACAGAAAAATGTTCATAAATAACAATAACATTCATAAATAAGTATAAAATCAGTAGAGATACATAAATAACATCTAAATAATTAGTTTGAAGCTTCGTACCATCATTTTCGGAGTCGGTAGGTTTATTTTGATCCATTTTTTTGTGCTTTTGCTTTTTCAGTTGAAGATTGTTCCATTTTTGTGTTTTTTTTCTTTTATTTTAACGGTTAATTTTTTTATTGATTTTGATTGTTAGGGTTTGTTTTTAGTGAGAGAATTAAGAGAGAGAAAGCGACGTTTTGATTCTTGATGGTGAAATGAATGGGCGTGAGGTGTTTTTGTGGTTGGGGAAGTTTCAGCAGTTGACAAGAATGGTCTCTCCGTGTTTTTTATCCTTAAAATATGTTTGATTGATCCAACGGCTCAGAAACGTCCATTGGTAAGTAGCAGATTCATGGTTTGCAAAATAAAGCGCCTCTTCAAGGTTATCCTTACATGTACTAAACAAGTTACCACGGATAGCAACAGGATTTTATAACAAAAAATAATTATAGTTGCAATATTGTGATTAAATATTTCATTTAACATTTATGCGATATTGTGTCAAAATTTAGGTAAGTTTAGATGCGATTAAATGTTAAAAAGGTCTCCTGATTTGTTAAAAAAAAATGTCAAATATAGAAACAATATTAAGATCGAAAAAGGGTTATCAAATATAATGGGCCAACAACTTAGGCAAGATATAAGAGCATAATAATTAATGAACATTTATCATTTAGAGAATTTTAAGTAAAAACATTCTAACGAAGATAGTTACTAAGCTACTAGCAGTCAGTGACTATATTTTCTAGCAATGTAATATTATGCGGCCATATTTTTTTTAGCGATTATTTTGCAAATAACAATAACTTTAGTTATGACAGTAATTTCATCTCCTGTTAACTGAAGATACCAAAATGTCTAGGGTCTCGAGTAAGTGTAAAATGTCTTGTATTGCATTTTTATTAGTCATTTAAGATCGATGATGGGTTCGAACATTGAAAGTATATAAATACATTGGATATTAAATTTTTATTTAACACTTAAGTATATTCGGATCCAAAATTATGAGCTCAATCCAAATTTATTTGATATATTATTTAAGCTCATTAGTCAAAGATTTACTGGATCAATCCCAATCTACTCTTGCTTAGACCAGTCAATATGAATATCAAAAACCAAACGGGCAAGTCTGGATCCAATACCACACTTACAACTAATATAGCATCACTCAAACTCTAAAACACACACTTGTTCTTTCTTCTGCCTACCACACCTACTTTCTCTCCTCATCTCATCTACTTTTCTTCTCTACACCCATCCAAACTCATCTCATAACTGCTCAATCAAAATTGAATCTTTTAACATATGAACACAAACCAAACACCCTAATTAGTGTTTTCTCCCTTCTTTCATCAATGAACACAAAAACAACCTTAAATATTTCTGTTCGAATCATTAAACTTACAAAAGATGCAAGATATTACGGATCTTTGAAAGGTCTCGGGTAAATTCATCAATTTTTTCGTGTCTTGTTTTGGTTCGATAACAAACTTGTTATATTTCGTTTCTTTAGGATATTAAGGAAGGTAAGGTTCAACAAGGATCGATGATGATTTGTATTTTTCGTGTGTTTGACCTTCAAAAGTCTTGGTTTTTCTTTGAATAACACGAAAAAATGAATTGAGATCTATTAATTATTTTGCTTTTCAGATCTTGATTGGAAAATAGGGATATTGGAAACGTGAATTTGTGAAAGATTGAAAAGGGTTTCATGTGTTTGGGTGAAGTAAGATCCGGGTTTTTATAATTTGATTATGACGATGGTGCAAAAAAATTATAAAAAAAATGGTTTTTTTTATTAGAGGTAAAAAGGTGGGTTTTATTTATAAAATGGATTTGCTTAGAGGACATGGTTTTAAGTTGTAAAGACAAAGGACAAAAGAAGTGTGAATTGGACATGTTTTTGGCTGCGGTTTACCTTCATTCGATCTTCGTTTTGATTTTGGAAGCAAAAGCATTGTCACATGAAGGGTTTTGGGCGTCATTATGGATAAATATTTGTACATTGTGCTTTACATTTTATATTAATTGGTGATGGGGTGTATTAATTGTATGTATGTAAGATATAGTATTTGCTTAAAATTAATTTGTAGTTTACATATTGTACATGGTCATTTTGTGAAGCAAATGTTGTACATCATGATTAGAGACATGTACTCTTTTGTGAAGGGGTGTTTTAAGTTGTGTATTAATTGTAGTTTGATTTGTATTTTTATTTGTGCTTTAAGTATTGTAACTAATGCTTTGTAACTTGTATTTGCTTAAAATTTTATATATGGAAATCTTAAAATAATTAATATGAGGGAAGTGCATCCCTCTATTATAAGATAGTTAGATGACAGTGGATCACTAAAATATATCTTTCTAATTAAAATGGGAAACCAATGCGTACAGATTTCCAACCAATCTATTTTTTTTTTTTTACCCAAAACCTGTGTTTTAAAATTAAGGTTTTTCTAATATATGCTTATTACTGGTACACGTATAACTCTTTATAAACGAGGCTTCCCTCAACCCGTGCGATGCACGGTCTAGTGGTTGAGGGGTCATGTTTTTATCCGTAATGTTAATGCATACGATTGTATATGTATATGATGGTATTTAGATACCTATTAGAGAAGTTGCATTGTATTTATTTTAGTAAACTTGATATTTAGATGGCTAATAATGTTATCATTACTTTAGTTTATATTATTTTAGTGGAATCTATATTTAGATGCCTAATAATGTTATACTTACTTTTGTATTTATATTAGTTTCTTTTCATTAAAAGTTTTTATTAACATAGTCTTTTCATATGTAGTATTTTAATTTGAGTAAGTTACATAAGTGTTTTGTTGCTTATTTATTTGTGACTTTTGTTATTTGGAATTATATAACTATTTGTACTCTTCAATGGCAAATTTTGAGTTGTTAGAGAATTTGATGAATATTTCAGGATCATCTAAATTGCATGATTGTATGCGTTTGTGGTTTGTGCAACAGGCATGTGAAGATGATGCATTATCAAAGTTGCTTTTTGATTGTTGTCATCATTTGAGGCGTGTAATGGCAAAAAAACAACACGATGATTTTGAACATGGAAGCGTTAGGTCATCGTGGTGTAGCTTTTAGATTCGATCGATGCTTTGAGAAAGACTCAAGAGAGGCATCGTGTATTGATTGAAAAGTTAGTTAATTTGTTTAAGCAAGCTAAAGACGGTGTTCGTGAGGAAGAATCAAATGCTAAAAAAATGAATGAGTTTAATTAGTAACTTTGATTTAAATATCTTTGTTGGTATTTAAATTTTTAGTGTTTTGCTTGTTTTTATGATTATGAAATTTTTAATAAACGAAGCTTTATAAATTGTAAGCATTTCTTTTAAGCTTAGGATGTTAATTGTAATGCATTGTGCATGTAGGGGTTGTTTTATATCAAATGTATAATTGAGGGTGTTATATTGCAATGTTGGACATCTTCCTAAATACTGCATTCCCCATTTATGCATGGAAGCTTCAAAGTCTCCAGTAACACCCAAATTAAATGTTCCAATGCCTCTTGGTGTCTTTGTGTTGTTTTCTTTGCAAATTCTTATTTACGAACCTTAATTATTATGACCACACAATTTTGTGCATATATATATATACTTATACATTGTTAATCCAAGATCAATTACATCTAACCCTAATTTTAACACACAACTCTATCCACCTTAAGCCTAATATCAGAATGTCAGTCACACCAAACCTCGATGAACTGAAATCTCTTACTGAAACTGGAAAGCTTGTTGATGCTTTCAGGCTGCTGATAACTCACGATAAAGCGGAGGAGGAAGGTTTCATTGCTCGTATCGGGAGGAGAGCGATCGTTAAGGCGATGATTAACAAAAGGAGCAAACAATCAATGAGGCAGCTATCAATTATACTCGTTTCAATCTTTGTGGCGAATGGTCATGGTGCTATCCTTGAAATACAATTGAAGGATCGCAGGAAACTTGATCTGTTGGCTCAACTGCTTGTGCTGTGTCGTCAAAGCTTGGAGGAGAAGGAGGAGCTTTTGGAGAGGTTGGATGAAGCTGAAAGTTCTGATCATGAAGATTAGGACCTGTTGGAGATTTTCTTTTGTCTTTTGATGTATGTAGTTGGTTTCATGTATGGTTTATATGAATGGTGGATATGTAACTGGTTTTATAACGTTATCAATGGAAGCAACTGATCAATGATCAGTTATGGTTTATGTTTTAATCATCGATTATGTTTAAGATTTTACTTTTTTTTTATATATATATATATATATTATAAAGGGTAAAGTATCATCCGTTTGACTTTTTCTCTCACACCTCTCTCTCACACTTGGTAAAAACACGCAGTGATACCTAAATAACATATTTAGGGTTTTTAATCGAAGGCAATATTGATCAAGATAAATATTAAACAATATAATTTTTTTGAGGGTTATGATAAAGGATTTGATTATCTGTCGATTGATTCCAATATTTCAGGTATTCGATTTCATTATGATCAAATTAAAGCGTGCATGTTTAAATATTTTAATTTATTGAGTGTTAATTGCTTTATGATGTTTATTGATTTAGAAATGATATCGGATTATTTTTGTTTCGATTCAATTGAACAAATAAGTATATGTTTTACTTACCAGTCTAAATTTGTAAGAGATTGAAGTTTTTTATAAATAGTGTTTAGGATGATGATGGTGTCTAGAAACAAAAACAGGAAATTTTTTATGCTTCTATCTAATTAATAATTACACTCCTTGCAGGTTAAATAATTTTGAGCTAAAGTTGGTTTATTGTTGATTTTGGGATTTTGTTGGCATTGTTGATTATTGGTAGGAGAAAGTGCGGATTGTACGCTGAGATGGGCCGTTATGGGGTAAGGCACACTTTGGATTGTTGTTTTTAATGAATCTAATAATATTCAAAACCATTTACAATTGATATTTTGAAAGGCCGATTATGTGTTACGAATGAGTCTGACTTTCTCAGCCTAAATTTTGGTTGTTTTAAGGTTTATAGTTAAGTTTTGGTTATTAGAATGTTTGTTTAGTTGATTTTAAGCTCCTTATGTGACAATTTTAATTGTAATATACAGGAAAAAAATGAAACTTAAAACCGGTATATGTTTCAGTGATATTGAGTGGCAAGATAATGGTAATTTGCGTATATGTTTCAGTGATATTGAATGGCAATTTTACTTATCTGGTTATGTCGTTAAATGGTATATCTGTAATCCATTTATTGTGGGTTTCTTTTTTACGTTATTCTACTTAATTTCAATACTATACGCACATTGTTAAAGATTTTAGTTATTGGTGGCATCGTTATGCAGGTTACATGGGTTACTTTTAATATCATTTATGATTGGTATTGTGAGAGTCCGTTTATGCGTTAAGTATGAGTCTGAATGTATCAAAGTAAATTTTTTTTGTTTTAAGGTTTATAGTTAAGTCTTGGCTACTACAGTTTGTGGTTATTTGATTATAGACTCATTATGTGATTATTTTGATTGTAATGAGCTAATAAGTTGGCTATATTATGTGTGGACTGGTTATTATATGTATATTTTATAATCCATAAATTCAAATGGAATAGGTATGTAATGTAAGAAAAGTGAATAGCACATCATAAGTGTAAATAGTAGTTAAGATAGACAATGGTATTCAGATAAAAATAGATGGATAACGATTTACTAAAGCCGAGGAAACAACATACGGTCCAGTTTGCTGTTTAAGCATTACTGATCTTGAAAAATTAGAAACTAACATATCAAACTTTAAGAAACAATTTCTGGAAAAATACTTGTAAGAAAAGGTACTTGAACACTTGGTTCTACGTATCAAGATTCTTTCTCCTATTATTGGTCTTCATAGTCGCTACCATAAGCAAACGATATTTCTTCATAACTGGAGCAATTGTTAGGATATATAACCTGCAATGGTTTTACATCTATTGATTTGCTAGTGACAGTTCCAAATTGATGGTTTGTTTTTTCTGTGGGTAGCTTTAAAAAGCCTTTGTCTCAATTTTTTTGTGTTCTTTGTAATTGGTAATTCTGGGTTTTCTTCTATCTGTCTTTTTTCTTCTTGCAGCATTGTAACGATCTCTTGCATCTTTTCATTAGTTTGTGCACCACCATTATTGCACTATAATGAAAATAAAATTGGAAATCATAATATAGAGAGCATATAACATATGTACTATAAAAATCATAGTTGAATGTTAATGTATGCGACTTAAAAAGTGCATACTTGAATGCTAACCTGAACACAGTTGATCAACCTTTCTAAACTGAGAATTTTTCGATATGGAACAATATCATGCACATTATGAGTGTTTGTGGCAAATAACAAAGTAATAATAAATAAATGTTGCTTGAACATCACATATATGTCCTATGTTAGGTTCTTTGAATGTTTCTTTGAAAACAATGTTACGCGTGCAATTCTTAAGCTCTGGGTCCTTGTCTTTAACCATTAGTATCTTAAGGCCGTCAAGACGGTAACTCTAGATAGCGCCACATAAAGTGACCATGGTGAATACGGGAGAAGGCGGATAGAGGCCAACGTAATTAAGTGATTGACCACGAATTTTGTTAATTGTCATTCCATAACATGGTCTTACAGGGAATTGTCGCCGTTTTAGAATAAATGGCCACTTGGACCGTGTTGATGTCGATATAATCCTGTGTATAATAACGTTATCCCCTATATTTGAACCTGTTAGGACCTTAGCGTGAATAACAAAGCGGCCTAGATCGTGATGAGCAACCTTGTTCCATTACACAGCCCTTTGCTTGGATTGATGTTCCACAATAGCATAATTGGTAATTCCTTTTTTAAGTGAAGAGCATGTGGGGGCATCCGGGGGAAATTTAAGGAATTAAGAAATTCAATCGGATAGTGTTCGTGCTTTGTTCTAGGCATGTCAGTAGATGCCTTGCAAATCTCATATGCTTGTATGTATGTAGCAGATTCCCCGATAACTGTTTAAACATGTACTCATTGATGGCATCACCTCATCATTCGAGGAGTTAGTATTGCCCTTTCTTTGAGGTACACATCGTCGGTTTGCCTCGTTGTAAAATCAGGGTATGTCTCTGCGACAATCTATTTTATTGGACAATCCCACGATTTAATTAGGAATATTTCAGGAATTTCAATCCAACTTGGGTCGTCCTCCCCTTCTTTGCATTTTCGCACGTTCCATCCCCACACCAAAACCCATCTATTGAAATCTTGTTTTCGAGTATCAACCTCCCCATTCTCAGTATACTCGTAGACACGCATGCTACGTGTAAGTCTAAATACCTTGCAATGATTCCATAATTCAGATTGGTTTATGCATGATTGAACAATGTCTGCCCTTCTTCCTTTTGGTATAACTGGGCAGACTTGTCGAAAGTCACGTCCAAGCAAGACCGTCACTCCTCCAAATATTCGATCCCTACTGTCAGGATCATGATATCCTAAAATATCCTTGAGCGTCTTATCCAATGCTTCAAAAGCATATTTTTGAGTCATTGGAGCTTCATCCCATATAATAAGTTTAACTTCTGTATGAGTTGACCATATGTGTATTTTGTTTTATGCGCATGTATGTTCTCTAATAATTCAAGTAGTATAACAAAACGGCTATGCGCGGTTCTCCCACCTGGTAGTAACAATGAAGCTATTCCTACCCCAAATTGAAAGTGTTAATCAGTCACAAAGTTTTATACATTTTAAAATAGTTGATTGTTTAAAATTTAGTATAAATTTGTACCTGAAGATGCAACAGCGAGCACTATCATGCGTTCTGATCTTAATCTTGAGATGATAGTCTTGTATAAAAACGTCTTTCCAGTTCCGCCTGGACCGTACATGAAGTAAAAGTTCCCTTTTTTACCATGGACAGATTCAATTACCTCTTCATAGATTAAACGTTGTTCGGGGATTTAACAATGAATGAAGTTGCTAATGTTTAATCTTACTCTGTTTCATATCATAATTCAACAGTTCTCGTATGAGACGATTGTCCATGTTGGTTAGTAACCTTGGGTCAGAACATGGTAGGTCTTGGAAATCAGAAAAAGATCTCCCATTTCTATTTAACAACTCTTGGATCTCTATCAAACAATAGTTCTTTAGTTGCTCGTCCGTCAGCTCCAAGTCAGGATAATCAAACATTTTTCTTTTCTTGTGTAGAAAATCTTCTGATAGAAACTTCCAATTTTCTTCCCACAATTTTAAAGGTCTGCTAACATCTCAAAAGATTAAAATTGTTACGAATATGTCACGTAACTGTGGTCCAAACATCCATACACTTGCTTCTGATATAGCATGTGTCCATTCCGTGTCATCATTTAAAAGGCCATATTCAAAACATGCTTCCTTGAAAGTGGAACATAGTTTGTCGTGAACAGTCATGAGTTTTTCCCAAGAATCAGGACCTCTAGCAATGTTCAACAACATTCTAAGATAATATCGGTCTCCAGACGCCGGGTGCGAGTAAACAATCCGCCCGATGCATTTTTGCAATTTGCGATTTTTCCACAGTTTGTCTTTCTCATGCCACACATAATGTGTAGGTATCTCAGC
The DNA here is from genome assembly GCA_910596185.1 of Chrysanthemum makinoi. Classification (NCBI taxonomy): domain Eukaryota; kingdom Viridiplantae; phylum Streptophyta; class Magnoliopsida; order Asterales; family Asteraceae; genus Chrysanthemum; species Chrysanthemum makinoi. Next base: position 25,589,724 of record OU343223.1, on the reverse strand, counting down.
ATACGTATATTGATTCGCTTCTGTATCACGCTTGTTTAATTCAAACCAATCAGTGAACATGGTCATGTCGATACCTTCCCTTTGAATTAGGGCGGGTAAGCTTTTTGAGTCACGTAGTGTGATTGCGTCTTTGATTCGGCAAGTGGTAATTCAGCTTCATAACAGACGAATATGAGTAATGGATGTCGTATGAAAACAAACGCCACACCGCCTCACATGGAGCTAAGAAATGACAATTCAAATAGTTCTTTATTTCGTCCACCTCCAAAACCTGTACATTTGCTAAATCACCGTCGTTTTTAACATTCTCTTGTATAACAATTGTGGCTCTATCGGGACCTTTATTTAAGTACTTGAATAAGTACTTAATTGCTTTTGATCTGTTGCACCACACGTTAATGTGGGCCTGGTATTTCATGAGGAGATAACGGTTGTGAGGCACCACATATCTGTTATCGTACTTGAATTTCCCTTTTATATGGTAAGCGTTATTATTCCTCCGGCGATAAATAGCATAACCATCATTATCAACAATTGTTTCAACCACAAAAGGTTTAGGAAAATGTTTTGAGCACTTACCCTCAATTGTACATGGGGCGTTTTTATCATCTATACCGCAAGGTCCATGTAACATAAACTCAGCTACTACTTTATACTCATCCGGATCATTGATTCGACATGGTATCTCATTGTAATTATATCATTTATCTGGGATGGGGTTTTGCATTTCAACTCTTCTTCTAGCCATAGTAGGATATGAGCATGTGGCGGTCCACGTTTTGAAATTCTATGGCATACACAACTGAAATATAATTGGAAAAAAACATAAGATAATACATAATGTATATATAAAAGAGTAAACAGATTAAAATTATGGGTTAATTTTTATTACCTCCTCGTGACTTGCCAAAAATGTGATGTTTTGTAAGGTCGTTTAACAGTTCAGTAAGTTTAATCTTGAACACACGAGTTGCCACTTCTGGACGGTCATGGACTTTTTGGCCCGGGACGTGCTTTTGCATTTCTGCAATCTCGGGCCATTTTGGATTAGCAGTTAACGTGATGAACAGGTATGGATTCCCATACGTCCGGCATATAGCCATTGCATCTTGGTAGTTTTGCATCATATACCTTGGACCGCCTATAAAACTTCTTGGTAGAACGATTCGTTTTCCCAGTCCTGTTGCACTTGTATCCCCCTTGTTACAGCGTCACAAACATTATGATATAGATCAACGCGTAACGTATCTTGATTTTTCCTGGTCCATTTGAGCCTTTGTTCTTCAACAGCCGTATATGCATCCACCAAGTATTGTTGGAATAATCGCCCACCTCTAAGCAGTGTAGTACCTTGGTTATTTCGTTGTTCTATGATATATGAATAGTACTCTTTCATTGTGACAAAAGCCCTTTTGGTCTTGCGTACATCCATGTTGTTGTAATATGGTATCTTTTCATGAAATCCTTCCTCCCCATATAGGAATAACAATGGATATTGGGTGCCATGTATTCTCAGAATGCAACTTCGAAATACGTTTCAAACCTTCATCCACATTACTTACAACAATATCTCTTGTAGGAATACCATCACCAAAGTCATTAGTAATTAGAGCTGCTATTACGGCCACGGTTGGTGCGTTGTATTGCCGAGATGTACTATGTCCACTTATCAGCCGTAGTTCAAAGGTGGTTGAATTGTAGTTCTCACACCAATCCCGAGCCATTCGAAATGCCTTAGTGATTGAATTTGATTGATCAAACATTTTAATCAATCTTGGTACTATACTTGGATCCACCACATCTCCCCCATCTTTGTCTATAAAAGCTCTCATTCGGTTTTTACTTCATTTCCGGTGTCAAAAAGTATAGCTGTGCGTATTTAGGTTGAATGCCCTGTTTTGGAAGAAGAGAACCTATTCGATGATAGCTTTGGCCATTTACTCTAAACGTATATGGACCCCTGCCCGTGTTAATTGAATGGTCTATTCTTGCTCCAAAAGATGTGTAACAAAACATGCCATTATATACCCCGATCGGTCTTTGAATCTTAAACCTGCAGGATTATTATAGTCCATAAACTCTTTAAGAGGTGAAGGTGCTTCATTGAATCTTGGAAAAAGAAGTTTTCCCTCTTGACAACAAATGGAAAAAGTTGGGTTGGTAGCGCTCTTTGATTTATCGCTTCTCTCACGATACCACATAACGCTTTGCAATTTTGACACTCAAATGATGGATGGCCAATATTATGGTAAACAACGGGAACACCTTGCCAAAAAAGGTAAATTTTATTGGGAATAACAACATTTTTATCCATCAAATAAAATAAGGCATTAATTATAAAATATGAAACTACCTGCAGGATGCATATGCGGCTCGTGTGGGATTTTTTTAGGCATCTGAGAGAGTGTTCTGTATGAATAACATTAAGGTATTATTCATTCTTACGGAAACAATTGTCTGCCAAATATAATTTGTTTAATTAAACACCTGTTGATCTTCTTTTTTTATACATAAAGGGTTGTTTTGAAGTAGAAGCCATTTGATTGATTGTCATATCGGTAAATGCCTTGAGCGTGATGTTTGTCCCAACAAATTACGGTGAACATGCGAATCAGGTATCAATTGTTGCAACAATTTTGTACTATAATAATGCAAGTGAATGTTTGGAGCTGGTGTATACCTGTAAATGATTTGACAATTTCATTTAGCCATAAACCACAATAGCTTTGTGTTATTCCACTTTGACTGATAATTGTTTTCGAATCAATAACCAAAGTTTTGTGCAACATGTCTGACAGGGATGGAACCTGAGCATGATCATTTTGTGACCACATGTAACGAAAAACAAAGATGGATTTAATTATATACATAATTGGAAGGTATAGTAACTTGTTAAATTGAGATGTACATGTATTCATTTATTATTTGGAGGATATGTATCAATTTTGCAACACATAACCTTGCAGGTTTGGAAAGATATAGAAGCAAGATGTATATTAAAGCATCTCTTGGGATTCTCCTGTTGAACTGATGCAATAAGTGTAGTGAACAATGAAAAGGCTTGTATGGTAAGTATCTCCGGTTTTATGATTCTTATTATTGATTTAATAATGAGACTGATTTTTTCCAATAATAACACACAAATTCATTATGGTTCATCTATATAACATATGGAGAAAGTAAAAAACTCTTAATTGTTATAAAGTAAAGTAGGAATTAATGTGTTTTATAAATTGCCTTATAAGATAAGTTTATATCACACTTGTTATGTATAAAATAATAATGTGTGTGTAAATTAAACATATGTAGTGGATGGTATAAATACATATAAATAGAAGGAGGGTTGCAAACTTATATAATTCATAACAAACATAATTTAACTGTCATTATTTAATTTATTAGGTATATAACAAAGTCAATTTTAGCCAATCTTGGTGATTGCATTAAGCAACATAACCATCTTCAATATCTTTATCATTTGAGCTATTGTTATGATGGATTCGCATCTTTGAATACACATTTTGTGCCAGCGGATATGTTGACAACAAATGCAAATAATTTTTTTTCCGTATTTTGTATATAGATTTAAAACAACACTGTCTTAACCTTTGGGTACTTTCCGCAAGTTTTGAAAAACTTTTTATTAGGTATTCACAATGAATCAATCACATGTATTTATGAATTTAGATGACCCTTTATGTACTTTAAGTCGATCAATTATTTAAAGGGTTATATGAGTGAATGAAAATAGGGGATACTACAGGAGAATTAGAGAATTATATAGAAATACGTTTCATTAATTAGATGTTTGGTTACACGATTATCACATGAAAGGGTTATATGAGTGAATGAAAAAAGGGGATACAACAAGAGAATTAGAAAATTATATAGAAATGAGTTTCATTAATTAGATGTTTGGTTACACGATTATCACATGAAACAGTATACATATATCAACATTTGGTTCATTCATAGATTTATTTTGTTCATGAGACATTACATTTGGTAATCATGTCTGATGGAGAAATCGAAAAAAACGATCCTTGCCGACTATTACATGAAATAGTATATACATATGAACGTTTGGTTCATTAATAGAACTATCTTGTACATTAGACATTACATTTGGTAACAATGTCAGATGGAGAAATCAAAAGAACCATCCTTGCTTTCATGGTCATCTGGCATTACTAACACACATGTCTATTTGATCTCATGTAGCAAGTGTCCAAAGCCACAATATGTTCATCTTGGAGGTACTTGAAATGGAGTTTAGCACAAAAAGAAACAATAGTTCATTTGATGGCAAACCAAAATATATTGTCAAACAAAAATAAAACCAAATGTAACGGAACGGTTGAGTCTTGTGTCTTCCAAACAACAATTAAAACAAAATTAAAACAAAATCCCAAAAGCAGTTTTTATCAAATGTATTATTATTGTCATAAGCATTTGTTTTATAAAGTCTTGTTGGGGTGCTTCTTGGTTGGGCTCATTCTGATTCTTCAACCACAAACCTGTTTACAAAATATATAGGGAGAAACGTGTTATTATGCGGGCAAACGTAAAAGGGTTAGTGACAAAAAGTGACACTCAATATGTGCTCACCGTCTTTGTTTCTTCTTGGCAGTTAGGGTGCTATCATCACCATCCTGCTCAATGTCCACAGTTATCAATTCAATATCCGCGTCTGAAATCTCAATAGCAACACTGCATACAACGAAACATGATTATTATGTTAAATGTATTGCAGTATTAAGATACATAGGGTAAAAGATATTTTGTTGTCACCCAAATCTTTTAAGGTTGCTAACCTCTTATCTTTATTATCATTTGCAGGGTTGGCCTTTATCAGGCGTTTGAATGATGAGCTGGATGTTGAAGATGTATTATTAGTTGCAATATTAGACTCATCACCTTGTACATCATTCACCGTGCAGCAGTTCATTTTATGTCGCGAATCCTCAATAACCACCCTGAACAATGGAATTCCATCGATAAGTGCCTTTATACAAATACATGTTGTACTGATGGATTTTTGTTGGTTTCGATTACCTTTTCCTTATCCTATCCTCTACAGGCTTGGATGGTGTAGTGAGGGTTGGCGACTGGGCGGGTGACTTGGATGATGAGCCTGTAACAGCGGTTTCATTATCAACGGTGCTTGAGCTTGTGGGTTCAACTGATGGATTATGCGGGTCAACTTTCCAACATGTAAAACTCTCGAATGTTCCATATTCATAATATGTGTGAGATTTGATTTCAAACATGTGTGTTGTCCCAATGAGGTCAGCTATAGGTGATGGCAAGTTTGCATGATCGTCTAAACCCTGTAGAGTAAGCCGTGAGTAATGGGAATGACGTAATATGGTGTAAGTAGTCGGGGATTTATAAATTTACCTCATCCTCATCTGACACTAAGGCCGAAGCCGGAACCGATCAATTCAACGGCTGCATCATCAAAAGGACCACCACGGTGCTCGGTATCATCAGAGATACCAAGCTCAAGACGATATCTGAAGAAAACATTCAACAGATGGTAAATGTCAAGGTGAGCAATTTTATTTAACACATTCAAACGATCAAACTATAAGTTACAAATATGTCATTACCTTATTACCGGGTATTCAACTGGTCTGCTGCATGACTCGCACCAAAATCGCCCATTCTTTCTAGTAGCCCCTTTCCTGCAGTTGTCTCCCCCACATGATGGGAAATTTCATCCCTTTCTAGTATGCACATTATCAATCTTGGCCTTAATTATGAAAATGGCAGTCTGTGTATAAATAAGATTTATAAATGTTATGCACTAAAAAGATAATATAGAGATGGCAGATGCAAAATAATACATACATCATTCCTTTTATTTCGGGCCCACATGAGCAGATTCTCGATAGATCCTTCTCTTGGTTCAGAGTTGTCTACACGCGAAGCTCCTTTTGAAGCCTCAGTGATGCTAACAAATAGTTAAATGATTTGTTAAAATTTGTTGGTTTTAGGATATATTCAATAATAAAAATTAGTTTCTTACCAAATGTCTGAATTCAATTCTTTAATTGCGAGGGAATGTCAACGGAATCTGGGAGCTGGGTGGATGAACTGCTGGATAGATAGAGCTTATCTAGCAGGTAATATTAAAGGTTAAATTTATAAAAGAAATGTGTTGAACATGCAAAAGGTAAATAGTCCATAAGCCACTTCTTGTTATATTGTTTTGTAGAGGTGGAAGTCACCACAACAACACACACATGCCTACATGCGTTTTTCTTAATCAACACGTCAAGAAGCCCTCCCCATAGGGTCACCCGTATGGGTGCCCCTGATTATAAAGGGAATATAAATAAAGCAAACAGTAAGTTTCCTAATACACATTGGCAAAATATTTTCATTTTTACACCATCCTTTGCAACAAATATAAATTTCAACCTATGATTCGCCGGGTAGAAATCAAGGTTTTGGCTCTGTTTTGGTATAGTTCATCCTACCAACATTCGTCACATAACCTACACATCGAAAGGTAAAACTTTTATAGCAACAATATTTAAAAACAAATAATTTTAAGATACCTAAACAAACAACACATTACCAATGAGATATTTGTTTTCTCAGTAGGTGGATATGATCAAAATCAACCAATTGTAACGGATACCTAACAAATCCCTTCGATATAACCAAAGATTTTCTTATGCTTGTTGCTCCATTATACTCAAGCATGAACGTATCGTCCTTCCTGATACGAAAATCTTCCTTGTTTTGCATTACTACAAAATTTTTAACCGAATATATAGCACCCTCTTTTAACCTCAAGAAATTGTGAGCTACCGTTGCCTTGGCGGTACAATGGATAACATTTCCCTGCATCAAAAGTGCGTAAGAAAAATTGATAAACAACAGGACATTTGATAACTTTTATTACATATTGGCATTATTAGGGTTTTCACATGGATGTCAACATACTTTAGCATCGGACACCAAGAAATCGATGCTCAAGTATCGGCCGAATGAGCATTTATATCCCACATCCTACTGAGCATCACTACTGGCGTGCCGGTCTCATCCAATTTCAATTCGTCCGGGAACAATACTGACATTTGGGCCTCCGATTTCTGCAGCCATAATTTTAGAATTAATGGTCCTTTTTTACTTATACGCCTACCCACAATGTCAGGCAGAGAATGGGTTGCGGCCTTATTTATCAGGTTCCATTTATTATTGTTTTAATTGTAGATTGATCCATATTCTTTGAGGGTGAAAATTCGCATCCCTTTTGTGTTTCTAGCATTGAATATGTGTTTATTGTGAGCCTGCGAGCATTCAAGCCAGGGATATTTTCATTCAATTCGAGCCTCTTCATAAACCAAATTAAATCTGCATTGAATATGAGGCCCTCCTAAAACGAAATAAGTTGTAGTTATTTCGGTATGCATAGACATGTATGTACCGTACTTTTGGTTGTGCACAACCCCCCTTGCACATTAAATTAAGGGGGGTAAGCTTTAAGTATAATAGATGAAAGGTTTAAGTTAACTAATATTAAATTTTTGTTTAATCAAAGTAACTTTAAAGTTTAATTAACGTTTTTTTATCTAAAAATAATTTTATGTTCATTAATTGCAATTGCAATTTATGTTGTGCTTGGTAAACACATTTTAGCAAAACCTCTTACAACTATCAAAAAAATTAAAAACCTATTGTTGAGGTAAAAATATGTATTCACCCGAACAAGCTAAGATCCTTCGGCTAGTCTCTTCGGATATGGTCCTTTCGGATCTGTGAACACAAAGAAAGCACGTGTTAGCCTTGCCTAGGGTTTTATCCCTAGACCAAGCTCCGGCGTGAGAATGAGTATGGTGAAAATGTCAGAGTAATATGTAAGAATGGGATGAGAATTAGTTAACCTTGAATGCAGTAACTTTGCTCCTTTTATAGATGAGAAGTTTTGTCCTCACCCGAAGGTTACGTGGGGTGATAGTGACTCTTTCGGGCGGGAGTTGACTTTACTCTGTTTGGACCACAATGCAGGTAAGGTCAGTAGCTCTAATCAAGATTCCTTTCCCTTTATACATGGTGATGTCATGTGTCCGTTATGTCGAGGGTTATGCCTAACCCTCCGGTATATGTTGATTTAGCCTTACTTGGTCTAAATTGGTTTGTATGTTTTGCCCGAGTGATTGCGTTTTGTGCCGGGCGGTTGTGCCTTTGGGCCGGGGAGTCAGGCCCTTCGGCGATATGCTTTTGTGCTGGGGAGTTATTCGCCGGAACATACGCCAACATGTCCCCCCCAGTATCATGTTAATGGATGTATTCCTTGCATGATATTGGGAGTACGTGGTGACTTTCGGTGAGTATTGCTCCGTCCGTTTTTTTTTTTTTTTTTTACTGTTCGGGGTGTGACACATGGCGGTGATGATGACAAGACAACGAGACACGTGGCAGTGGATGTGTGCTGTGTGGTGATGATGATGACACATCACCGTCTGACACGACGGGACGTTTCATCTACCCCTTCTTTTGCCTATAAATACCGCTGTCATTTTCATTTTTACCACCGTAAAACTTTTCACACACACACGTTCTCTGCGTAATTTGGCCGAACGGTTTCTTTGCTCTTCGTCTACTATCCAGGTACTCTCTAGTTTTCCTTCTTTAGATTTTAGGGTGTATTCATTCCCTTCCGGCCAAAATGTCAGAACCGTCCGGTTCCTCATTTGCTCATGGTTCTGGCCCTGTTTCTGAGGGTTCGTCGCAACAAAAACCTAATTTTAACCTAGATAAGTATACTTCGAACATAACTGAAAAGGGATTAAAGTGGTCCGTAGAGGAATTTGAGATACCCTCCGATCTCCACCCGAGGCTTCCACCGGCCGATTTTACGATGGGGCAATTAGGAGACGATTCCATAGGTTTGTATTTAGAATATTTCATTAAAGGGGGGATTAGCGTCCCATTTTCCAGTTTTCTTTTAGATGTTCTCCACTATTATAAAGTTCATATCTCCCAGTTAGTGCCGATAGGTTTGCATAGGGTTACACTTTTTGAAGTATATAGCCGTAGCCTCCATATTACTCCCACAACTTCCCTTTTCCGAGCCTTTTATAAACTACATAAACAGGGGCATTGGTTTACTTTTGCCAAAAGGGACGGCAAGAACCGCCGAGTTTGTTTTCAAGAAATTTTGTCCTCGTAGAAGGGTTGGAAACGGCAGTTCTTTTTTATTGACCGTCGGGCTGTACCCTTTGCCATGCCGTGGAGGCATCCTGATTCAGATGTGTCCGACCCTTTTCCTACCGGAGAGTTTTCTGTGCCTCAAGCGGATTTGTTATCTGCCAATGTTATTGATTTGATAAAGATTCCGCTGGGTTTCTTATACGCCGTTGGGTTATCAGCCAAATGGAAGTATCCGGGTTACCGGGCGGCTCTGAAGGATGCCGAGGGGAATGGTACTTAGCTTATGTTCTATCTATTTAGTTAGGGTTTTGTGCCTCTTATGGTTTTAATAGTTTGTTGTTTGTTTTGCAGCTTTGACCATGTCGGACTATTTGATTAAACCGAGGTACCGCAGAGGGGCGGTTATGACACAAGGAGAAAAATATCGAGAGGGGCAAGCTCATCTGATGCACGTCACAATTCCTAGTGCAGCTGGTACTCCGGTGCCACCTAAGACTAATGCTATGAAAAGGGTTGAGGTGGTCGACCCGAAAGTCTTGGAGGCTAAGGAGAGGAAGAAAAGGGCTGCGGAGGCCAAGGCTGGAGATTTAAAGCTGCGCAAGCGCCCGGCCGGAGAAGGTGGTTCTAGGCAGCCACGACGAAAGAGAAAAAGCCATACGCCAGTTGTTAACTTGGATTCAACAACCAACCCTACGCCGCTGAACACCGTTCCTCCTGAAGGTCCACATCTGAATGATCCTCCAACCATTGAGAAGGAAAATCTGGAGGGTCATTCTAGTAACCGGTTAGAAAATGCTGATGCTGTTGGGAATGCCGGGGCGGATCCCGAAGATCATGACGCAAATCTTAAGGATCATGACGCCGAAGCTTCTCACATTGTTGAGCAACCTGCTCCCCAGGAGAATGGTGAGTTGGCCTCTTCTTGCTCACAATTATACTCCTTCATGTCGTTATTTTTGCATTGTGTGTTTATCATTTCTTGCATCTTTGCAGTGGCTTCTTCTCCTTCGCACCACGAAGGTAAGGGTGTCGGTGAGGAAGAGGGGGCTTCGTCCAGTGCCACTTATGTGCCGGGGTGGTCGATTAAGAAAGATGAGAGGGTGAAGGGTTATGAAAAGTACAAGGATTTAATGGTTCACTTGCCTCCTCCTGCTGAAGAGGAATATATGCAAACCCTGACGGACGTCGAGGCGGCACAGAGGTCATGGGCTATTCTGGCTAGGGGCTCTCTTGCCTTTGTTGACCTGCTCGTCCGTTTTGAAAATCTCGGTCTTAAGCATAGAGAATTGGCTGAGGAGCATCAGGGATGCGAGGCTGCTGCCAAAGATAACTTTGCTTTTTTGAGCAAAACGCTGGGGGAGTTAAAAGTTGCAAGGGATGAGCTGGGTGATTGTTCCGTCCGGGAAGAAGGTTTGAAGAAACAAATGCGCACTTTGGAGGCTGAGAAAGCCAAGTGGTCAAAGTTGTCTCTTGCTCAGGGTGAGAGGATATCTGGTTTGGAGAAAGAGCTGATGGAGACCAAGGGGGCTTTAAAAAATGAAGAGGAGGAGAATGCTGCCCTCCGTAAAGAACGTACCGATATAGCCGTTGCAGCTGGGAATTTGGAGATTGCTCGGTCAAATCTTGTTAGGGATTTCATTCCCAACTTCGTGGATCGCCTTTTCGATCATGAGTATAAAGCTTCCTTGGCTGCCCCCTTCAGTCTGAGTGGGATGGCCGGATGGTTAGATGGTGTGTCTATTGGTCGTTCGGAGGCGGAGGTGAAAAAGATTTTAGAGGATACCGATGACCTGGATTTGGATGCTCCTACCAAGTACTTGGCCATGTATGATGAGCTCTTCGTTAAGGATTATCCTTATGTTGCCAAAGTCCGAAATGCTTGTTACCGTCCGGTTGCTGGCATAATGGCTTTGACGCCGGATCCTGCTCCGGAGCGTCTTGCTGAGGGAGAAAGTGGGGAGAAGAGGAAAGACAGGGAGCCTAACATTCCTCCCAGTTGAAGCTTGTCTTTATTCTTAGTTAACTTGTTAATCGTGGACATTTTTGGGAAATTTGTAATGTTGATGAAATGCTTGTAATGTTGTCGAACAATGTTGTTTCCTGCTTGTCTAGATGGTTAATGAAGTTCTTTTTGGCATTTTTTTTATATTTCTGAGTGCATGTCTTGATGACTTGTCCTTGCCTTCGTGCAGAGTATGGGTCTTTCTTATAGGGTATGAACCATTCGGTAGTCTTATGGCAACCCTTTTTGGGTATGAACCATTTCTTTTATTACCTCGGCAACCCTTTTTGGGTATGAACCGTTCGGTATTTTTATGGCAACCCTTTTTGGGTATGAACCATTTCTTTTATTACCTCGGCAACCCTTTTTGGGTATGAACCATTCGGTATTTTTATGGCAACCCTTTTTGGGTATGAACCATTTCTTTTATCACATCGGCAACCTTTTTTGGGTATGAACCATTCGGTATTTTTATGGCAACCTTTTTTGGGTATGAACCATTTCTTTTATTACCTCGGCAACCCTTTTTGGGTATGAACCGTTCGGTATTTTTATGGCAACCCTTTTTGGGTATGAACCATCTTTGAACATTGACCATCTTTCCCCGGAGGTCGCGAGCCAATCGGGGGGATCACTTAATAATTATGTTCAGAAAACAATAAATATGTGGAAAATTGCTCCTCCGGGATCCGGGGAGCTATACTTTTCATTAATAACTAGTTTCAAACAATTGCCTCATGGGCTTAAGGGTTACAAAGCTTTCTCTATCTTACAAGAAACATTTCCTTAGGTTCACCGCGTTCCAAGTGCGAGGGACCTCCTTTTCTTCAGTTGTTTGTAACTTGTATGAACCATTATCGTATGCCTCGACGATTCTGTAGGGGCCTTCCCAGTTTGGTCCCAACTTTCCTTGATTTTCTTGTCTGCTTGCTTCATTCTTTCTGTAGACAAAATCTCCCACTCTGAATTTTTCACCTCTTACCCTTCGGTTGTAATACTGCTCCACTTTCTTCTTGTATCTTGTCTCCTCGACAGCTGCCTAGTCTCTCCTTTCTTCCAGCAGGTCCAGATTTAAACGGATCTCCTCTTCGCTCCCTTCTTCTGTCATCATCATCGTTCGGAAGGCAGGCATGCCAATTTCTGCAGGGATCACTGCTTCGCTTCCATACGTTAGACTGAATGGCGTTTCGCCATTGCTCGTCTTAAGGGATGTTCGGTGAGCCCACAGCACGTTTGGTAGCTCATCGACCCATCCGGACCTGCTCTTTCCCAATCTTGTTTTGAAGCCATGCATCAGACTTTTGTTTGCTCGTTCCACTAGACCATTGGCTTGAGGATGAGCCACCGCGGTGTTTATCTGTTTGACATTAAGCTTTTCACACCAACGCCTGAAGGGATCATGGATGAAGTTGCTCCCATTGTCTGTCACAATTATGTGAGGTAGGCCGAAGCGGCACACGATATTTTCCCATACAAACTTTATGACTTCCTTTCCTGTGGTCTTTGCTAGCGGCTTGGCCTCTATCCATTTTGTAAAATAGTCGATGGCTACGATGACATATTTTACTTTCCCAGGTGCTTCGGTGAGGGGGGCCCAATACATCCATTCCCCATTGGAAGAAAGGCCAGGGCGACATGATAGAAGTCATAAAAGTCTTAGGTAATTTGGGCACAGGAGCGTGTATTTGGCATGACTCACATTTTTGAATGACCTCTTTGGTGTCCCTATGCATTGTCAGCCAGTAATAACCATGTCTGATCAGTTTTGCCACCACAGACCTTGGACCTGAGTGCATCCCACACGCCCCTTCATGCACCTCTCTTACCACATAATTGGCCTGTAGTGGACCCACACATCTTAACATTGGGCCCAAGTATGATTTTTTGAACAATATCCCCTCTTCCATTGTATAGTGGGCGATCTTCATCCGGAGGGTTCTTGCTTCATTTTCATCATTCGGCCACTTCCCTTCGGTGATGCACTGGATGATTGGGGACATCCAATTTTCCTCCTCTTCTTCCACTATTGCCCCAACAACTTTTTCCTCCGTTGAAGGTGTTTCCAATACTTCTACAAGTATTTCTTTGGTCAAGTGGTCGAAAGCAACTGATGCTAATTTACTTAACACATTAGCCTTCTGGTTCTGTGCTCTGGGGATGTTTTGTATTCTGAACTGCTTAAAACATCCAATGTACTCTTTTGCCTTAGCCAAGTACCTTGCAATGCTCTCCTTATAAGTGGTGAACTCTCCGTTAATTTGGCTAGACACTAGGTTGGAGTCCACCTTAACACTCAGTACTTGGATTTTCATGTCCTTGGCTATCCTTAGGCCGGCCAGCAACGCCTCATACTCCGCCTCATTGTTGGTACTGGGGAAACTTAGCCGAAGGGCATAAGTGTATTCCGTTTGGTCTGAGCTGATCAATACTAAACCTGCTCCGAAGCCTTTCTTGTTAGACGCCCCATCCGTGAACAGTGTCCATTCTTCCTCCGCGGTTGAGATGTTGCATATTTCCTTGTTTTTTTCTTGTCTCCCTACTTTGCCGACTTGTATTTCGTTTATGAAATCTGCCAAGACCTGGCCCTTGAAGGCGTGCCTCGGGATGTAGGTAATTTTGTATGCTCCCAACTCTACTGCGTACTTCATCAGTTTTCCTGAGGATTCGGGTTTGTTCAACACATCACGAATGGGTTGATCTGTGATCACCTTGATGGGGTGGGCTTCAAAATATCTTCTGAGTCTCCTGGAACAGTGCAATAGAGACAAAGCCAATTTTTCCAGGGGAGCATAATTTCGTTCGGCCTCATGGAGTGTTCTGCTGACATAGTGTACCGACATCTGTTTACCTTTTCTCTCCACCATTAACACTGCACTTATGGCTTCCTCGGTTGCTGCTAGGTATATGAAAAGGTCTTCTCCTGCTACCGGGGCGGTCAGGTTGGGCAGCTCTAAAATTATGCTCTTCATCTTCTGAAATGCCTCTTAGGCTTGCTCGCTCCATCGGTACTGGTTTTGGTTGTCTTTTGTTATGTTCTTTAATGTGTTGAAAAAGGGCAAGGCCTTTTCTGCTGATCGAGAGAGGAATCTATTCATGGCTGCGAGTTTCCCGCTAAGGCTTTGCATTTCCTTGAGTGTTCGGGGTGATTGCATGCCGGCTATCGCTTTTGTTTTCTTCGGATTCGCCCTAATTCCTTCGGACGTAACCACGTATCCGAGGAACTTCCCTTCTTCGACCCCGAACGAACACTTTTTCGGATTAAGCTTCATGTTGATTCTTCGGAGATTATCAAACGTTTCCGCCATGTCTGCCAATAACTCTACTTCACTTCTACTCTTGATCACCATGTCGTCAACATACACCTCAAAATTTCTGCCGATTTGCCCCTTGAAAGTTGAGTCTACCAACCTTTGATAAGTTGCCCCGGCATTTCTCAAACCGAAGGGCATTTTGGTATAGCAGAAAGTTTCGTGCTCCGTGTAGAAAGCTGTTTTTTCTTCGTCTTCTTTGGCCATCTGAACCTGGTGGTATCCCTTATATGCATCAAGAAAACACTTATACTTGTATCCCATCACAGACTCTATTTTCCAATCGATCTCTAGGAGGGGGTAGTAGTCCTTCGGGCATGAAGCGTTGATGCTTTTGAAATCCATGCACATTCTTTACGATCCATCCGGATTTTTTACCAGAACCGGGTTGGAAATCCACGTGGGGTACTTTACTGCCCGGACTATCCCTGCTTTCAACCATTCTTCTACTTCGGTATTGATTGCGTGGTTTTTCTTAGCTGAAAAGGTTCTCTTTTTCTGGGCTATTGGTCTGTCGTGCACATTGACATTTAGTTTGTGCTCTATAATCCGCTGGAGGAATCCTGTCATATCGGCCGGTTGCCACGTGAACACGTCCTTGTTGTTTTTCAGTAGTTCCACTAGTTGCCTTCTGCATTCCTTGGAAAAGTTGCCTCCGATTGTGACCAGTTGCTAAGGAAAATCTGGGTTTATCATAACTTCCTCTGTTTTCTTGCAAGTCTCTTCTTCTTCCACGGGGTGTTCCTTACTCCTGCTCCCTGACCCTTCCGCCAGGAACTGCTTTTCTAACCTTCTACACTCAGAGATGATAACTGATCTGGTGACAAGGGTTGCAACTCCCCTTGGTGTTGGGAATTTTATCATGGAGTGGATGGTTGAAGGGATTGCCCTTAATTCCTTGATGCCTGATCGTCCCAGAATGATGTTGTACGGAGAGGGGGATCTTATTACCGCGAACGTCATTACCGTTCGGCGATACAGGCCATCATTTCCGAAACAAACATTTAGGTCAATCTTTCCGAGGGGTTTGATTGCTTCGCCCGAAAACCCCACTAGTGGTGTGTTTGTTTCTCTCAGCTTTGCTTTGATTGCCGGGCATAAATTCTGGAAACAGTGTTCGTACATTACTTCCACATCCGCTCCTTGATCGACGTAAATTTTCCTCATAGTATACCCTTCGACGTCGGCTTCGATTATCAGTGGCTCCTCGGATACATCCCCTGGTAGAATGGGAGGGAAAGCTATAGGGACATTCATCCAGTCTTCCTCCTTATTCTTTGGTCTTCCTTTTTAAGTCTTTTCCTCCATGGTACACCATATTTATCACCCTTCCTCTGCCGGGTTGATTATCTCTAGGGGGTTTCTTCCTCTTTGTCTCACGTCCTTCAAGTAAATGATCTAGCTTGCCCGTCTCTAGAGATACTTTCAATTGTTCCTTGAGTTAGTAGCAATCGTTGGTGAGATGACCCTTCTCGCCATGATAATCGCAGAATTTGTCTAAGTTTTCCCTTCTTGGTGCTCCTCTCAAAGGAGGAGGTGGTGGCAGTTTTAGCTGAAGTTACGTTGCCAAGATCTCCTTAGGTGGTTTTGACAAAACGCTCAAATCTATCGGACGAGTGTCACTTCTGTAATGGTTTCTCCTGTAATCACTTCTATAATTATCTGTCCTTGCCGGGTAGTAGGGGTTGTATTGGCTACGGGATTTCTATTCTGTTCTATGGTCTCCCCTCCGCCTGTTGGGGAGATTTGCAACTCTGGAGGTTCGATCCTGCTGACTACCCGTGTATAACTTACGGTTCCATTCCCATTTAGGGAGTTCTGTGGTGTTGTAAGCGTCCTCCGAACGTACAAAGTCGTCTACCCTCTTAATCATTTCTGTAACTGTCTTGGGAATTCTATCCGAGAAGCGCTTTACCAATTCCGGGCATTTTCTTCCGTTAATGAATGAGGATATCTGCATTACCTCCGGTACACCAGGGATATAGCTAGCCTCTTTGATCCATCTCTCCTTGAATTCTGTCAGAGTTTCATGTGCTTTTCGCATGATTTTTGTTAGTTCCATCGGATCTTTAAGACATTTTCTCCGGAGCCTTGAATCTTTCAAGGAAACTCTCTAACCTCCTCCCGTATGTCTACACTACCATTAGGTAATCGCTTCGAACCATCCACTTGCGGGCCGTCTAAAGTTTGTTGAAACATCCGGCCACACACGGCATCGGCCACCGCCGTGGTTGGCCGCCCTGAGAAGCGAGTGGCGTGATCATCCGGATCCGAGGATCCATCGTAAAGCTTTATGTTCTTAGGTAGCTCATGCCTCGGTCCGGCGAACTCTACGATCCGTCTCGTGAATGGGCATCTGGGAGCGTCCTTGTATGGTTTCTGTAAGTCTTCCTCAATCCGTTTTCCTTTCAGATCCTTTTCTTTTTCTACTTCTCGGGCTGGCTCTTCGGTTTCGTCACCGAAATCGATTCGTATGGGTTTTAACGGGTTGTTTCCTTTGGTGTTATGTTCCTGTATCAGGGCTTTTAGTGACGAGATGTGGCTTAGTATTTGTTCTTCTAGGTTAGGTGGTTATCTCCGGCGGGTCCGGGGGGTGTTTCAGTTGAGGGACCTGCCATTTACTAGCTTTGGTAGTTCGAATAGCGGTCCGCGGATGGCCAATTTGTTGAGGTAAAAATCATATTCACCCAGAACAAGCTAAGATCCTTGGCTAATCCTTCCGGCTAGTCTCTTGGATTATGGTCCTTCGGATCTGTGAACACAAAGAAAGCACGCGTTAGCCTCGCCTAGGGTTTTATCCCTAGACCAACCTCCGGCGTGAGAATGAGTATGGTGAAAATGTTAGAGTAATATGTAAGAATGGAATGAGAATTAGTTAACCTTGAATGCAGTAACTTTGCTCCTTTTATAGATTAGAAGTTTTGTCCTCACCCGAAGGTTACGTGGGGTGATAGTGACTCTTTCGGGCGGGAGTTGACTTTACTCTATTTGGACCCTGTCTGGGTAAGGTCAGTAGCTCTGATCAAGATTCCTTTCCCTTTATACATGGTGATGTCATGTGTCCGTTATGTCGAGGGTTATGCCTAACCCTCCGGTATATGCTGATTTAGCTTTACTTGGTCTAAATTTTTTGCCCGAGTGATTGCGATTTGTGCCGGGCGGTTGTGCCTTTGGGCCGGGGAGTCAGGCCCTTCGGCGATATGCTTTTGTGCCGGGGAGTTATTCGCCGGAACATACGCCAACACCTATATTCGAGTAAACATATTCTTAGTTAAAACTCAAATAAAACAAGACAAACAGATTTGATCGATACAAACTTGTTCCATGAGAAAAGTTCATTATAGCACCCATATTTGTCATAGAACTAATGAACCAATCTTAGCCACTCATTTTTTTTTTTTATTAAAAGTTTATTCACCTTTTTTTTGAAAATTAAATATCTCACAAACCGTTAATCGTTACGTCAAAAAAATTATACCATCTCGACGAGAATTAAATTATCTTTCTATAGATATGCATTGTTATATACTTTCGACGAACTTTTAAAAAAAAAATCCGTCCAGAAAAATCACATGTGATTTGTTAAAATCACATGTGATTTGTTAAAATCATATTTGATTTGATTTTTACGAATCACATGTGATTTTTCTGGGCGAAATTTAAAAAAAAAACTTCGTCGAAAGTATATAACAATGCATATCTATAGAAAGATAATTTAATTTTGTCACGATGGTATATTTTTTGTAGCTTGAATATTTACCGTTTGCAAGATATGTTGTTTTAAAAAAAAAATGAAAAATAATTTTTTATTAATTTAGATAAAAAATAGATGGCTATGATTGGTTCACTGGCTCTATTACAAATATGAGTTCAATATGAATCTCAACTCCTTGTTCCATTCGTTTCGATTTGATTTAAACCGAAACGAATTAGTGAAGTTTGTAATTCCAAATTTCCAATCACATCAAGCTTTACACAATTCTTTTGTTTGATTCGTAGAGATTTGGTAGGGCCTTAAAGATTACACGGGTATTAATATAATTGAAAAATGTTTTTTAATTATAGTACATAATTGCATTTCTTTACTTAATTAAATGCCCTTAATAATTGAATGATTGTGCCCCTCTTTTGTCCTTAACCTCCATTAGTGTTTTATGGAAAGATGAAATCTATCTAGTACTAGACCTCTAATATATTATTAATAATTTGATTAATAATATATAAAATTTGTATCTACCAAAAAAAATCACTGTATAAAGGGCAAAATAGCATGTTAATTACAAATCTAAAAACGAAGTAACTATATCAAAACTTGATTCTCCAAAAAGCTCTTAGTAACTGGCGTTGGCAAGTCTTCATCATCATCCGAAATGACAATAACATCATTCAAGTTCCTACTTGACAAACTTGGATTGAAATACGGATCGAGATTAGGGAGCGAGATTGTGATGAATCTGTAAATGATGAAAAAGAAAATATGAATAGTTGGAAAAAAAATGCAACAATTATACTAACCTCATTTTGGTTTGACACTTGTTCAACCAATACATCAACAAATTTTTAGCTCAATCATTTTTATCAATCAACTAACACAATTAACACATCAACTCACACAAATGTTGTGTTTTATAAGGGGGGGGGGAGTGGTAGTTTCTTACCCTAATACCCTAAGGGTGCCACGTCACCTTTATCCAATAAAAACCTTCCAACTCAAAACTACCCCAATACTACCCTAATACTACCCTAAGTGGACGGAGTGGTACCCGATCCTACCCTAACCCAAAATTTTATAAAAAGACAAAAAAAAAAAAGAAGAGAACATAGCTTGCATTTGTTCGGGTTCAGAACTCGAATTCCTCCACAATTTCAAGTACCCTAAAGGGGCGGGGCGGTGTAGCCGCTAGGGTACTTGAACCCGATGCCCAAACTTTCATCCACTCCGTCCTACCTAATAGTGTACGCTTGCATTTTTAAGAAACAACATTAACAGAAAGTTGTCATACATTATAGTTTAGAAAGTTGTTAAATAGCTAAAAGCACCAAAATTTAAATTTATAATCTTTAGACGGTCGAATATAACATTATTAAATGAGATTGTGCAGAAGGTGTTAACTTCAAATTTGACTTCGGAATATATTACTGCAAAATGAGATAAGTGAGATTGTGCAAAACATATCACTACATAATACTTAGAGAAGAGTTATTTTACATACAAAACTTTTCTTACATACAAAGGGACTCATCTCCAGGATTCATTTAAAAATAAATCAATGACTAAGATTAAAAGCATTTTATTATTTCACATATTTTTTATAATTTAAATATCTATTAAACCGTTAATCGTTAAGCAAAAATAATTAGACCATCGCGACGAGCATTTAATTATCTTTCTATAGACGGGCACTTTGATATACTTTCGAAAAAGAAAAAAAAAATCGTTTTTCTTCACGTTTTTTCGTCTTTTTTTCGTTTTTCTTCGAAACTGAAATTTGCATGAAATATGATATATGATTTAACACTAATTTGAAGATCACATGATATTAGTGTTAAATCACATATGATAGGTAATATCATATGTGATACTAGTATTAAATCATATATGATAAATCACATATGATATACATATCATATATGATTTAACACTAATATCACATGTGGTATTCAAATTAGTGTTAAATCATATATGATATTTTAGTGCAAATTTCAGTAACGTAAAAAAACGAAAAAACTTAAAAAAAAACGTGAAAAATACGAAAATTTTTTTTGGTCAAAAGTATATCAAAGTGCCTATCTATAAAAAGATACTTAAATGCTCGTCGCAATGATATTTTCTTTTTCGCTTAACGATTAACGGTTTGAAAGTTATTAATATTTTAAAAAAGAGGATGAAAGTGGGTTTTTTAAATTGTTGGGATTAATCTCATCCATTAGATCAAATAAAAATGGATAGTTGAGATTGATCCCTTGGTATGTAAATAATCTTTTGTCCTCAAATGATCTTAAATCTAATACTTATTGAATTAAAGGTAGATGAGAGTTATTTTACATACCAAACTTTTCTTACATACCAAGGGACTCATCTCTACCATCCATTTAAAAAGAATTCAATGGATGAGATTAAAAGCATTTTATTATTTCACCTATTTTTATAATTTAAATATCTCTTAAACCGTTAATCGTTAAGTGAAAATATTTACACCGTCACAAAGAGCATTTAATTATCTTTCTATAGACGGGCACTTTGATATACTTTTGAAAAAGAAAAAAAAATTGTTTCTTTTCACGTTTTTTTTTTTTACGTTCTTGAAATTTGCTTGAAAAAATCATATATGATAAAACACTAATTTGAATATAACATGTGATATTAGTGTTAAATCATATATGATATGTGATATCACATGTGATATTACACTAATATCACATGTGATATTACATATCATATATGATATAACACTAATATCACATGTGATATTCAAATTAGTGTTTTATCATTTGTGATTTTTTAATGCAATTTTCAGTAACGTAAAAAAACGAAAAAACTTTAAAAAAAAACGTGAAAAATACGAAAAAAAACAATTTTTGTCGAAAATATATCAAAGTGCATATCTATAGAAAGATAATTAAATGCTCGTCGCAATGATATTTTTTTTTCCGTTTAACGATTAACTGTTTGAAAGTTATTAATATTTAAAAAAAGAGAATGAAAGTGGGTTTTTTAAAATGTTGGGATTAATCTCATCCATTAGATCAAATAAAATTGAATGGTAGAGATTGATCTCTTAGTATGTAAATAATCTTTTGTCCTCAAATGATCTTAAATCTTAAAGGTATATTACTAATTATAATTTTTTTATTTTGAGAATTTTAAATATAATTATACACTATTTATATATAATATTTATATGCAGTAGAGATAAATTAATAGAGTCAAACACTATTAGTTGAGTTGGTGATTTGGTGACGATGATTCTCTGTTTCTCTCATAATGATAGAAAGTTAGAAAATTATTCGAGGTCTGTCAAAAGTATGAAATTTTCAAAGAGGGCAGAAAAGAAGATAGAATTATATGGTAAATGTTAATGAAAAGTGGACCCACCCCACGAGTGTATGTCTCTTACATGGATATTGCAATTGTTTAAACTTTTTCTGATCTATACTACTTATAATGAACGAAGTTACTCATTCTTAATTTTAAAACGTATAAGATATTAAGCATAATTTACAACACTTTAATGCATTCAATTTTTAGAATTACAACAAAGTAAGCATATTGTACAAAAAAATAAAGCGTGGTGTCATTTTAAGACCAAAATTATATCAAACAACATTAATGCTATTAAAACACTCCATTCACCAAAAATTACAACCATTTAAGCATGTATAATACTGCAACCAATTTTCAGATTTACAACAAAATAAGCATAGTGTAGAACAAAATAAGCATGATGTAATTTTCAGACTTACAACATTAATCTATTAAAGTGGTCAATGTTATTAATGATTATAATGACTACTACTTACAAGAAAAGAAACATAGTGTATAACACTTTAATGCACATAATTTTCGGACGTCTGAAGACAAGAAGCATAATTTACAACAAAACACCACATTAATGATATTTAATGTAGTCAATTATTTAACTGGTCAATAAATGCAATTAATACAGTTATTAAAACACCCCTTACATAAGAAATACAAATTATCAAGAATATTGTACAACCAAATAAAACACAATTCATGCATTAAATTTCACTACTACAAATAATAAAGCACATTATACAAATATTCAAGCCGAACGGCAGACGGTAAATGGGCTCGAGCCCGAACGGACGCGGACCAACGGGCTCGAGCCCGAAAGCAGACACGCCACGCGTTCAAGCCCGAACGGGCATGGGCTATACAAAATTCTTGATATCCGTAAATTTATTGTTAAAAAGAACATATAAACTAAAATACATTATTTATCGAAATTTTTTATTTCAGGGTAACCGGCGCTGCAACTCGGGTACCCTACTAGTACTATTATATAATATACGGAGTAATCAAATACCTCAAATTTTGTGCATGTACATAAACCATCTTTCGTAGTAAGGCCAGGCGTAAAAGAAGACTCAAAACCGAGTCTTCCCCAAATGAAGCGTGTTTTTATTGTTACAATTTCCCCACAGTACTCGTCGTGGATGGTAAAAAATCAAAAACTCAATTAATCAGGGGACTGAGTATTGAGAGGTTTGTTGTGTGTGAGTGTTTTCTATAAATGATTTTTGTGAAGTAGATATTTGTGTTTAAGTTGGGTGTGTTTTTGTGGTGAAGTTCGTTGATCTTATTACACTAAACTGATTGATAAAATTGTTGTAAAGATAAAAGGTTAGTGGTGATGAATGCGATCTTAAGCCTTCTTTATTACATTTAGTCTAATGCATTGCCTGCAACTTGTATGTGTTTTCTTTTAGGCATTTGGTGTTTTTATGCCTTTTTTTTCTTATTTTCATAATCTTCACATTAAGAAACCTTTTAACCTATAAAACATGTCATAAAACCCCTTAATTTATAAACATTTTATAAAATCTCCATATCCATTTAACAAAAAATATGAATAATAAGTTTGCTACAAAACCGGTTCCACAATTAAAACTTTGTCCTTTTAAATCCTTTTCATATTATATTAAATATTCCTTAGATTATAAAAC
Organism: Chrysanthemum makinoi; assembly: GCA_910596185.1. NCBI lineage: Eukaryota > Viridiplantae > Streptophyta > Magnoliopsida > Asterales > Asteraceae > Chrysanthemum > Chrysanthemum makinoi. The sequence goes on along the minus strand of OU343223.1, from coordinate 25,566,555 downwards.
GTTATTAGAAACCCCCAATGCATAAATGTTTTCATAGAAACCCCCCTTAAGCTATAAAACATTAACCCTCAAATCTATAATATGTTCATAAGAAAAAACCCCTTAAACTATAAGACATGTCATAAAACCCTTAATCTATAAATATTTTCATAAAATCTCCCTAAATTAATAGAAGAAAATACTATTTATTTCTAGGGATAATTCACTAGTTGCTTTAAAGGTCATCGTAATTAATTCTTTGCCCTAAAAAATATTTATTTATGCATTTTTTCCTTTGCGACTTATGTGCCATATGTGACTTATACAACTTCACTATGTGTTGACAAGCGTCTATTTTGAAAGTACATATGTGTAAATTGAGAGTACATGTGTGTAAGTGTCTTCTTATGTGACGAACGGTGTACTTTTTATGCGACTCTATTTTTTATGCGACTTGTACTTTTTATGTGACTTTGTACAATTACACACTTGTACTTACATTTGAGGCAAAAGGTACAAATTGTATAAGTCGCAAAAAGACAAATTCATAAATGATCATTTTTTAGGGCAATGATTTAATCAATGGTGACTTTTTGAGACAACAAATGAATTATCTCTTATTTTTATTTATCTCATAAAATCCCCCAAGTTATAAAAAAAATCATAAACTTTTATCAAAAACTCTTAAGCTATAAAATATTTTCATAAAACCCCCGTAATCTATAAACATTCTTATAGAATCCTACTAAATAGGTAAAGCAAAGTTAAATATATACATTTTTAAAATTTTGTCAAAAAATTATTATTTATAATATCATTACAGTGAGTCAAATATTGCAAAATCTCGTTATTTCAAAAAAGATATTACAATATGTCTAATTCTTGCATGATTGTTAAGTTAGATAAACCAATGAAAAAATATAAAATTTTCACCTTTTAGCTATGCACTAATAACAAAATATGGCAAGTATCAATTTTTTTTAATACACTTTAAATCAAATTAAGCATTTAATTCTAAAAACTCTATCTATGTAAAGCTTTCAATAATGCGATTAAAATGAGTTTAATAATAAAAAGTTTATACATTTGCTTAAAAAAATAAAAAATACAATAAAAAAGTGAATCAATATATGAGAAAATCAAAAACTTTTTCAGTCACTTATTTAGTCACACATTACTTTTGAGATAAATCAGCATGTTCTCATCTATCGATTTTATAGAATTAAAGACACTTTTTTACATAACTTTTAATTAATTTTTTTCAAAAATAACTTCGACCCTCCTATCAACATGTGGCAATCCTGGTTTTTTAGTTAGTCCTCTTATATAGAAAGGAATTTTTATAACCAAAAAACCTTTAAAAAATTGTCAAAAATATAAAACATTGTTTTTGTAACAAGTATCTTAGTCAATCAAAAGAATAGCACATTCCTGGGAGTTTCTGAAATTGGTTGAAATTGTATGGTATCTGCAATTATCACACGAAAGTGAATTGGAAATCGTTTGAAGTAATAACATGTAACTCAAAGATATGATAAAATTTAAACTTATAACCTTAAAGAAAGAGATACAATCATTATAATAGGTTAGGATATTGAAATCGATCGGCGTGTATACTACGACCGAATGTGGCATATGTCTTATGACCAACTTTAAAAGATATTGTATTACGTTTTCTTAATACAGTATCAGACATCAATCAAGCAGTATACAAAACGTAAAATTCAAAGATTTAGCATTAGACATAAATATAAAGATTTTATTGTTGTAAACAAGAGTTGAGAGAATGAAAAGTATTCTTCAATTATTCATAATGTAGGAGATACAAATGGTATATATAGATAAGTATTAGGGTAAAAACCCTAATAGCTAATTGGGCCATGGGCTTGTTATAGATTATATGGACATCCACATAATATTATCCATAACACTCCCTCTTGGATGTACATATTATTAATACGCTTTAGGAATGCTGCCTCATTAAAAACCTTGTCAGGAAAACCCAGTGGGACAAAACCATGACTAAGGACAAAAAGAGTGCAGCGCGTACTATCTCCCTCTGATGACTATACACTTGAGCTCTTTAAGTCGTCGCATTCCAATGTTGTAACTTAGTTTCCCAAATGTTGATGTAGGAAGTGTCTTGGTAAATAGATCCGCCAAATTGTCGCTTGAACGAACTTGTTAATATCACCATTCTTCCGTAAGTCATGAATGAAGAAGAATTTTGGTAAAATATGTTTCGTCCTATCGCCCTTGATATAACCTTCTTTAAGTTGAGCAATACATGTTGCGTTATCTTCATGCAAAACTGTTGGTGCCTATTTTTCTGAAAAATTTCCACATGATCTATGTATGCGTTGTATCACACTTCTTAGCCAAACACATTCTCGACTGGCTTCATGTATCGCTAGTATTTCTGCATGGTTGGATGAAGTTGTTGAGATCGTCTGCTTAACTGAACGTCATGAAATTGCGGTTCCTCCACTTGTAAATACATATCCAGTTTGAGATCGACCATTGTGAGGGTCAGACATTCTAGAAGATATGTAATCTTCTAATATAACTCAATTACCTCTAATCAATATCCTATAAGATATAGACATCCATATTATAATTATCCATAACACCCTCCTTGGATGTCCATTTGAGGATTATGCCTCGTTAAAACCTTACTAGACAAAACCCAGTGGGACAAAAATCTAGTGAAGGGAAAAGAGTACATACTTCCTTTATACGCTCGGGGATGTTGCCTCATTAAAAACCTTGCCGGAAAACCCTGTGGGGATAAAACCGTGGTCAAGGGAAAAAGAGTGCAACGCGTATCTTCTCTCCCCCTGATGATCACATCACTTAAGCTTATTGAGTCAGTGAAATGCACATTAAAGTGTCTTGATAGAATCATATGAATAAATATTCTCTACACGTTGTTCGCATATTCATATTACCATATGTCATACACCTTATGCAAGTATAGCATCATACTTCATAAATTATTCATTGCCAACAAATTCAAAGTGAATGATATATCATATCATGTATGACCACTAGCGAGAACTTCAATCGTTCCATACGCATTTTAGTATCACACTTTTAAATCCATATTGTGATCATCATCTTTATAAATCAAGGGGGTCTTTTCAGCATCACGTGACCTCATAAACATGAGCGTCATTTATCCATATAATTATTTAGCATATTTCTCTAGCTTTTATTATGTTCAAGGATTTCATCCTTAAGATATTCAATCAGAAAAATTATCTTTTCTTTCAAGGTTCAATTTCTAAGCATTCAATCGCCTTTGAAGCTCGCAGAGTTTCATCAATATTCAAATTATCAAACTATATGAAACTTACATCATATTAAAGACCAAGTCTTCTTATAAAGTAACATGGGCAAACATATTTATTTTATGGCACAATTTTCGGCGAGTATATTCTAAGGCGATTATAACATATATGCCCAATAATATGATTGATTCAGTATAATCAAATAATGTTCTCGAGAACTTTTCTTATATGCTCTAAGCATTAAAATCATTAGCATGCTTCTTGCATTTTATATCTTATAATAAAATCTCAACATTACATGAGCTCTATTCATTTATTTTTTAGACGCATATCGATTACTTATTATATTGCCAGACTTATTGGAGCCACCACATGAGAACATATCTCCTTATGATCATTTCCATGTCTTTATGAAAGTATTGTGTGCCATTAGTTATGCCTTATATACGAAAATTTCAATACTTTAATTTCACTTTCTCCTAAAGACCAATGCATATCCAATAATTTACACATTCATATATACGGACTTCAAGTCCCAATAACCATGTCTCGTCACAAGAGACTTTACTCTTTCATTTATTCTTTGCGTCTTTACATCTTTTGGCCACTCATTTATTCATTTGCACTTCCTGCAGGTATGCTTCCATGATCCTCACCATGATTATAGCGCTATCTTATTTATTTACATAATCATTACCATATCGACGTCGATTCGTTACTTTTCGATTCCACACTTTACTAGACATTTTATTCTATCATTTGTTGAGATCTCAAAGTTTTTCATGTACCCGGGGTTTTCAATAACCTGCATGTCTAGTTTCTCTTTAAGAGACTATTATGGGGTCTTTATTACCTCGATTTGACCATCCTCATTTTACTGCTCCATTTTATCTCTTCATTCGAGGACTTTTATTTGGAATCGATTAGTCTATCACGTTACAGACGTGCCATAGACTCACTATCAATCATTGGTTTTAATGTTGGGACACACATTTTAATTGGAGCATTAGCAGCGTATGTATGATCTAGTCACTATATTTAGGTCACAAAACTTGTCTGGCAACTACTAGATCTGGAATGTAAATTGTCCCTTGAACTTTAGGTTCATTTTCATCAGTGTAAGGATCAACATTTTTGTATCATAATTCATTCAATATTTCTCGCGCTCATTCTCCCTGAATGAATTACCAACTTCAACATCCCTTGTGTGCGTCGTGGTGGATTTACAATACATGTTCCGCACATTTACGAAAAACTTTATATGGGAAACATATGGTTTGTGACCGAAACCATTATAATAGGGAGAATTCAGTATTAATTGTTGGCAAGATGCGAATTCATATTTTATCATTTAAAATTACATGCCCCATAAACTAACAGTTTTGTTCTCACAATTATTGGCTTTGCAATCAACTGAAGACGTTTTATAAACGTTTCAACAAAAGCAATTCGCATACGAACATGGGCTACTTTTAAGTTCGACACTTATTCCAATAATTGCCCAACATATGGAAGTATTCACCACCATTTCCAAAGATACAATTTGGAAAACCATGCTCGCATTTTATAAGACGAGCCATGCATCACGCTAACCTTAAGTTGCGTTTTGGTGATCATTTTGACGATGCATCGATTTTAAAACTCAAAATGATCCACATGGCGGATGTATAGGCCTACATACATCCCCGTTATATTCTTTCCAAAATTTCATAGGACAAAGTTCCTTACTTTAATTTGGTGGTGATAAATGAACACTATACTTCCATCGAGAACAATAAAAATATTGAAATCGCCTTTGAAGAACCCATTGTTCTTTATGTATGTCGCATCATCATTGACTCGGGATGATCCAACCGGTCATGCCAATAAATAATCTTGGCTCATAAATATATAATTTATGACCACATGTGCTTCAATTGCACCTTTTTTCATTAAATAAAAATCGAATAATATGGAGAGCTTACATTTTTTCGATTAGCTCCTTTATGTCTTTCACACACAGTTTAATATAATATTCACAGTATCCTATAACATTATCAAATAATAAAACACAATCTATACGAATAAAGTATGCCATCAATCAATTAATCAAGTGTCTCCCTTGCAACCAAATAAAACCACATGACAAATAAGTCACACATATATATCACCAAATGAGTCAACTAACATAGCTTATTCTTATATTTAATAGCTATGTTACTCTTTGATAATCTTTAGCAACAATATTCCAAATTTCACAATAGCTTTTTACCTTATATATTTTGCGTTTATTCATAGGATATCTCATGCGATAAATGATGCTCATATTTCACTTTCCTAGTTTGTCAAACAAGTCATACGTATATATAAGCAATTTCATACGACGAGATATAAATTATGTTTTTACGTAACAGTAATAATCATAAAAGCATGCACGATTCTTCTGGTCATATATCCTATTTTGAAAACTATTTTTTTTCTCTATTAACTTAGCATTATAAAGGAATCACATGACTGCATTATGAACCAAGAAGTCAAATCATGCAAACTATATATATTTCTAAGGATCAAATTTGCGAGCAAAAACTTAGTAATGTCAGCAATCATAAACAAATGAACAATTTCATCAAACATATGTCACAAGAATATCAATCAAGTTCAAGCATAAACTCCACATCAAAATAGTTATCCTTAACATTCATATATCTTTTGTACCATATAATAAAGGATATGTTATAATGACATATTTTAGTAACACACAAGAGATCATGCAAATCACTTATTTTTTAAGAACTAAATAAAAGTTGAAGTTATCTTAGATAATAAACTAAATATTAACGAATTATCATTATGTCACAACTTCTTTATATAAAGAAATAAAAGTCAGAATTATTGTGGCCAAGCACATGCAAATCTATAACCAAAATTCATAACTTAAGTAACATGAAAAACGCAAACTCAAACACATAAGATATATGTTACCCTTCACGTAATATGACATATATATAGCTTTTATCACGTATAACACATGACAATATAACATCACAAAATTTCAAGCATACATAAAGTATCTTAATTATAAAGAACGGTAATGTTATAAAAACACAACGATCTTGTCCATAATGATCAAATTTCATAATTAATTGACTAAAATATGACCTATCCAGATTTCCATAGGTTCTGTTCACTAAACAAGCATTAAAGATAATGTATAAGGGATATAAATCATCTCACAGGATATATGTTTAGATTAACAATTAGTTAAAAAAAATGTTTGTTTACTTTCCTCAAGCAAATATCAATTCATAGATTCTCTTTAATTGCAATATATTTAATATTCCATGGAAATAGAATCAATTTTCAAGATAACAGATAAAAGGCAAATTTATGCTCATATAATCACATAAAGTAAAAATCGTTTAAGAGTGACAATAAAAACATGTACATGAATAAAAGAGATAATCACTTAGAAGCATCAAGCATAGCAATATATAGAAAACAACCAATTAATATAAAGTCTTCAATAATATCTTAGGTGGTGTTTGAATGTAACTTAATTGACTTAATATGTAAAAACTTAATTTATTAAGTCATATAAAAAGTTGTTTGTTTTTCACTTAATCAAAATAAATGACTTAAAACAATAAGTGATAAAAGTGATGTCCTCCACATTAAATCATTTGTTAATTAACATGACTTAATGAAAAAATTAAACAAACAAGCCCTTAGTCTCAATGTGTACAATTTTTATACGAGTAATAAGTAGTTATTATTATTATTTATTTATTGAACCACTCTAAGCAAATGCAACTTACTATATGTTATAGGTAATCAATATTTTAGGTAGCGCAGATTACAATAGGTAAAATAATAGTTACAATACCTTTAACAAATCGACATATGATAGTTGGCTATAACCAAATCAATATTTAAGAAAAAAAATAATAATAACAGATCTCATGCTCGATCTTTTTATTTTATCTGTTTTCAATTATCATCGATTAATCTTTAGTTTATGTAATAGATTAATACTCGTAGAAAAAAAAACTAATGTTACCCGTAAGCAAGATGATAACCTCATATATTATATTGTCATATAAACACTTTATAGGTTAATATGAAACTCATATGAGAATAGTATCAGTCACAGTATTATACGGAGTAATAAAACTAATAATCTATTACTAGTGTCACCGTCCTTCTTGCCGCTTGAATGGAATTATTATTTATATATATATATAGTAACAACATTCATGTGAGAATATAACAATAATAATATATGATGGTGTAACCTATGATGGTAACAGTAAATTAAATGGATACGAGGAAAGAAATCTGAAAACGTACCGTTAGAATTCGTAGAGCGTGCTGATAACGTGTTGTAAACAAGAGTTGAGAGAATGAAAAGTATTCTTCAATTATTCATAATGTAGGAGATACAAATGGTATATATAGATAAGTATTAGGGTAAAAACCCTAATAGCTAATTGGGCCATGGGCTTGTTATAGATTATATGGACATCCACATAATATTATCCATAACAGTTATTACATTTTAACAACATAAATTTTTGAATATAAACACACAAAACATTTTATCAGCATACCACAAATCGGTTTTATATAATAACATACACGTTTTGATATAACTCTTAATTACCTTTTCCAAAAATAACTTTAACTCTTCTTTGACACATGGCAATCCCGGTTTTTGAGTTAGTCCTTTAACAGATAGAAAAATTATAACCCGAAAACCTTAAAAAATTGTCATAAATATAAAAACATTGTTTTTGTAACAAAGTATCATAGTCAATCAAAAGAATAAGACATCCTTGGACGTTTCTGGAAATTGGTTGAAATTGTAGGCTATCTACAATTATCACACGAAAGTGAATTAAAAATCGTCTAAAGTAATAATTGTAACTCAAAGATATGATAAATTTTCAACTTATAAGCTTAAAGAATGAGATACAATCATTATAAGATGTTAGGATGTATATTAAAATCGAAATCGAACGGCATGCATACTATGACCAAATGTGGTGTATGTCTAATGACCAACGTTAAAAGATATTGAATTACATTTTCTTAATACAATATCAAACATCAATCAAGCGACACACAAAACGTAAAATTCAAAGATTTAGCGTTACACATAAATATGGAGATGTTGATTACATTTCAACAACATAAATTTTTTAATATAAACACACAAAACGTTTTATCAACATACCACAAATCTATCTATCTATTTTTATATAATAAAAGACACCTTTTGACATAACTCTTACAGTAATTAACATTTTCCAAAAATAACTTTAACTCTCCTATTGACACATGGCACCGGTTTTTGAGTTAGTCCTCTTACAGAAAGAAAAGTTTTAACCAAAAAACTTTAAAAAGTCATAAATATAAAACACCGTTTTTGTAACAAGTATCTTAGTCAATTAAAAGAATAGCACATTCCTCGACGTTTCTGGAAATTAGTTGAAGTTGTAGGCTATCGGCAATTGTCACATGAAAGTGAACTAAAAATTGTCTGCATTAATAACGTGTAACTCAAAGTTATGATCAAATTTAAACTTATAAGAGCATCCACTATGTTAAACCCTTATAAAGGTTTATAGTTTTATTATGACATTAATTAACAAACTTTGAACCAATCTTCACTACGTATAAACCTCATAAAGCTTTATAAAACTTATACAAAATTCAAATGCATTAAATTATGAAGAGGTTTAATATTCTAAACTTATTCATCATAAACCTATTTATAAACCTACTTCACTATGGTTTACAAGTTCTTATATCTATTCATTATTTTATAAATCATTTCATAAACTACTGTAGCGGATGCCCTAAGCTTAAAGAAAGAAATACAATCATTATAATAGGTTTTATATTAAAATCGAAATAGATTGACATGCATACTATGACCAAATGTGGTTTATGTCTTATGACCAACCTTAAAAAATATTATATTATGTTTTCTTAAACCAGTATCAAACATCAATCAAGCTACATACAGATTGTAAAATTCAAAGATTTAGCATTAGACATAAATATAGAAATGTTGATTACATTTCGGTAACATAAATTTTTGATTATAAACACACAAAACTTTTTATCAACATACCACAAAATTAACTATGCAAAAAAAGAAAATTTCACATGCATCTTTATCAAAACGACAAAACGTAACATATAGTAAAAATTTTAAAGTCAAACTGTATTTTTGTCAAATATGATTGATTGCAATTTAATTAAAATACATATTACTGTTAACTTAAAATAAAAAATATATATATTAACACTTCAAACATACCACATTCAAAATAATATTAATTTCCTTTTATTTCTTGCAAATATACTTAAACATTTTTGCAATTTACTAATTGTACACTAACGAGAAAATAGAATGCCCGCGCGTTGCGGCAGTGTATTGTTTGAGCACTAAAATTGGTTAATTTATTTACTTTCTTTGTACTAATATTGTATATGTCTATATAATTTAATTTCATGTGTTTTCTTATACTAAAATTTGTATAATGCAATTCATATTTTTAATTTATTACCTTTTATATCATTAAAATATGTATAGTTATTTTGACCAGAAATTGATTATAAAATTTGTATCTTTTTTTTATAAAATCGTATGTAAGTTAAAAATAATGCAAGATTAGGCCCATCTTTTTTTTGAACGCCGATTTTATTAAGGAAGCTAGCAAGAAGCTAGAAATTACAACGACGCTAGATAAGGATTTTTTAACCAATCCACCCAACTAAAAGACACTTTACTTCTATACCGACACCAATAAAAGGAATACAACACAACATCATCATAAATGTTCGCCTTAGAAAGAGACATCACGCCGAAGATTTGCTTGTTCTGAAAAGTCCAAATGAACCACCACAAAGCATAACACACTCCTTCCAAAATGTTCTTATGTTTAGAAGAAATCCTTAAATTTAGAATCCAAGACGCCTAACCATCAAAAGAAGAAAACTCCATGACATTTACGTTCCACCAGATACAAATCTTCCGAATAAAATCTTTCACGACACAACACTCAAAAAACAAATGAGCCGATGTTTCCACCGCCCCTTCACATAGAGGACAAGACAAAGAGGGAATATTCATACCTCTATTAGATAATCTCCAACGAGTTGGAAGATAATCCAATCTCACCTTCCAAGCTAGAATATTAACTTTAATGGGCACCTCCTTAATCCATTTAGTTTTAGAAGAAACCACTGGTAAAGTATTATTATCGATAAAATTACGAACCGAAGCAACGGAGAAATCCCCCGAACCCGTTAAATTCCAAGACCATCTATCTTCGGCGTCTTCGGCTGAGATAAGTAAGATTCCTCCAAGCTTTTTAACAACTCCAGCCATTGCTCTTTCTCTACACCATCGCGAGGGAGACGCCGAAAAGAAGAATGAAATTCGACCTACCTAAATTTTGAAGCAATAGAAATAGATTTATCCAACTCCAATGCATACATGCGAGGATAAGTTTCCATCAGCTTCAAGTCCCCCCTCCAACGGTCCTGCCAAAAAAGAGACTGCTCCCCATTGCCAATCTTTTTTTTCAGAAATCCGAATAAATCTATACCTTGAGTCGATAAGTTTTCCATTTCCTTGATAATGTTACACCAAATAGAACCGTGACCAGAAGTTTTCCCGCTACCGATTCTACCACTTCTCCCATGAATCGCACTAATAACTCTAACCCATAACGATTCCTTTTGCTAAAAAACCGCCATACCCATTTGAATAACAAAGCTCTATTAAGCGCGAACAAACTAGAAACTCCAAGGCCGCCTTTATCTTTAGACGTCAAAACATTGTTCCATCTAACCCATATCGACTTCTTACTATTGAGATCAATCCCATTATAAAAATGACAACGAATGGATTCCATACGTTTTAGAATAGCCATAGGAACCTTGAATATAGACATATTCTAAATCGGAATCGACCCTAACACCGCCTTAAGAAGCGTTAAACGACCTCCAATCGATAAAGTTTTCCTCCTTCATTTCGAAAGACGATTCACCATTTTATCCACAACCTCATTCCAAGGTTGAATCCTAGACATATTGCCCCTACTTCGAGCCTAAATAAGAAAAAGGAGTTTTGAGCACACCACAACCAATCCTATTAACGGCCTCCTCCACCTTATTATTCGAAACCCCAATACCCATTAGATTACTTTTACTTAGATTTATGCCAAGACCCGAAGTACGATTAAAGCATTTCAAGATATACATTAAAGTGTCAATGTTCTTATTACTTCATTGACCCATGAAAATCGCATCATCCGCATAAAACATATGAGATAATTGCGTAGAACCATTTAACACAATACCGTGAAACATATTCGCGTCCAACACTCTTTGGAAAGACAAGTGAATACTTTCCATAACAAGGATGAATAAAAAAGGATGAGAGCGGATCACCTTGTTTCAAACCCTTGTAAAATTGAAATTCCTCCGTAGGGCTACCATTAACTAACACTGAACCCCGAGATGATCAAAGACATTCTTGAATCCAACCACACCATCTTGCTCCAAAACCGAATCTCCTCAACACATCATCTAAAAAATCCCAACGAACGGAGTCATAAGCTTTCTCAAAATCTATCTTGAAAATAAACGATTGCTTTTTCTTCACTTTACACCATTGTAAGACCTCATTGAGAATAAAAGGACCATCAAGAATTTGTCTATCCGCCTCAAAAGCCGTTTGAACCTCACTGACAATATCGCTCAACACCATCACAATACGATTAGCCAATATTTTTGCAATGATTTTATATAAACACCCAATAAGACTTATAGGTCTAAAATCACCATTTTATTTGTAGTTATTTTTTTTTAACAAAACCCCTATTACGTAAAAACAAACCCCTAAGATTCTCTCTTGGGTGGCGACTTAAAGAGAAAAACGCAAAACTACTTCCGATCCTTATTCGATTGTCTCTTCGCTCCCTGCGAACGACCCGATTTTGCCGACTCACTATATTACACTAATCGAGTACACTACTCGTAAGTGTATGTGATTGTCTAAAGGATTTGATATACTATAAATTTAAAGCTAGATACAACATATCAGTGTTAAAGAACACGAAGTGGATTAAATAGAAGTGAGGAATCGAAGTTGAAATGTTTTTTAGGAATTTGGAAGGATTAATAATCGTATTATGATTCATGTACATATACAAAAGTTTGATTATGTGTTGCAAGTTATGTCCCTGTGAACAGGGTGGCATTGGAAACGTAACCAAGGAAGTGGGTGTGTTAAATGACAGGAAACACAAAATGACTAAAATACCCCGACTTGGAACATTAACTAACGATATTTTCTGACGATCGTTAGGCCGAGAGACATAACTTGTTAGAAAAAGTAAACAACTTTTGGCATAATTTGCAAAAACACCAGTAATGACATAGGGTGCAAAATCAACAAACCACATAGATATTTTTGCAATTTACTCTAAAAAAATAGTAGTCTTAGAAAAAACAGAATTAATGATTACGTTTCAAATTTTATTGAAACTTGACATGAATTTAGAAGTGATTGGTGGGTCTATGGGTTTATTACTAAAATGGGTTTCAAATGAAATGAATGAAGAGAAAAAAAAAAAAAAAAAACCTCAATTATATCATGCAATGAAAGATGTGGTTAGTTTGAGTATCATTCAGGGTTCTCCTAAGAGTTGGTGTTTAGGTTTTGTTTCTCTCCATTGAAAATCATGAGCAATCCATTAGCACCATCATTCTATTTAGAAAAATTCGGTTTTCCACGTTGCTAGTTAAGTTGTAAGATTGACCATAATTGTCTTTCTTGATCACGCGTAAAAGAGTCAATAACATGCATGATGTATTGTTACTATACGGTGAACAAATCAGGAACAGAGCTAGAAAAATTTCTAGAGAGGGCAAAAAAAATTTGTTAACTAGACATGAATCGTTGATCTTTTGTGTGTAGAGGTAGGGTGTCTTACCAACTGGATCAAGGATCTTTTATATTCAAAAACTTAATTAATTATACTCGTCGGGTTATTTTAAGGGGGGACTTCTAAAAATGCACTATTTTTTTTAAATGTTATGTACAAAATGTTTGTGAAAGCAGCGGTCGGCACTACTCCCTTGTAACTCCGCCCATGGAGCAAATCACCATGCGCGAAGGCAAGAAAAATGGGTAAATAGATGGTGTAATCTAACGACTGAGATGCAGAAGGTAAGGGTGTTTTTCATTTGTGTTTAAGTATGTAGATGAGATATGTTTATTTTTAAATGGACATATATCATATAATTAAATGATAAGTAGTTGATAATAAATACGAGGTAAAGGTAGCTAGAAAATGAGGATTCTGTCAAGTATGGAAACGGGGCGGGGAATGTCTATTGTCTGGGATTGTATCTCTCATCCTCATCTCCGTTTGCCGCACCATCCATATCCCCGCACTTAACCCCGTCGGGGAATTGCTTTCCATCCCCATCTCCGTTATGACGGGGATCGAGGATTCACGCGGGGAATCGTGGATTTGTCATCCTTATAAAGTAAACATGAAAATCATACAAACTAGACGAAAATATAAAGAAACAAATGTGCATCGTACATGTTTAGATTACTAACAATGTCAATTCAACTTTAAAGAATCGTAACTATTGAAACATCACATTAAAACAAAAATAATGAGTATTGTATGTGTGCATTCGGACAAAACATTAGCTAAGTAATACTGTATATAGTAAGTGTTTACACTTTACGCTTTTAAAGGTAGTTGAATGTGTAAATATCATATAGGTATATAATGTACTTGTCAAATATATAAACATATACATATACAAGTAAATCTAGCATGGGCATACATATAATTTTTATATACTTTAAAAGGATCGAGGTCGGGTTCGGGAATTTATGTCATTTCCATTATCGGTTTCATGATTCTGGGATTCGATGTCCCCATCCTCGGTCAACTAAGGAATTCCCAAGTTAAATCGTGTTTGGAGATAATAGGGTCCCCATCGGGTACGGTTCTTTTGCCATGTAATGCTTACGTAGAGTTAGCGGTAACCACCACTTTACCTATAGTCTAAAGTTGGTGGCAAAGGGTCAAACTATTCAAAGCATCTGCAAGGCTACAACTCGAAACAATATAAAGGACAATATCCTAACCAATGATGTCTTGTGAACTTTTAAGTCTCCATTCACACAATGCTGCAGGAAAAATGTATTAAAGTACACACTCCAGAAACCTTCAACTTAATTTTCTAAGGGTCGCAAATTAAATTAGTTCTCCAAGTAAAGAACATAAGATCTAGCACATGCGGTGGCACCATGGAAGTTTGTTCCACTAATTTGCTAAGTTAAAAACTTTTACCTACTTTTAGAATTAGTCAAATAAAGTCTCAAATGTACCTTTATCAACTTTTATGATTTTTTTTTTTTTTTTCATTTTGAGTAAAAGATGTTTATAACATTCGGTAAATTTTAGTACTTCAATAAATATTTAAGTATAGAGAATGTCAGTGAATTTCACATCTCAGTCCGTTACATAAACGGATAAACAAACACACTATTTGTGCTTCAAACTGAACCTATCATCAGAATGATAAAACAAACTTATGAAAAACTACTCAAAAAACTACTTACGTCTAGTATAATCATGAACCTTACTATCATAAGCATCACAAAAGCTAATTACGCTTCAGTCAAATCTTCGCAGTCATCATCATCATTATACGGGCTATCACCATAATCATTTTTCCAACGCTCATATAGGTTATTCCTCCCTATTCCACTCCCACTCTTAGATGCCATGAAACCTGTTGTTTCATCAAAAACCTCTTCCACTTCATTATCACTATCCTTGACACCCACACCAGCTACATTATACGTTGACAACTCTTGTGCCAATTGTACCTCATTCACAAGTGTAACATCATTGGACGTACTCGACAAGATCTGAATAGGCTCCAAATCAGCCTTCTACCCCTCGTCCACAAATTTACAGCCCTCATGGAATTACCCCCATTTACACCTAACACATCATCATTTTCAACCGACCTAAGTGCATCAAAGGGGTTCAAACAACTTGCCTCTCTAAACCTTAGGTTATATGGTTTATTGTCAAATTGTTTTTAGGGTTTCTTAGTACTGATCGTATCTTTCTTCCTGGTGTTTGGTTTCGTTTTGGCGTGTGAGAATATGTGTTTCTGGGTTAACCCTAACATATTTCAATTGGTTTGGGTTTGATTTTTGTTAGCACCCTCGTGTTCGTTGGTTGGTTACTTGTTGTGTAGGGTTTTCTGGTATAGCGGTTGGCTTCTTTACGTATGGTTTGTATGCTTTGAATATAGAGAAAGGTGTTTTGAGTCCGAAGGGGAGATGGAGAAGTAAGGGGGTTAAGGAGAAGCAAAATTCGATAGGGGACGATCCAAGCACGGTTATAAATTGTGCGAATGAGGCTACTGGTAACTCGGTTAATGTTAACACGAGTTTGGAACAAATTTATGGTATTAATCCAGAGTCGAATACGTTGGATACTTCAAGTGGGATACGGTATGGAGAGAGGGTTGATTTAGCTACTAATCCGAGTTTGGTTTCTCCTGTAATAACGAATACATCAAATGTTCCCAGAGGCCTATTTTGACCGAAAATACTATGGAAACATGTATGTATGCTAAGTTTTATAAGGGTGAAACGAGTAGGAAAGGTGCAAACTTTTGCACATTGCTAGCACCGGCTGGAAACGGGGTGGATGTCCCAGTTTCAAGGGAATCGGTTAATTTCGTTCATGAAAGATTCAGTAATTCGGTTTATGGCTTCTTTTAGGTGAACGTGTGGCATACCCATTAGTCGAGAAGTATGTAAATAATACTTGGAGTAAAATTTTGGCCTATTTAAATCGATGATAAATTTTAAAGGTGTATTTTACTTCAAGTTTAATTTTTATTACAAGATGGACGCAATGCTTGAAAATGGTCTGTAGCTAATTCGTAACGTGCCTTTAATTCTGATAAAATGGTCACCGGATGTGAATATTATGAAGAAGGATGTGTGTAATATTTTGGATTGGGTTAAGCTTCGTGATATTTCTATTATTGCATTTACGGAAGATGATTTTAGTGCTATTACAACCAAACTAGGCACCTCATTGATGCTTGATTCTTAAACGTCCATTATGTGCATGGAGTATTGGGTAGGTCGAGTTATGCATGTACCATGTTTGAATTGAGAGCTAATGCGGATTTGAAACACTCCCTCATGGTGGTGGTACCAAAATTTGAGGGTGAGGGTGATGCAGGTTTTTCGACCAGTATTTAATATTTCTAAGTCTCGTCTACCTAAGGTCTACCTATTGCACTAACGAGAGTGAACCCGATCGTGCGTAGTATAGAAGGTGGTAAAGCCGAGGTCGTTCCCAAGAACTATGTAGATGATGATCCTATTAAGTCTAAGTGTCACTATTTTAAATGGTTTTAAGGTTGAAATGATTAATTAAACTAAAGACAAGAAATGAAATGCGCAAATTAAATTAAGGTTGTGAACAATGGTGAGAAAGTGTGATAACCTAATTATTCATCCTATCATGTAATGTCTATCTTTTCTAATTACTTCCAATTGATTCAAGTGGGGGCTTAAGTCGCTATGACAACATTTGGTTAATTCGTCATAGCCTATCAACAAAGGTTCCTACCCCGACTTCAAAGGCCTACCCTGAGGGGAGTCGAGGGTCTCAAGCAACCTAAGCCAAGTCATTAAGTACCCTACATGTAAGATTCGAAACAATGTATGCCCGGGCGCTAGCATCTTAGACACACATCCCTAACTTCTTAAATTCATCCATTCAAACGGTGATTCTTTGGTCAATTTGCACAAGAGGAAAGGTAGTATTTTTGGTCAATTCTTACTAGCCCCTTCTCTACCTACTCACTTAGGGTCAGTTGGTCAATTCTCCTAAGCAATTAGATACGACCACACTTCAAAACTACCGAAGCTTGGGTAACTACCATCGAACTATGCATGCAAACACTAGAAACAATTATAGAAGCATGAAAACACAAACAATACAATCAAGCAATCATAACTAGGCTAGAACCAAGGGTGCTTAGCCGATCATATTAAAAGACACAAAAGATTCAATGTTTAACATAATGAAAGACATGAATTAAAGTGAAAGATAATAGTAATCTCTAAAGCTTATCGATATGGTGTGATTCCTCCCTTGGAGATGGCTCCGTATGCTTGGCATGATCTGTCCTTGGAACCCTCTTCACGTTCTCTGCCTTTTGTGTTGTAAGTGAATGATGTAAAATACATAATTTAGGGTTTGTATTTATAGGCCGGATCATAGTTACGGCGTAACCAAAGTTGAGAGTTACGCCATAACTTCAGTGTCTTCTAAACAGAAAGCTCACAAAGGTGACTACGACGTAACCTTTGGAGTAGTTACGCCGTAACAGTAGCTCTGCCGTAATTTAGTAGAAAGCTACGCCGTATCTTTAGTATCTTCTGAACAGAATTTTGTTACGTCGTAATGCATGTGAGGAGGTTACAACATAGTTGACGGAGGCGTGAAATTCTTCATGACCTAGATGGCTACGGCGTAACTTAAGTTGAGAGTTACGCCGTAACTGCAGTTGATTTGGTCTTCTGTGACAAAATCCAAGCTACGGCGTAACTGAGAATATGAGTTATGTCGTAGCTTCTTCATTAATAGCATACTAAGATAAAACTGTTAGGAAAATCTCCAAATCCGTGT
Organism: Chrysanthemum makinoi; assembly: GCA_910596185.1. Classification (NCBI taxonomy): domain Eukaryota; kingdom Viridiplantae; phylum Streptophyta; class Magnoliopsida; order Asterales; family Asteraceae; genus Chrysanthemum; species Chrysanthemum makinoi. The sequence goes on along the minus strand of OU343223.1, from coordinate 25,548,527 downwards.
CTCTAAGCTCCAATGCTCATATTTTACCTGGAAACAAAATATAAACGAATAATAGTATATATCCACATAAATGACATAAAATATGAGCATAAACAGGGAAAATTGACACTTAAAAGTCAGGATTATTTGATGTTATCATATATCCCCCCACTTGAACTCTACTTGCACTCAAGTAGACCTCATTAGAATAATTCTTAAAAAGATATCACCCAAATACTTGGAAGATATGAGTTTAAAAATTCTTTATGCTAGAATAAATCAAAGTCGAACACCTCACGAAATGAGACAGACACTCATATTCTCTATTCTAGTCTAAGTGTCAATTTCGGGATGATCACTCAAAGCACAGTCATAGCATGTATTATATCATAAGCTTGGCGGTTACACAAATCTCCACCACTAGAGTTAAGGACCAAACAGTCTTTGAAGGCAATATGGGTGAACACAATATGAGGTTAAGGTGAAGTGTCATTACTAACGTGTCACGACAAAGTGGACAAAATCAATAATACATGACCAAATCAATGGCCAAGACACCAAAGATTGCTCGCTTCATCACCTAGACACGCTTCATGACTAAAAGGTAGTGTTAATACAAATAAGCCATAAAAACGTTTATTTATATTTCACGATCTTCTAATGTTTTTTCGATAATAAACGTAAAATCATTTAAAGAAACAAATAAAATACGTAAAAGGTTCGAGCCAATAGTCTACAAACATGTTTAGTAAATAAGTTATATAAACACTAAACAAGTAATATTGTTTACATCTTATAGAAATGCATATGTATAACAACTAGTGTTTACATAATATATAAATGTACATATATATTTTGTATATATATTGTAATGGGTAAAAACCAAAGTCCATGACCCATGACCCATGAACTAGGTACAATGAATGTTGTTGGGTAAAAACCAAAGTCCATAACCCATACCCATGGAGCATGATCCATAACCCATGACCCATTGCATGACATCATGCATGAAGTCATGTTGGATATTATCCATGATCCATGACCCAAAGTCCATGACCCATGACCCAAGATCCATAACCCAATGATTAGGTACATTCCATCTTGTTGGGTATCCATAATCCATTACCCATAACCCATGGTTCATAACCCATAACCCGATTTCCAACCCGAAATCCGGACTAAACTGACCCAATAGCCGGATCCCTGGTTTTGCACTAGCCAGATCCCTCTAGGGAGGGATCCGTGGGACATTAGACAAGTTTTTGTCTATAAATAGTGAGTCATTTCTCTCTTGCTCACTACCACTTCACATATACTTTCTCCCAGTATTCTAACATCCCTAACCTCTTATCCAAAGGATCATTCTATGTAGTTTTATGTTTGTGTGATTCTCTAAGTTCCTCTTAAAGGCGAGATCACCACCTCTTGAAGACGTGCAAGCTCAAGGTCATGATTTTCTAAGCTTCGTCATCATCAAGACCACTGAAGTATATCTTGTTGATAGTTCTTTCCTCCCTCCATATAAGTGTTATGTTGAAGGCATAAGTGAAAGGTCTTTGAAGGGTCGTGTCAAAGGCATTAGTGAAAGGTGCCAAGGGTGTACATTCAATATGGTGCATCAATGTACAAGTTAGATAGTTTGGGTTAAAGGATATTGATATCATTCTAGTGTTGTAACAAGGAGTGTGTCTCCTTCGTGATAGGTGTGTTGTGGTGTAGTGTTGGGTAGTAGTTCCTCCTTTGTAATGGAACTCGGTATCTAGCCTTGTACCTAATAAAGTGTAGGTGACGTTGTGATAGGTTTGGTTCTACCTCGTGAAAGAACCCGGTGTCTAGCCTTGTACCGGATAAAGAGTAGGAGACGTTGTGAAGGCTTCTCCGCCACATTATGGAGCTTGTGTTATGTAGTGCTTACGAACTATCGAGTGGGGTACTTGGGGAGTGGAGTAGGGCAAGGAAGGTGTCCTTGTAGCTGAACCACTATAAATACTCGTGTTGTGGTTTTGTGTTCCTTTACTCTTTATCTTTACTTTACTTACTTATATGCTTATCTATCATTATCCAACACACATACTAAATAGATTGACATAAGTCGATCTAAATACTTTAAAACAAAGTTTTAATCCGTAAAACTATTTAAACCCCCTTCTAGTTTTCCACAATTGGTATCAGAGGTTCGTTACCAAGTTTCTTAGAGTATACTGTACTTTTAAAATTTTGATACGATCCGTATATGTTTGAAAACTGCAAAGAAGGAAATTCCTTAAAACAAAAATTCATACTTTTTATTTTTAACAAAATGTTAGATAGTGATAGATCATTCTAACACTTCTCTTTAAGAAATATTCATGCTAGGATTCTTTCAAAGACTTCGATCTTTCCAAAGAAAAATGAAGTAAACATCCAAGGAAGAACCCAAGAATAATCACAACCTACTTTCACATAGTACAAAGGATTACTTTAAAAGCTCATGAAGTATTTCGGGTCTATGGTTTCTACAAATCACAAAAAGAGAATAGAGCAAAGGTATGTTATCTTACCTACAACTAATTGTTGTTTACATATAGTAATCATATGTGAATGAAATGATGATATATGCTTCACTTTCATAAAAACTATGCATATGATATGTGTAGATGAATTAGGCATTTAACATCAAAGTCGCAAGTTTCTAAAAAGTCTCTCTTTACTACTTTCCATCTTAACACATCATCGGAAAATAGTATTCTTTGATTCTCTTAAAAAACTTGTAAGTCCGTCTAACCGGCGCCGTCATCACATAATTAAATTATTGATAGTTAAAGACTTGATCCACCATCATTCGATAAACAATTTTCCTTTCTTTCAAGACACCTTAGCCAAACGTCTATTCAAATAGCAATATAATCAAAATCTTATTCTACAAGTTCTTTTCAAAAAAGTTATTGTATAACTTGTTACAAGTGAAAGAATAATCCAAAACACTCCAATATTTGTCTACAGAGCCGGATCCCACAAATTTTACTAGCCAGATCCCTCAAACAAGGGATCCGGGGGAACCGTGTGAACAGACAACATGAAACTCATTTTCAAAACCCAAGACAATCCATTTTCCCTCTTCCCAAAAGCATTAAACGACCTAATCTCAGTTCCAATCATCCTAGGGCTCCATACTCTCAAGCATCTCAATCCTAAACATCATTGTAAGTAATTACACTCATATTGAATATTCATCACCATCTCCATCCTAGGGTTTATGTTTTTAAAACTTTTAATTGGTCTCAATTTTTCATATCAATTGGGAATTTGCTTATTGCAAAATTGTTCTACATAATCAAGGATTTTCAAAATGGCATTGTTAATACAAAGTAAACTCATAAACCCATCTTGACAAATTTTACCTAATTGGAATATTTTTTCACTAGGATCAAACATGCCTAAAGCTACCCAACAAGATCATCATGACACCATTCACTACCTTCCTAGATACTACCGTAAAGAAGGGCTATCAAAAAGTGATCGCAAAACCTTCAAAATACTCCAAAAATGACTTATCCACGAATGTCGTGTAGTTTAGGAATGTTTCCTTGAAAACACCGACATTCCCCAAGTCTTTTCCGCAATCAACTTTGATTGCCTCCTAGAAATTGATGAACAAATTTGTCCGGTCTTCATCTTCAAATTTTACAAGAGTGTTAGGATTGTCCGAAACAATGATGGAAGTATTTCAATCGCTTTCATTATAAACAACCAAAAAATCACTTTACCCCTCAACACATTCGCACAAATTCTTCGCATACCATGTGAAGGAATTTGTATGTTTTCTAAAGATTGGTCAATTGTTACTCAATCCTTCGCACTAGACTCTAAACCTATTTATCACACTCCTCTTGACGACCCCATAATTGTTCAAGACACCATCTTCAAAAAAGAGTCGACCAATCTCATTATAACTGCAACAAAGAACTCATTCATCGTGATCCTTATCAAATGGAACTCTTTGAGATGTTTCCCATTTACAAAAAGTGGGAAGAAATCCTTAGAGAAAATGTCATTTGCTAGGTTGGAAACAAAAACCATCCCAATGTGTGTCTTGTCCTAATGATCTATTGTCTTATCCATAAAAAACCTTTCAATCTCACCTACTACATTGTCAAAAGAATGGTAGGTGTATTCAAAACCAACAAAATGGTTCTTCCTTATGGTATGCTCCTAACACGACTCCGTCAGTATGTTAGTGCAATGCAACCTACTCCTGTTACCGATGATCATTTTCTTGCTAACCATGTTATGGTACCTCTTACCAAACAACCCCCTAAACGGTTCATGATTAATGCGAAAAGGCCTCGCGCTCTCTCGGACTCTTCGGATGAAGATGAAGAAGTTGAAGTCCATCCCGTTTCTAATTATCAAATCGACCCCATCACTTACTATGAACAACTTCCCACTCTTCCAAATGAATCAGAAGAATTCAAGCAAACAAAAGGGATGTTCACGTGTCTAACTCATTTCATCATGGATTCAGGAAAAAAGAAGAAGTGAAGAGATTGACAAAAGAAACATTGTGCTCCATGACTTTCTTTATGGTTATTTTTGTGGAAAACTGGAAGGGGGGTTGAATAGTTTTACCAATTTAAAACTTCCTTTTAAATATTTAGATCGACTTATATCAATCTATTTGGTTGTTTATGTTTGACGTTGATAGATAGATATATAAACGTGTAATGAAAGGTAAAGAGTAAGAAGCACATCACCACGACACAAGTATTTATAGTGGTTCGGCTACAAGGACACCTTCCTTGCCCTACTCCACTCCCCGAGTCACCTACTCGAGAGTTCGTAAACACTACACCAATCTCTTTATGGCGGAGAAGCCTTCACAACGTCGCTTAACCTTTTTCCGGTACAAAGCTAAATACCGAGTTCTTTCACACCAAGGCGAACCACACCTATCACAACGTCGCCTACCCTTTATACGGTGCTAGGCTAACCACCAGGTTCTTTTACTCCAAGGTGAACCACACCTACACAACGTCGCCTACCCTTTATAAGGTACTAGGCTAAGTACCTAGTTCTTTCACTCCAAGGTGAACTACACCTACACAACGTCGCCTACCCTTTATTTGGTACTAGGCTAAGCACCTAGTTCCATTGCAATGGAGGAACTACTACCACACTACACCAACGACTAATCCCAAAGGAGATCTACTCCTTTACAACATCATCAAGGATATCAATATCCTTGGATCTAATGCTAGTCTATCTAGTACATCAAAACACACCATATCGAATGTACATCTAAGGCACCTTTCACTAATGCCTTTGACTAGATCTACAAGACACCCTTCACTAATGTCTTGTGTCTTGACTTCTAAGCACCTTTCACTAATGCTTCTAGTCTTGACTTCTAAGCACCTACCATAAGTGCTTATGATGTAGACGATAGATACCCTTCACTAATATCTTCGTCTTGACACTTGAGACATCTTTCACTAATGTCTTCAACACTACACTTCTTTTGAAGAAAGAAAGGAATCATCAACAAGAGGACTTCAGTAGCCTTGATGATGAGGAAGCATGGCAACAAATGGACTTGAGCTTGCTCGACTTCAAAGGTGGTGATCTTGCCTTTAAGAGGAACCTAAAAGATCACACAAAAACAAAACTACAAACGTAGATCTCTTGGATCTGAGGTTAGTGAGTTTTAACTCAGGGAGAAAGTGTGTTAGAAAAGGGGTGAGAAATAATGAAGAAATGGCTCACTATTTATAGAGGAAAAATCCTATCGTTCCGGATCCCACGGATCCCTCCCACAAGAGATCCGTCTAGCGTAAAGCTAGGGATCCGTGGGACGCTCCCCTTTACCCATGGGTATTTTGGTTATGGGTCATGGGTCATGGGTTGAACCATGGATCTTTAACTAGATACAATGTATCTTTGAGTGCAATGCACTTGGTCACTTGGGTATGGGTTGATCCATGGGTTATGGATATTATCCATGTATGATATAAGCATGATGTCATGCAATGGGTTATGGGTCAAGATCCATGGGTCATGGGCTTTGGGTTGTACCCAACTACATTCAATGTATTTCCCAATGGGTTGTGATACTTAAGTTTCTACCCATTTATATTACCCAATATACTACATACTAGTTATGTGTATATTTTACCCAAATATGTAAACACTAGTTGTTGTACATATGTATTACTAAACGATAAAATCACTTATACTTGTTTTAGTGTTTTATGTGAAAGTGTGAATATGTTAGAAACTATTAGTTCAAACCATTTACGTATTTTATTTATTTCGTTAACATGATTTTACGTTTGTTATCGACAAAACATTAGAAGATCGTAAAATATAAATAAACGTTTTTACGGCTTATTTGTATTAACAATCTCCCCCTTTTTGTTGATGACAAAACATAAAATTATTTTAAGGAAAAGCTAAAATTCGTAAAAGTTTGAATTTGTAGTTTTACTTTCTCTCCCCTTTTGTCAAAACAAAAAGTGTTTGAAGGAAAGCAACACATCATTTTTAAGAAAAACATGTGAAAGAAATAAAAATAAGAAGAAATAGAGAGCAAGTAACGGGAAAGGATCTCGTCTTTACTCCCCCTTGACGAGTCCATCCCTATGTAAGGGCGTCAAGAAAGTAATACTAATCTAGTTTGTTTGCAAGTAAGTTTGCAAAAGATTTCGTCTAAGTAACGAATGTGCTCCCACTTGATGATTGCAATTTTGCAAGGGGATGTCACGAAAAGTAAACCTAGTATTGCAAATAATTTGCAATGTATTGCTTTGACATAAAGCTCCCCTAGCTTTAGGATGTCAAAGTCTTCATGTGTAAATTGAATAACTACAAAACAAAGGTTAGGAAGCAAGTATAATTCACAATTTCCTGCAAATGTGGTCCAAGTTTGTAGAAAATAGCTTCTGTTTCACGGATCCCACGGTTCCCTCCTAGTAGGGATCCGTCTAGGCAATTCTGAGGGATCCGTATTAGCTGATTAATTTCAGCAAAGGTGATATAACAAGTAATGTTATCACAAAAATGAGATATGAATACAAAGTAATCATATGCTCAGAAAAATAACAAGTAGCATGTAATTCCATTTAATAAAACTAGAGTTATGATATAGATGACTCTAAAAACTAAGAAAATAAGAAAATACATGACTAGGAATTTCTAAACCAACTATCGCTTGATGTTAGGACACCACTAAAATCTTCTAGCTCAAGTTTTGTTTAGGTTTAATCTCGTCGAAACGTTCGAGGAGATGATAGAACATGAAACGTTGGTGTTCTCGTACTTCATGTATCAAACTTTCAACATGTTGACAATGATAGCAATCTTTGTCATGGATAGGTAGTGGTGGTGGAAGAAATGAAATGGCTTGATGCGAAGGATCAAGTGAAGCGACTTGTGGAGCTTCAAACGATGGAGGGATTGGTGGAGGCGCATTTGAGAATGACTCGACCAAGAATGATGGTGGTGGTAGAGAAGTGTCAACTTCCATATGGTCGGGTGGTTGACTTTGATGGTTTCTCATAATCCAAATGGGATTATATGATGGAAACGGCGAAAAGGAAGCCGGAGCAAGTGTTGACTCAACACCTTGATTTTGTACCATTATTCCTCCTAATGAGGAAAATGTTGTCGGCAGAAGCGGATGAGACGGCCTAGGAGGTATGGTGGTGTTTGGCATTGGTAGTTTTGTGGGTACTATCCTTTTAGGAATTGGTTTGATTGGATGAGGAAGGATCCTATCATTTGTTGGCTTGACCGGAGATGATTCGGTTGAAGAGATTTCGTGTATAGCACGAGCCTTTTTCATGGGTGGTTCTTTGGTGGATAAGTTACTACTTGGGGTTTTCCTCATGATGAGATGATTTCAAGAGGTTTGCAAGGGTTTCTAAAGAGCTGAAAGTTAGGATGAGAGTGATGACTATGGAGGTCCTAACAAAGTGGTTTATAAACCAAGAGATTTGGCAAGTGCATTTAAGCCTTAAGCCACTAGGATTCATTGGGATGTGATGATTAACATGCACAAGAGTCAACTTCATAGTTTGCACTGATCTAGGAACTCATTTAAGATGAGATGGAGTGTTTGAGTTAGGAATATGAGTTGAAATGATTGTTTTAGCAAGATTTGACATAAACTGTCATCCGGATCCCACGGTTCCCTCCTCAGAGGGATCCGTCTAGGCTATGAAAGAGTGGAAATGATGTTTCTAAGATCTAAGATCTATAACATCTTGAGTGTTTCAGTCCTCCTAAGTGTCTTAAATGAAGGTGTGCTTAAGTACTTGAAGGTAATGAGTGATGTAGCTAATGATTGTCTTTTATGGAAGGATTTAGAACTTTCATGAGTACCAATGGATGAGCAAGGATGACACTAAATATGAGAGTGTCAATTGAAGCTAAATGATCCTAGAGATCAGGTTGTGACTTAGGACAGTGTTTTGGAAAATATCCTAGAAGCTTTGAGATGGCAAAACTAGAGTTTGATCAACTTTGATCAATTTTGAGGTAAGGATGATTTATGATCAATTTTGTCATAACCGAAAGATTTCTAAATCTAGATGTGAGGGATCATGTGAGAATGATGAGTGATCTAGAGAGCGGAAGAGTAATGGATTAAAAATGAAACGATAGATCTACAAGCATCTTAGAGTGTGATCTAGGTGAGTTATGTGTGAGTAGGAAGGATCTACCTATCTTGATAAGTACTTAATTTTCCTTAGGACACTATGTTAAGCTTAGTGTGAGGTGTTCTAAGGATATGTTTGAAATATAATGCTTGCAATTGCATTTTCTGTTTGCCGGATCCCACGGTTCCCTAAGTGTAGGGATCCATCTAGCACAAACTTTGGGATCCGTCTATCTGCTAAGCAGAACCTTTACAAAAGGTATACAGTGACTTTGACAACGCATCATATTTCAAGTTTTAAGAGGTTCTAAAACTAAGATATCAAATGAAATCGAGCTCACAAATAACACAGAGGTTTATCAAACTTAACAAGCACTATTCAAGAAACTCAAAACATATTTACGATCTAGATTAGTAAATCGTTTGTATTAACAATGACGTGCAAGGTATATGTCAAGAAAGAAAAGAGTAATTGATAGTATTCACGACAATAGAGTTGTGAGGTGCTAGTTCAAGAAAATCTTATACTTCATCCAGAGTTGTTGTTTTGGTCAACGGAAGCAATGAGCTATGTATAGTCATTACGGATGGTGATTAGCATACAATGAACTTCATCCGTGAAGTCATGTAGCTCTTCTCGATCAAGGCAAGATAATCGCTTGATGAGGAAAGTGGTTGTGATTAACTAAAAGAAAAATTAATTTTACAGCTTGTTTGATTAGTAATCCTAAGACAACACAAAGTATTTCCATTGTAAACTTACTTTAGGAAAACATAGGAGTATAGATTTCTCAAGTGAGAGAATGAATATGAGACTATTACTAGCGGTGCTCAATTACGGCTAACACGACCATTTTTACGGGTGATTCCACATACCCAACTTCCATCAAGGAAGCAATTCAACCGTTAGGTCAAATTGAGTTTCTAGTGCAATAAGTTCTCCAGTATTCATTCTCAAGTTAGGAAAATTTATATTCCTACAATGGCCTATCGAAGAGTAACAATGATGATACTTTGCTTCGTTTTTATTAATATTATTCTTGAAACTACTAAGGTGACGAAGGTGTCATGTTTAAAAATAAAAATCTAAAGTTGTCCATAAGGTGAATAAAAATGTTTGTGTGAGCTACTTCAACATATGTTGTTGGAAAGCTTGAGTTTGGATTTTCGGATATGACCAATTATATTTGCGTTGCAAAATAGTTTACTTGAGTATATCGGATGAAATAATCAAGTTGTCAATCCTACTATGAAGCTTGGAAAGCGATCATGAAACGGAAAACGGGAAAGTACATCATCAACACAAGTATAGGTTATGATCCAATGTACATTCTTGTGGTTTTTAGAAAATGACACAAGAAATATGAAATCAAGAAATCATATAAGCACATAAACCATTTATGATGCACATATGAAAAACTTAACAAGAATCCTTTTAGTATATTACATGTTTTTTAAACATTTTTGAACTTATATGACTTATCTAAGTATTTAAACTAACATTTTCGACACACCTAGATGTCATCCCAAACACTCCTTCAAATAGCACATTGATTAATAAAATATTACTAAATCGACAAACAAGAGGGTGAATAGCAAGGTGAGGAAACCACATATGTTATTCAAACAAACAAGCACAAAAACTATTTGAGATAAACAAATAATCAAGTGATGCAAGGTAAGACAATTAATCATTTAGCATAGCAAACGAAAGTTCTTTTCATCGCTTTGTGTTAAATATAAACATGTATACCAAGCTTGATTAGTTTCTTTTATGTTTATAAATATGATCAAAACCTTAATTTCAAAAGAGGACACATTGTTATTCAAAGATGAAAACATCCGTCTCCAATTAGATCGAAAGTTGTGCAAAAGTTATGACCGAAAAATGACTTTCTATTATAAATCAATGATTCTATAAATTTTTCTTTTGAATCAGTTTATGAAATCATTTTTAAATGAAAGTATACTCAAATACCCTTAAAATGATAGGTGGCACGACTTCTAACGACTTACGGTTAAAAAGTTATGAATTTTTGAAATTCAGACAAAAACTGTCTTCTGTACCACGGATCCTTTGCTTGAGGGATCCGTCCAGTGTAATAAACGAGGATCCGCGGATCACACGAAATACAAAAATGTATGTTTTGACCCAACGAAAAGGATTAACATTTGTAGACTTTTTAGTGAAGTTATATTACCCATTTTTACCTTTATTCAAGCTTGATTAACAAGATATCTAACAACAAAACTTTTAAGAAAAAAATCAACAAAAAACTTTTCATATTATGCTTATTATAAGAGAGAAGCATATATCACCATTTTATCCTCAAGCAATTAGCACGTTTTTTACCAACTAATTGTAACTAAGAGAACATACCTTTGCTATATTCCCTTTGTATGGTTTTAGAAACCATGGACGCGAAAAACTTCATGAGCTTTAAAAATACTTAATCGTATTTTGGAAAACCAAGTTGTTGTCACTTTGTATTCCTCTTTGGGTGTTGACTTCTTTTTCTTCGGATAGAACAAAGTCATTGGAAGAATTCTAGTATGAAGATTTCTCAAAAGAAAATGTTAGAATGATCTATCACTATCAACATTTAAAAAATGAAGATTTCTAAAAACATGACTTTTGTTTTAAGAAATTCCCTTCTTTGTAGTTTTCAAACATACACGGATCGTATCAAGTTTTCAAAGTACAATATACTTTAAAAAACTTGGTAACGAAGCTCTGATACCAATTGTGGAAAACTAGAAGGGGTGGGGGTTGAATAGTTTTACCAATTTAAAACTTCCTTTTAAATATTTAGATCGACTTATATCAATCTATTTGGTTGTTTATGTTGGACGTTGATAGATAGATATATAAACGTGTAATGAAAGGTAAAGAGTAAGAAGCACATCACCACGACACAAGTATTTATAGTGGTTCGCTACAAGGACACCTTCCTTGCCCTACTCCACTCCCCGAGTCACCTACTCGAGTTCAGTAAACACTACACCAATCTCCTTATGGCGGAGAATCCTTCACAACGTCGCTTAACCTTTTTCCGGTACAAAGCTAAATACTGAGTTCTTTCACACCAAGGCGAACCACACCTATCACAACGTCGCCTACCCTTTATACGGTGCTAGGCTAACCACCGGGTTCTTTCACTCCAAGGTGAACCACGCCTACACAACGTCGCCTACCGTTTATAAGGTACTAGGCTAAGTACCTAGTTCTTTCACTCCAAGGTGAACTACACCTACACAACGTCGCCTACCCTTTATTTGGTACTAGGCTAAGCACCTAGTTCCATTGCAATGGAGGAACTACTACCACACTACACCAACGACTAATCCCAAAGGAGATCTACTCCTTTACAACATCATCAAGGATATCAATATCCTTGGATCTAATGCTAGTCTATCTAGTACATCGAAACACACCATATCTGTGACACACGGTAAATTTTCACTAAAATTTAACTGATAATTAGTAATTTATTATTACTAAGCATAAGTCATTAAACATGCATAAGCTTAGCCTGATCATTTGAGTAGATAACTCGCACACTGTAGACCATTGCATCACTTTTGCATTCATATCATTTGATGAATATTTCATTTTGTCTTATGATTTAAATTGTAAGACGAGAGGTTATCTCGTTTTCCCAGTGACCGACTTTGCACGCGATGAACATAATGGGGTGATAAAACAAATGAAAAATGTCCGTGATATGGAATATTACAAAGATAAAAATATTTCAGACACGTAACAATAAAATACTACGTATAAAAAGTTATCAAACAACGATACTTTGATCACAATGTAATATCGCGGGACAAAATATTGAACACACTTTCACTTGAGCAATAACTCTTATAAGACTCAAATACAATAGATACATAAGTATAAGATATATACATACATTTCCACAATTTATACAATAAGTATAATACAAATATATACTTACATAATGGATGAATGAAAACATTAAATAAAAATTGAGATATAATCTCTTTGTCTTTCTCTTCCACTCACGACAAAAGGGAAACACAAAACCAGGAAAAAGAAAAGATATCAAATCCCTTCTTCAACCTCTAGACTTGTACCTCCCTAGTAGGTTGAATCTCCCAAAGAGGATAACCCAACATGTTTAATCCATCATATCCTCTTCTCTTTTGCCAAATCCATGAAAGTTTTTGCTTCACAAATCTCTCCTTGATGCTCTTGCTACAACTCGTACGAATCCAAGAAAGAATCAAGGCAAAGATCACTCAAGAGAATCATATCCTCACTTGTGTTTACCTTGAGCTAAAGTCCAAAACATTCTAAGGGTTGGGAGTTAGCCAAATTCGGCTTCAAACCAAGACCCAAGGAGAGAAAGGTAGCCAAACATCTTCCCAAAATACTTCTATATCTCTAGTAGAGATGCAAAAGCCCCAAACTCAGTTTCTCATCAAATTTTACCAAAAACTAGGGTTTGTGAAAGTTAGGGTTTTCTAAAATTGATTTGGGGGTTTTGCAATTGGAGGTATTTTGGTGCTAATTCAAGTCTTGTTTGGTCCGAAACCACGAAGCCATTCTCGTTCCTCACGCATCACCTTTGAGTTGAGGTTATAAATCTTCCTTGTTGTAGTCGAAAAATAATATGTCACTTGGGTGTTGTGTTGGGTTTTTGTCGAGAGTATGAAGCAAGAAAAACTAGAAGTGAGTTTTTGGTATTGTTATGCTAACCTTGGTTCCTGTCGAGTTGCATAACCAAGAAATTTGAGAAGTTGAGTTTTTACATGTTATACTCCTGGTGTTTAGTAAACAATCTTGGTTACATGAACTTATGTGGTCATTTGCACAAGAGTCCGTTTGATTTTCTGTCGAGACTAGGGGACAAGAATAGGGTAGACGAGTCAAGTTTGTGAAGCCTACTAGTAACCCATGTCGATACTCACCTTTTCAGTCGACATTTATGTCGTTTAAAAGAGTGTCGAACCTTGATTTTTACTTTGCTTAAACATGAGAAACATGCTAGTACCTCATTGTCTTGTGGCTCAAATCTTAGTGGTGAACCATGCGTCTAAGCCGCGAGGTATGACAAGGGAAAAACCCAAGTCAAGAGTGCTCATGTGCTAAAATGTTTTTTGAGTAATCTATACTTGTCTAGTTCTGTAAGAGTAAAATGGTTGACGATTAGAACCAAGTCGAGTAGTACTCAACTAACAAGAGGTATCTTCACCCCTTTTGCTCTCATGTCCTAGTTAATGATGTTAGCCAAATCTCATTCGAGAGACGCCACGTTTGAGTCACTCCGAAAAGTGTTTAGTTACCTTCCTAGTGTCTAAACTAGTGCCCAGGTACTCAAAAATTTGATACTATACTCTTATTTCCAAAACTTGTAACAAAGGAAAATCTCCTTCCTGTATTTCTTGGGCCGCAGCCCAGTCTAAATGACCCAACAAAACAAAAATATAATCCCCACCTTATTATTTGAACAAACCCATTTCTCATTGTATACCATGTCAAGCTCAGGCCCAATGCATCATTTTCTATCGGGCCACAACCCATACGCCCCACATGAGTTTTTCAGCTGAGCAAATAAATTTAGTCATAAAATGAAACCCGAGACGTTCGGTTTATAGTCAACTATAAAACTAGACACATTTATCACGTATCCGAAATCTCCTACTTAAAAATATACATATACGAGCTTAACAAGTAAACAAGTGCAAAGTTTATTTTATGCGACAACGAGTGCTTTAAAAACATGATCCATGTAGTGCTGATTTCGTCAAAATTTAACGACAATGTGCAAGCGAATGTATGTCAAGTAAACTTCTCATTAGAACTACATATATTAAAAACAAGTTTTGATAAATAGCTAAAGACCACTAAGTCAACTTATCATATAATTTGGAAAGTCTTTAAATTTAACTTAAATATTTTCTAAACACAATTAGAAAATAAATCAATTAGTTATAAATTTTGACAATACCATTTTGTGTCAACTTAAATAAGTATATACACATTTATATACTTACTAGTGGAACATTGTAATTATTTTTCATATCAAACTTTGGATCTTAAACCATATTAATGTCAATATGAAAAGTATATACACTTTGTATACTTACTAGTAAAACTATATTAATAATTTTTACGAACTTACGTTTGGTATTAATACAATTATATTGAACCATTTTAAGTAAGTAAAACTTAAGACAATGAACTAAAACATTGCCCTCCTTATCTAGGTCGCGTGTCGGTGCCGCTTCACAACATTCACTAGAATCCCACATTTGGATTGCACATTTGCTAAGGTGAGTTTTCATAGCCCCTCTTTTACTTGTAAACTGTTTTATACCTTTTGGGGTGAGAAATATGCAAAACCTTTTTATGGACCAAAACTATTACATGATTACTATTACGTGGTTTAGCCTAAGCCCATATGTCCCTAGAGAATGCCCTTTTTCATGAACCGTCAATTCCCCATTGGGAAACGCGAATGTTATAAATAGATCTATTGAGGGTGACTCCTCCGTTCGGTTGGCCATGCTTAGGCCAAGGCGAAACGTATACCATGTCGGAACCGAGTGTGAGGGACAAACACTCGCTATGGGCCCCTATATTGTATGACATCTTTTAGCATACGAAAGCGTAAGTAGTATCGGTTGCATGAACTTAGAACTAACGTAATAGACATTCATCCATATATCATTATATTCGTTGTAATGATTATATGACTTTGCTTATGGTCCATACTTACTATTTTAACTTAAACCTATGAACTCACCAGCTCTTAGCTGACATTTTTAGCATATTTTCTCAGGTGTTTAGTTGTGATCATGGATGCAAGGCAAGAGGCGGATAAATGGTCGTAGTAATTTCTAAAGAAGTGTTTTCATACAAAAATGATGTTTTTACATTGGGACCACTAAAAATTATGGGATGTGCCCATTTATCTAAACAATGTTGCAAGATAATGTTTTAAAATATTTTATGAAGTTAAACGGAGTATGTATTCCGTTCTTTATTACTTGTGTTATGATTCACCAATCCTGTAACGCTCCCAAATAACACGTATGCTTCCGCTAAACCAAATTTGGGGGTGTTACAATATCGAATGTACATCTAAGGCACCTTTCACTAATGCCTTTGACTAGATCTACAAGACACCCTTCACTAATGTCTTGTGTCATGACTTCTAAGCACCTTTCACTAATGCTTCTAGTCTTGACTTCTAAGCACCTACCACAAGTGCTTATGATGTAGACGATAGATACCCTTCACTAATATCTTCGTCTTGACACTTGAGACATCTTTCACTAATGTCTTCAACACTACACTTTTTTTGAAGAAAGAAAGGAATCATCAACAAGAGGACTTCAGTAGCCTTGATGATGAGGAAGCATGGCAACTCATGGACTTGAGCTTGATCGACTTCAAAGGTGGTGATCTTGCCTTTAAGAGGAACCTAAAAGATCACACAAAAACAAAACTACAAACATAGATCTCTTGGATCTGAGGTTAGTGAGTTTTTAACTCAGGGAGAAAGTGTGTTAGAAAGGGGTGAGAAATAATGAAGAAATGGCTCACTATTTATAGAGGAAAAATCCTATTGTTCCCCGGATCCCACGGATCCCTTCCACAAGGGATCCGTCTAGCGTTAAGCTAGGGATCCGTAGGACGCTCCCTTTTACCCATGGGTATTTTGGTTATGGGTCATGGGTTGAACCATGGATCTTTAGCTAGATACAATGTATCTTTGAGTGCAATGCACTTGGTCACTTGGGTATGGGTTGATCCATGGGTTATGGATATTATCCATGTATGATATAAGCATGATGTCATGCAATGGGTTATGGGTCAAGATCCATGGGTCATGGGCTTTGGGTTGTACCCAACTACATTCAATGTATTTCCCAATGGGTTGTGATACTTAAGTTTCTACCCATTTATATTACCCAATATACTACATACTAGTTATGTGTATATTTTACCCAAATATGTAAACACTACTTGTTGTACATATGTATTACTAAATCATAAAATCACTTATACTTGTTTTAGTGTTTTATGTGAAAGTGTGAATATGTTAGAAACTATTAGTTCAAACCATTTACGTGTTTTATTTGTTTCGTTAACATGATTTTACGTATGTTATCGACAAAACATTAGAAGATCGTAAAATATAAATAAACGTTTTTACGGCTTATTTGTATTAACAATTTTAGAAGTTTATGATTGTCAAAACAATGTATGCTCATAATTTTGTGCAAGACTTACTTAGTTGTTTTCATTTGAATATATGGTCATTATCTTTTTTGCTCACTCATAGGTTGTTTCTATGTGCCATACCTTCTGTGTTTTTACTTGTATACATGTATGTTTCCTGTAGAAATCATTAGTTTCAGAATATTGCATGCTCACTCTTGAAAAATCTGTCCCAGATGTCGGATCCCTGGCTTATAACTAGCCAGATCCCTCATGTGAAGGATCCAAGGGATCCGAGCAAACAGAAGAACTATTTTATCATTCTTGCATCAATCCAACCTGTGGAAAACAAGAAGGGGGGTTGAATAGTTTTACCGATTAAAACTTTGTTTTAAACTATTTAGATAGACTTATGTCAATCTATTAAATGTGTATGTTGAATTTTGATAGATAAGCATATAAATAAATATTGCAAAGACCAAGAGTAAGAGACACAAAACCACGACGCGAGTATTTATAGTGGTTCGGCCACAAGTACACCTTCCTTGCCCTACTCTACTCCCCGAGTTACCTACTCTAGAGTTCGTAATCACTATACAACAAAAACTCCTTGTGGCGGAGAAGCCTTCACAACGTCGCCTACTCTTTTTTCGGTACAAGGATAGACATCGGGTTCTTCCACGAGGTAGAACCAAACCTATCACAACGTCACCTACACTTTATCCGGTACAAGGCTAGATACCGAGTTCCATTACTAAGGAGGAACTATTATCCAACACTATACAACACCTATCCCAAAAGGAGACACACTCCTTATTACAACATCATCAAGGATATCAATATCCTTGGACACAACCTATCTATGTTATACATCGATGCACCATATCGATTGTATACCCTTGGCACCTTTCACTAATGCCCTTGACACGATCTTTTGGCACCTTTCACTATTTCCTTCAACGAGGACCTTTGGCACCCTTCACTAATGCCTTTGACACGGACCTTCGGCACCTTTCACTAATGCCTTCAACTTGACCCTTTTGGCATCTTTCACTAATGCCTTCAACACAACACTTCTAGGGAGGAAGAAAGAACTATCAACAAGAGAACTTCAGTAGTCTTGATGATGACGAAGCTTGGAAACTCATGGACTTGAGCTTGCTCGACTTCAAGAGGTGGTGATCTTGCCTTTAAGAGGAACCTAGAGAATCACACAAACAAAAAACTACATAGAAAGATCCTTTGGATATGAGGTTAGAGAGTTTACAATACTAAGAGAAAGTATGTGTAGAAGTGGCACCTTATAATAAAGAAATGGCACACTATTTATAGACAAAAATCACTGTTGTCCCCCGAATCCCTTACATGAGGGATCCGTCCAGTGTAAACTGGGGGATCCGCCAGACGCTCCTCCTAAATGGGTTATGGGTCATGGGTCATGGGTCATGGATCATGGGTTATGGACTTTGGGTCATGTGTATCCAAATAGATACAATGTATCTAGAAGATGCAATGCATCTAATCCATGGGTCATGGGTTAGCTCCATGGGTTATGGATAATACCCAACATGACTTTATGCCTGATGACATGGGTTATGGATCATGCTCCATGGGTATGGGTCATGGACTTTGGGTTTTACCTAACTACATTCAATGTATTTAGTCAATGGGTCAAATACTTAGACTTCTACCCATTATATTACCCATTACAATATATACTAAGTATGTGTAAGTACATGTCCATATATGTAAACACTAGTTGTTATACACATGCATTTCTATAAGTTGTAAACAATATTACTTGTTTAGTGTTTTATATGAAATCGTAAGTGTGTTAGTAAACTTTGGCTCAAACTATATACGTACTTTATTTGTTTCGTTAAAATGATTTTACGTTTGTTATCGACAAAATATTAGAAGATCGTAAAATATAAATAAACGTTTTTACGGCTTATTTGTATTAACAATCTCCCCATTTTTGTTGATGACAAAACATAAAACTATTTCAAGGAAAATCTAAAATTCGTAAAAGTTTGAAATTGGAGTTTTTACTCTCTTCTCCCCCTTTTTTGACAAAACAAAAAGAGCGTAAAAAAGAAACTAACACATTGTTTTAAGAAAAACATGTGAAAAGTAAAAAAAAAAAAATAGAGAGTAAGAGAAAAGAAGGATTCTCGTCTTAGCTCCCCCTTGACCGGTGCATCCCTTTGTGAGGGTGTCAAGTAATTCGAAAGACTAAGTGAGTGTTTTACAAATTTGTTTGCAAATTGTTTCGTCTTTTTAACGAACATGCTCCCCTTGACAAGTGCTCATTTGTGAGGAGGACTTCAAGTAGTAATGTAAACCTATGTGAAAGTATTGTAAATGATTTTGCAATTGTTTTGCAATCGTTTTTGCATTGTTTTGCTTTGACAAGAAACTCCCCCTAGTTAAGGGTGTCAAAATCTTCAAGTGAATATTGAAAGTCTACAAAACAAAGGTTAGAAGACAAGTATATGATGTATAATATCCTGCAAATGAGACTCAAGTTAGTAATAAAAAGGTCTTCTGTTACACGGATCCCACGGTTCCTCCCTGGAAGGGATCCGTCTAGGCTAAAATGAGGGATCCGTTTGCCTGCATACATAGGACATCAATATGGATGTAAAATGTGGTGTTAACATCAACAAGAGTTATGTATTAAGGAACCAAATATATTCTCAAGATCATATGGCATATGACATGTAATTTCATTCAATAAAAATACGAGAAATGATATACATATCTCTTAAACTAAGAGAATGACAAAAACATGTAACACATTTTCTAATAATTCTAAGAAGTGACGGAAACTTAAAAATCATCAACGTGCTTGAAATCTAAGGACGAGTAGACTTGTTGATTTGGTCCAATCGTTCAAGGAGATGATTAAACATTAAAAGCAACTCATTTTGTACTTCTTGAACAAGTCCTTGGGTGAGTTGACAATTAGAGCAATTATTGTCATGAGTAGGAAATGAATGAGGTTGCTCCAGAAAGGATGGTGGGATTTGTGGGGGTGAGTTGAGGGGCGTAGGGTGTGGTTCAACTAGAAATGAGGGTGATGATGCACGAGTTGGTGGTGGAGATGGGAAGTCCTCTATATGGTTGGGTCTTTGATGATTCCTTGTCTCCAAAGATGGACTATTTGATGGTGAGGGTGGTTCCTTATTTAATGAGAAGGTTGGTAAATGAGACGTCTTTGGTGGTGAGTCTTCTAATGAGTAGAGATTTGGATGGGAAAGAGGTGCGGTAAAGGAATGTAGTCTAGGCTCTAGGAATGAGGGCTTGGGTGTTTTACTAGAGCTAGGTGTGTTTGGTTTGGTGCTTGAAGAAGGCCTTTCCAAATCAAAAGCTCGAATGCTAATCCTAGCGGTTCTTCTACCTTTGGTTGGTTGAGTTTGTTGAGGAGGGATTCTAGCATTTGGACTTCTTACGGGTGATGACTCAGTGGATGATATCTCATGAACCATATGAGCATTCTTTTTGGATGAGCCTTTTTTTTGAAGAGTTCTTGCTAGATGCTTTAGTCATAATGAAAGACAGGATGTAATGGATGTTTTAGCTATTGATTTTAGAATTGTGGTTTGAGTTGTGGTTTAAACAAATAAGAACACTTGGTTTATAAAGTATGAAATTGGGTTAATGACTTAAATTCTTGACCACTAAGAATATTGGCATGCACTAAGGTCAACTATAGTGTTGTTCTATTCTAGGGAGTCATTTAATGGCACGTAAAAGTGTTAAGGCTACCAAAGAGAGTTTGAATTTGGAAGAGAAAACTGATCATAAGTTGTTCTGGAGACCCGGATCCCACGGTTCCCTCTCATTAGGGATCCATCTAGTTATAAACTAGGGATCCGTCTGTCAGACAGCAAAGTGGTGGAGTGATTATGTTCTTTTAAGGTCTAGTACCTATAAATCTTGAGGGTTTGACTTCCCTCAGATGTCTTAAATGGTATGGGACTTAAGTGTCCAACCACAAGGAGTGAGGATACCTAATAATGGTTTTTGGTAGGAAAGTGGACTTTTTGAGAGTGCAACTAAGTATGTAAGGATGATACTATTGATTTGAGGATGAAAAATGAGGACAATTGATCCTAGAGATCAGATGGTGGCTTAAGAAAAATTTGGAAAATTCCTAAAAAATAAAAAGAATGAAAAACTAGTTTTAAGCCTATTTTGAGGTAAAAATGACTAAAATCAATTTGTCAAAATTAAGATAAATAGCAAACTAAATGTTTTGAGATGTGAGGAACAAGGTGTGAGTATTGGAGCGGAAATATGGTGAGTTTTGGTGAAGTGATAAATCAAAAATACCTAGAGTGTGATCTTATGTTAGCTATGAGTGATTGTGAGACCTACTGAGTTTGAGGAAGACTTAAGTGATCCTAAAGTATCATGTTTAGCTAGTATGATAAGGTCTAGAGGATTGGAATGAAGTGAAAGTGTAAAAATTCCTTGTGTATTTACCCGGATCTCACGGTTCCCTCATTTGAGGGATCCGACTGGTTATAGCTCAGGGATCCGGCTACTGCTGACCAGTAGCTTCTCAGCAAATGTGCAGAATTTGCACTCTTTAGCAAATACTCATCCTAATCATTTCTATATTCAATAATCAAATATGCAGGCAACAAATATTACGCATAGTAAGTAAGGGCGACTAGAAGGTAAGCAAAATGAGCGGGGACCGACTGCTTGATTGTAATCAAGCCATCGTAAATTCTCATTTTTGGGTTCCCTAGGTTAGAATGTTTTAGTTCATGTCATTCCACTACTCGAGCTACGTCCTAAACTACAAAAATATTGTTTAAGTTGTTTTACAGACCATTGTTCACAAATTAAGGTCCACGACCTTACCTTCCCTCCCATTGAAACGGTTACTCCATCGCCTCTACTCTTCACTCTTCACCCCTTCACCCCTACTTCTTCTTCTTCATGAGGAAGTTGCCAAAACATTTGAACATCCCCTTCGTTTGTTGAAATTCTTGTGAAGGGCTCGGGATGTCTGGCGGTTGGTCAATGTATGCTAGGGGGTCAAGTTGAACGTTGCCAATAGGGTTGCTTCCTTCTCCCTCTCTTTTATATGATGAGTCCGTTGGTGGGTGAGGTTTCTTTCCCTCAACCATAATCCTTGCAGTCTTCTCATCTGACAAGGGCACCATGGCCTTGTTGCAAAAGGTGTGGTCATCGGAGTAGGGAGATGGATCTAGAGCAAAGACGAAATTGACTAGGCGAGTCAAGAGCGTAGCATAAGGGAGCACCATCTTGTCCGTCCTTTTTACACTTGCCATCCGTTTGACCATGTAATAGGCGAGATTCAAATGAGTCCCGACAACAAGGCAATAGATCATGTAGCTTAGGCAAGCATTGGGATGATCCTTATTTCCCACCAAACAAAGGACGTTCTCCCTTAGCACTAGTTCTCATTTATTGTATAATGGGAACATCTACGAAAGCTCCATTTGAAAATGATCTCTATATATGACCTTGGACTTCCTAGTGACTCTTAACGGAGAGGCTCTTTCCATGAAGACGGTATCTCTTACCGTAGTTGGTTCCGGGAGGGGTGTGAAGTATACCTCGTGATGATCCACCATGTCATGAAGATCGACCAATGACCATTCATTTGAGTACATGCATACTCCTTTGCAAGGGATACGAAGTATCCTAGCAAACTCTTCAAGATTGAAGGTGAATTCGTGCTCATTGATGATAAAAGCTATCGAAATGGTTCCATCTTCATTTCGAATGATCCTCATGCTTTTGTAGAACTCTAAGACAAACACCGGACAAATTTGTTCATTAATGCTCAATAGGAATTAGAAATTGATTCCCGCAAAGACTTGGGGAATGTCGGTGTTGTTGATGAATGAGGGATCAACTATACGCCCTTCGTGGAATAGTCTCTTTTCCAACATTTTGAATGCTTTTCGATCATCGGGGTTTAAACCATCCTTCCTATGATACATGGGAATATAATGTGGCGTGTCTTGGTAATCTTGTTGTCTATTCCTAGGCATGATTGGTCCTAAACATCAAAACCACAATGTGGTGTTAATTGTGTGAATAGTATCCTAATGGGATTCATCACAATTTTGCTCAATACATCTTCATTGAATCCAAAAAATGAGTTTAATTTGTATTAACAATGTTGATTATTTGATGGGAAAATGATGCAAATAGACCGCGCGCCCTGAGGCTTATCACTTTCCGGACCACTTTTATTTTTAATTTGAAAATAGACCGAGGGCAACCGCTGTCATTGGGCAACTCATCGACATTGCGACAAGTGTCCCGTATGTGTAAGGTATTGTTTTTTGGGCAACTAAAAAGCGCTGGGCAACCGTATAATTTTAAAAATGGTTCTATCGTCATTTTAAGTTAGACAAAAAAGTACACATTTGAATAGTAAAAGTACAGTGGATTTATATTCAAAATCCAAAAGTCACTGACCAAAAAAGCATCCATAGTTATCGTTTTTCTCTGTTTTGCTTCTCGCGTTACTATTTTCACAAATCAAACCGTCTTCTTCGTCAACCCCTGTCTTCCTTGTAACGTCGGTTATGTCACCATCTTTAAAGCTACAGTGTTGATTGCAAACCACATTCGATTAATCAAGTTTTAAAAAAATGTTCCCAAATATGGTACGTAAATATTCTTCTCGTTGTTTATTACATATGATTATTTCCAATTGGTTATGTGTTATAATAAAGCATTTTTGTTATTCGATGAATACCTATGTTAGATAGGTGTTAATTCCATTTTATAATCCATTGCTCTTTTTTATGTGTATCTGATTCGTAATTATGTAGGGTATGATACCTTAGACGTCGTTAGTTAAGTATGTAACATTACTTGGTTCATTAAAAAATTTAGTGGCAGTTTGTAGACTAATAAGGAGTGGTTTATATGCATCATCTATGCAATTGTTTACGACGTTGGTATAGATTCCTTCTATGGCCTGAATTATTTTTGGTTTTTGTTGACCCTTTTTAGGACTATCAAGCTAAGTTAATCATTACGAGTAAACTGAACTGCTTTTCGTAATTATGTAGGGTAAAATACATCTGTTCCGTTTACCGCTCTTCTAAAGCTTGTTTAGAGGCTTCTTCTGCTTTGCCCTTTCCTTTTCTGTAGCAATTTCTTTAGCATTTACTTCCATATGTAATCTTTTAGCAATTTTTTCATCAAAAACTATCTGATCCTCTGTACTTTGAAACAACAAAGGTTTCAAAGTTGGATCTACAATCCCTTTACCTTTTTTTTTTTTTTTGGGTAAAAGGGTTAATTCACCCCGGTAAAGTGTATTACGCCAAAAAACATTGAAGTACAAAGGATGAGGGTGAATCCCTCATCTCAGTCCCTTGGGACACTTACAGACTCTTCTATAGGAATGCACATCATTCCTATAACTGACAATATAAGTGTGACATACCACTCTTATAACTAAACATCAGACTACAATGATAAAAAGAATAAAACTACTTGCACTTCAAGTAAGAATACTTGAATCTTCAAATCACCATAGTAGTCCAAACTTTCAGCGTCGTCCAAATATACTATATCATGGTTCTCAAACTGAAGTACTGTCCACAAGTTTCACACAACAGTTGGTGGGGACTCTAAAACCACGGATAGAGCAGCAAGCTCAACTTCGCTCAAAGGTGTATGTTGAGATGCAAAACTGAACCCTAATAAGAATAACCAACAAATACGTATAAAACCAGCACATCAACACCATGATCATGTAATCAAAAAAGATTCAGTTCACAAATTTCGCACAACGCTGATTGATGGAAGACTCTAAAACCACGGATAGGCGGCAAGCATAAAACTCGCTCCAAAAGTGTGCGTTGAAATGCTAAACCAACAACCCCAATGTGATAAGAACATAGTAAAGAACCAGTTCAAAAGAACTACGTCCATAGTGAGCACCCTGTCTACAATGTCATCATTGCTTGACCCGCGAGTGACACCAACTTCCAGCTGCAACCGTAGCAAAACACGTCAAGAGTTGTATCGCCAATCAACATTATCCCCCGGGGGATTCGTCCTCGTCGAAATATTTGGAAAATACCACTCATCAACACGAAGGATTCGTCCTCGTCAGAACAGAATCCTAACTCCCATCAAATCGATCACAAAGACCAAGATAAACCATTATTCAGATGTCTTTGATAATCAGATTACGCATAGGGTTTTCAAAACCCTAACTTCCAATGCAACATCCATGGCATGATCATGGACAAACAAATCCAACCAGGTCTTCAATCAGCATGCACAAAAAACAAGGCGAACCCAGCAGGAGAACTAACATAAGGTTAAACAAACCTTAACCTTCCATAAACGACCTCACCAAATCAAATGAAGCAATAATCGCCCAAACAAACAATCGCTGAGGTCACGAAAGAGTTTTTGAACAAGAACCCTAACAAAAAACTTGACTTACGTCTCTCCCAAAACCCACTTTTACAAACTTACATCAGAATCGAACTAGCATAACATGACCAACCCCAAACAGGTTAACGTGCAGGTTACAATCACAATAGGTAAGAATCGAAACCCTAAAAAATAGGGTTTGATTATACCAGCATTAACGACCAGCCGTTCAGCACCAAAAAACCAATCACAACAAATCGTACCAATAAAGATATGGCATGGACAAGGAATACGATTTGCATAAAGAACAAAGAAAACCCTAATAATAAATCGATTAACCTAAGAAGATGTAACCGATTGAAACATAATGTGTTTAGGGTTTCTTTCCAACAGCCACCACCCCTAAGAATACGCAACCCACAAACCCGATTGCATACCAATAACCAAAGACGATTAGAGGTAGAGATACGAGATAGGAGATTGATAATGGCCGGAATAGTGAAGAAGGGGTGGCGGCTGATGACAGAAAATCGCCCATCCCTTTACCCTTTCCAATATCAGTTTCAGTAACTACATCTTTCTGCACAGGTTCACCAATGTTTAGACTCTTAGCAGTAGGTCTAGGTGCAGGGATAGGGTGAGATTGCTTTTGGTTGACCAATTGTATGGAAATCTCATTGTCAGCCTCTTTTGGTTTTGGTGTTGGTGTTATTGATGTGGTTATAATTGTAGCAATGGTTGCCTATGCAGTGGAAACGTCTGAACTGGCAGTGGGTATAATAATAGCAGCAGTGGTTACTCCAATACTAGCAGTGGATGCATCAATACTGGCAGTGGTTGCCTGCACCCCTTCATTCTCCTTTTCTTCAACTGCAGCCTTTAAAGAATCAACTTGACTCTTGAGGTTTGGAAAATTTATGTTTCCTAGTGAATAATATCAATAACTAATAGAATTTTGAGTTTAGTATCGCAATTATTGCCACAATGGAACAAGTCATTTGAATATCTTTACAAGTGTTTTTGTAAAAAGTCTTTACAAGTGTTTTTGTAAAAAGTCTTCTTCAAAGTTATTGCCACAATGGAACAAGTCATTTGAATATCTTATTAGAATAGTAAAAAAGTCTTTCACCAAGTTGCCATTGCGGATGCTTACCCTGGCTGACTTTCATCGAAGAATCCAAATAAAAAAATCGTTGTCCTTTTCTTCTTTTTTATAAACAAATCCATGTTTGTTGTACTCCCCCGTATGTACTTTGTTACCTTATTCGTTCATATATTTATAGAGTACATGAATATAAATAACTGTGCAGCTTTATATTTTATATTCTATTATTAAATATTTATTTAATTAAAAATTATTGAAATTGTTATTAGGGTTTATCTTTTATAGGACATGGCGGAAACCAAAGAAGTCATATTTAAAGTGCACCACAATGGGAAATTTGAATATCAGCCACTCCGCTATGTAGGCGGTCGCCTTGCTGATGTCTGGTG
Source organism: Chrysanthemum makinoi (assembly GCA_910596185.1). NCBI lineage: Eukaryota > Viridiplantae > Streptophyta > Magnoliopsida > Asterales > Asteraceae > Chrysanthemum > Chrysanthemum makinoi. The sequence goes on along the minus strand of OU343223.1, from coordinate 25,521,822 downwards.
TTTTAGCTCCACCAGGGTTGCATTTACCAGGGTGCTTGATCATGTTTTGAATGATATTGGAGGGGAAAAATGGGTTTTATTTTATGCTGCACAAAATAAGGCACTAGAAGATGGTTTAACATTGTTGCACACAGACAATGACGTTCGACGAATGTATGACCTTGCTGATGAGAATGGATACATGGACGTCTACATTGTGCACAAGCTACAGGGTTTGTCACAAATTTATTTCAAAAACATGGTATGGCAGGAAGAGGACGCTGGCATGCGGTGCGGTAGTGCAACACCTTTCAAAAGAAGGAAACTAACAAAGCGTGTTTCTATCACGAAAACTGAAACAGGGTTCGAGATCATAGAAAAAAAGGGCTAGTGCACAAGGAATGGTTCCACTTGTTATGAATGTTTGTTGCCTTTAAAAATAATTATGAGTTTATCTTTTGCCAACCATGCGATAGTGCTTCTATGCCAAACTTAGTGTTGTTAGGTTTATCTTTGTTAAGTCTATTCTTTATAATCACATGTTTAAGAATTATTGTTGCCCGATCATTACAACAAGTATTGCCTAATGATGGCATTTAGTTGCCCAGATTGCAAATTGGAAGGTGGCCTGAGGTTCAAACGAAATTGCCCAATAACTTAAACTTGATTATCAGAATTTTCGTGTCTAGATACTAGATGACGATAACGGTTGCGTTTGCTGATTAGAATAGCACAATTGGGGATAAATACGCCCAAAAATACTAACAACTGCTACAAGAGTTAAAACAGTTGTTTTGAAAGTACAAATTGATAATATCAAATAGTCCTGAATATTAAGTGTCAATTTCCCCCGATAATGCTCGTTATTTATATCATTTATATGGATTTACGCTTGCTTTCTATTGTTTTCCACTTTCAGGTAAATTACGAGCATTGGAGCTAAAGAGACGCGGAAATGGAAACATTACTAAAGATTTATCACATTATGCCTATTTTGAAAAAGTTACGGCGTAACTCCTCTCTCACATTACGCCGTAACTATTGCGTGACTCAGAATACCAACTTATCAAGAGGTTACGGCGTAACTCTTCCCAAAGGTTACGACGTAACTACATTAGGTCAAATGAGGATCCACGCCGCTGATACTAACGCCGTAACTACTGCCTCACTTACGACGTAACCGTGTTTATTGAAGACTATGGCGTAACCACTTATTAGGTTACGCCGTAACTAGCAGATCTAGTGCATTTGCGACGGAATAGAAGGTTACGGCGTAAGTCCTATATTGGTTACGCCGTAACCCAGACCTGGCCTATAAATACCCCACGAATTTCAACATTTCTAATCATCCCATTCCACACACAACTCTCTAAGAACGTGGGAAAAAGCTCAAGGCAGGTCTAGGGGAGCATACGGAGCTGTTTCCAAGGGAGAAGTCACTCCATTACGATAAGCTTTAGCGTTTTATATTTCTTTTACTTTCAATTCATGTATTTCGTACCTTTGAATATTGAATTGATTTACATGATTAATATGAGCGGCTAAGCACCCTTTGGTGCTAGCCTGTTTATGATTCATTAACTGTTTTGTTTGCGTTTACCTTTACTTCATACAATTATTTCTAAGTGTATGCATGCATAGTTCTTTGGTAGTCACCCTTGGTTCGGTAGTTTTGAATGGCGGTAGAGGCCAATTGCCTAGGAGATATGACCAACTGACCCCAGGTGAGCGGACTGAGACGGGAAGGGTAAGATATGACCAACTGACGACCCTTTCTACTTGTGCGATTTGACCAATTGATCACCTATCGTTTGGATGAACTTAAGAACTGGGGGGTGTAGTGTCTAAGTTCCTAACGAGGGCACTCACTTTTGAATCTAGCATGTAGAGGTACTTAATTACTTGGCTTAGGGGACCAGGAACAACATGACTTATGACGGTGCGCCTGATTTCTCCTGTGGTGGCATCTTTGCTGATAGGTTAGGGCGAATTAACCAAATGATGTCCTCTTGAATTTGACCCCACCTGAAGTAATTGGAAGTAGGTAGACGTAGACATAACTAGCTAGGAGGATTGACTAGGTTAGCACCACTATTCCTCTATTTATTTCCCTTTACCCATTTATCTGCTTTTATTCTGCATTAGTAGTTTAATTAATTAATTCCCTATTAAAACTATTATTCTGTGACACTACACTTAGTAATAATCCAACACACATAGCTCTTGGGATGATCTCGGCTTTACCATTTACTACACTACACGCGACCGGGTACACTGCCCGTTGGTGCATTAGGGTAGACCATAGTTATAGCAAGACACTATAAATATTAAGACCTGGTCAGTAAAACCTGCATCACAAATTAATTTTGATTCAATTGGGGATAAAAAAAATAGAGTTACAACTGCTAGGGCAAAACATAGTTTAGACCCACACACATCATAATTCGCAACACCTAACAATCTGTTGCAATCAATTTCGAAATAAACACCAATGGTGCCCAACTCTTCTGCTGCAATTCACAACATGGTTGCGTTTTTGGAAAAACCAAAGGAAGCTACATGGTACAGTTTAACAAACCACTGCTAGGGTCGCTCAAACCACCGCTAGTTTCGACGCAAATATCAACTTTGTTTCTGTTTTCCAAATGACTAGTTGAAGTTCAAATTTTAAAAGTGAAATTTAAAGCGCCGATATGAATGATTTACCTCAGTTTGTCAAACGTACATAAGCATCATTTTCAAAACCAACAACAGATGTGGAAGCTACATTTTACCAAAAAAAAGTATATACAGACATAGCAAACTTTCAGTACAAAAAAGGATAATAAACCGATAAATTCAAACGGTTTGTAATTACGGATAAGTCTTATCCAAATACCAAAAAGGAGAGAAAATCTGCAAGTAAATATTCACGTTCCTTCCCTAGAAATTTTATGACAAATCCAGCAGGAAAAATAGATGCCCAGGAGCCTAGGCACGTGCCTACCCACAAAACAGTAAATGGAAATTAATGATACCGCGTGCAAGAACAGTAAATCCTCGCTATAAAGACGCGAGGTAAATAAATTTAAAGCACATAAAAAAAACAACCATTCATCCACCAACAAAAAAACCCCAAAGAGAAGTTGAAGTTGTTAACAACCCGTTGCCCACGCACTGTCGGTTCCAAAAAGCCCATACATAACCTAAACCTTTACCCCCCAAAACAAAAACATAAGCGCAAAGCAGTTGCTGCAACAACTGAAACATGTTCTTAAATGACTACTAATAAAAATTAGTCGTTTCTAAGATGACTAAATTGACCAATCTCCGCGACCATTCACAACATTCCTTCAACCAAAACCCGTGTCCTTTGAGGTTTGTGGAAGCCTGCCCTGACCATATGGCGTACCAAAGGTTGGAGTTTAAACCGATTAGACAATCAAGAGCCATTTGGGATGTTCAAAGTTCAGGCAGTTCTTTCTTAACCTCGCTCTTCCCGAGCGGAGGAAGGATGTATATCATGGGTATTGGGTCGAAGGAGTGGTAGAATGTGCAAAGAGAGGCAAACAACACAGCTGAAATTTCGGGTCTCAGTCCGCTGTTGATTGCAGCCCGGCCCCCGAAGCAAGTGTACGTCTACTAATCCTGGCATATCGGGTTGGATAGACTGGGTTAAAGGTAAAAATGACGAGCTTGTGGGCACTGGGATTAATTTTAGAGAAAACCACATAAAGAATTCATAAAAAAAATCCCATGCTATCGTGTAGGGGATGATTGGTGTATTTTGTGACAGTTCTCTCTCCTCACTCCAATTCAAACCTATCACGTCAGCGTGTGGATGTATTTTTTCTGAATTCTTTGTGGTTCTACCATTGCTCTAAAATAAAAGCAGCGCGGATGGAAAAGCAACCCCACTAAAAGCTCTTCCAGTACCGCGCAGAAGGGCGGATTTACACGGGAAACTCGTTGAGAAGCCTATCGAACTTCTGCAAGGAAACCCATAGGAAAATACGGCGCCCTCAGGAGGAACCAAGCCACGGGAAATCCTTCTATAAAATGATAGAAAACAAGAAGGAATCCACACTCACAATGAAGTCGCGTACCACTGCTAATGTAGTTTTTCACTGCTAGTGTCATTGTCTCGGTTTAATATGTAACATTCTAGAATTTCTTGGGTAAGATGTTTTGTATTAGATAAGTATGCTAAGTATAATTATCCTGTATATTGTAAAGGACTCCTTAAAAGGAGGTCCAGGCTAGAGTTTGATATAACTTTTCGGCATATTTAGAGTCGATACACTTCAAGGTTGTAATCGCTAATACTATTCAGAGTATTCGTGTATTAATATTATATCCAGGTGTTTTATAGACCATAACTTATTGTAAAAACATCAACATCTTCACTTTGACGTAAGCACATAACGCTTCAGGTTATTAGATGTGTAAAGTGAGTTGATTATTTTGAGGTTTATGCGACTTTTCTAAACGTCAAAAAATGGTATTGTGTCTAGAAAGTAGATGACGATAAGGGTTGCGTTTGTTGATTAGAATAGCACATTTGGGGATAAATACGTCCAAAAATACTAACAACTGCTACAAGAGTTAAAACAGTTGTTTTGAAAGTACAGATTAATTTTGATTCAATTGGGGAAAAAAATAGAGTTACAACTGCTAGGGCAAAACATAGTTTAGACCCACACACATCATAATTCGCAACACCTAACAATCTGTTGCAATCAATTTCGAAATAAACATCAATGGTGCCCAACTCTTCTGCTGCAACTCACAACATGGTTGCGTTTTTGGGAAAACCAAAGGAGGCTACATGGTTTGAACAAATTCTTAATTATATGCATATGTGAATACGCAACCACTGCTACAGTTTTAACAAACACTGCTAGGGTCGCTCAAACCACTGCTAGTGTTGACGCAAATATCAACTATGTTTCTGTTTTTCCAAATCAGTTATAATAATAAAAAAGTCCCTGACGTACAATATGGTTTTTTTTTTCGAATTAAAAGGTTGGCTAGTTGAAGTTCAAATTTTAAAAGTGAAATTTAAAGCGCCGATATGAATGATTTACTTCAGTTTGTCAAACGTGCATAAGCAACATTTGCAAAACCAACAACAGCTGTGGAAGCTACATTTTTCACAAAAAAAGTATATACAGACATAGCAAACTTTCAGTAAAAAAAGGATAATAAACCAATAAATTCAAACGGTTTGTAATTACGGATAAGGCTTATCCAAATACCAAAAAAGGTGAAAAAATCTGCAAGTAAATATTCACGTTCCTTCCCTAGAAATTTTGGGACAAATCCAACAGGAAAAATAGAAGGGTAGGAGCCTAGGCACATGCCTACCCACAAATCAGTAAATGGAAATTAATTATACCGCGTGCAAGAACAGTAAAATCCTCGCTTTAAATACGCGAGGTAAATAAAGGGAAAGCACATAAAAAAACAACCATTCCTCCACCAACAAAAAACACAAATGAGAAGTTGAAGATGTTAACAACCCGTTGCCCACGCACCATCTGTTCCAAAAAGCCCATGCATAGCCTAAACCTTTACCCCCCAAAACAAAAACATAAGCGCAAAGCAGTTGCTGCGACAACTAAAACATGTTCTTAAATGACTACTAATAACAATTAGTCGTTTCTAAATTGTCGAGAATGAAGACTAATAACACATCCCCGCGACCATTCACAATAACCCTTCACCCAAAACCCGTGTCCTTTGAAGTTTGTGCAAGCATGCCCAGACGATATGGCGTACCAAAGGTGGGAGTTTAAACAGATTAGACTCTCATTAGCCATTTGGGATGTTCAAATTTCAGCCAGTTACTTCTTAACCTCACTCTACCCGAGCGGAATAAGGAAGTATATAATGGGTATTGGGTCGAAGGAGTGATAGAATATGCAAAGAGAGGCTGAAAATTATGGTCTCAGTCCTCTGTTGATTGCAGCCCGTTTCCCGAAGCAAGTGTACGTCTACCAATCTTGGCAGATTGGGTTGGATAGACTGAGGTAAAGGTAAAAATGACGAGCTTGCGGGCGCCGGGATAAAATAAAGAGCAAACCACTGCTAATGTAGTTTTTCCTTTGCTAGTATGATTGTGTCTGTTTAATATGTAACATTCTTGAATTTCTTGGGTAGGATGTTTTGTACTCCGTATTAGATAAGTATGCTAAGTATAATTATCCTGTAGAGTACATACTGTATATTGTAAAGGACTCCTTAGCTTATAAAAGGAGGTCCTAGGCTAGAGTTTGATATAACTTTTCATCATATTTAGAGTCGATACACTCCAAGGTTGTAATAGCTAATACTATTCAGAGTATTCGTGTATTAATAATATATGTAGGTCTTTTATAGACCATAACTTATTGGGGTTTTATAGACCATAGCTGTTAATTAGCTTTATCTATTCTTAAATATAAAATTGGTAACTGGGAAGTTGAGTAATTAATGTGAATTTAATTTGTTAACATTAATATTTGTTTTCAAACATACTATTCAAGTGAACACTGATGAAATGGAAATGTCAATTTATTATAACTAGTTAGATTAAAAAAATGTTACATAATTTTTGTTAGGTCGCGGATTTTAAAAATACCACAAAATTGTTATAAAGAGCAACACAAAACAAATATTACTTTGTTTACTTACTTATTTATTTATTTCATCTAAATTTGTTATTATTATTTATTTTATTTTTTTTACGAGATCATATTTAAAGAGTTTATGCCCCTAATTGGTTGATTATTATTTTAGTATAAGCTTGTTGTGAAATTAGAAATAAAAACGGTAAACATGCAACAGAAATAAATTGTTGATAATATTAGTGTGTAGAACTTATAAAAAAAATACAAGGTAATGAAAGGAAAGAAGAAAATATTTATCATGCGGTGCCAAACAGCTTTAGTCTTTGACCAATTAAAGTCCCATTGTAAAAACATCAACATCATCAGTTTGACGTAAGCACATAACGCTTCATGTTATTAGATGTGTAGAGTGAGTTGATTATTTTGAGGTTTATGCGACTTTTCTAAACGTCAAAAAATGGTACAATGCTTTTATGCTTGATTACTTAAATTAAATATCTGTAATTATAAAATGAATTGGTTGTATACTTACAACTACTAGTTAATTTTTACTACTGCTAGTTATACTGACTACTGCTAGTAAACTGAATAGGTTGTATACTTACAACTGCTAGTATTATACGCACAACTGCTAGTTATTATAACAACTGCTAGTGATAGAAGTTGCCCTACGTACAACAGTTAGTTGCCAAATTGATATTTGGAAACAATTGCTAGCTGGCGAGATGAAATAAAAATGGATAATGGCAACAGAGGAAATACTAAATACGTTGACATACAACGTTTCATACAGACGACAACCTAGTACATATTAAGATTACTACATAATTATAAGTTTAATGGTTACATATTATATAACCCCTTGATAAACAGACACGCCAAACTTTATGTACACAAATTTAATTGACACAGGGTATTCAAACCATACATAAAACTACAACCACTAGAACAATTTTACAACGGCTGTGACGGAAGATCGGGGGAGTTTCAACAGCTTCCTAGCGAACTCCCAATTTGTCTTGATATTATCATAACCATCGTCCATCAAATCGCTGGCCCTGATATACATTTTCTTTAACGACGTGGAACAAGCAAGTATAAACTTTATTATGTGTAATTCATTCTGTGATCTAGGAAAGGATCGAAAAATCACTGTCTAAACCTGCCCATGGCTGAATGTGGTTATGTCTAAATCTAATGAACGTTGATCCAAAGGTAAAACACAAAGCGTGTGTGCAGCCTGGAAAATCAAATAGTATTGAGATACAAAAACATGGCAGTTTACGGATGTTTATTTGATACGTATGAAATAAATTAATAAAGTATTACACTTACTCTGGTTACCAGCTTTTTCAAGTTTGGAGATCCACGAATCATTTGGACGATGAGTGACATGATAACTGTCTCGCCAAAATCAACTCCTTTTAAATTCAGATTAACGAGGGATTCAAACAGCAAAGGGACATTCATCCTGTAATTACCATCACGCATCAACTACAATAGGTCGACTTTTGGGTTAGTTTAAAAGATTAAATGTCGTTACAGTTACACATATATTTAACATTGTAATATTAGAAGTGTAAATCTCAAAACGGTCTTACCGTGCAATAGTCAAAATCAATGTAAGGGTCTCGAGATGGAAGTCTTGTCGGTGAAAGATATTGGATGCTATGATTGTCGGACAGACATTCAAAATACTGAATGACAAATGTAGCTTCTTCAAATTCCTAAGACTTGCAAGATTCCATAGTTTCATCCCGTTTGTACTCTCAACATCCAATGTAAGAGACTCAAGTAAGGGACAACCAACAATTAAATCCCAAACTGTACTGGTTAGAAATTTGACTAAACACAATTCTAAGCTCAATAAATTTGGAAAAGTAGTGAAAAACACCAAACTAGGAAAATCACAACAATGAATTTCAAGATGTTTCAATTCAATACGCCCGTAAAGTTGGGTTGGCAATGTAACTGGTTGTCCATACCAGTTTCTAATTGTCAGGTCCTCAATTCCTTGCATGCCAAAACATAAGCCAATCGCGAATCTCTTCATAATTCAAGTCTTCCATTCCAGACAACGGTTTGGGATCTACAGAGAAGACAAACTTTTTTATGGGACCCGTAAGCTGATTTAAAATTCTAGTAACATGCCTCCCATCAAACTTATATGGTAAATAATAAAAGAAATCCTCATCAATTATGACTTCGGTGAGCAAGGTCCACTTAAACCTCCAGTTTGTAGATAAGATAGAGGTGCTCACCGCTTCTTTTATTGGCAACCGATTCAAAATGTTACCGATCACTGTATCTGGCATGATGCTAATATAATCTCTCATAATGGTGATAACATTAGCTCGAAACGACATGGTTTTAAAGGAAATTTTGTTGGTTTGTTTAATTCTCGACAGGAGGCTTTGGATCAGAGGCGGACCTAGGCATCACTAGGTGGTGCCCGGGAACCACCTTGGAAACCAAGTTTACTTAGAAGCGATATAGTGAATAATTTTAGGACCTACCTTGGAAATTAACCGGGAACTACCTTGGATCTAAAATGAAAAGAGAAAGAAAGAAAACTAAAGAAATAATTTTTCAAGAATGATCGATCGGAAATAGTTGCAGAAAAATGAAATGAAGAAGATGAAACTTTTATTGTTTTAAAGAATGCCACATTTTGTTTCTAATGAACTCATATATGGTTTGAAAAGTGCCATGATACAGATACAAGCTTATTTTTACTACCGCTATACTTATTTTTACTACCGCTAGTTAAACTGAATTGGTTGTATACTTACAACTGCTAGTTATTTTTACTACCGCTATAGTTATTTTTACAACCGCTAGTAAAACTGAATTGGTTGTATACTTACAACTGCCAGTAATTTGGTAACTACTGCTAGCTATTTTAACCACTGCTTGTGATAGAAGACATCAACGAAATAATGCAACGGTCGTTAATCTTTGTTGTATGCGGCGTGTTTGTGTTGCCCGTGTGTAGGTCTGCTGACACCATTCTGTGCCCTTGTGTAGGTGTTGCTCTTGCAATTATGGGTCTGAATAGGCACATAGTGGTTTAGTGCTGCTAGTATTAAACTTACAACTGCTAGTTAAATTGTACTAGTGTTGAATGGTAAATCTGTTATTTTCAAGTGTGCATAGTCACTAGTTGGTAGTTTTTAGTTGATTGTAGAATACGAATTGTAACAACTTGAACGACTCCTTGGTTTATAAAAGTAGTCAATAGTGAAAAGAAGTTGCCCTACGAACAACAGTTAGTTGCCACATTGTTTATTGGAAAAAACTGCTAGTTCCCCAGATTAAACAAACATGTATAATGGGATTACAGAACATAGGAAATAGTAAATACGTTGACATACAACGTTTCATACAGACAACCTACTACATATTACGATTACTACATAATTATAAGTTTAATGGTTACATAATATATAACCACTTGATTTATAAAATTCACCAAGTACGCAGAAAAAGCTAACCACTCCATACTTCCTTCCCATACAAACATCGTACTAAAACCACAAAGCTTCATTCCCATTAAGCATGATCCCTAACTTCTGCCAAACAAACCTGTTGAACATGAATATAATGGTGTAAGTTAAAAATAAAACATTAATAGAATGGTAAGTTAAAAATAAAACATACTATAAACAGCATGGTCTGGCTGATTTAACAAAAGAAGAGATTCTTTGTATGGGGCGATGTAGAAAGATCCCGCATCTCCTAACATTCCCATGCAGACAAATAATTCAAGTTCTTTGTTGTACACAAATACCGACTGACCCAAATGATTGTCATTGTACGCTTCCACTATTGGAGCTTGATCCTTTGTAAACCCAAGCAAACGAACAGAATATAGGGTAGGGATGGCGAATAGGCTTCTAAATGATGTTATGGAAGAACCATTGACGTCCAACAACCATCCGCATAACAATGGAATATCTTCACCATTGATCGTCCCAGAAATCACTAGAGAGGTTCCAAGATCGAAAACATTGAATGGAACTGGGAGTTCATTTTATAAAATCTGCGGTAGGTTTATAACTTTAAATTGGTTGGTTACCAAATCTAAAGAAATCGACATATAAATCTTGTAAATAACACCGTCCTCATTAGTTAACTTTTCACTCCCAATCCAATACATAAAACGACCTACAACTGCATGACTTTTATGTTTCAATTTGATAGTTTCACGAGGAGGGTGGAAATTTTCAAGGATTGTCCACCTTAACGAGTTCAAAGAAAAGACAGACACATACCAGAAACCACTTTCGAAAACAAGATACGAGACCTTCACGATCGTCGGGTCAAGAGTGTCCGGACGGACGGCAAAACCAAAACAAATCTTTTGATGTTCTATTTGATGCGTGTAAACCGGGACAAATACTGCAAGTGATTTTTTGATTGTCGGGTTCCAAATAACAGTCATTAGATTAGAACCATAGATAAAACACCAAAGACCATTAGAATTGCCAATTGTAATCATAGATGAAAGCATTAAATCTGTATTAAGTGGCGTAGCGATTAGCTGTTCATCTAAAGCTAACACAAAACCTTGGTCACCCCATATCAAATGTTAGCGTAAATAAACAGTCATCATTACGACGAACACCGTAATTAAAGATGAAGCTTCCACAATCTATACTAGCCTTCCATAACTTGCAAACACTACGTTGCTGGAGTATAGACTTAGGAGGTAGCCTACGGATGATATCTAGTTGAACATCCAGTGGGATATTGTCAGACATATTTTCTAAACAAAAGCAGAAAGATTGGGATAAAGATATGAAGTCAATAGACCAAAAGAAGAAAAAAAATATTTGTTAAACAAATTGTATTGAAGAAAGTGATTGGGAACAGAAGACATTAAAAGACATGTACCGTGATGTACTTTTGGGCAACCAAATACTATATTCTGCTATATAGCAAATATTAATAAAGTACACATAACCAATATAGAAGTGGTTTGCAAACCATAGCCGTTTTTGTATATGTGCATGGGTATTTACAAAAAAAATGCCGTTGATTTAAAAAAATATTATAATAATCGACTAATATATAACACAAGTAAAAATACATATATTAAAAGTTTAAAGAAAAAGACTTCACATTTGACAATAATTATGGGTCAAACGGACATTAAGGATCGTACCTTGAAAGACGGCTATCAATTTGTGTATTCAACCTTCTGGTTCCAGAAGTATTCAAGCATCCGTTCACGGTAACCTAAAGCCCAATCTGCATCGGTGGTCTAAAACCACATCAAATCAACCCATACATCCAAGTCTTTGCGGACATATAAAAAGTACGTCCAAACGGCCCTTTTAGACAGAAAATAGTAGATATATACTTCAACAGCTACTTGAAAAGCTTAAGATAAGATATAAAAGCTTAAAGGTTACAAGTACTAGTATGCTAGAGAAAATCAATTAAACAATACCTGAAATATCATAGAAAATAAGTCCTAACAAGCTATAGTTGCTCCATTTGCAAATCAATGTCACACATTCAGAACACCATTCCTCCTAAATATATCTAGAGTATAAAAGAAGATATAATATACAATAATCAATACCGAGCCTGAATCTAGAGTATAAAAGAAGATATAATAATTTAGATACAATAATCAATACCGAGCCTGATTCACATGTTTTTTAGCAGAACATAATTGCATCAAATTTACAAAACCTGATTTTCGGTTTAGGGGTGATAACCCTAATTTTGACTTTCATCAAGGGAACAACCACAAATGCAAATTTAACTAAACTTACAGATTAAATCAAAGATAAAATACATTAAGTAGATAATAATAAAAGATTTATTCAGGTGATTTGAATTACCTGTAACAAGGACAAGCCACTGTAGAAGAAGGTTCAGTTGTGTGGTGGTGCCGCCGGATGGTGGTGGCGTGTGTGGAGGTGCCGCCCATATCGTGGTGGCGTCGGGTTGTTGGGTGGTTGTAGTGGTGTTAGTTGTGAATCTGTGTGAATGTGGAGGACAAGAGGTGTGTGACTGTGTGAATCTATGTTGTGAGGGTTTAAATGTGAAATGACAAAACTATCCTTGTGTATAAATACAAGTTGCCCAAAAAACATAAAGATGCCCAAAAAACAATACAAGTTGCCCAAAAAACAATACATTACAATACATGACATATACCTTCAAAATACGTACTTGTGTCATAAGTTGTCAGACACATGGCAGCCCCTGGTTGGGTCCAAGAAAAGCGGTGGGCAACCTGTCTATTTTTGAATTTTAAAAGGGCGTGGTCCATAAACTGATAAACCTCAGGGCGCGCGATCTATTTGACTAATTTTCCCTTCTTTGATTTAGTTTATCTTAGAAAACAATGTGCTACCAAATTGTGATAAACCCATTTGAGCTCAATTTCTTTACGATGAAAACTGTACCCATAGAAATTAAAGAATGGAAATAACAATGCAGTGAAGATTATACTTACACAAGTGTTTGTTTCCTTTGAAAAAATGATGAATGAACTCCTGTGAACAGTAAATTAGGTTTTATGTTCGTGAGTTTGAGAGAGTAAAGTGAGGAATAGAACTCCACAGTGATCATCTATCACTTAATCTGTCTTCTGATGTGCTGGTTCCCGTGGATCCCTTGAATGAAGGATCCAGCTAGTTCAAACTTAGGGATCCGGCATATCAGCAGTTAACAGTTTAAGTGAACTTTGATAATTTTGATTTGGGAGTTCTAATTTTTGGCTAGAATTGGTTTTTATGCTCTATAACTTATGGTTCAGGGTTTTGACGTTTTTAAATAGTCCTATTTGACGAGGTTTCCTTTTTATGAGTAAATCATAATTTTTGGGAAGTTTTAAGAATTATAATAAAATACTATTTTATCATGATATGGGGAGTTTCACATTGGTACTATTGACATATATGAAATGTCAACAACCTTATGTGAGAAATGATGACCAATGCTCTCGAATAGCCAAGTTATCATTATCACTAGTTTGTAGTTTTGTCTATAGAGATCAACGAACAATACTATTCTTGATAATGAGTTCAATATACATAACAACTTTAGTGATTCTTAAGTAACCGTATTGAGTCTACTAATCTTAACATGTTTAAACAAAATGATATTATTAATTAAGCTAGAAATTATACAATACTGATTTATTTGTAAGTAAGTTATTAAAGAGCATATCTTTGCTATATATATTCTTTTTAAGAAAAAGATAAAGAAATATCGATGTGAAATTCTTCATGATCTTCTAGGATGCCCAAATCCTTGTATGAAGATTTCTCAACAAGGAAAATATTAGAAAGATCTATCATTATCTAACATTATGACATATAATGATTTAAAACGTGACCTTTTGTTTTTAAGAAATTTCCTTCTTTGTAGTTTTCAATCATACATGAATCGTATCAAGTTTTAAAAGTACAATATAGTTTTAAGAAACTTGGTAACGAAGCTCTGGTACTAATTGTGGAAATCTAGAGGGGTTGAATAGTTTTACCGATTAAAACTTTGTTTTAAACTATTTTGATAGACTTATGTAAATCTATTAAATGTTTATGTTGGATGTCGATAGATAAGCATATAAATAAATATTGAAAAGAGAAAGAGTAAGAGGCACAAAACCATGACGTGAGTATTTATAGTGGTTCGGCTACATGGACACCTTCCTTGCCCTACTCCACTCCCCGAGTCACCTACTCGAGAGTTCGTAATCACTACACAACATGTAGGATCGTGAATATTATTGTGTTGATGATTCGGGTGGTCTTGGATGATGGAAATACATGTTAGCTATTTAGAGAGAGAAAGATAAGAGATGGGTGTTCTTGGTAGAGACTTGCTTTACAAATAAGAAATGTTAGATTGAAAGAAGCACCACCCCTTCCAAGGATGGAAGGGGTATTTATTGTTACAACTACTACGTCCTCCTATCGGACTGTGGATCAGGCATACAGTGGGTAAAGACCCGTCCTTCCTCCACGGTGTTACACTAAACTAATCTACGCTACAAACTAACTAATAAACTACTAAATAACGTAAATAACAACATGTCTACGAGCTAACATATGCTAGACCATAATTGGGGTGACCGACACTTTAACATGGAATTTCCAATTCCTAACACAACAAAAACTCCTTGTGGCGGAGAAGCCTTCACAACATCGCCTACTCTTTTTCCGATACAAGGCTAGACACCGGGTTCTTCCACGAAGTAGAACCAAACCTATCACAACGTCGCCTACACTTTATTCCCTACAAGGCTAGATACAGAGTTCCATTACTAAGAAGGAACTACTACCCAACATTACACAACACCTATCCCAAAAGGAGACGCACTCCTTATTACAACATCATCAAGGATATCAATATCCTTGGACATAACCTATCTATGTTATACATCGATGCACCATATTGATTGTATACCCTTGGCACCTTTCACTAATGCCCTTGAAACGATCTTTTGGCACCTTTCACTAACGCCTTCAACTCGGACCTTTGGTACCCTTCACTAATGCCTTTGAAATGGACCTTCGGCACCTTTAACCAATGCCTTCAACTTGACCCTTTTGGCATCTTTAACTAATGCCTTCAACACAACAATTCTAGGGAGGAAGAAAGAACTATCAACAAGAGAACTTTAGTAGTCTTGATGATGACGAAGCTTGGCAACTCATGGACTTGAGCTGGCTCGACTTTAAGAGGTGGTGATCTCGCCTTTAAGAGGAACCTAGAGAATCACACAAACACAAAACTACATAGAAAGATCCTTTGGATCTGAGGTTAGAGAGTTTATAATACTAAGAGAAAGTATGTATAGAAGTGGCACCGTATAATGAAGAAATGGCTCACTATTTATAGACAAAAATCACTACTGTCCCCCGGATCCCACGGATCCCTTACATGAGGGATCCATCCAGTGTAAACTGGGGGATCCGCCAGATGCTCCTCCTAAATGGGTTATGGGTCATGGATCATGGGTTATGGACTTTGGGTCATGGGTATCCAAATAGATATAATGTATCTATAAGATGCAATGCATCTAGTCCATGGGTCATGGGTTAGCTCCATGGGTTATGGATAATACCCAACATGACTTCATGCATGATGTCATGGGTTATGGATCATGCTCCATGGGTATGGGTCATGGACTTTGGATTTTACCCAACTACATTCAATGTATTTAGTCAATGGGTCAAATACTTAGACTTCTACCCATTATATTACCCATTACAATATATACTAAGTATGTGTAAGTACATGTCCATATATGTAAACACTAGTTGTTATACATATGCATTTCTATAAGTTGTAAACAATATTACTTGTTTAGTGTTTTATATGAAAGCGTAAGTGTGTTAGTAAACTTTGGCTCAAACTATATACGTATTTTATTTGTTTCGTTAAAATGATTTTACGTTTGTTATTGACAAAACATTAGAAGATCGTAAAATATAAATAAACATTTTTACGGCTTATTTGTATTAACACAACCCTCCAGATCTTATTAGACTAGTTAAACATGATACATTAGTATCACTTTACCTATCCTTAAGCTCAGTTGATCTCACACTCATTTATGACTTACTTAGGATCACATTCAAGGTATTTTTGGTTTATCATTACTTCAAAACTCACCATCTTTCCACTCTAATGTTCACACATTGTTCCTCTCATCTTAAAATACCTACTTTGATATTTCTCTCGATTTTTGCAAATTGATTATAGTCATTCTTATATCAAAATAGGATAAAAACTAGTTTTTCATTTCTTGTGATTTTTAATTAATTTTTCAAATTCATCTTAGATCATCATCTGATCTCTAGGATTATTTGACTCCACTTGACACCCTCAAAATTCTTAGTGTCATCCTTGATCACCCATTGGTGTTCATAAAAACCTCATTTCTTTCCAAAAAAGACATCATTAGCTACCCTCACTCATTACACTTGATCATTTAAGTATCATATCCTTTAAGACACCTGAGGAGACTGAAACACACAAGATATATGGGTACTTGACCTTACTAAAACCTCATCTTTCTTCTCATTGGCTCCTGAGAGCCGGATCCCTAAGTTTAGCGTAGACGGATCCCTCAAGTAAGGGATCCGTGGGAATTCACAGACTAAACCAATCCTACTTAAAACAATCATTTCAAACCCTCTTTGTTAATTTGAACACTCCACATTGTCTTTATTGACTTCCTAGATCAATGCAACTTTGTAGTTAACTCTTATGCATGCAAATCATTGCAATTTGAAGGATTTTAGTGGTTTAAGCTTTAATTCACTTACCAAATCTTTCTCTTTATAAAACTTTTGTGTTAGAACTTCCAAGTCACCATTCACACAATCATTCTCAGTAGCTAAAGCTCTCTTTTCACACCTTCCATTTTCTACCATTTCAACATGAGGAAAGCTCCTAGTGTTAACTCATCTACTAAAGGACCTCCTAAGAAAATTGCTCGGGTGTTCATGGAATCTCTTCAACTGAATCATCACCCGTGAAAGCCTCAAACACTAGAAGTCCCTCACAACCAATCAAACCAATTCCCAAAAGGATTGTTCCCACAAGACAACCCTTGCAGAACACTACTATACCTCCTAAACCAAACACCCCTACTTCCACTAAACCATCACCTCTAGTACCTAGAGCTATTTCTTTCACCACTCCACTCTCATCCCCATACTTTTATTACTTAGAGGACTTGCCACCTAGGCCATCTCATCCACCACCATTGCCAACACTTTCCTCAATTGAGAAAATGGTGCCACAACAACCACCTCACCAAAACTTTGGTGTTGAAACAATACTAGCACCCGTATCTTTTTCTCCATCACCCTCAAATGGTCCATTTTGGATTACGAGGAATCATCAAAATCAACAACCCGGTCACATGGAAGTAGACACTTCTCTACCGCCACCATCAACACATATTGCATCACCTTCACCCTTAGTTGAACCCCCTCCAACCTCATCAAATGTGCCTCCACAAATCCCTCAATCTTTTGTGGAACATCCACCTTCCTCATCAAATCTTCCACCTCAAACCGCTCCATTCCTACCACCATCATTCTCTAGCCATGGCAATGATTGCTTTCATTGTCAACATGTTGAAGGAATAGTCCATGAAGTACATGACAAATTACATTTCAAGTTCTATCACCTTCTCGAACGTTTTGATGAGGTCAACAAATCAACTCGTCCTTAGAACTTAGGAATTCAAGCACAAGGGTGCTCTTGTCTAGTCTTAGGAAAAACTTAGAATCGTTATAAAATGTACTACATGTTTGTATCATTATCTTAGTTTTAGAAATATGTGTACCATTTCTCATGTTTTATTGAATGAAACTACATGTTGTATACTATATAGTTATGAGAATATGTTTGGTGCTATAATACATAACTCATTTGGATGTTAACATCACTTTTTACATCTACATTGTTGTCAAAAGAATGCAGGTACACGGTTCCTTTAATTTTGCCTAGACGGATCCCTCACAGGAAGGATTTGTGGGATCCATGCAACAGAAACATATTTCCTTACTAATATGAATCTCATTTGAAGGAAATTATGCAATATATACTTGTTTTCTAACCTTTGTTTTGTAGATTATCAAAATACACATGAAGACTTTGACACCCTCAACAAGGGGGAGCTTTTCGTCAAAGAAAAACATTGCAAAAACACTTGTAATACATTCACTTAGGTTTTCTATACTACTTGACGTCCTCCTCAAAAGGGAGCACTCGTCAAGGGGGAGCATTTTGTCAAAGACGAAACCATTGAAAAAATAATTGCAATACACTTGTTTAGCTTTCCAATTACTTGACGCCCTCAACAAAGGAAGCACCCATCAAGGGGAAGCTAAGACGAGAGTATTTCTCTAATCTTACTACTTATTTTCTTATTTTGTTACTTTTCACACGTTTTTCTCAAGACAATGTGTTAGTTTCTTTTCGATGCTCTTTTTGTTTCAACAAAAAGGGGAGAAGAGAGTAAAAACTCCAATTCAAATGTTTTACAAATTTTATTTTATTCTTAAAATAATCTAATGTTTTGTCATCAACAAAAAGGAGGAGATTGTTAATACAAATAAGCCATAAAAACGTTTATTTATATTTTACGATCTTCTAATGTTTTGTCAATAACAAAGGTAAAATCATTTTAATGAAACAAATAAAATACGTAAAAGGTTCAAGCCAATAGTTTACTAACACACTTTTACTAAACATATTAAAACCATATCAAAATATGTTTAGTAAATAAGTTATATAAACACTACACAAGTAATATTGTTTATATCTTATAGAAATGTATACGTATAACAACTAGTGTTTACATAATATAGAAATGTACATATATACTTTGTATATATATTGTAATGGGTAAAGTTATGGGTAAAAACCAAAGTCCATGATCCATAGATTAAGTACAATGAATGTTGTTGAGTAAAAACCAAAGTCCATAACCCATACCCATGGAGCATGATCCATAACTCATGACTCATTGCATGACATCATGCATGAAGTCATGTTGGATATTATCCATGATTATGACCCAAAGTCCATGACCCATGACCCAAGATCTATAACCCAATGACTAGGTACATTGCATCTTGTTGGGTATCAATAACCCATTACCCATAACCCATGGTTCATAACACATAACTCGGTTTGCAACCCGAAATCTGAACTAAAATGACCCACTAGCCAGATCCCTCTGGGGAGGGATCCGTGGGAACCGTGGGACAGTAGACAAGTTTTCGTCTATAAATAGTGAGCCATTTCTCTCTTGCTCACTACCATTTCACATATACTCTCTTCCAGTGTTCTAACATCCCTAACCTCTGATCCAAAGGATCATTCTATGTAATTTTATGTTTGTGTGATTCTCTAGGTTCCTCTTAAAGGCGAGATCACCACCTCTTGAAGACGTGGAAGCTCAAGGTCATGAGTTGCTAAGCTTCGTCATCATCAAGACCACTGAAGTGTATCTTGTTGATAGTTCTTTCCTCCCTTCATAGAAGTGTTGTGTTGAAGGCATTTGTGAAAGGTGCCGAAGGGTCGTGTCGAAGGCATTGGTGAAAGGTTCCAAGGGTGTACATTCGATATGGTGCATCAATGTACAAGTTAGATAGTTTGGGTTAAAGGATATTGATATCCTTCTAGTTTTGTAACAAGGAGTGTGTCTCCTTTGGGATAGTTATGTTGTGGTGTAGTGTTGGGTAGTAGTTCCTCCTTTGTAATGGAACTCGGTATCTTGCCTTGTACCGGATATAGTGTAGGCGACGTTGTGATAGGTTTGGTTCTACCTCGTGGAAGAACCCGGTGTCTAGCCTTGTACCGGATAAAGAGTAGGCGACGTTGTGAAGTCTTCTCCGCCACATTAAGGAGCTTGTCTTTGTGTAGTGCTTACGAACTCTCGAGTGGGGTACTCGGGGAGTGGAGTAGGGCTAGGAAGGTGTTCTTGTAGCCGAACCACTATAAATACTCGTGTTGTGGTTTTGTGTTCCTTTACTCTTTATCTTTACTTTATTTACTTATATGCTTATCTATCATTATCCAACACACACATTAAATAGACTGGCATAAGTAGGTCTAAATACTTTAAAACAAAGTTTTAATCAGTTAAACTATTCAACCCTCCTTCTAGTTTTCCACAGGTAGGATAAGACACAGGAAATAATGAGTGTAAAATGAAAAATAACAAAATAAATAGTCCTAACCTATAACCAAGTTTTCACCGCCCACCGTCCATCCAAAGTTCAAGCTTCAAGATAAAGAAACCAGAACATGATGTATCAAGTAAATGTGCCATTAGCAAACGTCATGATGGGCACATCACCTGTTCTTCAAACTGTTGGTGTAATTGTCACCAACTCAAATCTTCAAATATGACCGAGGTGGCCTCCTCGATGCTAATATCTATTAAGCTCATAGTGCTTATACATTGCACTTAATAACATAACTAATAAACAATAAACATTTTTTTCTATTACAAATAAAAACATAAACATTCCCCTACTTGAGATGAACATAAATGAAGAATATGGGGTGTCTTCGATGATCTTCAGATTTAGGTCTTTCACGAAAGCGTGATTCTCGAACCTCTCTACTTAAACCTCGAACTTGGGAAAACAGTGACTTCCCGACCATAAATTAAGACTACACACTAGGCTAAGGCGATTGGGTATAACGAAACAAACATAATAAGGGTATGAAGAAATGAAAGGAATGGATCTGAAGGGTGTATCTAGGGGTATCTTACACTAAAGGTGAGTGCAACAAAAGGGTTTAACATGGGTATCGAATAGTGGAGGTGACTAATCGACAGACACACATAAATAGACTATTTGGGTGATAATTCTAAAATATTGCCTTCTCAAATTGATTATTCCTTATATATCAAGCTAACTCGAAACCTCGTGTATGGTCTCGAAATGCTGCAAAGGCCAAGTTCTAAAGTTTACAAGCTACCGGCACACTCATAATTTGGTGGATTTGCGTAAATAAATGGAAACGGATAAGGCTAATCTCACCATGGAATATCAAAGGTTATAGTGTGCTCGGCTAAGGTCTAATCTAGTTAGGTTAAGAAAAACATGTCAAAATTTTAAAAATGGCATAATTTTTCAAAATAAACTAGAAAAACCAGGGCTAATGAGTTCAAGTAGTAATTATGCTCCCGTCCCCCCACTTGAGATGTACAAACTCCCTTTTGTACTAAACATTAAATAAAGGTGAAGAGAAAGCATAATTGGAGTGAGAACTTCCCTTAAATTTGCTCCTAAAAAGAGAAGGCCCATGAAGAAAATCGTGCCTTTGTTAAGTATCCATGAGCAATCTTCGATCCCTGAAATCACAACTAACCAACAAGCATAATTCTAAAAATAAAAAGAAAAAAAATTAAAAAAACAAACCTAAGTCACTTTCGAAGGAATCACGATTGCATTTAGCATATGTAACAAGCCTTTTAAACCACTTGGTGTCCAAAGTGGACGAGTGTAGTATCGTGAGGGCTTACAGCGAACATACCCACAAAGTTCATTTCAAACTAATACAAGACTATCGTGCTAATATTTAAGAATTAAAATTGAACTGCAGGATGAATTACAGTGTAACCACAAGAATGAGTTGTTGGTTTGAACCTGGAAATCCTCTATAGAAGACTGCTACGGCGTAACGATGGAAGGAAGTTACGTCATAACTGGTTGAAACCTGGAGTGCTACTATTGAAGGATGGTTACGATGTAACCATTGGAAAAGTTACGCCGTAACTTGCTAATCGGGACAAAATCCATCTTCCTGTTAAATGCCAATCATTTTAACTACAATTCGTGCAAAAATGTTACAAGCACAAAACCCAACAATAAAAATGAAAAGAAAACAAAAGGGAAAGGGATAATTCGGGTTGTTTCCCGAAAGAGCACGTTCCTTTATTAACGAGTCTTTAAGTTAGACTCAAAGTCATGGGGCTTTGTGTCAACCACCACCAGAAGTGGTGCTCAATAAACTTTTTGTCATGCTGCCATTATTCCTAGTTTCTCCTCATTTCAGATAGCAATCAATCATGCATTCGATAAAATATTTTTTTCTGATAGTATTGCCGACGCTAGAGGTACCAAACTTATGCGCAAGCCATTCGTTGAATGATAAACACTACTTTTTGTATTCGTCGTCTTCAACCATCATACCTTGAGAATCATTTTTACAAGAGATATTATTCTCAATTGAACCTTCATCAACGAACTCCTTTTGCTGAAAGCGATATTCGTCGTAATCGAGCTTGAGCCTTTTGATCTGACCTGCGTTAACATTAGCGTCCCTAAATATAATTTTATACCAATCTTGGAAAGATAGATTTCCAAACTTGATATCATGTCTTTCAATCTCATGGGGGCATGTCCATTCAATTTCTTCTATTTTTTCATTACCACCCCAGTTACAATAGTCGCGAAATGGATCACACTTGGGACATGCTTGCGTAGATTCATCTTGCACAACCACTATCGGAATGCAATAATGTTTGTTAAGATCCGAAGCTTCTTCTACATTCTCGACCTGATCAGCTTCCCCCTGTTCCTGCTTACAACTATCAACATCTTTTTTATAATTGTTAGACCTTATCTCTTTGCATAAAGGTGAATCAATTAAGAGCATATTGACATTACTATCGAAGGGGTATGAAGGCTTATAGGGCATTTTAACAACGTAATTTTTTTTTTGAAAATTCAGGATGAGGGTTTAATTGTTCAGTCATATCAAAAGTAATTCGTTCCCCCTATTTCTAAAGAAATTTGCTTTTCAAAAACTTTTATATGAGCGCGACAAGTTTCTAAAAAGGGTCTCCCAACAATTAAGTTATTATGCTCCCGTTCGCCAATGTCTATAACCACAAAATCGGTGGGAAAAATGAATTTACCAATTTTAAGTAAAACGTTATCAACAACCCCCCGAGGTACCGTCTTAGCAGTATCAGCCATTTCAATCATCATTGTTGTTTTTTTAGATTGGTCAGTTTTAAAATATCAACCAATAAAGTAGAAATAAGATTAACCCCAGCTCCTAAATCAGCTAAAGCGGGAATCTTAAGGTTACCAATGGTACAGGGCAATAGAAAGCTTCCTTGATAAATCTCCTTTTCAGGAAGTTGTGATGAGTGTGTAAATACTCATCATTTTTGGTCAAATCTGAACTGCAAAACGTTTAAAAATGCTCAGTAATGCATCAAAATACTGAAAATATTCCAAAATTGCATTTTATATGTTTCAGATGCAAAATGTTCAAAATCGATGAAAATGAGCTAAGTTTGCATAATTGGCGATTTCAGTCCCCAAGTTTCAAAAATTGTCAGAAATAGTCCCTGAGCACATAATTTCAAAAGAAAATCACCAAAGGTCCTTTTAAAATCATAACTTGTCAAAATTAGTCCTTTGGTGAAAAATATCAAAAGTTTTGAGAAATTACAAAATTGGTCCTTCAAGTTTCAAATTTGGCAAAAATGGTCCTTGGAATTTTGAAAATGTCAAGTTTGGTCCTTATACTATTGTAGCTTGTCACTTTTAGTCCCTTGGAGCAACTTTGCATAATTGGCAGCATTGGTCCCTTAATTTTCAGAAATTGCACAAATAGTCCTTGGTTATTAAACCTTTAAAACCTTGGCCCTTGTCATAACTCATTAGTGACCCCTGCCATCACCATTTGGACCCTTCATTTTGACCTCCCCCTTATTATATTAAGCCTCAGTCAAATCCTGGTCAAAACAAAACACCCCGCGCCCTTTTTTTCTTCCTTCCCCACTTGCAAATCCCTGCAACACACAATCCTCCATCACCTTATCCCTTCCTTGTTCCCCCCACCTCCACACAACTACAAAATGCATTTAATGCACCCTTTCCCCCCTCACTCAACCTCCAACTGGTATATAACCATTTCCCGCCAAAAACCAATCAAACGGCCAAATGTGGTTTAAGCTCATCCAATGGTCCAAAAAGATGGTGGGATCAAGTCAGAAACAAGTGAGGAGAAGTTTGGAATATAAAAAGAAGAAAGAGGAGAAGAGTAGAGGGGGTAGTTAGTTTTTTTAGTTTTTCTTAATGTCATTTTTAAATTAATGTTTTAGTTTAAGTCTAAATGTTGTAGTTTCAGCTTTTATGTATCACAATTAAGTTAACACACCTTTGTAATGTGCTTTTAATTATCAATCCAACTTTTTATATAAATTCCAAGTTTATTGTTCCTTTGGAAATATTCATTTCAAATTTGATGTCCAAGCTTCTAATAAGCTCATGTTAAAATCAAATAAGCTCATTTAAGCTTATTATAGTCTTTGGTATGCCTGCTAATCAGTTTTAAGCAATTTTGTTACATGGTCAACAAAAGTCAACTGTGAGCTCTAATGGAATTGGAAAGGGTTTGGGGTGTTGCAGATCCTTGATTTGGGTTGGAATAGTTTCATTTAGTGTAGGATTGGGTTTGGTTTTAGCCTGCATACCAGCTGGACACATGTGAGTGATTATCTCAGTCTCATTTTCTATCCAGTTTACTTATCATGCTTATATCTGTTCTTATAGTCTAGACTAGTTTTAACCTGTTAATATAGTTGTATTATGGTCATGTAAACTCAGTTTGATCAATTGTACTAGTTGGTCCAGTGTTTAGCTCAAATAAAATTGCATATCAGTTGGAAATAGGGTGTTTGGATCAGCTGAATTAATTGTCTTAGAGGTGTATTCAGTGATTAAGATTTGTTAGTTTAGGTTTGTTTAGCTCATTTGAGCTCTTTGCAGTCATAAACTTGTGCCTACACAGGCTCAAAGTCAAACTCCCATTTATTTGTCTTAGTTGTTTAACTGTTGAGGTTTTGGAGAAGTAAAAACTTATTTTGTGTTCATAATTCATAAATACAACTTGCAGTAGTCTCATTCCACCTTATTACATCAATCTAAGTCTTTAAAATCAGTTGCAAAGTTCATAGAAGTCAAACCTTTCAAATCTTTCAAAAAGTCAAAATTGCAAAATCCAGTTTGAGCCCAAATAGGGTGATTTTTCTTGGACTCATTTCTGAGTCAATTTCAGTGAAAATTGTGGTTTTAAAATCTTCACTTGGTCTAATTCCTTATTACCATTTTTCTAGATTTTTACAAATTTTTCATAAGCTCCATATCAGCTTATCAATATGGGTGCAAATACCACGTGCACTCGGCGAGTGCACTTGCGGGGATATCTGATTCTTGCAGAGCTTGCACTGTGCTCATAAAAGCTTATCTAGGTCTAAGCCTTGGTTCATAGATAGCCACCCAGGTCTAGCTTAGGATCCAGCTTTTAGTTTTTAGTTTCCAGCTTATTCAAGTGCTTATTCTTCTGCTTGAAAGTGGCCTACATGTTTTGCACATAAGCTCACATCATTAAATCTTTGTAACTTGCAATCCAGAGGTTATGGTTTGTTGTTTTTAGTTGCTTTAGAGTTCTTTTAGCTTATTCAAGCTCTTATCAATGGGTGGCCTTGGTGCTCATTAGCTTATTCAAGTGCTTATTTCTAAGCACTTGTGCCTACAGATTGCATTATCCTACACACAAACCTACTGTTTTCCATTTTCCTAGATTCCTCATATTATTTTAAGCTTATCTTGAATTTTTCAGATTTTTCTAAGTTAGTTTGCTATTTTTCTTGATTTAAATTAGTTTTTAAGCATTTTTAATTAGTATTTAATACAATTAATTAAGAAAAGTTCCAAAAAAATAATTTTTCAATTTTCTTAAGTTAAGATAAATATAAAAAGACAAAAAAATATTTTTCTAGATTTTTCTTAGTTAAATTTGTATTTTTAAACAATTTAATTAGTTTTTAATAGTTTTTAATTCATAGAAAATAGAAAAATAATCAGAAAAATACAAAAATAGTTTTGAAAATTCTCTTTTGATATTTTAGATTTTTCCAAGTCAAAATTTTATTTTTCTAGCTTTATTTCATATTTTCTTGTATTTTAGGTTAATATTTAATAGTTAAAATTAGTTTTTAATTAATAATAATTAATTAAATAGTTATAAAAATAATTTTCTTTTTCCATAAATTTAATTTTATCTTTAGGTTTGTAAAAATGTCATTTTCATATTTTTAGGTCTTTTATTTCTTAGATCTCACTTTTTATTTTGTACGTTCACGTAATTTTATTTAAACGTAAGTTTTAAGTTTTAAACGTTCATCAATTTTAAAAATAGTGATAGCGTTTATTTAATATTTTTTATCTTTTTAATTCTCTTTAATTTGCATTTAAACCGTTGTAATTTATAGACTTCTTCTGTAGTTATAATAATCACAATCCCTCTTTTCCGTTCAAATCTCTCGTCATCTATCGTTTGGTGATTCTTCGCATAGCTCATTGGGACATAACGACCCGGGAAACACTATACTCTCCAGATCTTCATTGCATTCGTGTCTGAGCCGTTTTAAGTTTCTTACGGTCGGCCATTCACAAGTGGCCGGTTTGTGTGAGAAAACTTGACGGTTTGGAGCGGATCAAATTTTGGCGCCCATTTCTTGGAGGCTTTAGCGTTCTAAACCTTTTTGAACCCATTCTTGCACATATACCATCTTTTGTAAAAAGTTTTTTGTAAAGTTATCGAAAAAATCCAAAAGTTCATTAACACTTTTCCGAAGTGTTAACAACACAAAAATATTTTCATTCTTTGTTTTATGCATGTTTTTCAAAAATCCAAAAAATCCATCCTTTATCTTCAAATCTGTTTAATTCTCCATTCCTTTATCCTCTAATCCGTTTAATTCTTCATCTCTTATCCCTCTTATCCGTTTAATTCTTTATGTCATGGTTTTCGACATGTTCGTGGTGTGGAGATCCATTTAACGGTGGAAATATGCGTGATGTACCAATGTGAGTTTCGGAGACAAATGTGTCGGTAATCCCGATCCCATTTCTAATAATGAAACACCCGATTTTTCCTACCTACCTCCACATTAATCTGAATCCTACTCATGAGAGTTTTGTGGGAATGATTCTCATTACGGTTTTGATTGTCCACCACGGGTCCTTGTCTATGAGCGAGAACCATGTTACGATCGAGAACTTTGGTGAAAGTTATTTTCCCAATTATCTCTGTTGTGAGAACTGCGGGGGTCCTCATGCGACTTTTGAATGTCAACCGATGAATCAAAATTTTCACAATTCCAATTCTCCGGTTTGACAATTTCCAACCCCACATTCCTTCATTCATCAATATCCTCATGATAAAACTATTGGAGAGTTACTGAGAGGAAGCGGCTAATCCTAGTAATCGGAGACTTCCGAGCCTTCACAGCATTTCAATGATTCACGAGTGTAATCTTCCACAAAGTTCGAAGAAATACGCATTCGAAAGCAACTACAAATGAAAAGAATGGTATGTAAGCTTCAGCTGATGAATATAAGAATCCGATATGATGACGATGATGATGAGGATACTATTCAAATGAGGGAATATTATGAGGACGACGAGGAGAGTGTTATTCTTTTGAAAAATATCATTTCTCAACTCTCTCAGTCTATTGCTATCACACCTATCTTACCTATTATTGCTTCCAAAGACTCTCATAATGGAGGATGATCATCTCGACACTATTTCGGAACGGAATCATCAAGTGTTGAGGATCTTGTCCCAATCCCAAGTGAGTCTAAGGATATATCCGATAGTGATTGTGATTTGCCTTTTTGTGATTCTCTTGACATTTGAGGAGTTACCGGGATTTTCTCAAATCCTCTTTTGAATTTAATAATGACTACACTTTTGGAAAGTAAATCCTCTTTTTGATGAAATGTCCGAGGCCGATCGAGAGACCATCGGAAGTGGTGGAAATTGCTAGCTCTAGAGCACACCACTTGTCCCACCTCTGTATTCTAACTTATCTCTTCCATCATGTGATGACGATTCTATCCTCACTAATGAGATTCATGATCCAAAAATCATGAATTCCCCTTCTGATAATGAGGAGTTAGTCATGATTTTTATCATGATTTTCTTTCTTTTCTTCACATATGGTGTGACTTCTCATTCCCTTTTCTCCTTAGGGAATGAGGACACTATTTTGATCCGGCATTTTCATTTATCATTTTGAGCGGTTCTATCTATATATCTCATCGGTGTGGAACTTTCACGTGCTTCAAATGTTTGTACAAACATCTTGAATGAAAGTCCGATGGAGATTGTTTCTTCCACTTTGCTTCCCCATGAACAAATTAATGCGGGGTTGAGTCAAGCTAGCGACTCGGTAATCAAAAACAAGCAGTACACCATATGGGTTTTCACCCATATTTTGTCTTCTTTCTCTTCTACCACCCTAGTGTGGGGAGTTGCCCCCACTATATATATAAAAAACCTTTCAAATAATGGCGTAGTATTTCCTTTTACGTTCTTTGTTTCGCATAACCCAGGTACTTTGAATATTGAGGGCAATATTCATTTCTAGTGTGGGGGGGAATTCTCACGAATTTTGTCATATAATTATACCACACAATTCCCCCATTTTTGGCCAAAATTTTTTTTTGGAGTAAGTGTTTTGCACTTACTCGACTTATGGTTATCAGTCCGCCATGTCTAATAAACAAAAGGATTGGCTAATCCAGAGCAAACGGCTCTTGGTAAAGATATCTCAAATCCATTGACGGCTTGCAATTTGCCCAAAATTGTATGGTATTCAACTCACCATATCCTTAAAAGTGAAGAGTTGGCTAGCCCGCAAGTTTATGGCTTGTGGTAAAGGCAGTGGAAAAACCATAATTGGTAATCGACTCACCAAAGATAATTATGATAATTTATCTAAGAGTTGGCTAGTCCAGAAGCAAGCGGCTTCTGGTAAAGACAAATCAAATCCGTTGGAAGCTGGTGGTTTGCTCAAAATCACATGGTTATCGGTGTACCATGGTTCTTACTTGAACTAAAACATTTGGCTACTCGAGAAGTAATGGCTTTTGGTAAAGAGATGAAATCCATTAAGTTTTTCTCAAAAAAATTGCTAGGGACTAGCAATAGTTTAGTGTGGGGGATTGATGAGTGTGTAAATACTCATCATTTTGGTCAATCACGAGCAAACGTTTAAAATGCTCAAAAATACATCAAAATACTGAAAATATTCCAAAATTGCATTTTATATGTTTCAGATGCAAAATGTTCAAAATCGGAAAAAAGCTAAGTTTGCATAAATGGCAGTTTCAGTCCCCCAAGTTTCAAAAATTGTCAGAAATAGTCCCTGAGCACATAATTTCAAAAGAAAATCACCAAAGGTCCTTTTAAAATCATAACTTGTCAAAATTAGTCCTTTGGTGAAAAATATCAAAAGTTTTGAGAAATTACAAAATTGGTCCTTCAAGTTTCAAATTTGGCAAAAATGGTCCTTGGAATTTTGAAAATGTCAAGTTTGGTCCTTATACTATTGTAGCTTGTCACTTTTAGTCCCTTGGAGCAACTTTGCATAATTGGCAGCATTGGTCCCTTAATTTTCAGAAATTGCACAAATAGTCCTTGTCATTAAACCTTTAAAACCTTGGCCCTTGTCATAACTCATTAGTGACCCCTGCCATCACCATTTGGACCCTTCATTTTGACCTCCCCCTTATATATTAAGCCTCGGTCAAATCTGGTAAAACAAAACACCCTAGCGCCCTTTTCTTCTTCCCTCACTGCAAATCCGCAACACACAATCCTCCATCACCTTATCCCTTCCTTGTTCCCCCCCTCCACCACAACTACAAAATGCATTTAATACCACTTTTCCCCCCCTCACTCAACCTCAAGCTGGTATATAACCATTTCAGCCAAAAACCAATCAACGGCCAAATGTGGTTTCATCCAATAATGGTCCAAAAAGATGGGTTGGATCAAATCGAGAAACAAGTGAGGAGAAGTTTGGAATATAAAAAAAGAAAGAGGAGAAGAGTAGAGGGGGGTAGTTAGTTTTTAGTTTTTCTTAATGTCATTTTAAATTAATGTTTAGTTTAAGTCTAAATGTGTTGTAGTTTGACTTTTATGTATCACAATTAAGTTAACACACCTTGTAATGTGCTTTTTAATATCAATCCAACTTTTTATATAAATTCCAAGTTTATTGTTCCTTTGTGGAAATATTAGGTTTCAAATTTGATGTCCAAGCTTCTAATAAGCTCATGTTAAAATCAAATAAGCTCATTTAAGCTTATTATAGTCTTTGGTATGCTGCTAATCGGTTTTAAGCAATTTTGTTACATGGTCAACAAAGTCAAGCTGTGGCTCTAATGGAATTGGAAAGGGTTTGGGGTGTTGCAGATCCTTGATTTGGGTTGGAATAGTTTCATTTAGTGTAGGATTGGGTTTGGTTTTAGCTGCATACAATTTGGACACATGTGAGTGATTATCTCAGTCTCATTTTCTATCCAGTTTACTTATCATGCTTATATCTGTTCTTATAGTCTAGACTAGTTTTAACCTGTTAATATAGTTGTATTATGGTCATGTAAACTCAGTTTGATCAATTGTACTAGTTGGTCCAGTGTTTAGCTCAAATAAAATTGCATATCAGTTGGAAATAGGGTGTTTGGATCAGCTGCATTAATTGTCTTAGAGGTGTATTCAGTGATTAAGATTTGTTAGTTTAGGTTTGTTTAGCTCATTTGAGCTCTTTGCGATCATAAACTTGTGCCTACAAGGCTTTCAGTCAAACTCCCATTTATTTGTCTTAGTTGTTTAACTGTTGAGGTTTTGGAGAAGTAAAAACTTATTTTGTGTTCATCATTCATAAATACAACTTGCAGTAGTCTCACTCCACCTTATTACATCAATCTAAGTCTTTAAAATCAGTTGCAAAGTTCATAGAAGTCAAACCTTTCAAATCTTTCAAAAAGTCAAAATTGCAAAATCCAGTTTGAGCCCAAATAGGGTGATTTTTCTTGGACTCATTTCGAGTCAATTTCGGTGAAAATTGTGGTTTTAAAATCTTCACTTGGTCTAATTCCTTATTACCATTTTTCTAGATTTTTACAAATTTTTCATAAGCTCCATATCAGCTTATCAATATGGGTGCAAATACCACATAACTGACTTCGGCATACGAAGATGCACAGGGATTATGCAGTTCTTGCAGAGCTTGCACTGGGCTCATAAAAGCTTATCTAGGTCTGAGCCTTGGTTCATAGATAGCCACCCAGGTCTAGCTTAGGATCCGACTTTTAGTTTTAGTTTCCGACTTATTCAAGTGCTTATATCTTACTTTGCGAAAGTGGCCCTCACATCTGTTTTTGCACATAAGCTCACATCATTAAATCTTTGTAACTTGCAATCCAGAGGTTATGGTTTGTTGTTTTTAGTTGCTTTAGAGTTCTTTTAGCTTATTCAAGCTTGTCGATGGGTGGCCCTTGGTGCTCATTAGCTTATTCCAAGTGCTTATTTCTAAGCACTTGTGCCTACAGTTGCATTATCCTACACAAAACCTACTGTTTTTCCATTTTTCCTAGATTCCTCATATTATTTTAAGCTTATCTTGAATTTTTCAGATTTTTCTAAGTTAGTTTGCTATTTTTCTTGATTTAAATTAGTTTTTAAGCATTTTTAATTAGTATTTAATACAATTAATTAAGAAAAGTTCCAAAAAAATAATTTTTCAATTTTCTTAAGTTAATATAAATATAAAAAGACAAAAAAATATTTTTCTAGATTTTTCTTAGTTAAATTTGTATTTTTAAACAATTTAATTAGTTTTTAATAGTTTTTAATTCATAGAAAATAGAAAAATAATCAGAAAAATACAAAAATAGTTTTGAAAATTCTCTTTTGATATTTTAGATTTTTCCAAGTCAAAATTTTATTTTTCTAGCTTTATTTCATATTTTCTTGTATTTTAGGTTAATATTTAATAGTTAAAATTAGTTTTAATTATTAATAATTAATTAAATAGTTATAAAATAATTTTCTTTTTTCTATAAATTTACTTTTATCTTTAGGTTTGTAAAAATGTCATTTTCATATTTTTAGGTCTTTTATTTCTTAGATCTCACTTTTTATTTTGTGCGTTTACGTAATTTTATTTAAACGTAAGTTTTAAGTTTTAAACGTTCATCAATTTTAAAAATAGTGATAGCGTTTATTTAATATTTTTTATCTTTTTAATTCTCTTTAATTTGCATTTAAGCCGTTGTAATTTATAGACTTCTTCTGTAGTTATAATAATCACAATCCCTTTTGTTCAAATCTCTCGATCACTATATGTATGGTGATTCTTAGCATAGCTTCATTTGGGACATAACGACCGGGGAAACACTATACTCCCAGGATCTTCATTGCATTCGTTATGCGAGCGTTTTAAGTTTCTTCACGATTAGGCCATTCACAAGTGTCGGTTTGTGTGAGAAAACTTGACGGTTTGGAGCGGATCAAGTTGCATGGCAAACCTTTGTCATTTTCAGATCTGTCATCTTCTTTCAGATAATTAATCCCACAAAGGTCATTTGTGATTGCCGAAGTATTATGCTCTTCTTCATTCTCATCTTGTGCAAATACGGCCTTGCATGCAATAGCTTCATCTCCGCTAGCTTTGAAATCTTTAGCAAGTTGCCCAATTTTAGTCTCTAAGTTCTTGATCGCGGCATCTTGGTTTTGCAAGTTCGTATTCGTATCCTTTTTCACCTTGATCATCCACTCCTTGAACCTGTTATTTTTTTAGCAGATTATTCGATATGCTTATGAACCAACTCATCAAGACTGGGCCTAGGAGGTCTGTTGTCAATCCTTGTGTAATACCCTGGTGGTCCCTCACGGTATTTAGCTCCATTACCCCCATATCCTCGAAATGGCCTACTATCGCCATATTTCACTTCATCAACTCTCTTGACTTCTTCTTTAAGCGAACATTCTTTGGTAAGGTGAGCGTCATTGCAAGTATCGCAACCAACTTGTATAGCATGCACATTTTCCTTAAGCTTTTTCATATCCCTACCAAGACTCTCAAGCTTATTAGTTATGGCTGCAATGTCGTCCATATTTCCGCTTATGCTTCTACTGCTTCCTGCGTTATGTCATTTATGAGAGTGGTCAGCCATTTTTTGAATAGCTTCCAAAGCTCGAATAGGAGTCATCCCAGGAATCGGCCCCTGAGAGTCAAGCATCTTCCTTGAGGAGATGTTTATACCTTTGTAGAAGACATTTACCTTTTGTTGGCTATTGAGGTCATGAGTAGCGCATTTGTAAAGGAGATCGTTGTATCTTCCCAAGCTTGGTACAACGTCTCATCACCTTCCTGCTTGAAGTTATGGATCTCCTCGAGTTGTTTTGCCGTCTTTGAAGGAGGACAAAATCTTTGGATGAAATACCTTTTGAGGAGAGCCCATGTATTAACCGCCCTGGCAGGCAATCTGTCGATCCATCTTTTAGTAACTCCAGTGAGTGTAAAAGGGAACACACGGAGCATGACAGCATCATTCGAGACTCTTGGGAATTTAAATAGGCTAACAATATACTCCACATTATCCACATGTTCGTAAGCATCATCGATAATGCTTCCAGAAAAGGGATTTGCTCGTAGCTCTCTCATGAATTGTGTCTTAATCTCGAACTGTATATCAGCATCAATAGCTGGCCTAACAACTCCTCAAGAGTGAGGTTATCGATGTCACAACTACCATGGTACCTGAAACTTAAAGAAAATTATGAGAAAACAGAAATTAAACAAAAAAATAAATAAAAGACTTAACGAAAACCCTAATATAGCTCCCCGACAGCGGCGCCAAAATTCTGATGCAGGTTTTCCGACCAGGATTTAATATTTCTAAGTCTCGTCTACCTAAGCTCTACCTATTGCACTAATGAGCAGTGAACCCGATTGTGCATAGTATAGAAGGTGGTAAAGCCGAGGTCGTTCCCAAGAGCTATGTAGATGATGATCCTATTAAGTCTAAGTGTCATTATTTTAAAAGGTTTTAAGGTTGAAATGGTTAATTAAACTAAAGATAAGAAATGAAATGCGCAAATTAAATTAAGGTAGTGAACAGTGGTGAGAAAGTGTGTTAACCTAATTATTCATCCTATCATGTAATTTCTATGTTTTCTAATTACTTCCAATTGATTCAAGTGGGGGTTTAAGTTGCTATGACAACATTTGGTCAATTCGTCATAACCTATCAACAAAGGTTCCTACCCGACATCAAAGGCATACCCTTTGGTGAGTCAAGGGTCTCAAGCAACCTAAGCCAAGTCATTAAGTACCCTACATGCAAGATTCAAAATAATGTGTGCCCGGGCGCTAGCATCTTAGACACACATCCCTAACTTCTTAAATTCATCCATCTGAACGGTGATCCTTTGGTCAATTCGCACAAGAGGGAAAGGTAGTCTTTTGGTCAGTTCTTACCAGCCCCTTCTGTACCTACTTACTTAGGGTCAGTTGGTCAATTCTCCTAAGCAATTAGATATGACCACACTTCAAAACTACTAAAGCTAGGGTAACTACCATCGAACTATGCATGCATACACTAGAAACAATTATAGAAGCATGAAAACACAAACAATACAATCAAGGAATCATAACTAGGCTAGCACCAAGGGTGCTTAGCCGATCATATTAAAATACACAAAAGATTCAATGTTTAACATAATGAAAGACGTGAATTAAAGTGAAAGATAATAGTAATCGCTAAAGCTTATCAATATTGTGTGATTCTTCCCTTGGATATGGCTCCGTATGCTTGGTATGATCTGCCCTTGGAACCCTCTTCACGTTCTCTGCCTTTTGTGTTGTGAGTGAATGATGTAAAATGCGGAATTTACGGTTTGTATTTATAGGCCCGATCATAGTTGCGGCGTAACCAAAGTTGAGAGCTACGTTGTAACTTCAGTGTCTTCTAAACAGAAAGCTCACAGAGGTGACTACGGCGTAACCTTTGGAATAGTTACGTTGTAACAGTAGCTCCACTGTAATTTAGTAGAAAGCTACGTCGTACCTTTAGTATCTTCTAAACAGAAGGTTGTTACGTCGTAATGCATCAGAGGAGGTTACGGCGTAGTTGACGGAGGCGCGAAATTCTTCATGACCTAGATGGCTACATCGTAACTTAAGTTGAGAGTTATGCCGTAACTGCAGTTGAGTTGGTCTTCTGTGACAAAATCCGAGCTAGGGCGTAATTGAGAATATGAGTTACGCCGTAGCATCTTCATTAATAGCATACTAAGATAAAACCGTTAGGAAAATCTCCAAATCCGTGTCTCTAAGCTCCAATGCTCATAATTTACCTGGAAACGAAATATAAAGGAATAAGAGTATATATCCACATAAATGACATAAAATATGAGCATAAACGGGGGAAATTGACACTTAAAATTTTGGATTATTTGATGTTATCATAGGGGTATACTATGCACACTATTCGTATTGAATACGAGTGGGTACCTCAAAGATGCTCAAGTTGTAAGGTATTTTGTCACGTGTTTAATGAATTCCCTAAGAAACTTGTCATGGATGCTATTAAGAAAATGAAAGCGCCTAAGCAAGCTATTTTTGGGGTTCAGATTGGTTTGAAGAATAAGTTCACTTATCAGCATAAGGCACCAAGGAAACCGAAGGTAATTAATGATAAATATGATTATACGATTGCTTTGACTTCGAACTCGTTTGATGTATTAAGCTCTATGGTGGATTTGGATGTAGGAGGGTCGTAAAGGTTCGGCATTTGGTAGTCCAAGTATTACATCTCTGGCTGCAAGGATTAATGAACTATAAAGTCAAATGCTTGATGTGAAGCTTGTGCTACTGGGTAATGATGGGGAGCAACTAAAACCTTATAAATCAAAGCTTCCAATGCAAAGGAGACTATTGTGACATCGGTATGTGAACCTAGTACTACTATGGAAAAGCGAGGGGAAGATTCAGATAGTGATGAAGTCGGGGATATTGTTGATAACATGGCTCGATATATGGAGAACCCGAATCATGCTGGTGAAAGATCTAATAATGCAAGTCTCCTTGAGTATTAAGATTATGATGTTTACGAGTATGATGTTAATGACTTAACTGAGGAACAACTTGCTTTCTGTGACGTGTGGGACATCCGTATTCATGACAGAGTTAGGAAGTAGTTTCTTATTTTGTTGTTGACGTTTTATTTTGGTAGTTCATAAGATTGGCATGTCTCTCTTATGATAGTTTGTTTGTTTGAAGCACAATAGGTACGTTTGTTTGCCTGTTACGGTCTGAGATGTGGGATTCACCTTCATCCTACATACTTAATTTTCTTTTGGAGTAATACATTTACAGTGGTTTGTCTTCTTGTTTCAAGAATATGAAGTGTCTTGTTATGTTAGCTTTACCGTCTATGTAACGGCTGAGATATGGGACTTCAACCATATCCTTTGTACTTAAATATTTTTTTTGGAGTTGTATATTTATCGGGGAAACCCTTTACCCAAAAAAAACAACTTGCTTCTCTACTAGGTGTTTCAGTATTATTCTTCATACCGCTTATAATAGTACAATTCTTCTTAAAGCCAGGTTTATAAACCTGTTTAGTGGGCTTAAACTGAAATTTAAAACGCATATTAAAGCTACTAGTCGGTTTCTTTCCACAAATTCCACCATTACTCCAATTCAACTTCACACCACCAGAATGCACCTCCCCACGATGTATAGTCTTAATAGGAACCATTTTAGGGCAATGTTCCGAGTTATGTCCAAAAATATTTCAATTGACACATCGTGTAGGAGTCCATTCATATTCAATAGTTATTGTTTCATACATGTATCCGTTATTATCCAAATTTAAGAAAACAATAACCATTGATTTCAAAGTGTTTTCAACACTCACTTCAACCATAGTACGTGCATAGCTATTTTGTCCCCAAGATTTGTTGCACATAGTACTAGTAAATGAATCAAGCATTAACGGTTTAACAATCTTAGTTGCAATAGCACTAAGACCATCAACAGTAAATGCCGCCATTAGAACATCATGAAGTTTAACCCAAACCAAAACACGAGTTAACTCCTATTTTTCAAATTAGTAAAAGTAGTCCATCTTTTAAGAATTATCGATATGATTTATTTAATATTTTAACGGCATTTCTATTAGTAAGACTAGCAAAATGCTAGGAACATTAAGTTACATGCTAAAAGATAAGACGTTACAAAGATTACAAAACCACTCAATCCAACAACTCTTATGATATTCAGTTAGAAAACATAGCCGACATGGAGGCCAAGTAACCCTTTGCTGACAAATATGGTGTCAAAGGTTGAAGTCCCTCAAAAAAGGGTCAAAGCTAAACAAATCATGGTTGGATGAGGAGAGTGAAAAACGATGATTCGCGCAATCTAACACGGGAAAACTTGTCTAGATTAAATTTTGGCATAATGATAAGCAATAAGGACAACTTATTATGTATATAAACTTCCAAGTCGTGAACAACGACTCACTCTTACGATGAAAGTGGCGTAATATATTGTCTTAGGCAGTAAATGAGTAAGACAAGTATCATCCAATAAAAAAACCAAAAACGTATATTATATCTATGCTTTATGCTTATTCATCACTTTACGTGGATCACATAGGTCAACCCTGCTAAATTGTGTCAATTGTTTACGAGTAGTGGAGGATCATTTGGTTCTAATTAAAAGTAATTACAACTCATTAATATAAGGGATCCCTTAATATAATGATAGCATTAAGCTAACATACAAAGGCTATGTTTGGCAAAAGTAGCTGTGAGCAGTAGCAGTGAGCCATGAGCTTGATGAATAGTAGGCGTGAAGCTGGAAACGTGGAGCTTCTCACCGCTCACAGCTTCTTAAAGAAGCATTGGAAAAATGAGCTTTCCTAAAAAATAGCAAAGCTTACCGCTCCTTTGCCAAACATACACTAAAAATAAAAAAGCTCACTCCTCACCGCTCATCGTCCCAAAAAGCTCTAAAAAGCTCTGCGCCAAACATAGCCAAAACCACATGATGCCTAATACAGATTCCTTAACCTAACAATGTTCAAAACACTAGAATTGTTCATGCAAGTCGATCGCTGGCCGGCCTGGTGCCTTCATCATATAGCTATAGAGGCCTGTGATTTAGTTTCCCTATATTAAAGATGGAGTACTAATCTATAAATGTAGGTGACTTAATCTGTCGATGAAATGGTTAAATTGTAGAGTCTTCAAGGTACAAAGAAATCAATTCATGGGCATGTCTACATTGGTATTTTGATAAAACGAGTTACTACAGCGGAAGTGTCTTAGTGACGCTTACAAAGTGTCAATACATTTGAGTCGTTAACTAGTGACACATTTAGAAAAGTATTGGAGTTTTGTCATTTGTGACATATTTTTTAGTCAAAATCTATTGTCTCGCTTTCGTATCTACTCACCGCGGGATACACATTGACAATCCAAAGTATAGTTCTTTTACACTTTTGCTGACACTTAGTCATTTGACACAGGGTTACACTAATTGGCATGCAAGGTTTGCCTCTTTACACCCTATTTTGTATGGTTAAACCTTTTCTACATGCCAAGAGATCAATCTCCACATTTCATTTTTAATTGATCTAACGGCGGAGATTAATCTCAACAATTTTAAAACCCGCTTTCATCATTTTTTCAAATATTAATATTTTTCGAATCATTAATCGTTAAGCGGAAAAAAAAATATACCAGTACGTCGAGAATTTAATTATCTTTCTATATATAAACACTTTGATATACTTTCGGAAAAAAAATATTATTTTTCACGTTTTTTTGGGTTTTTTTTTTATTATTATTTTTTTTTACTGAAATTTACATGAAAAAATCACATGTGATTGAACACTAATCTGAATATTCTAATAATATCACATGTGATATTGCATATCATATATGATTTAACACTAATATTACATGCGATATTATTATAATATTCAAATTACTGTTAATCATATGTGATTTTTCATGCAAGTTTTAACAACGAAAAAAAAAGAAAAATACGAAAAAACGTGAAAAAAATAGTCGAAAGTATATCAAAGCGCCCGTCTATATAAAAATAATTAAATGCTTATCGCGATGATTAATTATTTCACTTAACGATTAATGGTTTAAGAGATATTTAAATTATAAAAATATGTGAAATATTAAAATGCTTTTAATATAAGTCATTGAATTCTTTTTAGATGAAGGGTAAAGATGAGTCCCTTACACTGTGTTCTCCAGTTTTTTCATTAAAGAAAAAGGAAGTAAAGTGGGAGTAAACACTTTACTTCCTTTTCCGCCCACTTTTGGAAGGAAACCATTTACTTCGAAAATCACACAAATAAGCCTAACTTTACTTCCATTTCATTTTCTTTTCCTCCTTAAGTAAAACTCAAGAACACAATGTGAAAGTAAATATCTTCACTTTACTTCCCTTTCATTTTCTTTTCTTTAATGATCCGACTCGAGAACACAGCGTTAGTATGTGAGAAAATTTTAATATGTAAAATAGCTCTCCTTATTTTATATTCAATCGTGTATATCTATACTACATATAAAACATGAATCTCATGTTAGATTGTTAAAAATACTATACATTAAAATTACTGAATTATCTTTTATGTGGAAACTAAACCTAAGAATATTCATTAAATTGTCTCCCAAAGTCAATAACTAATTCATTGTATGATAACTTTTTATATACTTCAAAATTAAGTCTTGAATTTAATCAAAAATTGTTTCTACTATAACTTGTATTCTATTCCTAAGTTATGTACTTTGTACATAAGTGTCTTCTTTTAAGCTCGTGCTAAAGACATTTAGGTGTGACTTTTAAACGTTACAAAGAGTTAAATGGCATATTATTTTGTTTATCTTTCTTGCAGTTTAAAATGAGATTAAGAAAGATGAAAATTTGAATTTGAACATAACTCCTTATTTTTTTTGACACATATAAAGGTGTCCCTAATATACTTATTTAATATCATATTTTATGATCGATTTTTTAAATAGATTTGCACACTTTTATTTTTTATTGGGACACATCATTTTATGTTTTATAAAGTTGTATCATAGTCATATTCTGCTTTGTCGGCTTGTACAATAGTGTGCGCAAATCAAAAAGCAAAGAACGCAAACCACCTCCTGTTTTTTATATTACATTTAATCTATTCATATTGCATGTATCAATTAAACATCAAGAAAAACCAAAAGATAATATAAATTTGAGTAAATTCGTTAACGAAGACGTCTCTCAATCCGTTGTGAATAATAATAATGGTGTGATTACCTTATAAATAATAGGATAGAGACCAATACTAACGTTATTGAAGGTTTAATGAAGCTTATTTTAAAGAATATAAAAAATACTCTTAAATGGATGGAATAATTAAACCATACTTTACTCGGTAAACAATTTATGCATCATTATTGGCATATTTGTGTGTATGGTATATTATATTTCATTTTGCAATAATATTTTTATTTTAATATATATGTTTTTAAAATGATACTTATGTTGATGTCGTAACTATTTTCGCATAATATTTTATCGCTAATAAATTATATTATTGCAAGATACCTAACACGGCAACACGTAATTACCCATCTAGTTTTTATCGTTTAGATTTTAATTCTTTATTTCTCAAATAAATGTGAACAATGCAAACATACCCTATTTCAATTTTCCACCAACTTTTGAATTTTAGGCAACTTTCCAAAAGTAGCAAGATATATTCGTCTAAAGTATCATATTTGTAACCTTAAAAACTTATCATTCGTTATCTTAGTGAATGTGAATGCATATAATGTGTTGCTTTCTATTACGTCTTAACCTTTCATTATTTTGAATAGTCACGTCTATATCATATATGATACCTTCTAAAAAGCATATCATATGTGATAGATATGAGAAGCATACACTTAACATTTAAACAACAGGATTTGAGGCTAAGATTCTAAAGCATAGGTGACATTTGACGTCAACAACAAGATCCTTCTTGTCGGACTAATTGTTGCTTTGCTGCGTAATGCTTTAGTGGGTAGCTCCATTTTCACACTTATTCTCCTTATTTTGTACTCTAGCCCAAATTATCCAATTTGTCAAAGCAATAATTCTTGAAGTTAGAAAATTTTACAGGCACGTGTTTGTTGATAAGTAATTGTTAAGTTTTCATAACAATTAACTGGAAGAAAACAAACTCAGACTCATTTGTCAAAGCAAT
This sequence comes from Chrysanthemum makinoi, assembly GCA_910596185.1. NCBI lineage: Eukaryota > Viridiplantae > Streptophyta > Magnoliopsida > Asterales > Asteraceae > Chrysanthemum > Chrysanthemum makinoi. The sequence continues at coordinate 25,480,589 of OU343223.1, read as the reverse complement.
AATTTTTTAAATAGTAATTCTAAACACATTCTTAACCTATATCTCCAATACATAAACTTATTGTTGACCCGTTATTTCTCATCCATTATGTTTTTTTAAAGGCGGAATTTGTTTAAGCTAGCTAAACCTAAAGAAATTATAGATTACAAAATATTTATAGAAGCAAATATCGGATAGTCAATCCATTCGAACCAAATCGGACATGTTTTTACTCTACTATAGTGTTCATGAGTGAGACATAATCCTAGTTTCATAATTTTTAAAAAATGAGGTGATTTGCACACTCTCAAAAATGATTAGGACACTTACATTTTGAGTGTTTAGACATTTATACCCTCACATTATTTTTAGTTATGTTTATCATGTAGGGGGTATAAATGTTTAAACACTTGAAATTTGAGTGTCCCAATCATTTTTAAAAGTGTGCAAATCACCTCCATAAGGAAGTGATTTGCACACTCCAACATTTGATTTGCACACTCAAAATGTTTGTATTATGGCATTTATACCCCTACATTACTTTGTGGAGTGTTTAAATCAAAACACAAATATTAAAAGTATAAACGTCATCACACAAAATTTTGAATGTACAAATAAATTAATGAAGTGTGCAAATCATCTCCTTTTGAAAAGGTTGACATGCATACATCAACCTTTCCAATGCAACTCTTTTTCAACTTATTACTCCGATACAAATAGGCTATACATCAACTTTTCAACCATTTTCCAAATCTTGCACTAGATATGTTCTCAGAAAAAGTATAGGAATAAAAGTGCTATAATACCTATATGTCGGAAATGTAGTCAAGTACATGGGTGCCTCAAGGAAAGTGTAAAAAACTATGAATTATTAGTTTTCAGAATTTAGTTTCATAATACCAAAAACGTTATTCTAATTAATGATTTTCTATGTTTTGATAATGACAAAAATAAACCGTATCAAGTGCAAGTTTGTTGGAAAATTTAGTGCACTTGTGGGAATAGTTCACACCTTGTAATGGGTTAGGAGGTACGGAGTGTACACCCATAAGTTCCATGAACACCCTGACTCTTGTAGTGGTTTGTATTGGTAGTGCTTGGTGAAAGTACTGTTGTGGTTACCACTGATTATCGTGTTTCCAGCGGTACTTCCACTCGGATCATGTTTCCAGTGGTGTTTCCACGAGGTGGTGTTTACTGCTGAAGTAGTGTTTACACTGAAGCGGTGGTGTTTCCACCTGAGCGGTGTAACCACTGATAGCACTATGAAATCTTGATGAAAGTCGCTGTAAGCGGTTTTGACCTATTCAAGTGGCGGTTCCAACGCTTAATGAGCACGTTTAATTGGTCATGTAACCACTAACGGCTATAATGGGGATAATTATGAGGCTATTAATGGGCCGATTAATACTCATAATTCCATTGAATTAGCCAAGAGTATTATCCTACAAATAGGATATCTGATTATGCATTAAGAACACACAGAAAACGTAAACACTTATAAACGAAAGGGTTAAAGAATTGTGCCTAATTCTCTAACTGCATTTGGCCTTATCCCAAGTAGATATTCGTGTAACCCAGACATTAGGTTCGAATAGTTTACTTTGGCTGTTGCTGAGAGCTAAGCCTAAACACTAACAATCAAAGTAAACTATTTTGTGATAATCAATGGCAACTGCTGCAATGAAACACATGGCTTCAAACTTTGCTAAAATTTGGACAAGTTTGAAAGGGTGGACTTTAGGAGGTGGCAGAAGAAGATGCACTTCTTGTTGTCAAGCATAAGTGTGGTGTATGTGCTAACCACACCTTTATTCACGATGATGGGGATGATGCTACGATGGAGCGGATCGGAGGATGAGCAAATGGGAGAATGATGACTACATATGTAGAGGTCTTATTCTCAATGGTATGTCGATTCTCGTTTGATATTTATCGAACTTTGAATCTTCCAAAGAACGTGGGATTCCTTGGATGCCTAATATATGGCTGAGGATGCATCAAGTAAGAAGTTCCTTGTTAGTAATTTCACAAATTACAAAATGGCGATTCAAGACCGTTATGGAACAATACAGTGAACTTCTTGGAATACTTGGAAGGTTTACACAACACAATATGAACATGGATGAGGCTATAAAAGTCTCTTGTGTCATTGAAAAACTCCCTCCTTCTTGGAAAGATTTCAAGCATACCTTGAAACATATGAAGGAGGAGTTAACTCTTGTTGAGTTGGAATCATCGCATGAGGAATCTCTCAAGATTCAGGATAATGACAAGCCAAAGAGTAGCAATGCTGCTGGACCATCTGTTGTCAATATGGTGGAGCATAACAACTCTACCAAGTACAATGACAACAAAGGCAAACGCAAATTTCATGACAACACAAGGGCGGATCCTAACAAGAAGGCAACACCTACTTGTTGGAAATGTGGCAAGACTTGTCACATTAAAGGGGTGCTACAAAGGTGTTAAAGTTGGTGGTAAAGCCAATGGATCAGCACTAATGGTTCAGGGTGGTGGTTCTTCCAACTCACTGAAAGGTCAGAATATGTTTAATAAGTCTTTTTCAGATTTATTATGTTACATATGTATCTGAATCTTATTATGTGCAGGATGATGATGTTGCGTGGTGGGTTGACTCGAGAACAACATGTGTGTAAAGATAGAAGTTGGTTCAAGACTTATGAGTCACTGAATGATGGTTCTATTCTTCACATGGGAAATGAGTCAGCAGCCTTAGTGCATGGTCGTGGTTGTGTAGATCTTAATTTTAGTTATGGAAAGATTGTAACTTTGTTTAATGTTATTCATGTTCCTGATATTAGGAAGAACTTGGTTTCAAGTAGTGTATTGAATAATCATGGATATAAACAAGTTATTGAGTCGGATAAATTTGTGCTTTCTAAGCATGGTGTTTTTATTGGTTTTGGTTATTTATGTAATCAAATGTTTCAGGTCTTAATGTTACCATGATAGTGTTATTTGAAACTTATGTGACCACATATGACCGGCTGACTCTACCATATGGCATGCTAGACTTGGTCATGTTCACTATAAAAGGATGCAAGATATGTCTAGGGATGGTTTAATCCTTGCTTTTGACATGGACACTGAAAAGTGTAAAACTTGCATGTTGACCAAGATAACCAAGAAACCCTTTCGAGGTGTTAGTCGTGGACCGAGCTCCTAGAGCGATACACAGTGACTGTGTGATTTGCATGCCACTCCTTCTTTGGGGAATAAGAAGTACTTTGTGACTTTTATTGATGATGCTTCTAGGTTTTGTTATGTTTATTTATTACATACAAAGGATGAAGCATTAGATAAATTCAAAGTGTTTAAAGCTGAAGTTGAATTACAACTTGGGTCTTTGATCAAAGATTAAGGACTGATAGGGGAGGTGAGTACATGGATACTCAGTATTTTCAGTCTGTTGGTATAATCCATGAAACGACCGCCCTTATACTCCTCGGCAAAATGGTATTTCGAAAGGAAAAAGGGTCTTTGAAGGAGATGGTTAATTCCATGTTGTCCTTTTTAGAATTTGAGTCAAGGGTTACGGGTGAAGCTATGTTGACAGCTTGCTATTTATTAAATAGGGTTCCCAACATAAGGAACAAGGTTACCCCTTATGAACTACGACTAAAAGGAAACCCAACCTAAACTATCTCCAGTGCGGGGTTGTAGGGCATGTTGTAAGACTCCCGATCCAAAGCAAAAGACTTTGGGTGAAAGAGGCATTATTTGCATCTTTGTTGGATATCTGAGAGCATTCCAAGGCTTATAGGTTCTATGTTATTGAACCTAATGAATATGTTCATTAACTCTATAATTGAATCAATGGATGCAACTTTTGATGAGAATAGATTCTCATCAGTCCCTAGACCAAGTCAGAGGATTCCTAATGGAACTCATGACACTGGTGTATCAGAGGTCTCGATGATGAACCATCGTGGTCCCGATGAGGTTGTGGTTCAACAACTTGAACTCATGCTCAGGAAGAGCAAAAGATTAGGAATCCAAAGTCATTTGGACCTGAGTTTCAACTATACTTAGTTGAAGGAACAAGGGATGAGTCTCGAGACCAATACTCCTATAGCTTCATTGTTGAGGATGATCCCAAGACATTTGAAGAAGCAATGAAGTCCCAGGATATTGCTTTATGGAAAGAAGCAATTAATGATGAGATGGATTCCATCATGGGGAACAACACTTGGGTGTTGGTTGATCTACCTCGTGGTTGCAAACCTCTAGGTTGCAAATGGATTTTCAAGAAGAAAATGAAGGTAGATGGAACTATTGAAAAGTTCAAGGCTAGACTAGTCATTCGGGGCTTTAAACAAAAGTCAGGGATAGACTATTTTGATACTTATGCCCACCTGTTGGCTCGTATCGATTACCATAAGGCTGCGATTGCTATGGCATCTATTCACAATCGATTATTCATCGGATGGATGTGAAAACAGCTTTCTTGAATGGTGAATTGGATGAGGAGGTTTATATGAACCAACCTGGGGGCTTCATCATGCACGGCAATGAAAACAAGGTGTGTAAACTGATTAAGTCTCTTTATGGACTTAAGCGGGCACCTAAGCAATGGCATCAAAAATTTGATGAAGTGGTTTTGTCTAGTGGTTATGTTCTTAACCAAGTGACAAATGTGTGTGTATAGCAAATTTGATGAATCTGGTAAGGAGTCATCATTTGTCTATATGTTGATGACATGTTGATCTTTGGCACTGACCAAAATCGGGTTGACTTGACAAAGGAATTTTTGTCATCAAGGTTCTCCATGAAAGACATGGGGAGGCTGATGTTATCCTTGGTATAAGGATTAAACATGAAAGTAAAAGAATTTCTATCTCTCGGTCTCATTATATTGAGAAGGTGTTGAGGAAATTCAATTACTTTGATTGTACTCAAGTGAGTACACCTATGGATACTTGTGAGAAGCTGATGCCTAATCATGGCAAGTCTGTATCTCAACTTGAGTATTCTAGGGTAATTGTTTTGATGTATGCCATGACTTGTACAAGACGATATTGGTTTTGCATGGGAAAATTGAGCAGTATACTAGTAATCCTAGTGCTCATCAGCGGCAAGCATTCAAAGGGTAATGTTGAAGTATTTGAAGAGAACTATGGATTATAGTCTCTCATCATCTTGGTTACCATCGGTGTTGGAAGGATACACCGATGCAAGTTGGTTCGGTAACACTGAAGACAATTCGTCTACCGGTGGTGGTATTCCTACTTGGTGGAGGTGCAATTTCTTGGGCATCCAAGAAACAAACTTGCATCACCGGTTCAACAATGGAATCTGAATTTGTGGCTTTAGCATTTCTTTGGTAAAGAAGCTGAATGGTTGAAAAACTTGCTCCTTGAGATTTCATTGTGGCCTAAACCTATAGCACCTATTTCTATCCGGTGTGATAGTGCAGCTACATTGGCTAAGGCTTATAGCCAAATGTACAATGGTAAGTCTAGACACTTAGGTGTCAGGAATAGCATGATTCGTGAGCTTATCATGAATGGGGTGGTATCTATAGAGTTTGTGAGATCTCAACAAAACTTAGCGATCACTTGGCGAAGGGTGCGGCTAGAGACTTGGTTAAAAAGTCTGCTAAAGGGATGGGTTTAAGTCCAACTTAGTCACTGAATGCTAGGACACCCAACTCCCTCCTAAGGAAACTTGGGAGCTGAGTTCAATGTGGAAAGTTGAACATTCAGTGGACTGGAGCACATGTTTTTTATTACATCCCAAGGTTGTGCTCGAGAACCTGCTGAAGGAGGATGAAGTCTTTACTTCTCAATGGTTAATTTTCTTTGAAAAGTGCTTGGCAGGAGCATGAATAAAGAGGAACCACCTATGTAAATGTTGAAGTTTTGCCGCTTGAGGAAGCTTTGGACTTTTAGCTTTACAACATTTATGAATTTGGATATGGACACATGGCTTGTATAGTGTTAGGAGCTTTTAAGTGTTTGAAAACTTGTGTGTATTTTATCTTCAGGTATTCAAATGGGTTGAAGGGTTCAATTCTTAGAACACCCTGATTATCGAATATTTGAAACGTGTAATTTACTAAGATGGAAATTCAATCCTCAGGACATTTTCATTTATGCACATGTTTTGCTTGATGTTTAATTTTCATGCAAAGGAAGTGAACTAAATTTGGGGAGGATTGTTGGAAAATTTAGTGCACTTGTGGGAATAGTTCACACCTTGTAATGGGTTAGGAGGTACGGAGTGTACACCCATAAGTTTCATGAACACCCTGACTCTTGTAGTGGTTTGTATTGGTAGTGCTTGGTGAAAGTACTTTTGTGGTTACCACTGATTATCGGTGTTTCCAACTGAAGATACTTCCTTTGGATCGATGTTTCCACTAAAGTGGTGTTTCCAGCGAAGTGGTGTTTCTTGAAGTAGTGTTTACATCAAGCGATGGTGTTTCCAGCGGCGGTGTAACCGATAGCACTATGAAATCTTGATGAAATCGCTTGTAACGGTTTTGACCTATTCAAGTGGCAGTTCCAACTGCTTAATGAGCACGTTTAATTGGTCATGTAACCACTACCGGCTATAATGGGGATAATTATGAGGCTATTAATGGGCCGATTAATACTCATAATTCCATTGAATTAGCCAAGAGTATTATCCTATAAATAGGATATCTGATTATGCATGAAGAACACACAGAAAACGTAAACACTTATAAGCGAAAGGGTTAAAGAATTGTGCCTAATTCTCTAACTGCATTTGGTCTTATCCCAAGTAGATATTCGTGTAACCCAGGCATTAGGGTCGAATAGTTTACTTTAGCTGTTGCTGGGAGCTAAGCCTAAACACCAACAAAGTTTATGTAAACAAGTTTTAGACGTAAGTTTTGCGTCAAACTACAAAAATTACCTCTATTCTCCACACTTATTTTGCTACGGTATGGTCAAGTGTGGACATTTTTTTATATAGATAATAATTTTGCTACATTGATATGTGTTACAAATATTTTAAAAATTAATCCACATATATAAGTGTGTACAATTACAATAAAACTACATTTATATGTGTTGCAAATGTTTTCACACTTTTTATTATAAACATTTTTTGCAATTTTGCCACAATTTTAGGTGTGAACATTCAAAAAAAATTTCCACACTTTAAATTATAGAAATTTGGATAATATCTTCACATTTATATGTGTAGAAAAATTTGTCACACCCATTATTACCACACATGAGAAAGTGTGGAATCAATAATTTTACACATTCTTAACTGTAGCTATTTGGCCTTTAAAATGCGGAGAATTCAACTAGTTTTTGTATAAATATGATTTATTACAACTTGCATAATAATCAAAGAAAATTTTTACAATTGCATAACATCATAAATTTTGTGAACTTACACTTAAAAGTTTACTTCCATTTTTTATTTCAACATTACTTTAATTTATTAAAAAATGTTTTAATATCAACTAGCCAAAATCTAACGTTTTTGAAAAAATTTAGCATTAAAAAAAAAGAATAATCCACGTTAGGTAATAATCCAAGACATTTGTGGAAGGAATAAAATGTATTTTTGCTAGAAGACATAAACATCCTACATTTAGACTAAGTATTCTTAACAAATGGAAAACGTCTAACACATTTTGATTCAACACTTTTTAAGCATCATAAAAATGGCAATATTCCAAGCTTGGTTTAAAAATGTGCGCATCATTGCGTAAATTGCGCGCATCAATGCATTGTATTTATGATTTCGCATCATGGTGTCTAATGCAAGGCCATCCCAAAATGCGCTCGCATTTAAACGCAATTTTCCGCATTTGTGTAATGCTAGCAACAGTCGCAATATGAAATTTAGGTAATTTTGAAAAAATTAAAACATTTAAAAGAAGCTAAAATATTTAAGGAACTTTGATAAATAGAAGTTTTTTAGATACGTACAAACCAAACACAATAATGACATTCAAATTACCCTTCGGTCAATGATTATGCACCATTAACATGATTTGAAATCTCACAAATAATCTTATTATTCCAGCTTCATGTTGCACAAGAGTTCATATTGTTCTTCTATCATACATAATCATATATGTTAAATAATTTAGTTGGATATCAAATGTGTGATTCAAATTTGACTAAAATTCTTAGTTCTAACTTTTTTTATTAATTTAGTTATGAATGAATTCAGATTGTTAGCTACATGTATAACTTATAAGTATACATTTAATACATGATAACATCATGTCATCATGCATATATATATAATGGACTTTAATCGTTCACATTCAACTGCATTGACTGGTAACAATAACAAGGATCCATGTAGAAATTATGGAATTCAAGATCCAAAAGTTAAAAGTAACTTTACATTGTCGTTTTGTTCGAAAGTCACTAAATGAGGAGTTCTCGTTCAAAACAACATTTAGTGGGATCGGATCCATTAAGAAGAGAAAATAAAATAAGAAAAATGAGAATGTTTGTAGCCACACATTTCAAATGAAGAAAGAGAATTTCATGGGAGATGCATTTTATTTTATAAGTGCATCTGAAATGTGTATTTGTGGTTACTTCTCATCTTTTTCATTCTAATTTTATTTCTCATTTAATCCTTACACGGAGGTTATAATGTTGTTTTTAAGTATTTTTTTCATGACTTAGTGACTTATTTATTTTACAAATAAATTATTCGCCTAATTTTTATATCTTGGGCACTTATTTGTAAATTTATTGCATTTACTTGGTAATTTATTTTATATACTATGTATAACTATTATTTTTAATACAAAACGCATCGCGTCCAAAATGCGCTCGCATTTGCAACACGCATCAAGCATCGGCCTCTTAGACCTTTAACGCATTGGATCGCAAAACGCAATTTTAAACCAAGATTCCAAGCAAACTCGGGATTAAAAACCATTAATACTAGTCTAAAAGCATCTGATGAAGATTTTTCTAGCAAAACATATGTGTAACACCCTCAATTTCGTGAATGCAACGGAATTCAAACTGGGTGTTACTCCTGGTATAACAGTTATAATAATAGAAAACGAACTCTAACTGAGTCACTTAAAAAGGCTTTATCATTCGATTTATTCAAATATGAGAGTTTTGCAAAAGATATATCCCTATGGTTCAATGATTACATAATACATCAATATAAATTCTTTGATGTTTTTTGAATGATAAAATAATTTGTAGCCTTCTTGAGTGTACGTGCTCTTCCTTGCCAGCCTCGTACATTATGGACCTGAGATAAAACATGCTTGAAAAGTCAACACAAAGGTTGAGTGAAATTCATAGGTTTATAGTTAAAGAGTTGAACACACGATTTGCAGTGTGGGTTACGTTATTTTACACCCATAGCTGGAAAACAAAACAATTAATCATGACAACCAAAACGTTAACAATGTATCAATAGAAATTGATATAGTAGTAACAGTGGCCCTAGTAGGTAATTTGCCGTTATACCTAGAGTTCTTCAAATATAGTGCATTCGTTCGCCGGACTTTGTCAAAACAAACGGGATTCATCAATCCCAATAAGCCTATCCACATTATTCGCGCTAACTCATTAGTGATTAATGGCTCATGATAGTAGGGACTTAAGTTTGGCAATAGCGGTACTAAGTACCAATAAAACATTCAGATAAGCATATAGTTTTAAAGCATTTGTGTTCGATTAAAAATAGCATGCATCTCCCCCAAGGGCTTGTAAAACAATTAAATAATAGAAAGTGGAATCATGAATTCACCGTGAGTTAATGAGGTAAGTAAGTAATGAAAATGATGGTCGTGCCGTGGAAAACTTCTACGAGCAACTTAAAATATGATATCGTCTCTTAAGTTTTGAAATAATGATGTGGAAATATAAATGAGTCTATATAAGTCATTATATTGATCTTGATGTGTACATGGTAGTTTATAGTGATCGTGTTTGTCATTTATAGAAACGGTTTAGTTTATGAAATGTGTTTAGCTATTATTGTACCACTGTTCGGGCTATCATAATTCAGAGGTCATGTAGTAAACGTTTGAGGAGTTAGGACACTTTAAATCGTAAATCCAACAACTCGTCAATACGTTCACCCCGAAGAGGCCCCTCACATGAAAATCCCTACTAACATGTTATGTTTAATAGTTAAACGTATAATTTTTACGTATGTTTACATGATATAAGTGTTAAAATGGTCACGTGGTTCGTGAAATCAGTTTTGTTATGTTTCGTTTACGATTTTTGGTCAAGTTTGGTGTGTAACGCAAGTGATAATTAAGGGTTATAAGGTATGATAATAGTTTAAAACCGGTTTTTATAATACTCATTTAATCATGAAAAACACTAATTTGAAGTTTATGTGACCGATGTCGTTTGATGAAAATGATATTTATAAGTTTATAACAAGCTTTGGAAAGTTTAGTACAATGTTGAGCTCGGAAATTAGATCAAATACGCAAAAGATTGGACAAAATGGACCAGGGCCATCAAACCCAGCCTAGCCAGGTGGCTAGACTCACAGTTGTGGCGACTGTGGGGTGTTTATGTTGCTAGCCGTAGCCACAGCCATGGTTGTGTTGCGACTGAGGCCTTTGGTGCACTTAGTCGTGGCAAGGTCGCGGCTAATAGCCTTGAGACACATAGCCGTGGCTTAGTCGTGGCTGTGTCTTGGCTATAAGGCCTTGAGACACTCAGTCGTGGCTTTTTCATGGTTGTGTCTTGGCTAAATGGCCATGAGACAACAGCCTTGGGATAGTCGCGGTTGTGACTTGGCCAAATGGGCTTACGGCCCTGGTGAAGGCCACCTAGTCGTGGCTTAGTCTTGGCTAGGTCTCGGTTAAACAGCCTTGAGGCCACAGACAAGGCCTTGACGTGGCTGGGGCTTGGCTAAAACCACCAAACGCACCCAGAAGGGCATTTAGCCATGCGGCTGTGTGGACAACCGTGCGGGTAAATCACTTATGTGGTACCTTTGGTTTTGGTCAATTTCAAATAGTCATAACTTTTTATCTACATGTCCATTTTACTTGATTCAAAAGGCCACGTTTTCATTTTAAGTTCCTCTATAACTATGTATAATTTTCCAAGGTCATAGGTACTTAGGTTGGTCATTTTTGTAGCACAAACCTCCTTGTGTTACTAGTTTAATTACATAAGTTTCTACATATGTTTCTTTTGAGGTTTTTGGCCATGTACATCATGTGATCAATATAAATAACCATACATAGCATATTATAAGTAGGAAACCAAGAAATGAAGAGGAGCATGATCATTCTTACAACTTATGGCTCTCGAAAAAGGAAAAACAAGAATAAGGACAAGGACAAGAGCAATCTTCCACCCTTTAGAATCCTTCTATACTTCTTGTGAGCTTGCAAGACTTGTGCAAATACTTTGATTACTTGAGTAGCTTTAAAATCAAGAGAAATCACCAAAGTATGCAAGGACTTGATATAGTTTGTTATGGCCTTCACTTGAATGTGTAAACTTGAAGTTATAAAATCAACTATGATGGTGTTTGGGAATTGTTTGATGGACGGAAACAAGGGGGAATGAGGGGTTATATGGGACTTGGTTAGTCAAATGAGGTGATGAGAATGCTTGACTCATCACACTTGTTAGCTAAGTTTAGTGTATGCGTAGCAATCTTGAGTAAAATTGAACATAACCATGCCATGTGCCATGTGAGTCACTGGATGACTCACATTGAGCATGAGGTGGCCTTTAGGATATTTCACAAGGCTTAGGGACTAAGCTAAGGGATAATATGAATACATGTGTTTGCTAAGTATCACCAAGACTCTTATGTCTTGGTTATTCATTACCTTAAACGCCCACTTAGGAGGGGGATGAGGCGAAAACAAGAAAACATAATTGTTTTCTTGTTTAGTGTTTTAAGTGTTGATTTGTTGTGTTATAATTTGATCCCGAGAATTATTATTGTTAAGTAGTTAGATCATGAAGCTGAAAACCGGATGAGGTAAAAATATAAAATTCATGAAAATGTCGAAACTCGTAAATATACTATAACTTAGTATATTAAATGAAAGATATGTTTAACGGAACTTATAAACGTACCAAGAGATGTAGCTTCGGGATTACGTTAAATGTAAATCGTACAAGGTTTCCATAGAAATGAAAAATAAAAATGTAACTCGTAAAATATTTACAAAATGAAATATTTAGATGATGTGAAAATTTAAATGATGACATCATCATTTGAGAAATGTTACACTATGTAAGAAAATTTCTTGTAACTCTCCATCCGAAGTGGAGGCCGAAGGTAACCGCGATTGAAGAATCAAAGGACTTGTCATCACTATTACTAGATGAACTTATTGGTAATCTTAAGGTGTACGAAGTGGTAATAGAAAAAGACTTTGAAATCATCAAGAGCAACAAATAGAATGTCAACTCTCTAGCACTAAAAGCCAAAAGGAGTCAAGTGATGATGAAAGTTCCACATCGGATAGTGAAGACGAAGAATATGCAATGGCAAATAGGGGACTTCAAAAAATGCTTCAAGAGGAGAGGAAGGTGTGTTACAAAACCTTATGATGAGAAGAAATCATTCTAAAGAAACCATGACGATAAGAAGGGAAAGAGTGAAAGTAAGTGCTATAGATGCGGAGATCCGAATCACCTAATTGGAGATTGTCCAAAACCACCAAAAGCAAAGACTAAAAGGCTTTTGTTGAAGGTTCTTGGAGCGATAGCGGTGAAGAGGAGAAAGCTTGTCCCATGGCTCAAGAATCTAGTGAGGTACATTTCGACTCTTCTTATGATAGTGATGATAACTCTTGTATTGATGATGATGAATTTTCAAAGTGAGTACAACAAATTATGTGAACTACATCTAAAATTCTTAAATAAAAACAAAATTTTGAAAACTAAAAAAAGTGTTTTGGAAAATGAAGTTTTTGAATTAAAAGAAAAATTCAAAAGATTTGAGAAAAACAAAGCAATTGACATTGGATGTAAATAGTGTCAAGAGCTTCATATTGAAATGAGAAACTTAAAGAACTCAAACAACGCTTCTAAAGGAGTCTAAGTTAAAAAGTTTGAAAAGAGTGATCACTCGTGAAAAAATCTTTAGTGTTCAAAGTCCCCAAGCGATAAAATAGGACTTGGTTTTCTAAAATTGAAGAATCAACTATGAGTAAGCAAGTCGTATTTCTTAAACAAACCGACACGTCACAATCGACTTGTAACAATCAATTTGTCAAGTTCATATTTGACATTATTTTAACAAAAAGAGCCCTATTTTTTCGCGGTTTATGATTAAACCCCCCACCAGAATAACACCTAAAGTTGCATCCAACCTGTTAGGAATAATCACCAGCGATAGGCTGTGGAAGACCGCTAAGTATTGCACTAGCGTGGAAGCGATATTACCAACTGCTGGCACATTATTACCACTGCTATTAGATAATTGTTAGGAAAACGTGTTTAGATAAGTATAGAAAAAATCTTGTGTATATTCTATATTGTTAGCTTTATACTTATCTTGTAAAGGACTCCTTGTGCTATAAAAGGAGGTCCTAGGTCATTGTCTTAGGAACTTACATACATACGTATCATTCACATAAGTTTCAATGTGTAACCCTAGTGATAAGCAAGATCACTCGTATTATTCATTAATAATATTGGAGCTTAGTTTTGTGTTTAATCTGTGTTCACTTACAATACATTATATAATCTGTCTTCTAAGTATTACTAAGTAAATTCCGCGTGCTTATTAATATAATACAAAACATCACTGACACAAGGTGTGTGTCGGATCCATCAGTGGTATCGAGCAAGGTTCGATATTTTGTTTTAGAAGATCCAAGGAATACGCTTAACCTACTCACTCAATGGCGATGGAAAACAACCAGTCCAACTCTTCTACTCCAAGACTTTCTAAGCTCAAACTTAATGAGTTTGAGATGTGGAGGATAATGATTGAGCAATACTTTCTCTTTCAAGACTATGCTCTATGGGAGATCATCTTAGCGGTGATTCTTTCAAGCTTGTGACTAGTACTCGAAGGTTGGTGACAGATGTTGTGACAATTTCACGTGCATGAGACTAATATTGAAAAAGCCTTGAAGAAGAATGATCTAAAGGCTAGAAGTTTCTTCTTTGATGACTCTTCCTAGAGACCGGATCATAGCATTAGCAAGTTCAAAAGCTGCTAAAGAACTTTTGGAAGAGATTTGCTCAGTGTTTGGTGGTAATGATGCTACAAAGAAGACACAAAAGACATTGTTGAAGCAAAGTTATGAAGACTTCTCTACTTCAAGCAATGATTCACTTGATAGCATCTTCACTAAACTTCAGAAGATTGTTACACAACTGATTGTGTTTGGCATTGAGGTAGAAAAGGAAGACCTCAATTTAAAGTTTCTAAGAAGTTTGCCTTCGGAGTTTCATACTAATGTTACTGTCTGGGAAAATAAACCATATATTGAAACTATGAAGCTCAATGATCTTTACAACAACTTCAAACTCATTGAACAAAGATTGAAGAAGGTTGGGAAACTTGATACAAGCTCAAGCAGCTTGGCTTTGATGTCAACCTCTGTTGGCGGTGATGATTCGAAGATGACTATGATGATGATATTGCCCTGCTGGTTCTCTGTTTCCACTTGGTAATGTTAGTGTTACCACTGCAGGTTCAAAGAAGAAGGTTGCCGGTATTGGAGATCCTACCTTTTATGCTTTTATCTCCACTCAAGTTAATGGCTCTATATTAACTCATGAAGACATAGAGCAAATTGATGAAGATGACTTGGAGGAGATGGATATAAGATGGCAAATAGCTCTTCTTAGCATGAGGGCTAGGAAATTCTACAAGAAGACTGGCAAGCCAATCCACATCAATGATGGTGAAACTGGGGTTTCGACAAAAGAAAGTAGAGTGCTTCAATTGTCACAAGTTGGGGCATTTTGCTAGGGAATGCAGAAGACCAAGGATGAAGGACAACAGTTCTACTTTGTACAAGCAAAAGAAAGAACCAACTGTGGAAGAACCAAAGGAAATATTGGCAATTGATGGTGTGAGCTATGATTGGAGTTTCATGGCTGATGAACAAGAGGAAGAACCTTCAGATGCTTCTCTTGTGTCTATTGAATTTGCTCGCATGGCTTTCTCTGACTCTGAGGTACAAAACTTTGAAAGTTGTTCTAAAACATGTAGGGCTGCTAGAGAAGTTGAAAGGCTTAATGATCTATATTCTAATGAAAGAACGAGTTGTTTCTTTGCTAATTATGATGTGTCAAATCTTAGGAGAGCTATAGTATTAGAAAAACAACTAGAGCACTATAGAGAAAATGAGTCAAAATATAATGATGATATGATTCTTCTTAGAAGAGAGATAGATCATAAGATAGCTGTGAATGAGGCATACCAAGAAGAGCTTGAAACACTTAAAAAGATAAATGAAAATGTCACTTTAACTGTAGACACCTGTTACTATCAGTCTAAGTCAATTGATAAAATTTGGAATGCTCAAATACATAGTAAAGTTAAGTCAGGTATGGGTTATAATAAAGTGCCACCACCATTCAGAGGTGTTCCATCACCTCCAGGCATAGATTTAGCTCATACAGGCTTAGAAGATTTTCAGGATCTTGAACGTGAATATGGTCCTCTAAAGGACACATTTGTGAAAAATGAGGAACAGGTTAAGCATGAAACTGATGTTTTGAAAGTGCTAGTGACTCATCATTTGTTGATGAGCATGTTAAGAAGAATGTAGAGGCTTTTATCCCAAAATTTGTTAATCTTAGAGGAACCTAGGAAACCGTTAATAAACCTAGATCACACTGTAAGGTATCTTTGAGATGTATAGAAATAAGCCATTAGCTCCTAGGGGTAACCAAAGGAGTTGGAATCATGTTAAATCTCAACAACTAGGTAGTGATTTTGTGATGTACAATAAAGCATGCTATATCTGAGGTAGTTTTGATCATTTACATGCTTACTATGACTATCATGTTGGGAGAAG
This sequence comes from Chrysanthemum makinoi, assembly GCA_910596185.1. Taxonomy (NCBI): domain Eukaryota; kingdom Viridiplantae; phylum Streptophyta; class Magnoliopsida; order Asterales; family Asteraceae; genus Chrysanthemum; species Chrysanthemum makinoi. Next base: position 25,464,628 of record OU343223.1, on the reverse strand, counting down.
GGAAGTACATGGGAATAAAAGGGTGTAGACTAACAGGTTTCAAAAAAATTTACACCCTAATTCACACAGCCAAATGATCCCAAGAGCAGTTCAATTAAGAAGTGGTCTTAAAACTTTTGCCACTACAAAAACTGTTAACACTGCTCACCCTAAATCACCTGTTACAAGTGCAAAATCTAAACCAACTTTTGCAAAATCTGCACAAACAGGTAAAAGGTCTTTTTATAATAGAAAGGTTCAATCTAACCAACAGTGGGTACCAAAAACAAAGCCAGCAGTTACCACTGCTTATTCAAAATTTACCACTGTAAGGAGTGTAAACAAGACCAAGGGACACATGGGAAATGTTGTGAAGGCCTCAACACGTTGGGAATGGAAACCTAAAGGAATTACCTCATCAACCAATCCCAATGGTGTATCAATGGCCTTTGATAGATATAACTATATTGATACACGAGGCAGATCCAAGTCAATCATGGCTTGGGTCCCCAAAAGAAACTAACCCATTTCTTTTATGTGCAGGAACATCCAAGTACAAAAAGATCAGATCAAGGCTACACAGACAGTGGATGTTCAAGGCACATGAATGGCAACAAGTCCTATCTCTCAAATTTTGAACATTATGATGGACAGTATGTCAGCTTTGGAGGTGGAGTTAATGGAAAAGTTCTTTGGTAAAGGGATCATCAAAACTGGTAACTTGGACTTTGAACTTGTGTACTATGTAAAAGAGCTTAAGTATAATCTTTTAGTGTGTCACAAATGTGTGACAAGAAAAACAATGTTCTTTTTACCAAAGATATGTGTTTTGTTCTCTCTAAGGATTTTAAGATGCACGATGAAAGTGATTCTTCTTAAGATTACTAGAAAAGGCAACTTATATAGCTTTGATATGAACAACATTGTTGCTAAAGATGATTATGCTTGCTTGATTGCAAAGGCCACAGTGGATGAATTCATGTTATGGCATAGAAGACTTGGTCATGTAAATTTCAAAACCATTAATAAGATTGTCAAAGATGGTTTGGTGAGAGGTTTACCTCAGAAAAGATTTGAGAATGATCAAACACAGTGGCTTGTCTTAAAGGAAAACAACAGAGCTTCTTGCATGTCAAAGTTGGTTAACTCTATTGCTCACCCACTACAAATGTTACATATGGACTTGTTTGGTCCTACATCGTGGCGGCTTAAATTTTAAGAAGTATTGTCTTGTTGTAGCGATGATTTCAGGGTTTACATGGGTTTTATTTCTTAATACAAAGGATGAAACAACTGGCATCCTTAAGACCTTTATCACACAAGTAGAAAACCAATATGATTTCAAAGTGAAAATCATCAGGTGTGACAATGGGACAGAGTTTAAGAATAAAGTTATGGATGATTTTTGCAGAGATAAAGGTATTAAAAGAGAATTTAGTGTTGCTAGAACTCCTCAACAAAATGGTGTTCTTGAGAGGAGGAGCAGGACACTTATAGAGGCTGCTAGAACCATGTTGGCAGATTCTAAATTACCAATCACTTTTTGGGTGAAGCGTTAACTTGCTTGTTATGTACAAAATAAGGTTTTAGTAGTGAAAACAAAGAACAAGACACCTTATGAGTTATTTAGGAGTAGACCACCTATCCTTGACTTCATGAGACCATTTGGATGTCATGTTACTATTCTCAATACCATAGATTATCGGGGCAAATTTGAAGAAAAAGGCGATGAAGGGTATTTTGTTGGGTATTCCATGGTTAAGATTTGAGTATTCAACTTAAGAACCCAAAAGATTGAAGAAAATTTGCATGTTGAGTTCCTGGAAAACAAAGTGAATGTCAAAGGAACTGGTCGAAAAATTTGTTTGATCTTGATACTCTAACCCATACTATGAATTATGTATCTATCTCTACAGGTACATCTTCTTATGATTTTTGCAGTTTAGAAGAGTTTCTTGATGATGATGAACCCTGCAAGGATCAAGTAGATGATCAAGATGAATTCAGTTTGCCTCTTTAGGACTATGCAGATAATGATGATATTCCAAATACTGGAGATGCTCATCCTTCTAATGATTACGGTAAGGAAGGAGATAGCAACACGAACAGCGAAGATCCTAAAAGCGGTGGACATTCGATTCCACTGCTAGGCACTAGGCAAAGTTTCCACTGCAACACCGAAGTGGAAAATACAACTCGATTCTGAGGGAGCTCAAGCCAATGATCTTTGAAATCTCAAATATGCCAAATGAGATTGCGGTTCCTCGACTCCCACACTTCAATTCATAAATCACATCCTCTTGAAAATGTGATTGGGGCTGTCAATTCACCAGTGAAGACTAGAAGACAAACAAAATTGTCTGATATTCATGGATTCATTAGTGAAATATTTGAATCTAAGACTCATGAAGGCAAGAATGAATGTCTCTTTATGTGTTTTCTGTCACAAATGGAGCCAAAGAATGTATACAAGGCACTTGAAGATGAAAGTTGGGTAGAAGCAATGCAAGAAGAGTTGCTCTAATTCAAGCTTCAAAAGGTTTGGGTACTTTGTGATTTGCCTTCTGGAAAGAAGGTAATAGGTACTAAATGGGTGTTCAGAAACAAGAAGGATGAAAGAGGAATTGTTATCAGGAATAAAGCTAGGCTTGTGGCTCAAGGATACACTCAGGAGGAGGGTATTGACTATGAAGAAGTGTTTGCCCCTGTTGCACGAATTGAAGCAATCAGGTTGTTCTTAGCCTATGCATCCTTTATGAGCTTTAAATTCTATCAAATGGATGTAAAAAGTGCTTTTCTATATGGTCAGATTGATGAGGAGGTTTATGTTTCACAACCTCCAGGCTTTGAAGACCCTGAATATCCTAACAAAGTGTACATGGTGGTTAAAGCATTGTATGGCTTGCATCAAGCACCAAGAAAATGGTATGAGACCTTGACTACTCATCTACTTGATAATGGGTTTCATAGAGGTAGAGTGGATCAGACTTTGTTCATCAAGAAAGACAAGAATGATATCTTGTTGGTTCAAGTGTATGTTGATGATATCATTTTTGGATCTACAAAGACAGAGATGTGCAAAGAATTTAAGAAGCTAATAAAGGAAGAATTCAAGATGAGTTCTATGGGTGAACTCACATTCTTCTTGGGACTTCAAGTACAACAAAGGCCAGATGGCATTTTCATCAATCAAGATAAATATGTGGCTGAGATACTAAGGAAGTTCAAGTTCACTAATGCAAAGTCATCCGACCCCTGCGACAAGACTATACATCAACTATTGAAAGAAAATAGTGTTGAAGCAGTTGATGTGCACATGTGCAGGTCTATGATTGGTTCTTTGATGTATCTTACATCATCTAGACCAGATATTATGTTTGCAATGTGTGCTGTGCAAGGTTTCAAGTCACTCCAGGGTTCTCTCACTTGACTGCTGTGAAGAAGATTTTCAGATATCTTAAAGCATTTCCCACTCAGGGATTATGGTACCCTAGAGAATCTCCTCTAGATTTGGTTACTTACTCAGATAGTGACTACTTGGAGCTAGTTTGGATAGAAAATCTACAACGGTGGATGCCAATTTCTTGGCAAGATTAGTGTCATGGCGTCAGCCAGCAGGAAACAAACAATGGTGGCTAATTCATCAACTGGGCGAGTATGGTGTGGCTGCTGCAGTTGCTTGCTCAAGTTCTATGGCTTGAGAATCAACTTTTGGACTATGGGTACAATTTATGGATACCATCATTCATATTGACAATAGCAGTACCATTTGCATTATTAAGAATCCAGTTCAACACACAAAGACTAAACATGTTGAAATTAGACACCATTTCAAAAGAGATTGTTATGAAAAAGGACTAATTCAAGTTGTCAAAATTCATCGATGACAACTATCTTGATCTATTAACAAAAGGACTTGATGTGGGTAGATTTCAGTACTTGGTAACAAGTATTGGAATGCTAAATCCATAAACTTTATATGTCTAAAGGTCTTTGGTGTTGAGTGGAAGTCTCAGGGTACTAACATTGTTGTATAAGTTTGTATATGTGCTTGTGTTTTTGCTTGTTCAATAACTTTTATGCAGCATAGATGGGAGTTGATCTTAAAAGGTGTATAACTGAGATACACAACAAATGGTTATTGATTCACCATGTCTAACCCACATAATAATCAATTAGTCCAGAGCAAAGCGACTCTTTGGTAAAGACTTGAAAAATTCGTTTATGGTTGATAGTTTACCAAAAACTATATGGTTATCAACTCACCATATTCTATCGATTAAAGTTGGCTAGTCCATAGCAAACGGCTCATGGTAAAGACATATCAAATCCGTTGATAGCTGGTAGTTTGCTAAAAACTATGATAAGAAGATCTAGTTTTATATATTTTCTTTACCCTTGCTCTTTGAAAATTTTTGTGAAAAATTACCACTTGCTAGTTCACAGTTTCCAGCCTATAGGTGTTATTTTTACCATTGTTGATCTAGCCGTTACAACTGTTGTGTCAGTAACTAATTTTTTACTAGCCGTTTTAGAAAAAAAATTGCTTTCCATATATATAGGGTAACTTTTTAGAAGATTATCTACTTTCCTATTTGATATTTATCCCCAAAAGATAAATACTTTCCTTAGATAATCTTTCTTGTGCAAAACTCTTAAACCCTACCTCTATATATCTTTTGTCTCAATTGGCTAGTTATTCCTTCAATTCTTACTGACATAATATCTTTTTCATTAAAAGTTTCTATGGCATCATTAAAATTTGCAAATGAGCACAACCAAGTGGCCTACTTAGAAAAGTCAAACGAGAAGAGTGGCCCTGTTTTTCATCAGATTGTGGACTTTCTCAATACTACCCATATAAGGTATGCTTTACTTTTAAATCCCACAATCTATATCTCTCAAATCAAGCAGTTTTGGACTTACGCTAAGTCCATAACACTTGAGAATCGAGATACACATGAAGCAGTGGATGCTCTAAGAGCCACTGTGGATGGGGTAACTATTGATGTTATTGAGGCATCCTTGAGGAGAATTCTCCAATTGGATGATCTCAATGGTATCATCACATTACCTATGCAGAATACATGAAAATTTATCATCCATGGGGTTTGATACCCCTGGTAAAAGGCTACTTTCAAAAGAGTGGTTTCTATCCCCAGAGATTTTGATACATACTCTATTGCATTGCCTAAGTCCAAAGAAAACATCTTATGAACAATTTAGTTCAACAATGGCTTACCCTTTGGTTTGTCTAGCTTTAGATAGGACTTTTAATTGGTCAACATATATTTTTCAAAGTATGCAAGGCAATGTAAAGAGTTCAACAAAAAATTTAATGTATCCAAGGTTTGTGCAAGCAGTGCTAAATGAGTTTCAACTGCAACCCCATAAAAACATTTACAAAATCCGTTGCCTTAAGCCTAAATTTTTTCAAAACATGAATAAAGATGGCAATATGGATTTTACACCTCTCTTTCTACAAATGCTTGCAAAGATTTCACAAGTACAAACTACACCCATAATCACTGTTCCACACATTGATTATACTCCACCAGTTTCTCACACCTATGAGAGGAGGCAAAAACAGCCAACTCCTCCCATTACAACACAGCATGTACCTGATCCTTATGGTTTAGGCACAAGAAGTGGTGGTTCTAGGCTTCAACCTAGTACAACTATGGAGGAATCTGAACCAATGCCCTATGATTTACCTCTCCCAACAAGTCACACAGTTGGAAGTGTTGAGGGCAGTGGGAAACCAATGGGATTGATGGAAATTTGTACAACATTAGCAAAGCAGGTTAAATCTCTGGAACAAACTTTGGCATAACTAAAGGAGAAGCATGCCAAGGATATTACATCTTTGAAGGAGGAGATTCAGACCTTGAGGGAAGAGTTGCAGGGGTTAAAGCAAAGAAGAACTGCAAAGATTGTGCTATCATCTCCATCCTCACCTCATGATGGTGATTCAGAAGATTTCAGTGCTGATTTGGGTCATTCTCCCAAGCGGGGAGGAAAACAGTCTTTGAAACTTCGGGGGAGGAGAATTGATATTGAAGATGAAGGTGTTTCTAGTAAAGGTGCAGAGGAAGCTGATACTCATGAAGAGCAACTAGAGCAAGATATCTTTAGTACTTGCAACTCTGATTTTACCACGATCCAATTTCCTTTGCAGAGCCAAATATTCCCCTGCTGGACATGATATTGCCCTTTGCAAGTGAAGAAATTGATAAACTGAAGAAAGACAAAGGTAAAGCTATTATGTAAAGCAAGGAGCAAACAAGAAGAAAGATTTCAAAGAAAGAACAAGTTCAGAATGCTCTTGATAGAGAAGTTGCTAAAAGATTACTTGAAGAACAAGTTCTTTGAAAAGAAAAGCTTGAAGAATTGGAGATTGCAAGCTTTATGGAGGCTAAAAGGTTGGATAGAATGGAAGACCCACTTTCCACTGTTCCACCTACAGTTCTTAGAGAAAAGACTCCAGAGTTTTCATATGTGCCTACTGAAGAAGAAATTGAGTTCTTGATTGCAAATGATCCAGTAATCAAGAAGAAGGCAATTGACCTTGTAGCTGATAAATCTTTAACTACAGAACAAAGAACTGCTCAGTTGAAAGATTTTATTCAAATGAAGAATAATCGAGCACTTCAAGAGGTAATTGGTTCAGTCAAAAAAGGTCAAAAGAAACCAAGGCAACCAACTAAAGCACAAGTTATTGCATACATGAATACTTATTGTTGCAATGTTGGTGGTTGGAAAAGACATCAATTCAAAGGAATGCCTGATGATAAAGTTGAAAGTATCTACTACAGAGTTCAAAGACAAGATAAAGATTTCATTCCAATGGACTCTGAAGAAGAAGCAAGAAGGTATCTTGGTTTGAAGAGAAAGGCCAAAGACAGTGATTCTCAGTCTATTAAGAAGACAAAGTTTGCTGATGAACAAGAAGTTCCAACTGAGAAGTTCACTGAAGAACAATTGACTGATATGATTGTGATTGAAGAAGAAGATTTTATCGGAACCACTGCAAGTCAGATATCCTATCATTTATTGGGAAGTATACACTTCTAGCAATTTTGCTCCAACATGGAAGATTACAAGGCTAGGTGGTGAAACTTCATCATTTATTCAGTTTGAAGATCTCATCAAAGCTTTTGACAGAAATGATCTTGATACACTATGGAAGTTAGTTCAAGAAAGGTTTGATCTTTGAAGATCTCAAAGATATGAAGGAGATGCATTATGGGTTAATCTTAGAAGGCTCTATGAACCGATGTTAATGATGATTTACGAAATTCTCATGTTCATGTCCTGGTACTAAGTGGTTCTACTATGATTCATGTGAAGTTCATCATGTTTCTACAGCAAATGGAGTAGATGCATTCATGCTTGTTGAGAAAGAATATCCACTAAGAGTTGGAACTCTCACAGTGATGTTATGTACTAATATAAGAGTTCATGAAGACAATGAGAAGGTCAGAGCATTGTTACTTAGGCTTCAAGATCAATGTTCAAGAGCTATTCGAATTTATGGAAGAAGTGAAGTGTTTGATAGAATTCCCCAAATCCTTGAAGATGATGCAGATTGAAGAAACTTATTGATTTGCTTGAGAAAATCATAAATTTATGGGAGGATTGTTAGGAATAATCTTTACCACCGATAGGCTGTGGAAGACACTGCTAAGTATTGCACTAGCGATGGAAGCGATATTATCACTCTTGGCACATTATTACCACTGCTATTAGATAATTGTTAGGAAAACGTGTTTAGATAAGTATAAAAAAGATCTTGTGTATATTCTATATTGTTAGCTTTATACTTATCTTGTAAAGGACTCCTTGTGCTATAAAAGGAGGTCCTAGGTCATTGTCTTAGGAACTTACATACATACGTATCATTCACATAAGCTTCAAGGTGTAACCCTACTGATAAGCAAGATCACTCGTATTATTCATTAATAATATTAGAGCTTAGTTTTGTGTTTAATCTGTGTTCACTTACAATACATGATATAATCTGTCTTCTAAGTATTACTAAGTAAATTCTGTAGGGAAACGGTTACACTTTTATTAATAAAATCTAAATAAATAAAATTAACTGTAAATAAATAACAGAAAATTAAATACAAACAGAATGTAAGCAGATAAACGATAATTAAATAAAATAATAAAATAGTCAAAAGACTTACTTGATCATCAAAATAAAGATCAACAAAGAAGCACTAAAAGCCGAGGCACGTGTTTGACACGCTTCCCTTAAAAGCAGATTCGCGTCTGTTTCCCAGGTACATGACCAAAACATGTAAGTTGTACGCGGGACTTAACTAAACTGCCAGGAATTTCATCTTAAGAGATACGTATTCCATATGTTGGAAATCAATAATAACTATTGATTTGATGTGTGTTAAACTTGTGGAATTAGGGCCTCTATTTATACACAATAGACTCCTTCTAAGTTTACTCATCCCACCGATGTGGGATTGAAAATAAACTACTTTTCCTCTTTAGGCATGGTGCCGAATGCCTAACTTTGAGACCCGATATCTCATTCACATCAACTCTATTTTGGACACATAAAGGCTTATTGCGACTCTCTTGAGGAGAACGCTGAACCTACAAACTATTTCTCATATATGTGACATATACATATAGATAATTGTGTCCAAAGTTGGTCAAAAGTCACTTTTGCCAACCAATTTTCCAACAATCCCCACATGAATGGAGATCGGTCGTAATACACAAAAATTACGATGAAATTCCAATAGTTGAATCTTGCAAAGGATAGGTAGGTGTGACCCTTTGAACCTTCCTTTGTGAGATGCACTTAGTCTCCTAGATCGAGTAGGCGCGATGTCCTTGAACTCAGCCTCTGTTTTGCGTAGCGACATTACACTTCACGCAAGACTCTCCCTGACATTGTCAAGTCCTCATAGTCATGTTCGTTATGGTCATGAACACTAGCACTGGTTCGCAAGAGCTCTTAGGATTTGCACCCCCACAATTCCCTTCAAAGCGACCCACTTCTCTCTCACATAGGTGATTTCATCTTGAATCATTAAAAACATATGTTTTGTGATTTCATCTCGAATCATTATGCTTTGTGATTTCATCTTGAATCATTAAAGTCATATGTTTAACCTCTCAACAAGTCACATTTGTTATAGGAATGGACTAGGAAGGTACAATGTTAAGTAACTCCCCATATTGGCGTGACTTCCCCCACATTTATATGATTAGGTTGTCCTATTGAACCCAGATCTTGGGATCTCCGGTCCATTTGGGTTAGGTTTTCCTTCAAATAAACTCATTCCTTTAAGGGCTTTAGTCCCATTCCTTTAGACGACTTACTAACTAACTCTCTGCTTAAGCCTTTTGTAGCGGATCAGCGATGTTATCTATTGGCTTTACGTAGTCAATCGTGATAACTCTAGTTGAGAGTAGTTGTCGCACCAATCAACGTCTATGATGGATATGTCTTGACTTACCGTTTTACATTGTGATATGAGCTCTGTCAATTTCCAATTGACTATCACACTTTATATAGATGGTCGTTACCGGTTTACGCCATCTTGGTATGTCCTATCACGTACTAACGCAGATATCCGCATATTCTATAAATTTATCTCAAATGATAAATTCAAATTCCACCATAGATTTAGCTATAAAAGTCTGTTTGAAATACTTTCAAGATTTCCAAGACCGCGACTTCCCACGTAGAGTCAATACATCCGCTCTAGTGGATCTAGATTCTTTTATATAAGAATCCATATTTGCATTACTCTATCATTAGATAGCAGTTGGATATCTTCCAAAATGCAATATCGTAAGTATCATAGTACTTGTGTAATACTATTCAAATGGTCATCACTTGAATTAATGGTATATTTACTTAACTTGATTTTAACTTCTAAATCAAGTCTTACACACGTCATTAGACACATAAGATGCCCAATATTCTCTGAGTATTCAAAATAGGCAACACCTCTACCTCTATTATAAATAGATTTAAAAGATGTCATTGGAGTTCTAGCTAGGAGATCCCCACATTGAACCTCTGCAGAATATTGTCCTTATAGTGTTTTTGACTTCAAAACAAATCCATTTGGTTTCATATGATCTTAGTTCCAAGAACCATATCGGCGACCAATGTAGTTCATGCCAAATCTTGACTCCAACATTTCATTAGTGGATTTGATCATCTTGTTATCACTTTCATTGATAAGTATACCATCTATGTATAGACACATGATTACATATATACCAACAATTATTTCTTTCCACAAACATCCGTTATTTTTTTTTAAATCTACGTTCGACATGACGTGAAAAAATAATTGATGTCATTGTTTGGGAGCTTGCTTTAAGCCATATAATGACTTAACAAGCCTACAAACTTTGTTCTCTTGTCCAGGAGCAATGAAACCCTTGGGTTGGTTCATGTAGATTTCTTCTTCAAAATCTCGTTTAGAAATGCGTTTTCACATCCATTCGGTGAACTTCCAAATTTCTTAAAGCGGCAATAGCAAGTATCATCCTAATCGAGGTTATTCGCGCAACAAGCGAATATGTATCAAAGTAATCAAGACCTTCTCGTTGTCTAAATCCTTTGATTACTAATCTTGCTTTATACTTGTCAATGGTGCCATCGGCTTTCATCTTCTTCTTGAAGATCCATTTATAGCCTAGTGGTTTACAACCAGGAGGTAAATCCACGAGCTCCCAAGTATGATTTTGTAAAATAGAATCTATTTAACTTTTAATGGCTTCTTTCCATTGAGGCCCTTACGAGGAAGTAACCCTCTCGGTATGAAGTAGGCTCGTTTTCAACCATAAAAGAAACAAAATCGGGTCCAAACGATTTCTCGGTTCTTGCCCTTTTGCTTCTTCTAGGTTCAACCTCTTCTTCCTCAATTTGATCTTGTCTCTCATCTTGGAGATCATTATCAACTCATTTGTTGTCTCTTATCATGAACAACATTATCATCTTGATGTCTCTCATCATGAAGGACTTTATCATTTAGTTGCCTCTCATCATGGACAACTTTATCACCAAGCCTAGATGAACATCCATTCTCCTCTAATAATCAAGGAAACACGGTTTCATACAATGAAAGTTTTCCTTGATATGGTTATCGTATCTTTGTGTATATTCATCGTTTCCGAATCACATACAAAGAAATGATAAGCACTACTGTTATGAGCATATCCAAAATTATGCAAACCACAGTTTTAGGTCCAATATTTTGAACCTTGGGTGTCGAATGCAGATATACACCCCCACATTCGTAATTACTTATAGGATGGTTTTCTTCCCATCCATAGTTCATAAAAACTATCTTATTTTCCTTACAGGGGATCTTATCTAAAAGATAAGTAGCCAATAAAACCGCTTTCCCCCACATGTCATGGCTTAAACCATGACTTTGACAACATGGCATAACCATATCTTTAAGGCATAGTTCTTTCCTATCAACAATTATGTTGTGGTGTATAAGGAGCAATAAATTTATGTCTTATTCCATGTTTAGCACATACATGAACGAAGACATATTTACCTCCAATATCACTTCGAACCGCCTTGTTTTTGATAATAAGTTGATTCTCAACTTATTTGTATAGATCAATCTTGTCTATATTCTTACTCTCAAGTAAGTAAAAGTCGCAATATTTTGTACTACCATCAACAATTACGATGATGTACCTAATTGCTACCTTTGTAGGTATCGATTCCAAATCACATAAAACTATGTGAATCAATGGTTCGGTTAATGTTTTGGTCAACCGAGTGAAAAGACAATCTTGTCAATTTGGCTTCAACATAAGTTTTACTTTTGTAATCCGTGTTCGTATTTTAATTAAACAACGTATTAAGTTAAAATTAACATGTCCGAGTTGGCCATGCTATACATTCAAAGGATCAAATAAGCGGAATTCATACTCATTTTTATTAAAACAAAAAAAATTCAGCTTAAACATTTAATGAGGGCATAACCCTACCGACCAAAATTTTGTTTAATGTTAACTCAATTTTATTTGATTAAAATAAAAATAAAGCCAAATTTATTAAGCAACCATCCAGATACAAGATTCTACGAATCTGGCACATACAACATGTTGGTTCACTTAAGTTCTTTTCCACATGTGAATTTCAACATCACATTTCTTTTCCCTTGCTATTAGCAGTTATAGAGTTGCCCACATATTGCATCTCTCCATTTTCTGCTACTTTGAAAGAGTTAACCAAACTCTTATCATCATACTCATGACATGATGCCCAAGTGTTAATCCACCATTTTCTAATGTCGGATCCCGCCTTGGCAACAATTTTCATTTCATTCAAGCCATTTAACCCATAGTTATGGCACAAAAAATCTGAATGTTTTAAAGCATCTACCGTACACATAACTCGAGTATCGGTCTCCCTTTCATCAAGTTCGGGAGCAGATTTTTTAGATGTCACTCATGACATTCCGAACATTCTGTTAATATTCCGTTATTAGTGTAACACTAAATTTGGAATAATTAACAACTTGCTATATCACAAAGTGTTTCTTAACAAACATGATAACATTAAATTTTGTTTAAAACACTACTGTTTTGTAAGATCCATTATACAAAACCGTTTTTAAACAAGTCTTTCGATTAAACAATTAAACAATATCGCATATTACATAATGTTTTGAAACAAAAACAAATTTGTAATATGATTTTGTTAATCATCCTTAACAATATCTTAATAGATCTGCATCACATGGTATAATTCTACAATGAAACTCGACAAGGTTTCAAAATAGATTTACTCTTTCAAAGAAACTCAACAAGGTTTCTATAGATCTACTTTCAAATGCATAAAGTGTCAAGAACTATATTTAGTTTATAATTAAACTCAACCTGGTTTAAATAAGCTAAACAAGTCAAAGAAACTTTTCCACAAAATATTCTATTATCAAATTTTATTTAAAACAAACTCATCTTGGTTTCAATAAACACGTTCTAGTAATCTAATAAAATAACAACTTGTATTTTATGAGATTTGTTTCAAAGAAACTCCACTTGGTTTCAATGAATCTGATTTCATCATGATATTTAACCATATTAGTAATTGGCGCAACCAATTACATTCGCAAGATTCACTAGGGTCACAAATTATGTTACCATCAGTTAACTTGTGAATATATAAACACTAAAACAGTTAAAAAACTGTTCAAACAATATGGTATCTAATAAACTCGACATGGTTTATGTAAACTTGTACCATATATGATTCCGAGAAACACAAGCTTGGTTTCAATATCGATTTATTTAAACAATAACATATGCAATATCAGTTTTGAAAAAAAACTCATCATGGTTTCAATATAAACTGATTCAATAAACTGTTTTAAAAATCGTTATAAATCTGTTATTAAAATTACGTTTAGTTATAAACTGATTTTCAAAGAAACACAATCTTGGTTTCAGCAGAAAACAGTTTGTATAAAATCTGTTAATTATATAATCCGATTTTAATAAAAGTGTTTTAATTCTGTACACAATCTTTTTAAAGACTGTAGGGAAATGGTTACACTTTTATTAATAAAATCTAAATAAATAAAATTAACAGTAAATAAATAACAAAATTAAATACAACGAATGTAGCGGCATATAAACATAATTAAATAAAATAATAAAATAGTCAAAAGACTTACTTGATCACAAAAATAAAGATCAACAAAGAAGCACTAAAAGCCGAGGCACTGTTTTTTGACACGCTTCCCTTATAACAGATTCGCCGTCTGTTTCCCAGGGTACAACAGCCAAAACAGTAAGTTGTACTGTCGGACTTAACTAAACTGCCAGGAATTTCATCTTAAGAGATGCGTATTCCATATGTTGGAAATCAATAATAACTATTGATTTGATGTGTGTTAAACTTGTGGAATTAGGGTCTCTATTTATACACAATAGACTCCCTCTAAGTTTACTCATCCCACCGATGTGGGATTGAAAATAAACTACTTTTCCTCTTTAGGCATGGTACCGAATGCCTAACTTTGAGACCCGATATCTCATTCACATCAACTCTATTTTGGACACATAAAGGCTTATTGCGAAGCTCTCTTCGAGGAGAACGCGAACCTACAAACTATTACTCATATATGTGACATATACATATAGATAATTGTGTTCAAAGTTGGTCAAAAGTCACTTTTGCCAACCAATTTTCCAACAAATTATGCGTGCTTATTAATATAATACAAAATATCACTGACACAAGGTGTGTGTCCAGATCCATCACAACCATTTGCAAATGACCAATACATTACTAACTAGCATGACTTCCCGATTAATTAAACATCGTTAGGAAAGAGATTTTTCCTAGTAATGACATTCCATCATATAAAAAACGACATTTGCAACAATATAACCACCTATTAGAGCGTGGTCTATGTATGTTTGTTTTGGGAGAATGACCTAGTTTTCGTTATCTCTTTTTCTTTTATTACAAATCGGCCATCTACTATGTATTTAAACGAGGTTGTTACAAATTAAATCGTCGTAGAGGTGTATTTTGTTGATTACACTTAAATCGGTAAGCACACTTCTTCGGGCACAAATAATATGCGCATAACTGTATACCTTTTAATTAAAATAGTTTACATTTAAAAGTGACATAATATAAACGTTTTCCCTAAACTAATATTCTTCATTGTAATGGTAGT
>OU343223.1:25189442-25449844 GCA_910596185.1 Chrysanthemum makinoi | reverse complement strand
TTTTGACCAATTCAAAAGTATGTTCACTTTAAGGGAATAGTTCTACCAAGAGGCATCCATTTTCTAGTGGGCATTGTCCGACATGTTAATATGCCAATGTGTATCCATTGATAACCTATCTTACTAAATGTCTTTCCCTGGGTTTCAATAAGTTTAACTTTTCTTTCGCTTTTGCCTTCTAGCCTTCTTAGCATGATTTTTTCATTAATAATTTCAACTGGCATTTGGATACATTAGACAAATCATTCATACCACATTCAAGATTAGTAAATAAAACCACGCTAATCATCTTTACATCGCTTTTGTTAAAACTAGTAGAATTCGTGATAATTACAAGACGCTAAAGCTAACACTAGAATCACCACATTCGCTTTATTCAAATTCTCCCTACGGGTGGTCTCTACTTTCTTCCAATGCATTCTTAGCTTCTATGCAGGTCCTATCATTCCTTGTATTGTCTTGAGACTTCCGCTCGCTTTAATGTCACCGATTCCCCGTAGAGGGAATGGGAACATTAGTTGTTTTTGCTACTTTTGCCTTTCTTGTTTTGATGTGCTAGGATGTGAACTATTTGAAGGCGCATCAAGTTCACTTTCTTAACACTAGAGGTTCGGGATCTCGAACCGCCAAGCTGGTTACTAAGGTTCACATTCATAACATTTGGCATTGAATGAGTTGCATACTTGGCACTAGGCATGGAACAAGGTATCAAAGGATTGACTTGTTCACCTAAGGTTTTAGGGCATATTGTAATTAGGCATTCTAGAAGTTCTTGAGATCGTTTGGCATATAAGCATGCATGGCCAATTGCATTATCATGTAGTTTCTCTAACTTATCCTCTTCTACAATCTCACGAAGACATTCTAGGACATCCTTAAGGTATAAGAAATATGTTTGAATAGCAAGTTTGTTATTCCTAAGATGAGGAGGAACATATTTCACTGACAAAGCATATTTATTACGCATATGCACCTTTGAAGCACCATTCTCTCCATTGGTCATGGCATTTTCCTTTTACCCGACTCTTCGTGATTCTCAATTTCTTTTTGCAAACGAATTTATTTTTTCATTATTTTTGTTACGAGTGACTTTATTGACTCAAATAACTCATTGAAATGACGTTTAACCTTTTCATTTTCTTCTAGAAACTCTCATTTTCCTTTTGTAAAGCATTAACCAAGTTTTGAAGATGAAAATTTTGAGAATTTCGAGAATCTAAAGGAGGAGGCATTTGGGAGCCAGCCACATTGTTCTTTTCACCCTTTAATTGAGAAATTTGGGCTTTCAACTTTCTGATCGTGTTACAATGAGCTTGAATATGTTCATCACGTTTGTTTATTTCAAAACGCATCAAACTCGAACATCCGGGATATCTTGATGTTTGAGGTTTTAACATTTTCTTTGAGATGTTGATATTTAAGTTGTAAATCAAAATGTTCAACTTCTAGTTTAGAAAAATGTTTTACCAAATTATCGTGATCATCCTGCTCAATTTTCTCATTAGTTTAGAGTTTTTGATTTCAAGCTCAATGACACGATCATGGGAGACTTTTAAAGCAATAGATAATTCATGAAATTGAGAAGCATTAATGGAGCAATTCGTAGCAATGTAAAACACGTCTTGAGCAATACATTCAAATAAAGATTCTCATTCAAGGTATGCAAATTTTTCCTCTCAATCTCATTATATTTTAATGCTCGCTCATATTCACTAACCTCAACTATCATTGCATCAAATTCCTTTTCCATTCCTTTAATATCTGAATCTATCCCCTTTTAAGACTCTCAAAATGATCTTTTAGTTGTTTAAAGAAAGGCATGACCTCAGTTAAATAGCATTCTTTTGTTTGCTCAAAACCCCTTTCCCTTTCAGTTATCCCAGTGGTGTGATCCTTTTCTTACAAGTTTTCTCAAAATCGACAAATAGTTGAAAAATAACATATTGACTGATTAAGGTCTTGCTTTAGTGGCAATAGTTCTAGGAACTAAATGCATTGGTGTATTTGGAGGATACACAATACCGCAGCATTTTCCTAAGGAGGGTTTGTTTCAACAAGATTTTCAGCTTTTTGCTTATCTAAGTCCCTTTTCCCGAAAACTTGTTCAGGTGTTAACAACGTTTGAGGCTTAAATTTGTTTAAGGAGATCCAATTTTCCTTCTTGTAATCATGGGGTTTGATCGTGATGTTATTCTTTTTGCATTCGGGATCTTCTAGCTTCTTATTCATTTTCACCCTAGATGTATCATCTAATTTTCTATCTTCCTCGCACTCAACTAACTAGGTTTCTGTCTAGGTTTAAGAATCTCATTGCCATCATAGATTACATTTTGAGCTGCTTTTGCTATCTTACTGTACTCAGTGGTTGGGTTTATCTATAATGGGAACACTATGCTTATCGCTTAAAACTCTATGCTTAGTGACATGTGAAATTAATGGTATTCCCTTGTACGCACAACTTATTTTCAAGCTTGTTCTTCAAAGTTTTTAGATTAGAAAAATCATTCAAAAGTTTTGATTCCTTTGCATGAAATTCCTGCTTAAGCACTTTAACATTTTCTTGAAGTTCTTATAACTCTTGTTTTAACACTTCTTCTCTAAAATTACTTTTTCTAATAAATGTAAGCATTTGGTTATCCAACCTCCGCCACGCAGTAGTTAACTCAAACTTAGCACGTTGTTCATAAATGGCAACTCGTTCTTTATAGGCATTAAGTTCAGAGATAACAGAATCATCAGGGCACATGGAGTGTATTCATCAAAACATAGTCATCGTTGACTTGAAGATGCATCACTTGGTATGACCTCACTTTCACTTTGTTTCACATATTGATCATATGGGACAACATTGATATTACCCATATTTTCAATATTTGACTCAATAGTTTCAGTTGATTGTACTTTTTCATGCATCTTTTGCACATCAACATCATCGTATAGTTTTAATACCTCTAAAATGATTTTGTCTTTGGATGGACCAACTAGTGGTGATGAAGAGACTTTAAGAGAGACCATTGGAGAAATGCTAGCCATGAAAATGGTTTGTGCAGTAGGTTCATCATCAACATCCGAGTCGTATGCATCACAATCAGCTACTTGAAAGGCATTCTGATGATTATGGCCTATCTCATGAAATGGTTGCTCATCCACATCTGCATCATATGTCTTAGCATTTCCTTCAGCAAGAAACAACAACTCCTCTTCATCTAAAGCTGCACCATTATCCTGAGCTTGCACAAGCAACATCCTATCCCTGAAGTACTCGATTCTCGAGGGCTTTTACGATGTGTAGTTCCTTGCAATGTGTCCCTCACCTCCACAGTTGTAACATTTGATTGGCTTTGCTTGACCCTGATTTCCATTCCTTCCCCTATTATGATTTGCCACATATCCTCTCACCACTCCACCTCTACCTTGTTCACATCTGCCTTTCTTGAACTGGCTGCACCATAACTTCCCATCTCTCGACGTGGCTTGATTGTGTGTATTGGATGCGCTCGAGATTGTTGTTGGTGTGTGGAAGAGAGTTCATGTTTTGACTAATCAGAAGCGCCAGTTGATTAATGAAGTTTCCACGTGTGACAAAGATCGAGCTTGTTTGAACATAGGATCGAATGAGTTTGTGATTACCATTACCCATGGGTATAACTTGAGATGCTTTGGTGGTAATTCCAATGTTTGAGTAGAATGCAGTTGAATCATTTGATGAGCTTGTCTCTCCCGTGTTGGTTTTGAACTGATCTAGAATCCTTTTTTCAAACATAGCATGTCTCTCATTCTGAAGAAGGAAGGCATAGAGTTGTTCATAGTTTGTATTCTTTAATCCTTTGGTTAGCTTCACAGAGGTGACAAACTTATGCCATTCGATATTCATGTTGTTCACAAACTTTGAGTTCAGTTGAATATTTGGCATAGTCATTCGATGTTCCTCATGTCATTAACAAGCTTGTGGAATCTCACGTAATACTCATAGACACTCTCATCCGGTTTCATCTTGAAGTGCTCAAATTCATCATAGAGTTGTGATTCTCTGTCTTCCATAGTTAATTCAACTGCAGAAGCATCTTGACATTATCCCACACCGCCTTGGCTTCGTGTTGTGATTGATAAGCTTGTAGATATCTTTTGGAAGACCTTGAAGTATGATGTTAGGCCCTCGATATCAAGATCAAATCTCTTTTTCTCCTTATCATTGAGCTCATCATATGTCTTTGGTCTCTCTATCCCATAGATCATTGTTCCATCTACAACTCAGATCAATTAAGTCTCTTGTAGTCTCAATCGATAAGGTCCTTCATCAATCGATTTGAGAATGTTGACCCCATTTTCCTTTCCAAGACAAGATAATCTGATTTTTGAGCCCAAGAGTCGTGGTCAGGCTACAAGCATGGGTGGATCGGTATTCAACCACCGCTTGAACATCCTCGGCAACAGTGGAGATGATTGTAGGTACGTTGGTAGACATGTTTAAAGATTACACGGGATTTTATAACTCTATGATTAAACCGCGAAATAGATTCTTTCACGGGATTTTACTAAATCAAGAGAAAACCGTATTACAAACAAATGTTAACCAAGTCGCTAAGAATCCTTGAATCAAGTCGCTAAAACCAAGTTGCTAAGACAAGTCGCTAAGTTCCAAAACGCTATGAATTTTGATAAAGAAGTCGCTATGCACCAAGTCGCTAAGAAATCAAGTCGCTAAATAGCAACTCACTACTGGTCCAAATCGCTAACACCAAGTCGCTAAGAAACTTAAGAACAAGTCGCAATCAAAATTGAAAGCAAGTCGCTACCTTACCAAATCGCTACCCGTAGTGGAGAATCCACCAACAGTACTTTTTGTCGGTTTGTCTCTAAAGGCAAATCGCTGAGCACCAAGTCGCTACCACAATACACTACAACTCGCTACAGACTTACAAAGCAAGTCGCTACCAAGAAAATAACACCGTGACTCAAGTCGCTAGCATGAAAAACTTTCAAAACACACTTTTCAATCTAAAAATAACCCAACCACGATGATTCAAGCCTTCCAAATCAAAACCTAAACACTTGTGATGATCCTAAACACAAAAGTACAATCAAAATCCAAACTTTAACACTAGAAATCAACCAAATTATGCAAAAACCACTAAACTTTCTCAAACACAAAAACCACCTAAAAACCACTAGAAATCCAAAGATATGTAAGAGATGATCTAACCATGGCTCTTGATACCATTTGTAACATATTGTATTTCACATACACATCAAACCATAACCAAAGTAGGCATACAAAGAGATGAGTTTTAGAGAGAGAAAGTTAGAGGTTTGGGAACTTTAGTGAGAGAAAGAAAAATCTTATTATGAGCTCCAACTCTCTACCTTGGGAGGTAGAGAGTATTTATAGTACTTACATAAAACGCCACCTGACGGGCTGTGGATCAGGAAAACAGTGGGTAAAGACCCGTCCGTCCTCCACGGTGTAACAAAACTAAATACTACTTAACATTAAATAACTACGACTACGAGCTTTCTAACGATTACATATACTTGAGGTGACCGACACTTTAACTTCTGGATTTTTCCAAATCCTAACACTTTACCTATCCTTAAGCTCAGTTGATCTCACAATCATTCATGACTCATTCAAGGTATTTTTGGTCTATCGTTACTTCAAAACTCACCATCTTTCCACTCCAATGTTCACACATTGTTCCTCTCATCTTAAAACACCTAGTTTGATATTTCTCTCAAATTTAGCAAATTGATTTTAGTCATTCTTATCTCAAAATAGGCTAAAAACTAGTTTTTCATTTCTTTTGATTTTTAAGGAATTTTCCATATTCTTCTTAGATCAGCATCTAATCTCTAGGATTATTTGACTCCACTTGACACCCTCAAAATTCTTAGTGTCATCCTTGATCACCCATTGGTGTTCATAAAAACCCCATTTCTTTCCATAAAGGACATCATTAGCTACCCTCACTCATTACACTTGATCATTTAAGTCTCATATCATTTAAGACACCTGAGGAGACTAAAACACACAAGATATGTAGGTACTAGACCTTACTAAAACCTCATCTTTCTTTTCCTTGGCTCTTGAGAGCCGGATCCCTAAGTTTAGCCTAGACGGATCCCTCAAGTAAGGGATCCGTGGGAACCGGCTGCACAAACTAAACCAATCCTACTTAAAACAATCATTTCAAACCCTCTTTGTTAATTTGAACACTCCACATTGTCTTTATTGACTTTCTAGATCAGTGCAACTCTATAGTTAACTCTTATGCATGCAAATCATTGCAGTTTGAAGGATTTTAGTGGTTTAAGCTTTAATTCACTTACCAAATCTTTCTCTTTATAAACCTTTTGTGTTAGAACTTCCAAGTCACCATTCACACAATCATTCTCATTAGCTAAAGCTCTTTTTTCACACCTTCCTTTTTCTACCATTTCAACATGAGGAAAGCTCCTAGAGTTAAGTAATCTACTAAAGGACCTCCTAAGAAAATTGCTCGAGTGTTCATGAAATCTCTTCAACCGAATCATCACCCGTGAAAGCCTCAAACACTAGAAGTCCCTCACAACCAATCAAACCAATTCCCAAAAGGATTGTTCCCACAAGACAACCCTTGCCGAACACTACTATACCTCCTAAACCAAACACCCCTACTTTTACTAAACCATCACCTCTAGTACCTAGAGCTATTTCTTTCACCACTCCACTCTCATCCCCAGACTTTTACAACTTAGATGACTTGCCACCTAGGCCATCTCATCCACCACCATTGCCAACACTTTCCTCAATTGAGAAAATGGTGCCACAACAACCTCCTCACCAAAACTTTGGTGTTGAAACAATACTAGCACCCGTATCTTTTTCTCCATCACCCTCAAATAGTCCATTTTGGATTATGAGGAATCATCAAAATCAACAACCCGATCACATGGAAGTAGACACTTCTCTACCGCCACCATCAACACATATTCAATCACCTTCACCCTTAGTTAAACCCCCTCCAACCTCATCAAATGTGCCTCCACAAATCCCTCAATCTTTTGTGGAACATCCACCTTCCTCATCAAATCTTCCACCTCAAACCGCTCCATTCCTACCACCACCATTCTCTAGCCATGGCAATGATTGCTTTCATTGTCAACATGTCGAAGGACTAGTCCATGAAGTACGTGACAAATTATGTTTCATGTTCTATCACCTTCTCGAACGTTTTGATGAGGTCAAAAAATTAACTCATCCTTAGAACTTAGGAATACAAGCACAATGGTGCTCTAATGCAAAACTTAGAATCGTTATAAAATGTACTACATATTTGTATCATTATCTTAGTTTTAGAAATATGTGTACCATTTCTCATGTTTTATTGAATGAAACTACATGTTGTATGCTATATAGTTATGAGAATATGTTTTGTGCTATAATACATAACCATTTGGATGTTAACATCACTTTTTACATCTACATTGCAGTCAAAAGAATGCAGGTACACGGTTCCCTCAATTTTGCCTAGACGGATCCCTCACATGAAGGATTTGTGGGATCCGTGCAACAGAAACATATTTCCTTACTAATATGAATCTCATTTGCAGGAAATTATGGAACATATACTTATTTTCTAACCTTTGTTTTGTAGATTTTCAAAAATACACATGAAGACTTTGACACCCTCAACAAGGGGGAGCTTTTTGTCAAAGCAAAGCATTGCAAAAAAAACTTGTAATACATTCACTTAGGTATTCTATACTACTTGGCGTCCTCCTCAAAAGGGAGCACTCATCAAGGGGGAGCATTTCGTCAAAGACGAAACCATTGCAAAAATAATTGCAATACACTTGTTTAGCTTTCCAATTACTTGACGCCCTCAACAAAAGGAAGCACCCGTCAAAGGGGAGATAAGACGAGAGTATTTCTCTAATCTTACTACTTATTTTCTCATTTTGTTACTTTTCACACATGTTTCTCAAAACAATGTGTTAGTTTCTTTTCGACGCTCTTTTTGTTTCAACAAAAGGGCAGAAGAGAGTAAAAACTCCAATTCAAATGTTTTACGAATTTTATTTTATTCTTAAAATAATCTTATGTTTTGTCATCAACAAAAAGGGGGAGGTTGTTAATATAAATAAGCCATAAAAACGTTTATTTATATTTTACGATCTTCTAATGTTTTGTCGATTACAAACGTAAAATCATTTTAACGAAATAAATAAAATACACAAAAGGTTCGAGCCAATAGTTTACTAACACACATTTACTAAACATATTAAAACCATATCAAAACATGTTTAGTAAATTAGTTATATAAACACTAAACAAGTAATAGTGTTTATATCTTATAGAAATGCATATGTATAATAACTAGTGTTTACATAATATAGAAATGTACATATATACTTTGTATATATACTGTAATGGGTAAAGTAATGGGTAAAAACCAAAGTCCATGACCCATGACCAATGATCCATTGACTAGGTACAATGAATGTTGTTGAGTAAAAATCAAAGCCAATAACCCATACCCATGGAGCATGATCCATAACCCATGACCAATTGCATGACATCATGCATGAAGTCATGTTGGATATTATCCATGATCCATGACCCAAAGTCCATGACCCATGACCCAAGATCCATAACCCAATGACTAGGTACATTGCATCTTGTTGGGTATCTATAATCCATTACCCATAACCCATGGTTCATAACCCTTAACCCGGTTTGCAACCCAAAATCCGAACTAAACTGACCCAAAGAGCCGGATCCCTGGTTTTGCACTAGCCGGATCCCTCTGGGGAGAGATCCATGGGAACCGTGGGAAAGCAGACAAGTTTTTGTCTATAAATAGTGAACCATTTCTCTCTTGCTCACTACCACTTCACATATACTTTCTCTCAGTATTCTAACATCCCTAACCTCTGATCCAAAGGATCATTCTATGTAGTTTTATGTTTGTGTGATTCTCTAGGTTCCTCTTAAAGGCGAGATCACCACCTCTTGAAAACGTGCAAGCTCAAGGTCATGAGTAGCTAAGCTTCGTCATCATCAAGACCACTGAAGTGTATCTTGTCGATAGTTCTTTCCTCACTCCATAGAAGTGTTATGTTGAAGGCATTAGTAAAAGGTGTCGAAGGGTCATGTCGAAGGCATTAGTGAAAAGTGCCAAGGGTGTACATTCGATATGGTGCATCAATGTTCAAGTCAGATAGTTTAGGTTAAAGTATATTGATATCCTTCTAGTGTTGTAACAAGGAGTGTGTCTCCTTTGGGATAGTTGTGTTGTGGTGTAGTTTTGGGTAGTAGTTCCTCCTTTGTAATGGAACTCGGTATCTAGCCTTGTACCGAATATAGTGTAGGCGACGTTGTGATAGGTTTGGTTCTACCTCGTGGAAGAACCCGGTGTCTAGCCTTGTACCGGATAAAGAGTAGGCTACGTTGTGAAGGCTTCTTCGCCACATTAAGGAGCTTGTGTTGTGTAGTACTTACAAACTCTCGAGTGGGGTACTCGGGGAGTGGAGTAGGGCAAGGAAGGTCTCCTTGTAGCCGAAACACTATAAATACTTGTGTTGTGGTTTTCTATTCCTTTACTCTTTATCTTTACTTTACTTACTTATATGCTTATCTATCATTATCTAACACACACATTAAATAGATTGACATAAGTTGATCTAAATACTTTAAAACGAAGTTTTAATCTGTAAAAATATTCAACACCCCTTCTAGTTTTCCACAGGTAGGATAAGACACAGGAAATAATGAGTGTAAAATGAAAAATAACAAAATAAATAGTCCTAACCTATAACTAAGTTGTCACCGCCCACCGTTCATCCAAAGTTCAAGCTTCAAGATAAAGAAACCGGATCATGATGTATCAAGTAAATGTGCCATTAGCAGACGTTATGATGGGCACATCACCTATTCTTCAAAATGTTTGTGTAATCGTAACCAACTCAAATATTCAAATATGACCAAGGTGGCCTCCTCGATGCTAATATCTATTAAGCTAATAGTGCTTATACATTGCACTTAATAACATAACAAATAAACAATAAACATTTTTTTCTATTACAAATAAAAACATAAACATTCCCCCACTTGAGATGAACATAAATGGAGAATATGGGGTGTCTTCGATGATCTTCAGATGTAGGTCTTTGACGAAAGCGTGATTCTCGAACCTCTCTACTTAAACTTCTAACTTGGGCAAACAGTGACTTCCCGACCATATATTAAGACTACACACTAGGCTAAGGTGATTGGGTGTATCGAAACAAACATAATAAGGGTATGAAGAAATGAAAGGAATGGCTCTGAAGGGTGTATCTACAGGTATCTTATACTAAAGGTGAGTGCAACAAAATGGTTTAACATGGGGTTCGAATAGTCAAAGTGACTAATCGATTGACACACATAAATAGGCTATTTGGGTGATAATCCTAAAATATTGCCTTCTCAAATTGATTATTCCCTATATATCAAGCTAACTCGACACCTCGTTTATGGTCTTGAAATGATGCAAAGGGCAAGTTCTAAAGTTTGCAAGCTACCGGCACACCCATAATTTGGTGGATTTGGGTAAATAAATGGAAATGAATAAGGCTAATCTCACCATGGAATATCAAAGGTTATAGTGTGCTCGGCTAAGGTCTAATCTAGTTAGGTTAAGAAAAACATGTCAAAATTTTAAAAATGGCATAATTTTTCAAAATAAACTAGAAAAACGAGGGCAAATGATTTTAAGTACTAATTCTACTCCCGTCCCCCACTTGAGATGTACAAAGTCCCTTTTGTGCTAAACGTTAAATAAATGTGAAGAGAAAGCCGAATTTGAGCTAGAACTTCCCTGAAATTTGATCCTAAAAAGAGAAGGCCCAGGAAGAAAATCGTGCCTTTGTTAAGTACCCACGAGCAAACTTCGATCCCTGAAATCACAACTAACCAACAAGCATAATTCTAAAAATAAAAAGAAAAAACAAAAACAAAACAAACCTAACTCACTTTCGTAGGAATCACGGTTGCATTTAGCATATGTAACAAGCCTTTTAAACCACTTGGTGTCCCAAGTGGACGAGTGTAGTCTCGCGATGGCTTACAGCGAACATACCCAAAAAGTTCATTTCAAACTAATACAAGATTATCGTGCTAATATTTAAGAATTAAAATTGAACTGCAGGATGAATTACGGTGTAACCACAAGAATGAGTTACGCCGTAATTGGTTTGAACCTGGAAATCGTCTACAGAATACTGCTACGGCGTAATGATGGAAGGAAGTTACGTCGTAACTGGTTGAAACCTGGAGTGCTATTATTGAAGGATGGTTACGATGTAACCATTGGAAAAGTTATGTCATAACTTGCTAATCGGGACAAAATCCATCTTCCTGTTAAATGCCAATCATTTTAACTCCAATTCGTGCAAAAAAGTTACAAGCACAAAACCCAAAAATAAAAATGAAAAGAAAGCAAAAAGGAAAAGGATAATTCGGGTTGTCTCCCGAAAGAGCACTTTTTTTATTAACGAGTCTTTAAGTTAGACTCAAAGCCATGTGGCTTTATGTCAACCACCACCAGAAGTGGTGCTCAATAAACTTTCTGTCATGCTGCCATTATTCCCAATTTCTCCTCATTTCAGATAGCAATCAATCATCCATTTGGTAAAAACTTTTTTTTTCGGATAGTATTGTCGACGCTAGAGGTACCAAACTTATGCGCAAGCCATTCGTTGAATGATAAACATGAATTTTCGTATTCGTCTTCTTCAACCACCATACCTTGAGAATCATTTTACAGAAGATGTTATTCTCAATTGAACCTTCATCAATGAACTCCTTTTGCTGAAAGCGATATTCGTCGTAATCGAGCTTGAGCCTTTTCGTAACACCCCCAGTTTCATGATATGCAGCGGAATTCAAACTAGGTGTTACTGGATGGCACAACAGTCATAATAATAGAAAACGATCTCTGAATGAGTCGTTTGAAAAAGGATTTATCATTCAAATTATTGAAATATATCAGAGTTTACAAGATAGGTCCCAGTTGGTTCCATTGTTTACAAAATACATCAATATAAATTCTTTGATGTTTTGTGAATGATAAAATAATTATAGCCTTCTTGATTTAGTCCTTGCCCTTCCGTGCCAGCTCCCGACATCATGGACCTGAAACACATGCTTAAAATTGCCAACACAAAGGTTGAGTGAAATTCATAGAGTTTGTTTGATGGTTGAACACATTATGTTGGTAGTGTGAGTTAATTAGACTCACACCAATGGTTTGAAAACAAAACAGTTATTATTACACTACGCATCATGCAACCAAGGCGTTAACGTGTTCCAATATTAATTGGTGAAATTGTCGGTACCAACCTTAATAGGTAAAATTGCCTTTTTACCTAATGTTACTCAAATATAGTGCGTTTGTTTAACTTTAACGGGGCCAACATAAACGGGATTGCGTCAATCCCAGTAGATCTATTCACAATATTCGTGCTCACTCTCTCTAGTGATTAATGGTTCATGATTTAGGGACTTATGTTTGGCAATTGTGGTAACTTAGTGCTAATAAAACAGTCAGCAGATAAGCATACAGTTTCAAAGTAATGTGTTCGGTTTAAAAGTAGCATGTATTCCCCCCAAGGGTTTGTAAAACAATTAAGTATTAGAAAGTGGGGCTATGAACTCACCGTGAGTTTGATGATGTTTAGTGCTTTTACGAATATGATGGATATGCCGGGAAACCTCTACGCGCAATCTAAAATGCAATGTTGCGACTTAGGTTTGGAATAATGTTTAGGAAAACATAAACCAGCCTATATACGTCTCTATGTTGATCATGATGTAGTCATTTATAGTTTGTTGCTTATAGTAATAGTTTAGTATGTGAAAACGTATTTAGTTCATAGATATCGTGCTACTGTTCGGGCCATCATAATTCAGAGGTCATGTAGTAAACGTTCGAGGAGCTAGGACACTTTAAATCGTAAATCCAAAAACTCGTCGATACGTTTTACTCAAGTGAAACCCCTCACATGAAGCTCCCTAGTATTGTAGCACTTATTAGATAAAACATACGTTTTGTAAACACAAGTTACAAGTTTATCATGTCTTTATTGAATATCAATTTTTTACAGTTCTCGTCGATTACTAGTGATCATAACTTATTAACATGGTCAAAAATGAAGTTTGGTTAAAATCGGCGGAAAAGGGTAAAATGGTCATTTTCCCATTACTTGCGAAAACACTATTCCGATGGTTGAATGAAGTTTTTTTAATTTAATATGTAACTAGTTATGATAATAACATGGTTTCTATATTCTTAACTTGTGAAAATCCAAACTTTTGACGATAAAAACTGTTTTACAAATTTTAGGCAGAAAATGATATCGTTTGGTCTTTTTATGCCGAGTTGTTTCACATTAAATGTAAAACATCGTTCCGGACAACTTTCGTGTTTTAACTTTTTCATGATTCAGACCAGAAATGCCTCTAATTTTTACACAGATGCGGCAGTAAGCAAGTTTGGCGTTTCTAGGTTTTGCTAACTTCTTTTTACCATAACTTTTGACTCGTTTGTCCGTTTCGGGTGATTAAAGTTGCTATGTTTTCCTTTTTATCTTGTTTACAATAATATTTAAATTACCAAGTCTATATGTAGTTGGTTTTAATGGCTTCAAATACGTAGAATATGACTAGTTTTACTAGTTTGTTACTTTAAGACAATATGTGAATTAAAACATGTGATTAAGTATGTGTACATCATGAATCAATATAGTAACCATATATATAGCATGTAGTTGACAAGATTAGAAATAATAAACATGAGATAATAGAGTGATGGTGGTGATCAGTTGCTTACAACTTTTGGCGTAACAAAAGGGAATTCGAGAATCAAGAGCTAGAACAAGGACTTTGAGCTTTCCTCTTCTTGGATCCCTGTTGAACGTTTTACACACGTTGTACTCACTCAGACCTTGAAAGATATAGCACTCGTGGATCGTTAGTATTGCCTATGTAGTCATAAGAAAACTAATAGAAAATCTCTACAACTCGTGTTCTATAGCGGAATGTAAACACAAGCTGTTATCACTAAGAACACTTAGATCCTCTATGGATCCTTTTATACACTGAAACTCTATGTCGTGATGACTTATCTATTACAAACTATGAGGTCCCTTTTATAAACAAGGAACCCTAATCTATTACATTACCAACCAATCGACTAAACATGCAAGCATGCATTTAATGACTAATACACTAAACTATATTGAGCAGTACAATAAAACCCATGCTAACCTCGAGCCGTTCAAAGATAATAATGAGTTAGCATTTAATACAGTAAGCGCATGCTGATCCTTGTCAGCTTTCACCCTTCAGCAGTAACACGGCAATGCTTGTACTCTTCAAGAGAATCACTTCTTCAAGCATTTCGCTCTACTTCACAGAAACCTTCGGCAGTAATGACAGCAGAAATCCTACTTCACATAATTCCCAACAATCCTCCCCTAAACTGGAATTTGACTTGTTAAGTTCCAGCTCACCTTGAAAGATCTTTGAGACTTCAGTACTAGAGGATTGTTTTCACACATCAAGAGCAAAGAACCAATAACAAACTCATCTCTATGATGATCAACCTTTGAAACTCTAGGTCTTTGCAGCAACACATGACATAATGTACATCAATACTTATCAGTTGCATATTATTCTCATCACATCCGTGTGTTAACATCCGAGAGGTGAATCATTGAAAATAATGGATTTGATGTCTCTTTACCAAGAGCCATTACTACTGGAGTAGCCAGATGTTTAAGTTCGTAAACTATGGTACATTGATAACCATCTGATTTATAAGCAAATCAGCAACTATATAAACGGATTTGAGGTGTCTTTACCTAGCCGTTTGCTCGGACTAGTCAATCTTAGAATTGGTGAATTGATAACCAAATATGGAGGTAGTTGCCTTTACCACAATCCATATAACGGTGGGCTAGCCAATTCTTGGATTCCAAAAAGGAATAGACCATGGTGAATTGAGGACCATACAACTCTCAGCAATTAAGCATGGGTGGTTGCAGACCCTATGATTTTGAGCAAATCATTACAGCTATCAACAGATTTGATGTGTCTTTACCAAAGCTGTACCCTTTGGACTAGCCAACTCTTTGATACACACAAGGTATATCTGGTGAGTTAAACACCATCAACAAAATACAATAAATCTGCAAAAGAAAGTTTTTATCACTAAGAAATTAACAAAACAAGAACTACAAAGTAAAACAAATAAGACCAAATACAATTCTCTCTTGAGGCATATGCCTCCCCTGAGGCCTATGCCTCCCCTTAAACTAGGCAGTTAAGGGTTAAGCATCCCAATATTGACCACTAGGTATTGAAACCTTGGTCCATCAAAAGCTTTAGTTAACAGATCCGCCACATTATCATCTGTATGAATTTTAGCCACATTTATCAAATGTTTTTCATATGCATCTCTTATAAAGTGGTGTCTGATTTCAATATGTTTGGCTCTACTGTGAAAAACTGGATTTTTGACAATGCATATGGTACACTGATTATCAATAAAAAGAGTTGTGTTCATGAAGTTATACCCATAGTCCACTGGTTTTGGATCCATAGTACTTGCCCACGCAGTTGCGCAGCAAAGAACATACTCGCTTCGTAGTTGAGGTAGCCACAACGGTTTGTTTCTTGCACTGCCACGAGATCAATCTCTTTCCAAGGAATTGACAACCTCCAGTTGTGGATCTCCTATCCGATTTGCACCAGATAATCATGTCACTATATGCTTCCAACTTAAAATGAGACTCTTTTGGGTACCAAAGGCCCAAAAGAGGTTGGCCTTTGAGGTACTTAAAGATCTTCTTGACTGCATTGAGATGGGAAGTAAGTGGAGTGACTTGATGTCGAGAGCACACACTAACAAAAAGGTAATATCAGCCTTGAAGTGTTAGATATATTAATGAACCAATCATAGATCTGTATAAATGAACATTCACAGTAGATCCGATCATTGTTGGCTTTTGTTTTTGGAGCTTCATAGGTGTTTTGGCAGCCTCCGATACCTTCCATGCCGAATTTCTTCAACATGTCCCTCACATATTTATCCTGACTGATAAATATTCCATCCTGTTTCTGCTGAACTTGGAGACCCAAAAAGAAAGTGAGCTCTCCCATGGCACTCATCTGAAATTCTCCCTTCATCAGATCCTCGAATTCCCTACACCAAGCTTCTTTAGTGGATCCGAAAATGATGTCATCCACATACACTTGCACAAGTATGATATCTGTCGAGTTCTTCTTCAGAAAAAGAGTTTTATCAATGGCACCTCTTTTGTAGCCATGCTTCAGCAGAAATGATGAAAGCCTAGCATACCAGGCCCTTGGTGCATGATGAAGTCCATAGAGAGCTTTAACGACTTTGTAAACATGATTAGGATGATCTGGGTCTTCAAATCCTTTGGGTTGTGGGACATAAACTTCCTCTTCAATCTCTCCATACAGAAAGGCACCTTTAACATCCATCTGATATAACATGAAGCCCATGTAAGAGGCATATGCCAAGAAAATTTGAATGGCCTCTATTCTTGCAACAGGTGCAAACACTTCATCATAGTCAATCCCTTCCTCTTGCCTGTAACCTTGAGCTACTAATCTTGCTTTGTTCCTAATCACCACACCCCGTGCATCTCTTTTGATTTTCAGAATCCATTTAGTTCCAATAGCATATTTCCCATCTGGTAAAGGTACCAAGATCCAAACTTGTTGGTTCTGAAACTGTTGCATTTTGTCTTGCATTGCCTCAATCCAGCTTGAGTCTTCAAGAGCTTGAGAGACACTGGTTGGTTCTACTTGGGAAAGAAAACATGCAAAAAGACAATGCTTGTAGTCTGTGTGATTGTCTCTTTGCTGATTTGAGACATAGGAAAGAAAAGCAACCTGTCCAAATTTAGGGCTAGAGATAGCCTTTCGAGTTCTAACAAGAGCTAGAATGTCTCCAATGATATTGGATTGAGGGTGAGAAAAGTTGATTCTTTTAGAAGCAGTGGGGTTGACTTCAATGGTAGGTTCAAGATTTGTCACAGTTGGTACAAAAGTTGTGTCATAGGAAGGTGAGGAGAAAATGCCAGATTTGGGTTGATGATTTCCAAGATCCGAAGGACTTGGAAAGCGAGTATACGGTTCCCCAAAGTCTGTGGACACTCTAGTAGGAGTAGGAGTAGTAATAGACGAGCTTTCAGCAGATATGATGACGATGGGAGAGATCGTGATCGGTCGCTAAAAATGGTTTCACTGACAGGCCTCATTTGCAAGCTCCCCACCACCTTTCAGCTTCAAGCTTAGCTGCAAATTCTTGAGTCTGAAGCCTAGCAAGGTCCTCAGCATGATGTGATTCATCTTCACGCCAGCGAAGTATCTCTTGAAGAGTTACCTGCAACATTGTTGGGAGAAAGACACAAGTATGGATGTTCATCATCTTCAAATTCACTTCCAGAGTCAGCATCCAAGGTACCTGCATTGTTAGTGGGATATTCTTGAGAGCCTGCACTTTGGTTAGCCATATGTCTAGTATACCCCGATAATCTAGGTAGTCGAGGTCAAAAGACCACACATGACCCTGTCCTTGAACGTTGGGCTTATCCTCCGTGTATCTCAGGTTCAACGTCTCCTCAATCTTCTTGGCAGATAAGTTGTACACTCTATAAGCCTTGCTATTAGCTGAATAACCCACAATATAGCCATCATCAGCCTTCTCATCGAACTTCCCCAATGGATCACTGGTATTTAGAATGGTCACTTGACAACCAAAAGGTTTGAGGTAATGAATGACAGGAACCTTCCCAAAGAGAAGTTCATATGGTGTCTTGAGGTGAGGTCTAGTAATGGAGACCCTGTTAAGCACATAGCAAGCTGTGCCAACAGCTTCAGTCCAAAACATAGTGGGCAGTTTGGAGTCTACAAGCATAGATCTTGCAGCCTCAATCAAGGTCCTATTCTTTCTTTCAGCCACCCCATTTTGTTGTGGGGTTCTTGGATTGCTATAGTCCCTCTTATCCCTTTAGACCTACAGAGTTCTATAATAATGGCATTCTTGAACTCTGTCCCATTATCACACCGAATTCCCTTAACCTTCTTGTTCAACTGATTTTCAACGAGAGTGATGAAGTCTTTCAACACTGGAGTTGTTTCATCTTTAGTTCTTAGAAAGAACACCCAGCAAAATCTGCTATATCCATCCGTGATGACCAAACAATAGAACTTGTGATCAATGCTTCTGACTTGAGTTGGACCAAATAGATCCATATGTAACAGCTGAAGAGGTTCAGAGATGATGCTCACTGCAGTGACAGCTTTGTAGGATGCTCTGTGTTGCTTCCCTTTGTTGCATGCAACACAATTATGATCATTGGAGAACACTTTGGTGGGAAGACCTTCGACAAGACCCCTTTTGGAGAGAGTATTTATAGTTTTGAAATTCACATGAGCCATTCTCCTATGCCATTTATTGGACTCATCCAATGATGCTTTAGCCAGTAAATAGGTGAGGTCACCATCGTGGTGAACTTCATTGAGGTTGAATGTGTATAGATTGTGAGTTCGAGGGACTCTCAGCAGAATTGAGGAATCTTCTGGAAGCTTGAACTCTTTAGAAAGCACAAGACATTCATTTTCAGAGAAGAGTACCTTGTTCTTGGTGTCACAAATTCGTGAGACAGAGAACAATGTTGAAGTTCAAGTTCCCTAACATAGTACACATTCTCAAAGTTCAGAAGAGGTGTCTTGATTGTGCCTTTTCCAGTAATTCTACCATCACTTCCACCAAAGGTCACATTCCCTCCTTCTTCAATAGGAACAAAATTGTACATCATATCTCTATTACTGACATACTTACTTGAAATGCCACTATCAACAATACCAATATCTTTATGTTTAAGGGGATGATCCTATAAAAACAAACATAGTTACAAAGGAATGTTAGTATATCGAGGAGGCTCAAGTCATTGCTGACTTGAACCTTGCCATGGATCTAGATTTAGGTTTAGCAAAAGAGTAAGATCCACCATTGTTCTTGGGTTTCCATTGATAGTTAGGTCTTTTATTATTCCAAGAACAACCTACTGAGGACTTGACAGCGGTGTGCCCAACATCCTTTCCCATTTTTCATAGAGTCAACATATGCAGGTCAATAACCATGTTTAAAGTATGGACTAAGTGGTCGCACATAAGGTCTATTAGGAGATTTCCTCCAAGAAGGGTCAGTTCTAGCTTGTGGGACATATGGTGGAATAATTTTAACATTGGTCCACACTAGTCTTGGTTTCTGCTGAAGAGCACATGCACCTGATCTTTGCTCATGAAAATCACAATCCTTAATTAAATGAAATTTACTTCCGCAAACAAAACAAGTCTTCCTTTTGGAAGATGGATTCAACAAAGAAGATGTTCGATTACATGTAGAAGTATTTAAACCAGAAACATTAAAGGAATTGTTTTTAACAGACAAATTATGCAAAGATTTAAAAGACAAGTCTTGTGGAAACAGCTTGGAAGTTGATTCCTCAGCAGCTATCCTAGAGGGCTTGTAGATAGTCTTGGGTGCGAGTGCTTGTGAAGGCTCAGGTGAGGGCTTGGGAAGGTCGACTTATCACTTGGATCACAAATTGAAAGTAGATCCTTGATCCGATGAATTGTCACTGTCAGAGAAAGAGACAAAAACATAAGATGAAGCATTGTTTTGCTGGCAAGTCTTTTGACTTTTGCCATACAGATGGTGTGATCCATCAAAGTCAACAGTAATAGTAGAGGGTCAGTGGGCATGAATTCATCTCTAATAGGGCCAGGGACAGCATGCAAATCACCTTCCTTTCTAAAATGTTCTAAGCCTGCAAGTGTAGATTTACGCCCATCATTCCTAGCTTCCAAACCTACATACTTTTGAAAACCGAAACCTATTCCAGAGTTCAGCTGATGACTACTATAGATTTCTTTAGCTAGATTGTCACCGTATATCAACCATTGTTTATGTCTAGCTATTTCCTTTAAGTTTCTCTTTAAGCTCTAGATTCTCGCATAGTATAGTAAGCTTTTCATTTTCGCTTTGTTTCAAGTTAATGTTTGCAATATCTAGATCAAATTGAAGCACCTTAATCTTTTCTTCATAAGCAATCTGATTCTTTTGAAACCAAACCTTTTGTCTTTCTAATGTTTTTAACGAAAGTTTATAAGCTTCATTATCAACATAGCATGCATTGTATCTAGGTTTCATAGTATCATAAGCTTCTTTTAGTTCATTGTATCTCTCACTACAACCAAATATACGGTTGTGTACCGAGAAAGACCCATGAAGGCAAACTGATCATGCCTATCTTCGAAGTGCACCTTGCCGCCAGACCAAGCTTCTCTGACGCAGCTTCCACATTCACAGGTTCATGAGCAACCCAGTTGACTTGTTCATCCAAGGTGACTAGAGCTGCTGAAGTGCTAGCTCCTTTCTGATTCTGCTGAAGGTATTGTAGCCGGTACTCTTTCCACTCTTCCTGTCTTTGTATTCCCTTGAGAAATGACCCATCTGGTGGCAAGAGAAACACTTGACCTTTCTCTCGTCAAATTGAGCTGGATCCTTTCTCTTGAATCCAAACTTCCTTCCTGCCTTCTCTTCAAACCTCTTGATATCCAATGAAAGCATGGCCACTTGCCATTTCAGCTTCATCTCCTCCATCTCAAGTGGGTCCACTTGGTCAAAGTCTTTATATACCAGATGCTGCGAGTGTCATAATCGCAACAAAGGAGTGAAGGACATCCTCCAATATACTTCCAGTCTTAGCTTGAGGATGTGAAGGAGTGGGACGATAGGATGATGATGGTAAATAGGATGGACTTGAAGCATGCATCATCATATTCGAGTGGGATGTCCCAACAAAGGCTGAATGACTAGAGGAGGTTGCACGGTAGGGAGATCTGACATCAGGTTCAAGAGATCCGAGTTTGTTGTATAGCTCGTCAAAAGTGAGCATGTCCAGCCCACCTTTAGCTTTCAAGGCTATACTCACATGCAACCAAGATGGAGGCAAAGATCGAAGGAACTTAGAGTTGCTATCATCATTGTCAAGCTTTGCATTCAGCTGGTTTAGCTGACTCAGAATCTTGTGAAACCTGTCGTATCCCTTGTGGATACCCTCTTCTTCCGAAATATTGAACTCTTGGAAGTGTTGTCTAAGCATGGACTTCCTCATTCTTCTGGACTCTTCATTACCACCAAACCTAGCTTTAAGAGCCATCCAGATGTCCTTTGCATCAACCATGTGGTGAAAATCACCTAAGTGATCTTCATGAATTGATTGAAGGAGGATGGTTCTTACCTTGTGCTCTCTTGCTTGCAGCCAAAACCTCTTTAGCAGTTTTGGGAGGAGCAATGGTGAACTTACCATCAAGATCTGGGATGGTCTTCTTTAGGCTGTTGCCATTTTTACTATCTCCCATAGATTCCAATCAATATTGGAGATCCAGTTCTGCATCTTCATTGTCCACAAATCATATTCTTCCTTCTTCAGATAAGGAAACTTTCCATTACTGTTGGAGAGACTAAGTTTCTGCATAGAGGTGGTGTTTTTGATGATGTTGTTGTTGTTGGTGTTTGTGACATCCGATTCATCATCGTTCCGGGCATTGTGAATAAGTTTTGGTTGTATGTGGGTGAGGAAAATAAGGTTCTCAGTATCGTAGAGACTCTCCCGAGGCTCTGATACCACTTGTTGAACGTTTTACACACGTTGTACTCACTCAGACCTTGAAAGATCTAGCACTCATGGATCGTTAGTGTTGCCTATGTAGTCATAAGCAAACTAATAGAAAATCTCTACAATTCGTGTTCTATAGCGGAATGTAAACACAAGCTGTTATCACTAAGAACACTTAGATCCTCTATGGATCCTTTTATTCACTGAAACTCTATGTTTCAGATGACTTATCTATTACAAACTATGAGGTCCCTTTTATAAACAAGGAACCCTAATCTATTACTACCCAATCGACTAAACATGCAAGCATGCATTTAATGACTAATAAACTAAACTATATTGAAGCAGACAATAAAACCCATGCTAACCTCGGGCCGTTCAAATATAATAATGAGTTAGCATTTAATACAGAGCGCTATGTTGATCCTTGTCAGCTTTCACCCTTCAGAAGTAACACGGCAATGCTTGTACTCTTCAGTAGAATCACTTCTTCAGCAGATTCTGCTTCTACTTTAGCAGAAACCTTCGGCAGTAATGACAGCAGAAATCCTACTTCACATAATTCCCAACAATCCCTCCTCTTCTTTTGTATGAGCAAGGTTGAGCTATGGCTTGAACAAGATCTTTGATGATGTCTTGGTAACTTGAGTGGATTCAAACTCAATAGAAATTACCAAGTCTTTTGCAAGAGATTAGATAGAAGTACTTGTGCCCTTTTCTTTGGAAATAATACTTGGAATAGAGAAAATAAATTATGAAGGTGTAAATGTGTGTAGGTATGGACGAAATAAGGAGGGGATGAGGGGTATTTATATGGCTTTGAGGAGGTTAGAACCCTTGACTTGTCAAAGCTTCTTAAGGAAGTTTTAACACATGTAATCATCTAAGACTTCAAGGTATGAGATCAAGACACAACCAAGGTGACTCATCCCTTAAGAGGTGGTCACAAAGGGGTTAGGATGACTAGGTGATGATTCTTGGTCTTATCTTGGTTTTAGAGTATGTTTTGATTTCGTTAAATGCCAACCGTACGTTGTTAAGCTATAAAACGTAAAACAGGGTATCGTAAAAATACGAAACTTGCAGGAATGATGAAACTCATCATTATACTCCATATAAAAATATAAAATGAGTGATAAGACTCATTGGGTGCTAAACGCATTTAAAGTTGGAAACGCGGGTAAAAAATGCGTAATTCGCGTAAAACGCAGAGCTGGAAAACGTAAAATTCCAAAACTTGTGGAATTGCCGAAAAATGGTAGAATTACATATTTCTAATGTTTACAGTTTTTTATGGACATATCGGGATGCCTGAATGACGTTTAAACCATAAAGTAATTCTCAGACACGGTTTTGTGAAATCGGTTCTGTATGGATTCAACGTACGTCGTCAGGACAACTTGTCGAGTTTCATTTATCTTGTCATGATAGTAAAAAAAAACGAGATGAATAGTGAAAGTGAATAGTAAATTTTCAAAAATGAAAAAGGTAACCTGAAAATGCGGGTGGTTACACTTTTGATCACACCTGCGTTAACATTAGCATCCATATATATAATTTTATACCAATCTTGGAAAGATAGATTTCCAAACTTGATATCATGTCTTTCAATCTCATGGGAGCACGTCCATTCAATTTCTTCTATTTTTCATTACCACCCCTATTACAGCAGTCACGAAATAGATCACACGTGGGCCATGCTTGCGTAGATTCATCTTGCACAACCACTATCGGAATGCAGTAATGTTTGTTAAGATCCGGAGCTTCTTCTACATTCTCGACTTGATCAGCTTCCCCCTGTTCGTGCTTACAACTATCAACATCTTTTTTATAATTGTTAGACCTTATCTCTTTTCATAAATGTGAATCAATTAAGAGCATATTGACATTACTAGCGAAGGGGTATGAAGGCTTATAGGGCGTTTTAACAACGTTAATTTTTTTCGAAAATTCAGGATGAGGGTTTAATTTTTCATTCATACCAAAAGTAATTCGTTCCCCCTATTCCTAAAGAAATTTTCTTTTCAAAAACCTTTATATGAGCACGGCAAGTTTCTAAAAAAGGTCTCCCGACAATTAAGTTATTATGTTCCCGTTCGCCCATGTCAATAACCACAAAATCGGTGGGAAAAAGGAATTTACCAATTTTAAGTAAAACATTATCAACAACCCCCTGAGGTACCACCTTAGTAGTATCAGCCATTTCAATCATCATTGTTGTTTTTTTAGATTGGTCAGTTTTAAAAATATCAACCAATGAAGTAGAAATAAGATTAACCTCAGCTCCTAAATCAGCTAAAGCAGGAATCTTAAGGTTACCGATGTTACAGGGAAATATAAAGCTTCCTTGATAAAGCTCCTTTTTCCGGAAGTTGCATGGCAAACCTTTGTCATTTTCATATCTGTCATCTTCTTTCAAATAATTAATCCCACAAAGGTCATTTGTGATTGCCGGAGTATTCTGCTCTTCTTCATGCTCATCTTGTGCAAATACGGCCTTGCATGCAATAACTTCATCTCCCCTAGCTTTGAAATCTTTAGCAATTTTCCCAATTTTAGTCTCTGAGTTCTTGATCGCGACATCTTGGTTTCGCAAGTTCATATCCGTATCCTCTTTCACCTTGATCATTGATAACGCTACACGCGTCGTTCGTGGTCAAAGGAACTTCCTTTTCGTCGAGCAAGTTTTTCAACACCCTAGGTAGTGAACCTAATCGTTGTAGTGTAGTATTAGGGTAAGCCACGGGAATTGATATCGTTCTCTAGGGGAATAGGAATGCTAGTGAGAAGTTACTACGCTAAGGTTGG
Source organism: Chrysanthemum makinoi (assembly GCA_910596185.1). NCBI lineage: Eukaryota > Viridiplantae > Streptophyta > Magnoliopsida > Asterales > Asteraceae > Chrysanthemum > Chrysanthemum makinoi. Next base: position 25,425,292 of record OU343223.1, on the reverse strand, counting down.
GGTTGAGAAAGATTATTTATTTTTTTTATCTTTTTTATGTTTTTTAGGACACGGAAAGGTACGAATCTCGGGGTTTGGATTTGGGGGGTTGGTATTTCTACTGATTACTCTACTCGTCTAATTATCTAATCTAGTGGGTAGTCTATGTCTAATTATTGTGTGCTCGTATGATGATTTAAAGATGTGTTTACTTAGGTTTTATTACTCCTTAATTATCTCCTATTGATGGTTGAATTGTCACGTCCTTATTATTAATCGCGTTGTGTGTCTAAGGTCGTAGGGTATGCGTTTATCCCTAACTCTTTGAAACTACCAAAGGTTATTGCCTACAAAATCTCTAGGATTTATAAACTTAACACTAAGGTACTCTTCGGACTGTTTAGCCTACAATGACTCTAGGTAACTATAAGCTACGGTTCACAAAGATTAATCAAGCATTAACTACACAACGGATGACCTATCGCAATACTAGATCATTAACAATTAAGATAAGAGACAACCAATCTATATTCAATAATTAAGTTTCATATTCCCTAAGCAAACACACAAGTAAATTAGCCGAACATGGGAAACATGCAAGCATACACACAATTAATTGAAGACATACTTGAATTAATGAAGTAAAACACTTATCTTGATGTAAGATAGCGTATGGAACCCTAAAATACTGTACAAGACAGCCTTGGTTCGGTTTAGGTTTTTACTCCACAAAACTACACATTGAAAACTCTAAAAATTCGGATTCTATATATAAGATTACACATGCGACGGCGTCACCCTTTGATTTGTGACGCCGTCGGGTAGCCGTTATTATGGTTTCATCTTGGCCACGTTATCATTATGACAGCGTCACCTTATGTCCGTGATGCCGTCGCCTTGAGTCTCTGACGCCGTCTGGATCAAATCTATGCCGTCTGAGCTGCGACGCCCTACTCTTTTAAAACCTGATGTCGTCACTTGAAAATAAGCAATTTGGCCATCAGATCGTCACAAAACATCTTCGACGGCACAGATATAACTGGCCTGACGCCGCCCCTTCGTTCCAGCACTGAGTGTCTCGATTCTTGACTTTGGCCATTTTCTTATCGTATATTCATGCCTTTTCGTCGAATAAGTGTCATTCCAAGAATTTGCCTTCAAGATACCTAAAAAGTGAAAAGGAACGATATTAAGTAATAACGGATACAAAAGTTATCAAATAAGGGCTTAAACGACCCCTCAAAAAGGTACATTTTAAAACCTTATCAAATATCCCTACACTTGGTATTTGCTTGTCCTCAAGAAAATGTGCTTTTAGCAAATTGATTTATAAGTTAGAGGTCATGAAGCATTAGTTTAGAATGATCCATAACACATATAAGCCCCACAAAAGTCATAACAAGCACGGAAATTACATACTATCACCTCACATGGGGTGTTTGGATACTCACATCTCTAGGGTGTATATGAAATATAACAAAGTGGAAATGGAAGATAAACACTCATTAACCGGTCCTAGTACATAGATTACCATAGGCTTGAGACTAGATCAAACCTCCATCGCTTTGGCGTAAGCACCTAGGAAAAACTATCCAAGAGGTCTTTTAAAGGGTTATAATGATAGGCTTACGGTAGGGAAACAAAGGGTTTGGTGGGATAGGCGATTTAGTGGTGGCAAGCCAAAAATCTTTATGTTACAAGCATGCGAAGAATGGCGTTGCTAAGCCAAGAGTCGACACTCTAAACTCTAGTTAACTGAAACAAACAAACATAAATTAAAAGATAGATGTAGGATGGTAGACCGTATGTTTTTCTCAATTTTTTTTTTTTTTTTCAACACTCTATTTTTTTTCTTTTTCTCTTTTTTTCTATTTTTTTCGATTTATTTTTTTCATACACTTTTACTCTACCATCCTCTACGATAACATCAAAATGAAAGGGATTTATAGGCACATCCCTACACTTGAGTTTTTATTACTCTAACACTAATTTGACCCGAATTGAAAAGATCAAAACACTTGGAGTACATTATTAAGCAAATAAAAGGAATTTGAATTTAACGTTCCCTTCCCGTCATTTCATAAAATTTAACTTTTTACATGAGTCCCAATCGTCCCAAAACTGTGTACAAAGGATATGACTCGACTTAGCAACTTATACAAGCAACTAGATAATTGGACTAAGGGTTTAGTGTGATAACAATAATGCACTAAAATTGAGTGCATACAAGGTAGGCTAAGGCGATTTGGGTGTACATTTGGGGGTGGATTGTAAACAGTGCACTTCATTGATATTCCAGAAAACTGAAACATCACGAGAACCGCGAAAAGGATAGGCTCTGAGGGGTTAACTAGGGGTATCGTGTACTAAAGATGAGTACAACGCAAAGGTGTGGAGGAATTACTCAACCGATGTGGAAGAAGTAATTATATTACGGGTAACAAATAAGGGTTATTCTAATGCCTCTTCTCATTTAGTTATTCCTAACTACACAAGTGTAGTCTTACTAGCGATCATCACAAAACAAGTTTTAGAATCTATTATACTACCGGTTCACACTCTAAGCATTAAAGATGAATGCTTTAATTCCTACTAATCTATGGGTGATCCTCACATTTTAGGTGGAATTTAAGTGGTAAAGGGTTTTTTTGTGCTAGTCATATAATTTCCAATCCATGAGACGCTTTATTAAGACTAATGGCCCACTCCTATATGTCATGAAAAATTTTAAATTTGGTGCCAAAATTACCCTAACTGATATTTCTCATGGTTTATTACACAAATTCAATTGGACAAAGCAAATATTTAAGGATAAGCATAGTTTCAAAGTTCCCGTTTTATTTTCCATCCCTACACTTAAACTGAACATTGTCCCCAATGTTCCCCGAAAGTATCAAAGTTATGATAACGGAAGGTAATAAAAGATGAAAGAAACTAATACTCCCCTGATTAGCTCGGTAGGATCCGTGTAAAGTGGTGGTTACATCTTTCTTCAAGAGATGTTTGCGTGAAAAGCTCCTTCTCATCTTATGTATCTTCTTCTTGGTAAATTAAACCTGCACACTTGAAGAAAACAAATGAAACATTCGCGTAAAATCGGCGGTAATAATATATATAGGATATAATGCTTGTGGAATGGATGTTTACAGAAATTCTGGAAAATTAAGACCTGGAAAATTCCAAAAAATTTATAAGTAGCTCAGAAAATGAGAAAAAGTAATCATTGTTTCGCTCGCTTCCCCGACGCCGTTAGGTTGCGATCCCGACGCCGTCAGTTATCTTGACAAACCGGTCTCATGATTTTCGGAAAAAATTCGAAAATTTACATCTTTAGAATCTGGAAAATTTCCTGCAAAACATCCATTATGACTCGATACAAGCATTTGACTTGAACAAACACACATGTATATCTTTTAATTAATTGAAATTCTCATGTTTACGTTTCTTTTGAAAACGTGTGTAATCCTCCCTACACTTATCCCTTATGTAAAATACCTTTATATGTAATTAAGACGAGGTTAAAGACAAAATAAAGCATTTTTACAAATTTAAACATGAGAATAAACAATCAATAAAAGATACATGACACAAACAAACAAACAATTAAGCATGGGTTGTCTCCCACGAAGCGCTTTTCTTTATTTGTGAGTCTTGTAGCTAGACTCGAATTCGTGCCCCTACGTGGTCTCGTGCACGCTTACATGCCCATACCGAAGCCATTCCAATGTTCTCTCATTCTTTTTGTAATCATCTCCTAACTCTAGGCACTTTTTATAATACCTCTTAGTTTTCTCATATGGGTACCTAAGTCCACTTTGCTTATCCCTTTCACTAAGCAATGGAATAGGAGTCATTCTATTACACGCCTCAATATCCTTGTGTTTAAACCTAGGATGAGCACGTGGCATTTGGTAGACAAAGTCTTCAACTTCATCAGAGAATGTAATTAGATCATCAACCATCCGTTCACTTAACCTAGTCATTCTCTTGAAAGATTTTCCAAAAATTACTTGAGTGAGGTCCTTATCAATAAATTCTCCTAAGTTTTCTAAGACCATGAACTCTACTAAATAAGCAAAACTTCCAACAAACACATGCAAATGAGTGACTGCATCAACAACATTGTTCCCTTGATAAGTTAACTCATTGACCTTGATTTTATTATATAGGTTCCTTGAGATTAAGTTTAAAGGCAAGAACGAATTCAAGTAAGCATCGAATCCTTCTAATCCTATTTTGCAAGGGAATTGCATGTTAAAGGGACCATCTTTCTCGATTCTACACCTAGGGTCAAAACATTAGGAGGGTCTTCTTCCATTTAAAAACTAACTCATCAATGACCTCCGTTGTCAAGTGCTTCACCATGATCAAATTCCTCATCGGAATCTGAGTCATAGAAAGGACTTTGTTGTTGCCAATTTATCTCATTATGCCCTAGGTGATTTCCAAAGTGGTGAACGGGTGAAGGGTTTTGTGGGATTGAGTTCTCAATTTCAGGATTGAGAGGGGGATTGGGGGCGGGTAGTGTGAAGAATCTTCAGCGGAAGACACGTATCATGGTGAGTGATAGGTTTTACGAACAAAGGTCACGAAGAAGGGGGATAGACTACGAGGAAGCTAAAAATTGGGAAAAAAGCTTACTTGATAGGAATCAATCAAGGAAACCTAAACGAGGTGGACTCCTAACTAGCTATTCTATTCCCCTGCAGCGGCGCCAAAAACTTGATAACTCTACACGCGTCGTTCGGGGTCAAAGGAACTTCCTTTTGTCTAGCAAGTTTTTCAACACCCTAGGCAGTGAAGCTAATCGTTGCAGTGTAGTATTAGGGTAAGCCACGGGAATTGATATCGTTCTCTAGGGGAATAGGAATGCTAGTGAGAAGTTACTACGCTAAGGTTGGGGTTGAGAAAGATTATTTATTTTTTTATCTTTTTTATGTTTTTTAGACGAATAAAGGTACGAATCTCGGGGTTTGGATTTGGGGTTGGTATTTCTACGATTACTCTACTGTCTAATTATCTAATCTAGTGGGTAGTCTATGTCTAATTATTGTGTGCTCGTATGATGATTTAAAGATGTGTTTACTTAGGTTTTATTACTCCTTAATTATCTCCTATTGATGGTTGAATTGTCACGTCCTTATTATTAATCGCGTTGTGTGTCTAAGGTCGTAGGGTATGCGTTTATCCCTAACTCTTTGAAACTACCAAAGGTTATTGCCTATAAAATCTCTAGGATTTATAAACTTAACACTAAGGTACTCTTCGGATGGTTTAGCCTACAATGACTCTAGGTAACTATAAGCTAAAGTTCACAAAGATTAATTAAGCATTAACTACACAACGGATGACCTATCGCAATACTAGATCATTAACAATTAAGATAAGAGACAACCAATCAATATTCAATAATTAAGTTTCATATTCCCTAAGCAAACACACAAGTAAATTAGCCGGACATGGGAAACATGCAAGCATACACACAATTAATTGAAGACATACTTGAATTAATGAAGTAAAACACTTATCTTGATGTAAGATATGGTATGGAACCCTAAAATACCTGTACAAGACACAGCTTGGTTCGGTTTAGGTTTTTACTCCAAAGACTACGCACTGAAAACTAAAAAATTCGGATTCTATATATAAGATTACATGCACGGCGCCACCCTTTGATTTGTAACGCCGCGGTCGCCGTATTAGGGTTTCGTCTTGGCCACGTTATCAATATGACGCGTCACCTTATGTCCGTGACGCCGCCGCCTTGAGTCTCCGACGCCGCCTGGATCAAATCTAGGCCGTTTGAGCTGCGACGCCCTACTCTTTTAAAACCTGATGCCGTCACTTGAAAATAAGCAATTTGGCCACTGTATCGTCACAAAACATCTTCCGACGGCGTCACAGATATAACCTGACGCCGTCCCCTTCAGTTCCAGCATCCTGAGTGTCTCAATTCTTAACTTTGGCCATTTTCTTCGTATATTCATGCCTTTTCGTCTGAATAAGTGTCATTCCAGCAATTTGCCTTCAAGATACCTAAAAACTGAAAAGGAACGATATTAAGTAATAACGGATACAAAAGTGATCAAATAAGGGCATAAACGACCCCTCAAAAAGGTACATTTTAAAACCTTATCAATCATCCACTCCTTGAACCTGTCATTGTTTTAGCAGATTCTTCGATATGCTTATGAACCAACTCATCAAGACTGGGCCTAGGAGGTCTGTTGTCAATCCTTGTGTAATACCCCAGGGTCAATCCTTGTGTAATACCCCAGGGTTCCTCACGGTATTTAGCTCCATTACCCCCATATCCTCAAAATGGCCTACTATCGCCATATTTCACTTCATCAACTCTCTTGACTTCTTTTTTAAGCGGACATTCTTTGGTAAGGTGAGCACCATTGCAAGTATTTCAACCAACTTGTATAGCGTGCACATTTTCCTTAAGCTTTTTCATATCCCTGCCAAGACTCTCAAGCTTATTAGTTGTGGTTGCAATGTCGTCCATATTTCCGCTTATGCTTCTACTGCTTCCTCCGTTATGCCATTTATGAGAGTGGTCAGCCATTTTTTGAATAGTTTCCAAAGCTCGAATAGGATTCATCCCAGGAATCGGCCCCTGAGAGTCGAGCATTTGCCTTGTGAAGATGTTGATATCTTTATAGAATACATTTACCTTTTGCTGGCTATTGAGGTCATGAGTAGGGCATTTGTAAAGGAGCTCGTTGTATCTTTCCCAAGCTTTGTACAACGTCTCATTACCTTCCTACCTGAAGTTATGGATCTCCTCGAGTTGTTTTGTCGTCTTTGAAGGAGGACAAAATCTTTGGATGAAATACCTTTTGAGGAGAGCCCATGTATTAACTGCCCCGGCAGGAATTCTGTCGATCCATCTTTTAGCAACTCCAATAAGTGTAAAAGGGAACACACGGAGCATGACAAAGATCGTTCGAGACTCTTGGAAATTTAAATAGGCTAACAATATACTTCACATTATCCACATGTTCGTAAGCATCATCGATAATGCTTTCGGAAAAGGAATTTGCTCGTAGCTCCCTCATGAATTGTGGCTTAATCTCGAACTGTATATCAGCATCAATAGATGGCCTAACAAGCCCTGGCCCTTGCTCTTCCCGTGTCATAGCAAGGTACTCCTCAAGAGTGAGGTTATCGATGTTCACAAGTGCCATGGTACTTGAAACTTAAACAAAATCGTGAGAAAACAAAAATTAAACAAAAACAAAATATAAAAGACTTAACGAAAACCGTAATAGCTCCCCGGAAGTGGCGCCAAGATTCTGACGCAGGTTTTTTGACCAGGATTTAATATTGCTAAGTCTCGTCTACCTAAGGTCCACCTATTGCACTAATGAGCAGTGAACCCGATTGTGCGTAGTATGGAAGGTGGTAAAGCCGAGGTCGTTCCCAAGAGCTATGTAGATGATGATCCTATTAAGTCTAAGTGTCACTATTTTAAATGGTTTTAAGGATGAAATGATTAATTAAACGAAAGACAAGAAATGAAATGCGCAAATTAAATTAAGGTTGTGAACAGTGGTGAGAAAGTGTGCTAACCTAATTATTCATCCTATCATGTAATGTCTATGTTTTCTAATTACTTCCAATTGATTCAAGTGGGGGTTTAAGTCGCTATGACAGCATTTGGTCAATTCGTCATAACCTATCAACAAAGGTTCCTACCCGACGTCAAAGGCCTACCCTTTGGGGAGTCAAGGGTCTCAAGCAACCTAAGCCAAGTCATTAAGTACCCTACATGCAAGATTCTAAACAATGTGTGCCCGGGCGCTAGCATCTTAGACACACATCCCTAACTTCTTAAATTCATCCATCCGAACGGTGATCCTTTGGTCAATTCGCACAAGAGGGAAAGGTAGTCTATTGGTCAATTCTTACCAGCCCCTTCTCTACCTATTTACTTAGGGTCAGTTGGTCAATTCTCCTAAGCAATTAGATATGACCGCACTTCAAAACTACCGAAGCTAAGGTAACTACCATCAAAGTATGCATGCTTACACTAGAAACAATTATAGGAGCATGAAAACACAAACAATACAATCAAGAAATCATAACTAGGCTAGCACCAAGGTTGCTTAGCCGATCATATTAAAAGACACAAAAGATTCAATGTTTAACATAATGAAAGACATAATTAAAGTGAAAGATAATAGTAATCGCTAAATTTTACCGATATGGTGTGATTACTCCCTTGGAGATGGCTCCGTATGCTTGGTATGATCTGCCCTTGGAACCCTCTTCACGTTCTCTGCCTTTTGTGTTGCGAGCGAATGATGTAAAATGCAGAATTTAGAGTTTGTATTTATAGGCCCGATCATAGTTGCGGCGTAACCAAAGTTGAGAGCTACGCCGTAACTTCAGTGTCTTCTAAACAAAAAGCTCGCAGAGGTGACTATGGCGTAACCTTTGGAATAGTTACGCCGTAACAATAGCTCCGCCTTAATTTAGTAGAAAGCTACTCCGTACCTTTAGTATATTCTAAACAGAAGGTTGTTACGTCTTAATGCATGTGAGGAGGTTACGGCGTAGTTGACGGAGGCGCGAAATTCTTCATGACCTAGATGGCTACAGCGTAACTTAAGTTGAGAGTTACGCCGTAACTGTAGTTGAGTTGGTCTTCTGTGACAAAATCCGAGCTACGGCGTAATTGAGAATATGAGTTATGCCGTAGCTTTTTCATTAATAGCATACTAAGATAAAACCATTAGGAAAATCTCCACATCCGCGTCTCTAAGCTCCAATGCTCATAATTTATCTGGAAACGAAATATAAAGGAATAAGAGTATATATCCATATAAATGACATAAAATATGAGCATAAACGGGGGAAATTGACACTTAAAAATCACGATTATTTGATTTTATCAGATGGTTATACTATGCACACTATTCGTATTGAATACGAGTGGGTACCTCAAAGGTGCCCAAGTTGTAAGGTATTTGGTTACGTGTTTAATGAATGCCTAAGAAACTTGTCATGGATGCTATTAAGAAAATGAAAGCGCCTAAGCAAGCTATTTTTGGGGTTCAGATTGGTTTGAAGAATAAGTTCGCTTCTCAGCATAAGGCACCAAGGAAACCGAAGGTAATTAATGATAAAAATGATTATACGGTTGCTTTGACTTCAAACTCGTTTGATGTATTAAGCTCTATGGTGGATGTGGATGTAGAAGGGTCGTAAAGGTTTGGCATTTGGTAGTCCAAGTATTACATCTCTGGCTGCAAGGATTAATGAACTATAAAGTCAAATGCTTGATGTGAAGCTTGTGCTACTGGGTAATGATGGGGAGCAACCAAAAGTTAGTCCAAAACCTTATAAATCAAAGCTTCCAATGCAAAGGAGACTATTGTGACATCGGTATGTGAACCTAGTACTATTATGGAAAAGCCAGGGGAAGATTCAAATAGTGATGAAGTCGGGGATATTGTTGATAACATGGCTCGATATATGGATAACCCGAATCATGCTGGTGAAAGAGCTAATGATGCAAGTTTCCTTGAGTACGAAGATTATGATGTTTACGAGTATGATGTTAATGACTTAACTGAGGAACAACTTGCTTTCTGTGACGTGTGGGACATCCGTATTCATGACAGAGTTAGGAAGTAGTTTCTTATTTTGTTGTTGATGTTTTATTTTGATAGTTCATAAGACTGGCATGTCTCTCTTATGATAGTTTGTTTGTTTGAAGCACAATAGGTACGTTTGTTTTCCTGTTACGGTTTGAGATGTGGGATTCACCCTCATCCTACATACTTAATTTTCTTTTGGAGTAATACATTTACCGTGGTTTGTCTTCTTGTTTCAAGGATATGAAGTGTCTTGTTATGTTAGCTTTACCGCCTATGTAACGGGCTAAGATATGGGACTTCAACCATATTCTTTGTACTTAAGCAAAATGCTAGGAACATTAAGTTACATGATAAAAGATAAGACGTTACAAAGATTACAAAACCACTCAATCCAACAACTCTTATGATTTTCAGTCAGAAAAATAGCCGACATGGAGGCCAAGTAACCCTTTGCAGACAAATATGGTGTCAAAGGTTGAAGTCCCTCGAAAAAGGGTCAAAGCTAAACAAATCATGGTTGGATGAGGAGAGTGAAAAACGATGATTCGCAAGAATCTAACACGGGAAAACTTGTCTAGATTAAATTTTGGCATAATGATAAGCAATAAGGACAAGTTATTATGTAGGATAAAAGCCATAAATTCATAACGTATTTTACAGAAAAATTCATTATGCTCTATCTAATTCACTTATTGTCATAATACATAACCGTTTTCATTTTATTTGGTTATTTTCTGTCCGTTTTTATCCGTTTTGACGTGGATAATAAAAACGGTTTTTATCCGTTCTTATCCGTAATATTTTCTGTCCGTTTTTATCCGTTTTTATCCATTTTGAGGTGGATAATACAAACGGTTTTTATCCTTTTTTATCTGTTTTTATCCGGACAAATTAAAATGAAAACGGATAAAAATAGACGATTTACGAAAACAGATAAAAACAGAAAATAACCGAATAAAATGAAAACGGTTATGTATTATGACAATAAGTAATGTAGATAGAGCATAATGAGTTTTTTTTAGAGTACGTTATGAATTTATAGTTTTTTTCCTATTATGTATATAAACTTCCAAGTCGTGAACAAACGACTCACTCTTATGATGAAAGTGGCGTAATATTTTGTTTTAGGCAGTAAATGAGTAAGAAAAGTATCATGCGATAAAAAAACCTAAACCGTATATTATCTATATATACTAAAAGGCAGGAGGTGGGTTTCTCACAATTGTATATATCGATGACGTGTCATTACATGATTGGCTGTGCATTTAATGCATCTGAAATATACATTTAATGCTCCTTCACTGCCTCTCCCACCGCCTCTCTTCACCCCTCTCTTCATATCATATAACCCACCGCCTCTCCCACCGCCTCTCTTCATATCATATAATTATCAACTATTATAATTTAATTTAATTAAAAGAAGAGATAAGTGCGATCGATGAAGGGTTCTTAAAACCTTGGATTGCCGGCGGTTTTGTTATATCTGATGGGAAGAAGAAGTGATCGGATTGTTGTTGAAAGTGTACCAAGGATTCCGGTGGGTTCAACAAAGGCGATACATCCTATATCTGTGACTAATTGGGTGATTCAAAACCGTGTATGAACACAAAGATTTTTTTTTCTTTTTTTTTTTTTTTTTTGGTTCTTATGCAATTAAGATGATTTTATGATGTGGTATTGATTGGTTTTTATAATTAGGTGCAGGAAGATTTGAGGTGCGGCCGATATGAATCAACAAGATGCCTAAAAAAATCGTTTAGTATGGCCTACGCATACCTTTTAAAAATTTCATTTATCTTTTTTACATAAACCTGGGATATTGTGATATTGTTAGGTTTTTTGTGTTTTGTTTAATGTTGTTATTGAAGGATACACCTCAGTTTTGCTGCTTTTGCATGTGTCAAGTAATTAGAAGAAGATATATGGGTTGGATATAGATTATGAGGTATTAAGGTTATAGGCACTTTTGAGTATTTGGATATGGCTAAACTTGGTAGGCTTATAAACTTATTTGGCTTGAAAATGAAAATGTGAAATAATCAGATAATCGCTTTAGGGAGTAAGTAGGCCATTTTTCGTGATAGAAATGGAGTAACGCTGCATATTTTGGTTATGAGCGACTAAGGAAGGACATTCAAAGTTGGTTTTGAAATGAGTGGAATTGATTGGTTTTTGTAATTAGGCACATGGTGATTTGAGGTGCGGCTGATATATCAAATCAGTTATGTTTCAGGTGGTAATGGATTATTTTCCAAGTAATTAGAAGCACACTTTAGACACTTAGGGATTATTTGTGTATGTTACTTTAGCCACTTACTGATTTTAGGTATTAAGGAAGGTGATCTTCAGATATGTTTGAGATAGGTGTTGTTAATTTAAGTTTTTTGTTGTATGTGTAGTTTCCTAATTTGTGTTATATGTGGTAACAAATTTTTTACTTGAATATATGTTGAAATAACTTTGGGTGTGATGTCTTTTAGGTGTGTCATGTTTATTCAAAATTTGTTGTTATGAAAGTGGGGACCGTTTGTCAGTATGGTAGATCTGAGGGAAGATTTACCAGTGGCGTCGATCTGATGGGTCGAAATACTCATGCAAATGGTGAATGGTTTAAGTGTCATCAACCAGGGCATTGGCCACAACACTGCCCAAGTGCGAACCCGGGTACCTTTTCCTCATTAGGTATACCTTCTTAACTCGGTTATGCATATTATATAGTTTACGATATGATGAGTAAAAGTTCAAGTTCAATTCTTGATCACTATGCATATTATATAGTTTACGATATGATGAGTAAAAGTTCAAGTTCAAATCTTGATCACTTTATGAGATTTTACGAGTATGATATTTACTTATTTAGACACCTTTTGTATACAAATATACCAATAAGGCATACTGTTTTCCACCACAAAAATAAATGTATCATTGATTTATTTTTCAGGAAATGCCATTTAGTGGGAACCCAATCTGGAAGAACCATAATTATAGTTGGAAGGATAAAAAAAGAAAAAGAAGGCGGTCACTAAGGTTCGTAAAGAAATTCAAGTTCCTACAGACCAACAAATATACGAAAACCACAGTAAGTATGCAAGATTTATACGTATATTTTTAATTCTAACTTTTCATGAGAAGTGATAGTACAAATCGGTATAAAGTTCTTACAGATTAAGAATCAATTCTGTTATTTGTAAAATTTGGTTTGCTATTTAATGGTTGTTGGATCAGTTTCCTAAATGACGTCCTATTAACCCGGTTGCATTTACAGGTGGCCTAACCAGCAAGTAACATATTGCTAGGATTATGTACATTCAAATAATAACAAGTTAATAGTATAGTAACGATTTTTTCGTTTATCTTAATGCCGATACATTCGTAAGTCTTTGCTATTTTCTGATTGTCAAGTTGAATTTTGGATCAGAATGTGTTTTATTTGGTGAAATGATATCATAAATAAAAACTTAGTAAAAAATGCTTATCGTGTTTGATTGCCAAACAGAAAAAAGAACATGAATGTCAAAGTAATAAAGCTCTTTTGTAAGTCCTAACTATACATTTTGTAGGCATTCCAACGTGAAATGAAGGATCAAGGAGTTAGATGCAGCATGCTGAAACGGTTCGTGGTGATTTCATTTTTAATTGGAATGCCACACATGCACACCATGATTGCAAAGGCGAAACAAGCTATGGAATGGAAAATAAGAAGCTTGAAGAAAAAGGCAGCATCAAAAAAAAGGGGCAAAAAAGAAAGAAGCTGAGAAACCAACATAGAATAAGATTAAGGTAATAACTATTTTGAGATAAAAAAAGGTTGTCCAAGCAAGCATTATTTGACAAACATGAATCTTATTAACCTTTAAAAAGCTTATTTAGTCTTGGTTTATCATCTTTTAAAATGATGCTGCTCCATTTGATGACCAACAGATTAGAGCATTGAGTGTATAGTTTATCACAAATGAGAAAATTGGCATCCACACGGTACAAAGTATATCAAATCCTGATGGGTTGGATGCAAAAGAGGAGCCGCTGTTCAGGTTATTCCTTTTTGGTTTTTAGCTTCCTTTTTGTAGTAGAGTGATTAAAAAGCATACATGTTATTTCAGATCGTTGCCTTATTTCTGATTCATTGTTGGCGAAATTTTCTGATATTTCATTATGTGTGTTAACAGATGGTTGGTAGCTTAATAAGCATCAAGCTTGACACACGGAGCTCACAACGTATTGTGAAAGAATCTAGAAGCATCTGCACACGTGAATGTAGACGTCTCGATATGATTGAGCTGCTAACTCCCTAACAGATGGTCTTTGTTCAAGTGGTTAGTGGTTCTCCAGGTTAACGCAAGACCAATGCGCGGACTTGACATATATACCAGGTTACTACAAATATAATAAGGTGTGTTTGCATCAGGATACTATACAAGTTAAGAAGACGTTAACGGATTTAAGTGTTAGTTTGTTGTTTGGAGCTCTTAATGTTTAGATTTGTAGCTGATTTTGGATGACTTAAGATATGAATAGGAGCAAGAAAAAAAAGAAGGGTATACAGTAGGACTGATCCCATTGTTAAGAGGCCATTACGTACGCAGACTAAACTTGCTGGCTCCTTGAAGTAATTTTCAATCTTCCTTAAGTGTTCTACCCACTGGACATTCTAAGTGACAACAAAAGTTAACTTTGATAATGGCAAAATTAGGCGGGTCATGCAAATGGGTCAAAACAGATTCTGGGTGGGTCACGAAAATGGGTCAAAACTGATACTTGAATAGAAATTGAACAATTGACATTTTGACCTCATACAACTTCCTTTACAAGTTGAAAGTGATGCGAAAGACAAATGCACATTTCTCTGCTAAAAATCCCCTTAATAATAATAATCTCATTGTTGTTTATATTTGGAACGTATTAAATATATCAAGGTGTTGTTTTCCACTAGATGGGATTGTCTGATTGATAATACATTAGGTAATGAGAGGGTCTCTACTGTGTGCAGGTGCTGATGTTGGATTGGAGAATAAAAGTTTGTAATGCAAGACTAGGGGAAAGTAGGATGAGAGCACCAAGCATCATTACAAAGGAAAAAGACCTATGCCGGGTGCATTGGTTGCTGATTTTTCTGCACAAAAGGGTGCCCTCTGTTTCTGATTTTTCGGCACAAACAGGTGTGTTTTGTTGCTGATTTTTTTGCACAAAAATTGCGCTTTCTTTGCGATTTTTACGCGAACAGATGCATTTGGCTGCTAATTTTTTACGCACAAAAGGGTACATTTGGTTGCTGGTTTTTTTGCACAAAAGGGTGCGTTTTGTTTGCTTATTTTTCTGCACAAAAGGGGTGTTTGGTACTACATATTTTCAGGAATGAGGGGCGTTTGGTTCAGCTTATTTTCAGCTCATCAAGAGCGTTTGGTTTTCGTATTTTCTGCCCCGAAAGGGTGTTTGATAGTACAAATTGTGTAGTCTGGAACTTACGTATTTGGTCCGGTTCATTTAGCGAGTCGAGAGAATATATATGATATACTTATTTAAAGTCCAACTAAGATTGTTTGATTTGATATTCTTGAAACTTGCGGATATTTTACATTCACTTTGGTATAGTGCACTTTTGGAATTTACAAACCAAAAGAGGGGTCATTCTTTTAATACGATACCTTTACACATTATATGTAGGAGTCTCCATATATAACTCCAAAACTGTTCATTTGACAACAATTGAACCTACATATGCGTTATTACATATGTTCTATGCATCAATAAAGCACTCCCGCAGCAACGCGCGGGCAAACCTCCTCGTTATAACTATGCTTTACGCTTATTCATCACTTTACATGGATCACATAGGTCAACGACCCTGCTAAATTGTGTCAATTGTTTACGACTAGTGGAGGATCATTTGGTTCTAATTAAAAGTAATTACAAACTCATTAATTTAATGATAGCATTAAGCTAACATACAAAACCACATGATGCCTCACCACTACAAAAAAGACTAAAAAGAGCAGTTAGAAAGCATTAAAAAGATCGGTATCTAACCACTCTAACTAAGGGTGATCTATTTGAGGGGGCAGCCATATAGATCGGTTTAGAACCGATCTTTTTGATACCTCAATTAGAACGGGGTAAATAAACAAGCGGTCTATTATGTGAATTGGGCGGGGTTGCCTTAGGAGCAGTTAGATCGGGTGTTCAACCGATCTATATGATAATTGTAATTTAAAATTATATATAGCTCTAAAATTTGATTTTTCCAGAATTCAAAACAAAAGTGCAGGCTTCTAAAATTTAAATCACACAAAAATGCAGGCTTTTTCCAGAATTGCATTCATTTCAATGCACATTAGTATTCCCATACAGATAACAGTTAAAGATTCAACATTTAGGTTACAACCCAAAATAACTTCGGTTAGAATAACGACAATTGCAACATAAATCAACACCCTATAAGTACGAGCTTAACAAAGTGCTACTAAGTACTAACTACTAGCCAAAAATCCAAGCTGCTGAGTTGCAAATATAAAGGTAGAGATCCACTCCCACCTCAAAATAAGAAAAGCAATCACGGATGCAAAGAGAAAAGCTTCGATGACCGTTAAATCCATTCCTTATAGGGTCAGTTATTGTTCTTTGTCGTTGTTACCGCTTCTCAACATAAACATAAACTAAATCATAATCTACAAGGATAGTTTAACATAAAGTGGTGTTTCGACTAGCTTAATTATTATCCGAGGATGATTAGCTTAAGATCGCCCTAGTTGATCGTTGAGTTTCTTACAAGTGGTAAACCATAATCACCCTCATACCATACTTTTATTGAATCTGTTTCAAACTTAAAACATACATCATTGTTTAACTATTTGCTATGATGTAAGCTTGTTAAAGAACTTCTAGTTTACATTTTAAACGAAATAAGCTCTACAAGTAGAATCATTGTTAAAATATATAAAATACTATAAAAGCGAAAATACTTGAATCATTTACTATAACACCAAAATACTTGAATCATTTTCAGATACATTTTCTTTTTCAAAGATTGCTTAGATTGGGTAGTAACATACCTCATTAGTCGCGCCACAATGAAAACCACGCATTGATGACGGCGTCTATCTCACTTATACTTAACGACTTCTCTTCACCCCAAGGGAGCTATATGCACCATAATAAATAGTAAAAGATGTTATAGCATTTGCCATTTAATATAAAAAAGAAAATACAAAGATATTACACAAGTACTTACTATAAAGTAGTCGTGATGACAGCTAGCTTAACTCGGAGAATGTGGCGTGGAAATAGATCGGTTGATATATAAAGTCCGATCTATTTACATTTGAGAAAAGTTCATTACAGAACACAATTTATCTAAAGAACAAATAAATCAATCCTGGCCTTTCATTTAACTTTGATCTAATGGCTAGATTTAATCATAATTTAAATTATATAATTAACAAAGGGGCAGTTTTGTAATGTTATCACCACCTACTCATTTACTCTCCCTCGTCATTTCTCACCCTCTCTCATTTACTTTCATTTACACATATATTTCACACACACTCTCACATTCTCTCTCACTAAATGGTTTTCCCCAATTTACAAACCCTAACCACCCAAATGCAAAATTGATCAAAATCACTTCTAAACAATGGACTTAATGTTATCCATCAACATGTGAGGCATGTAGGGATGATGATATAGAAGAAGACAGTTATAGTGAAGCCGAATTAGACGATTATACTGACAGGTATGTTTCTTATTTGCATTTTTTGGATGTATGTCATCGAAGACGCAAATGTGGAAAAAGTGGGTTGTAACGGAATCAGAGAAAAAGGAGATGAGGTTGGAAGATGAGGAGGAGGGGATGACGTAGATGGGAATGGTGACGTGAAGGGAGGTGAGGGAGGGGAGGATGAAGAGAGGGATTTTTTGAGGGAGTTGGTGAGGTGGAGGAAGGTGTCGTTGGATGTGCGTGGTGCTGGTCGTCTTTGGGATTTTGGGTGATGGCGTATAGTGCAGGTCGGTCATAAACCCGATTCTGATCCACTACTTGCAAGCCCGATGCAGGCCTGGCCAATATCAATACGCGTTTGGGTTCACGAAAGCCCAAGCCCATATCTATTTACGGAATAGATATCCGATATCTTCTAAATAGGAAGATAATCATTCCCGACGATTAAGGCGGGATCGCCGAAGGTTGAGAACACGGAACCAACAAGGATTCGCGTATATAAAGGAATCACATCCCTCGTTTAAGATGCGATCTCATAACCCTAAAACTCCTTAAACCCTAAAACCGATTACTCACTCACGCCGGGAGGATAATCGTGGAGACAATCCCACGATAAGCCTAACGGTGTTTCTTGTCTCTTAGTGCGCTTGAGGTCTCAGCAGCAATTCTCAATTGGTATGAGAACCGGAGCTCCAAACCAGGAACGCCCAACTTTTGTATCAACAAGTGGCGCCATCCGTAGGACCCTACACTAAGAACCGACACTAGAATGACAAAGCACGTGTAATCGGCGATCATGTCCACCTCATGGGGAAGAAGTCGCAGTGGACTAACCCCTAAAGACCCACGGGACAACCCCAGCTGCTAAAAATAAGGGATCAAGCCAAGACTTGATCTTCCCTTTGGTGGAACCACACTCGGGAACAACCCAAGCCACTACAACCACCACGAAAGTGGAGTAGACCCATCTGCGCAGACCGTCTTTACTACTCCCTTCCAATCTGCGTCGAGGAAACTAACGACAAAGGTTTGGAGGCACCGGCAGGGATAAAGGTATAGCGGCGAGAAACAAACACACCCACTCTTGAGGGGTCGCCGAGTTAGCGCCCGAAGTTTTCGTATCCCAAACTACTGAAACATTAACTTGCCCTCATGCAAGAAGAGAAGAGAGATCGTCCGGAACTTGAAAGCCCGACTCAATTTCGATTCCTCGAATCGAAGCTTCCACGCTATCTCAGAGAAGCGAAAAGAGAAAGCCGCCGACTCCATATTCAGAATCGGGAGGAGAATCAAGGTGATGAGACATCTCACTCATAACATTTGAGTGATAGTGATGGAGAAGGGACGCGACCGGTGCCTATGCCGGGCGGGTAGCCGTAAAGTACATACATGACGGGGCGAAAGTATTCCCCAGTGAGCCCTTCGGATCCGACTATAAGTGGGACTCGAGACAGCCACCTAAACGCCGTAGAAGGAAAACTCATCTTCGATAACTCCTCGGACAAAGAGGATAGCGACCAGACATTGAAGTCTAGAGCAATGACCAAGAGGAAGACATGTCTCTCCCATGGCGCCGAAAGTGGATCGTTCACCGAATCAGTGATTTCTCACGAGAATAAGAAGAGACGCATGCCTACAAATGTCAAAACTTATGATGGAGCGGTGATCCCGATCACCTAAAAATTTTTGAATCAGCCGCAACCATTGAGAATTGGCCACAACCAGTGTGGTGCCACATGTTTAATTCCACACTAGTGGGAAGCGTGAAGCTGGTTCAACAAACTCCCGCAAAGGAGCATAAATGGTTTTGAAGAGTTGAGAAAGGCGTTCCGTCTAAATTTTACTCAACGAAAAAGTCGCGCTAAAAACCCCTGTCGAACTTCGCCAGGGTAAAGCGGCACCAAGGAGAATCTGAGTGCATTCATGGAACGCTTTAAAGATGAATGCATGCAAGTTAAAGCATGTTCTGAAGTACTAAAGATCTGGTTTCATGAATGGGATTAATAATCGTAACTCATCAAGAGGTTAAATGACAAGATTCACGAGACTTTTGATGAACTCATGAAGCGCTCGGTCTTTTGTCCGGGGAAGCGTGGATAGCAAAAGAACCACTCGAGTTATCGGTGGGGAACAACACAGGAGACAATCCAACGACCGAGGTAGTAACCGTAATAGGAGCTATCGTAGCGGAGGAGCTGGCGAGATAATGACAGTATACTCCCTCGATCAAAACCCCAAAGGAAATACTCATGCGTAGGCGAACTTTAAGACCACAGCAGATGCGCACACGAGGAAGATCGGCGAGCGGGAATGGATACTCGTGACTACCACGCACAAAAGGGTCACACTACTAACGAATGTGTCCAGCTGCGCCAACTCATCGACAAGATGGTCAAAGAGGGGACCTGGACCACGGTTAAAACATTAAAGAGGAAGAGACAAACAAAAGAATGGAAACAAGAAAGAGACACCCAAAGATAAGGCTGACACAATCTACATGATACAAGCGTGGCAGTCACTAGACAAAAGGTCGGCCGGGAGTTCTCTCAGAGCGAAATCTCTTTCCCTACTCTCACCGTGGACAACGCAGCGGCCAGAGCCACTCACCATTGAAATCAGTTTGGTGGTCACGACATACACCGCATGTACATGATGGTGGGGCATCGGCAAATATCATGTCTGAGCATTGCTTCAAAAGACTGCGACTGAATACGAAATCTGCTGGAGTTAAACCCATCGAGCACAAACTCAGTTTCATGGGTGAAAAGATATGGCCCATGGGGCAATGCATTAATTGCTAGTCGCGTTGGTAGCAGAGCACTCTACGACAACTGGATGGACTTCATGGTGATTAATCCCTCGCCATACAATGGCATTATTGGGAGACCGGGATATTAGCCATGCGCGGTGCCATCAACGGTACGCACGGGATGCTTAAATTCCCGTGAAGGAGGCATTGTGACTCTTTACAATGCCACGGTACCAAACAGAGAATGTAACACGGTTACATGCGAAATGGCACCGCTCGAACAATCTTGCCCAAAGTCCCCAACTTGAAGGTCGCGATTCACCCAGTACCCGGAGGAAATAACTATCGGTCATTGTCGGACAACGCAAAAAAAAGCGTGTCGCGCTCCTACAAGAGCGTGGATATTTTCGCATGGAGCCAAAACACATGACGGAGTACCACGCTTTCGATCACAGAGCATAAACTAAGAATCCGACAAGGATACACACCGATCGCCAGGAAAAGCGTGGCCAAGCCCCGAGGCGTCGCAAGGCAATCTTGGCGAGAGGTACGAGAAATTGGTAAGCGGGGAATTATGCGTGAGGTCTACTACCACGATCGGCTTTCTAACCCAGTAATGGTGAAAAGAGCGGTAGGCGAATGTCGTGAACTTCCCGACCTTAACAAAGCATGCCCACAGGATGCTATCCACTACCAGAGATAGACCGGAAGATAGAGTCCTTGTGCGGTACCCGTTAAAGTGTTTTCTCGGCAGTACAAGGGATATCACCGGTCTGAGATGGCTAAGGAAGACGAGGAAAAAGCAAGCTTTCCACACAAGCCAAGGCGTTTCTTGTTATACAAAAATGCCCTTTGGCTTGAAGAATGCGAGTGCCACCTATCGGTTAGTAGACAATGCCTTTGAAAAACGGTGGGCGCAACACGGAAGTCTATGTGGATGACGGTCATAAAAGCCATCTTGAAGTTGAGCTTGTGCGCGACATGGCGAGACGTTCAAGACTCTACGTGAGATCAACATGAAGTGAATCCCAAGAAATGTACTTTCGCGCCTCAAGGCATGTTCCTAGGATACTGATAGAACCCCGGCATAAAACCTTGTCCGAGAAAAGGCGAAGCGGTAATAGAACTTCCTCACCACGCGCCGCTGAAGGAAGTCCAATCCCTCAACGGCGGCGGTCTAAGGGTTCCGTCTAAGTCGAGAAAAGTCATTGCCTCTTTTCAAAACGCTCAAGAAGTGTATGAAAAAGGTGACTTGGTGGACAAAGAAGAAGCCTTCACCACACTCAAAAGCATCTAGCAACACTCCCAACACTTGTTGCACCCGACCGGGGAAGAGGCGATCATGTATTTATCGGCAACCCATGGGGCGTCAGCCTTGATGCTACTACGCAGTGATAGGGACTCAGTGCAAACCCTATCTACTTTGTCAAGAAAGCGCTCAAGAAGACGGAGGTGAACTACAGTGCCATGGAAAAGTTAGTCTTGGCACTAGTGTTTGCCGCAAGCGATTACGCGGTACTTCGAAGTAGCACCCGATAGCGGTAATCACTGATCAAGCCATCAAGCGGATCATCTCCAAACCCGATGCGTCGGGGCGACTCCGAAGTGGAGTGTCTTCTGGGCTTAACACAACATCTCTTACGACCACCGCGTACCGCAATAAAAGGACGAGGTTCGCGACTTCATCATCGAGAAACCCGATCTTGATGAGGTACCCGTACCAAGAAAGAAGGAGTTACAAGATCCATGGATTTTGTTTATAGACGGATCCTCATGCGTGGATGGATCGGCGGCCTCATTCTAACAAACCCGGAGGAATAGAATTCACCCTACATGCGCGTTTTGAATTTACACGACAAACAATGAGAATCTGAAGCCTAATCGCGGACTACGCGCCGCGCTTTCGAATGGGTGTACAAAACTTGGAAGTGAATGTTGATTCTAGTAGCCAACCGCGATCATTACGCCAAAGATGAGAATATGATTCAGATTATCTTGGAAAAACTAAGACACGATTAAAGGCTTCATGCGATTCACTATCAAGCAAGTCCCTAGAGAAAATCGCAAGGCGATGAGTAAGATCGCCTCGACAAGCTTCGCACATTTATCAAAGCAAGTGCTTTGGTGGAAACACCGAAAAGCAAATCCATATCGGAGATGGAAGTCTCGCCAGCGGTAGAAGAGGAGGGTCCTACATGGATGACACCGATTACGAATTCTAAGCAAAGGAACATTACCCCAAGAACAGAAGAAGCTCGGCCGAATACGGCGCCTGGCAAGCAGAGATTAATGCGAGACAACATATTGTACCGACGTTCTTTCCTCCAACCATGGCTCCGCTGTGTTGGCCCTCTACAAGCAAATTACGTGCTGCGAGAAATCCATGAAGGTTCTTGCGGCATGCACGCAGACCACGCCTCGTGGTAGCACGCGCCATGCGCATCGAGGATACTCTTGGCCAACCATGCATCGAGATCGCGGGACTTATCTGGAAGTGCAATGATTGCCAAGTTCATAGACCCGTCCCGCGCCAACCACAGCATGAACTAACGCCAATTACGGCGCCATGGCCATTCTACAAATGGGGCATTGATATTGCAGGTCCTTTTCCAATAGCGTGGCGGTCTCAAATTCCTCATAGTGGCTATAGACTACTTTACCAAGTGGATTGAGGCAAAAGCAGTGGCGACAATCACCGGTAACCAGGTGAAACGCTTTGTTGCAGGACAACATCGTATGCCGCCGGATTACGGGAAATCATCTCGGATAACGGAAACAATTACGCGACAACCCCTTCAAAGATTGGTGCGCGAAGTTAAACATCACCCAACACTTCGTCCGTTACACCCGCGAAACCAATGGCAAGTTAGTAGAGCGCCGCAAATCGAAGCCTTGGCGAAGGAATCAAAGCGCGCCTTGACAAGCACAAAGGAAGGTGGGTCGAAGAGCTATCGCATGTCTTGTGGGCACACCGCACCTCAATAAAACAAGCGCGGGGACACCCCTTCTCTCTAGTCTACGGGACGAGCCAATTATACCAACCGAGATCGGCATGCCAACTATCCGCCTTTGAGATCAATGTAACAACAAACAATGACGAAAGCGTGTCGACTTGGACTCTGTTGGAAGAAAGACGCTTGAACGCGACCATACGGGAGGCAAGGTCGAAGTAAAAAATGAAAGGATACTATGATGCCAAGGTCCGCAATGTTTCATTCGAGACCGGCGACTTTGTCTACCGTGCCAATGAGGCGAGCACCAGAAGATCTGGTAAACTTCGGACCAAAGTGGGAAGGACCTTATGAGGTTCTGAAGCAATAGGCAGCGTACAAACTGAGCTTGGATGGTGCGACACACTGACATGGAACATCGGCAACCTCAAGAGATGCTACCTATAAAGAATAGCTACGACACAGCGCCTGACGCTCCGCACTTTTAGTGCCCAATAAACATTCATGTACTCATTTTATTTTTATATTTCTTGTTTCTTTGTGTTTCTCAAAAACTTGCAAGTATCAATAAACGCCGCGGTTTCTAGCTAACTCCGCGACACATTTTAAGTTGTTATCTCCATATACTGTATGTCTTAACAATTCTTTATTTCTTGCCCACGATGGCGTGCATGCACTATGAATAAACCCACGATGGTAAAAGGATAAGTTAACCTACTAACTAACTTGTTGAGTAAGAGGGTTGCAAACCCATCAACACTGGATCACGCATCCTTGTTAAACACCTTGTTCTTAAGACGTTGGAATAAGAAAAATGCGCATCCCAGCGGCGGTTAGCGGCAACGCACACTGCGTGCCGTTTAACAACTTAGGAACCAATTCCCACTTGATTCCTTAATAAGATATTTACTGATGTACTTGTGAATCGGAACATACGATTATGATAAAGTACTTAGAATTATTTTCCAAGTATACTATGATCTTCATACATGACTATGAATTTCCTACATTCGCTTTGGCTTACACGTTTGTTTCTTCGACAACAAATACATCTTTCATGCAAAGACAAACAGATATGTATACATTACAAATCTCAATAATACCCACGCAGCAAAGCGGCAACTTTTATTCATACCTCGAGTTATTACAAGAAAGTGTTTTGCAACATATCAACTACCAGGCTACTAAGCGCAAGTGACGACGTGCCAACATGACTTGTTGCATCTTTAGCTTCGCTCATATCCTTCAACACGTCGCATCTTGGCGCGACACGATAGCCACCTTGGCGACACGCACCCCATCGGACCTTGGCAAGTGAGCCGCACCGACCCACACAAAATGGCTTTACGAAATACCTTCTTCTAGCACAACTTGGGTTGCATGTGCTTCCAAGACTTCCTTTAACGATACCTCCTTCTCCAAAGCAAATGGATTCGACTATCCCTAGGGCGCCATGAAGCGGGTACTTGAAGGCTGGACTCATGGGGCTTCAAATAAAAATCCGGCTGTTTCGGCTTCCTCGGTCCGATCTGCGCCAAGGTCAACCCGCCATGATAACATTTATTGGATAGTCTTGATCGCGCTCAAGCTCAGAAATCATAGGGAGCTCCAAGTCCTTCACTCTCTGCATAGCGACCACCAAGTGGTCATATGACTCGGCATCATAATTTGGTACCTTATCAATGGCGCCTTCAGCAGTTCGCCTCATGGAGCTTCTCAATCGCCGATTTACCACGCTCCAAAGCGCCTTTGCACAACCTCCGAAGGCACTCACCACTACGGTGATTCCAGGTACTTGAGGCGACTAAGGACCAGGTGCCTATGAGCCACCTGGCTCCGCTATGGTAGACATGAGTGAGGATACAATTCCTCGTCATACTCGATGCTCGGCTAGCGCAGTTAGCCTCCTGCACCTCCAATGACCGCTCACGCGTAGCTCAAGCTCCCCTAATTGCGCAAACAAACTTTCCTTAGCCTGCTCTAGATGTTTAAGGACCAGTTGCATGACATACTTATACTTGATTTGCCCAGCAGACGCGCTCTGCTCTATTTGAGATAGTAGAGACATTTTTCTCCTTGCAAGCCTCTCATACGCATTGGCTTCTTTGATTTCAGCTTTGGCAGCGGTTTCGCCTCGGTGATGCTATCTGGCTGGTCCTTTTGAACGTCTGCCTATTTTCCCCAACACATTTCGACCATTTGCGGCGGAAAACGGGTTATCAACCAGTGACCCATTGACCGCATCCCTACTATCGCCCGCGCGCTGCGCTACCAATCTCTCGGTTAAGAGCTTCGGACAAAATAGGACTCTCTTTAGGTGGCGATTCCGCTGTTGAACCTACAAATATGACAGGACTTATCAAGACCGCATGCGCAAACTCGATGAAAAAAAATAATAAATATAATGGTAACTATCGGAGTACTTACTGGGGGCGAAACATCTGGCGGCGGGTGTGATGATCTGCCTGTGGCGAAGATTCAACATGAACAGTCATGGGACGCTTCTTCCTTGCCGAACTCGTACCATCTCGGCTCTTGCGCCACCTTTACGCAATAGCGCACACTCTTGCTCCTCCATTTCCTCATCAAGGGGATGCGCCCCTCTGGGGTGGTGGTTGCGCAATAGAGGAGGCGACGAGAGGCTCGGCGCCTTGCACGGTGTTGCCTCTATCGCTTGAAGAGCGGTCCCTGTTACCCCTAAGTTCACTCCCTTTGTATGCCCGCGGTACTTCGCTAGTATTGGCTCTTACTTCTTTCAAAGGCGTACCTCCGACCTCACACCCAATGGTTTGGCCAATTGCACCACAGCGAATAGATCCATTTCTGAGCAAAGGAAGCAACAAATAACATAAGGTATATAATGTGCAAGTACAAGCAAGACTCACATTATTTACGGATGCAAGTCTGTGGAATGAGTACCCACCCCACGGCCATTGGCGTCAAGAAGATTGGAATCTCATCTTGGAACCAAAATAGTTACTACGGTGATGCCCATATGTACCGAAATCCTCGGATAGGCACTAATGGGGATGCGGTTGTCATTTATCGATTCGTTCGCATCCTCAACATCATACGACCCGGGGCACTCATCCTCTCTAATGTACCCGGGGTATAAAGCGATAGTTCCATGGAAAGCATATATCATCTACCCGGAAGAAATACTCCCTCCAATCCGGCGAGTCTAGCTTATCCATTATAGCATTGGAGCCTACGGCAGCGCTTAGCAAAGATACCCACCCATGTGCCCATATTGTGTGGTAAAATGGCGTGAGAATAAATGAATGGTTGGGTTAGCGCGTAGCGGCAATTTACCTCAAAATTGGTAATTTTGGCCGCACGTCTGATGTAGGTTTAAGTAACCGGGATATATGCAGTTTGTAATAGTTTAACACATCGCATAGAAAGCGAAGGGGCACGCGTTGGTTAATCGAACAATCACGTATAAACCCCACTTTCCCTGCAGGGAAGTCCGCATGGTTGCGCACATCCGCACAACGGATGCACGTCAAGGGTATAAAATAATGCGAGGTGAACTCTAAGAGATCGCTCTCGGATAATAAGGAGGTAAAGTCCGATAATTGTTTTACCATAGTGTTGGATGCTGAACACGCGCGGACCGAGGTAGTTTAATTTACGGTTGATGATTGATTACCGGGCGTTATATTTCAACAATGGCGGATTTCTTTTTACTTGGATTACATTGTGACAATGACGAGTGCTTTTATGCTTTTCTCTCATCCACACGATATGTGCCACGTGGACTCCACTAACTTCACTAGTGTGGTTGAGATTACTCGATGGGGCGGGCGAGTTACTTTCCTCCGAATAACGAGGCATTTACAAATCCCTTTTATGTCTAGATACAACGCACCTTCGGGTATGTGTATGGCTTCTTTAATACGTTTCGTAAGTTTATTTTATTTTGGACTACGGTTATTAGTCTAGCATCCAGATTACCGCTGCGCATACTAGGCTGGGGACATGATGGCGTATAGTGCAGGAGTGGGTCATAAACCCGACATCCACTACTTGCAAGCGAAGGCGGGCCAATATCAATACGCGTTTGGGCTCAAGAAAGCCCAAGCCCAAATCTATTTACGGAATAGATATCCGATATCTTCTAAATAGGAAGATAGTAATTCCCAACCGATTAAGGCGGGATCTGTAGAAGGTTGAGGAACACGGAACCAACAAGGATTCGATGCGTATATAAAGGAATCACATCCCTCGTTTAAGTGCGATCTCATAACCCTAAAACTCCTTAAACCCTAAAACCGATTACTCACTCTCACGCAGGAGGATAATGCGTGGGAGACAATCCCGATAAGCTGCGGTGTTTCTTGTCTCTTAGCGCGCAGGTCTCAAGCAGCAATTCTCAATTGGTACGAGAACCGGAGCTCCAAACCAGGAACGCCCAACTTTTGTATCAACACTGGGAGAGGAAGGTGTCGAGACCGAGGATTGGGGTGGAGGTGACGGTGGTGATTAGGAGGAGTATAGTGGTAAAGATGATGGTGGTAAAAATGAAACAAGACTTTCGAAAGTGTGGATCAAACCATGGTTTGATCAACAATTTCATTTGATCTCTTGCTATGTTACAAGTCTTCAATTTCGTAATTCTCATGCTTGATAAGCTAACAAGCATTGTGTGTATGTTGCCAAAGTTGACTCAACTAGTAGTTTCCTGTGTTGTATTGTAAAGGAAAATGTAGGTAGTGGTGTCTTAAAAGTGGGATACATTCTTAGAAGTTGACCGCAGGGGATAATTGGCTACGTGTTGTTGACCAAAGTTTTAATTGGTGTTATGCTATACAAGTTTGAGATTAGTAGACCAGTTGAGAGGAGGCTTCCTATCTCCTTTCTTGTCCATACATAATAACAGATGAAATGAAGAAAACATGGTTACACAAATATTTTTTTTTGCATTCAAAAAAAGTATTTTATACCATATGGTATAATTCAACTTAAGTGAGTTTCTCAATGCGCCACACACAGAACCCAATTAAAGTTGAGGCTTTTAACGAATCCTTTGTGTTTCATACAGAATACCATAGGATTTATACAGAATCCCATGGGATTATACGGAATCCCATGGGATTATAGAGAATCCCATGAGATTTATACAAATCACAAGTGAATTTTTTACGAATCCTATGGGATTTTCCTGGACGGAAATTTTGGAAAAAAAAAGTTTGTCTTTTTACGAATCCCGTGGGATTTTTTTATGAATCCCATGGGATTTTTTGGACGGAAATTTTGAAAAAAAAAAGTTTGCCTTTTACGAATCCCTTGGGATTTTTTACGAATCCGTGGGATTTTTCGGGACGGGAAATTTTTGAAAAAAAGTTCTTCTTTTTACGAATCCCGTGGGATTTTTTACGAATCTCGTGGGATTTTTACGAATCTCGTGGGATTTTTAGGGACGGAAATTTTGAAAAAAGTTCGTCTTTTACGAATCCGTGGGATTTTTACGAATCTCGTGGGATTTTTCCCGTTTTGAAAAAAAATTGTCTTTTTACGAATCCGTGGGATTTTTACGGGACGAAAATTTTGAAAAAAAAAAGTTCCTATTTTTCACGAATCCGTGGGATTTTATTACAATTCCGTGAGAATTTTTACGAATCCCGTGGGATTTTTACGGGACGAAAATTTTGAAAAAAGTTAGATGAAAGTATATAAAGTGCATATCAATAGAAAGATGATTTTTTTCTACGTCGTGATGGTGTATTTTTGTAGACGAAGATTTACCGTTTGCAAGATATGTTGTTTTTTAAAAAAGGGTGGAAAGTGTGTTTTTATAGAATTACATTTTTATCCCTTCTTTGTTATTTTTTGTTTTCATCTCATCCATTGGATGAAAAGAAAATGAATGGTTGAGATCTTCTGATTTGTTCTTTAGATTATATGTGTTTTGTATTGATCTCACCTCTTTACATTTAAACTTAGTTAGAACGGGTTTTATCTTAATAACCGATCTATTTGTCAACTCCCCCCCTCTTTTCACTTAGTAAGATCAGGTTTTAGGAAAACCACTCTATTTAAGGTGTTCTATATAAGCTTTTGTGTAGTAGTGCCTAATACAGATTCCTTAACCTAACAATGTTCAAAACACTAAAATTGTTCATGCAAGTCAATCACTGGCCGGCCTGGTGCCTTCATCATATGGAGGCCTGTGATTTAGTTTCCCTATATCAAAGACGGAGTACTAATCTATAAATGTAGGTGAGTTAATTCATCAATGAAATGGTAAAATTGTAGCGTCTTCAAGGTACAAAGAAATCAATTCATGGGCATGTCTACATTGGTAATTTGGTATTGAAAAAACGAGTTACTACAGCGGAAGTGTCTTAGTGACGCTTACAAAGTGTCACTATATTAGAGTCGTTAACTAGTGACACATTTAGGGGGGAGGGAGTGGTACCCTAATACCCTAAGGGCTCGTTTGGTTCGCAGAATGTTTTTGACGGAATTGGAATCTGTTTAAGGAATTGGAATGTGAAGGAATGGAATGTTAGAAATTGAAATTCTTAGGATTTAAAATCGTGAATTGAAATCTGCAAATCTAGCGTATGTTTGGTTGGAAGAATGAAATGAGAAAAAAAATTATATTAAAATATTTAAAATTTAATTTTAGTTTAAGATTAATAAACTAAATATTATTTAACAAATAAATTACTTATCAAATTATAATAATAATTTTTTAAATAATATTATATAAACTAATATATTAAATAAATAATTTTTTATATAAAATACAATTGTATTTTTTAAAGTATAAATTAAAAAATAAGCTATAAATAAATTATATTTAATTTTAAAAAAATAATAATTTTTAAATATAATAATAATAATAAATTTTAAATAAATAATAATTTATATTCAATTTTAAATAAATAATAATTTTTAAATCTTAATAACATGGTTGTTTATAAAAAAAAATAATAATAACAATAATAATTAAATGAGCGTTTATAATAATAATAATAATAATAATAATAATAATAATAATAATAATAATAATAAATAAAAAAAATTAAATAAAATAAATAAAAATAATAAATAATAAATAAAAATTAAAAAATAAATAAATAAACAAAAAATTAAAAATTAAAAAAATAATAATAAAAAATAAAAAATAAAATAAAATAAAATAAATAATAATAACAATAATAAAGTTAATATGAATTCCATGAAATTGTAAACAATCCTTCTCATATTGCCATGGAATGTTGAATTCCATATATATGGGATTTTGAAGGAATTTCATTCTATTCCGTTTGCCAACCAAACCACGATAAAGAATGGAATTGATTCCAAATTCTTTAAATTTTTGAACCAAACATGTTATGAAATGGAATTGAATTCCAATTCCACCAGAATCCTTAGGATTTCGCCGAACCAAACGGGCCCTAAGTGTCACATCACTTATATCCAATAAAAACCCTCCAACTCAAAACTACCCTAACACTACCCGATTTGGAGGGAGTGGTACCCTAGTACCCAATTTTTTATTTTTTTTTATTTTTTTTTTAATACATAAAATCACATACAATATTAAAATAAAAACATTACATAATACTTAAAAAAACTACAACTTAAAAATTGAAACTACAACTTAAAAAAAAATTACATAAGTTGAAATTAAAAAAATTGAAACTACAACTTAAAATTGCAAGCCCATCCGTGTTTGGCGCGAGTTCCGTTTTTAGTAGAGCGAATTCCAACATAGCGGGATCGCGAATGTGATCATGCGGCTCCAAAAAACTTCATCTCCGTTGTGTATTCTTGAACTTCGCCCCTCGAGTTGTGTAGCCAACAATTGTTTAATAAGCGCATAGCATCCTTCTCCGTTTTTCTTCCAAATATTGTGTCTTCTTTCTTTGTAGGAGTTGATTTCATCCGCAAACACTTGAGATCGGAGGAGGCTAACTTGCTTCTTTTCATCTTTCTTGATTCAAGTGGAGGGTGGGGTCTTCATTCATGTCGGGAATGGTGTTGCTTGCCGATTCATACTCCCACGACTTCCTTTTTGAAGAATTGCTTGTCGCACCGCCAATATCTTGAAAACATTCTTGCTGCAGATCCATTTGTCATGACCTCGACAACCTCCACGCCAAGCTATGAGCAAATTGTCTTTTTTTTGTTGTATAGTAATCCGCCTCGACTTGCCTCACCACGTCCAAGTCGTTGCACCGACTAGCCTAGCTTAGCACGTTTCTACATTATATACAAAATAATAAAAAGTATAGCTTAAACAAAATAATGTAATTGTAAATAATAAAGTATAGATTATGTAAAATAAAAAGTATAGCTTGTACCGCTTGGAGGTAGTAGCCGTCGAAAATACCCATGGTACGTGTTCATTGTTTTCCACTTGGTATTCAACGCATGAAAAGTTAAGTGGTCGAACCCAAAGTTGCCTTGTAATGCTCGAGAATTCGTTTCCAAAAACCGTCGGACTTTTGTTCATTACCGACAACACCACATTAGAGATTTGAATCCATGCTTTTAGCCAAAGCCTCCTCTTGTGCGGAGACCAAACTTTACGGGGCCTCCCCGCCAAAGGCTTTTTCTTCTCTCGGATCGACTTTTTGAGCGTCCTCATCTTCGTCTTCTTCGTTTGGTAGTTGTTGTGTTTGGTACATCTACGTCTCGTCTTGTCATTGTTTTGAGCGGGAGAACTTCGCTTGTATGAGTGATGTTGTAGAGTTGTGGATTCATTTGAGGAGGACCCATATTATATTGGTAAAATTGATGTGAAGATGGGGTTGTGGGCGTAAAATTGATTCGGAGATGATTGAGAATAAAATTGGTTTGAGCGGAGTTTGTTGTGTTCTTGCTTGAGCGGGTTGAGACGACCTTGGCCTTGGTGTTTTTTTACCTCATCTTGGATCCACGATTTTGTGTTTTTGAGAGATTAGTGTGTGTTTTTTTTGTGAAAAAATGAGTTTGTGATGTTGGGTTTTAAAAGGATTTTTTTTTTTATTTTTTATTTTTTTATTTAACGTATACCACCACCCAACGGCTAGTCCCCATCCCCAACGTTAAATTTTTGCTTTCTTATTTCACCGATGGTTGGAACCGAATTACAGCTACAGGTCGCTACGGTCAAGAGCGGAATCTTGCCGTCGGGGTAAAGGTACCCGATCCCCTACCCGATCACCACTCCCTCCCCCTTAGAAAAGTATTGTAGTTTTGTCATTTGTGACATCTTTTTGAGTAATTGTCAAAATCTACTGTCACGCTTTCGTACTACACACCGCGGGATACAAATTAAATTACCAAAACGAACTACTTTCCTACTCATTATACCAAAATGGACCAAAAATATAACATTTACCAAAGTCTGACAAACACTCTCAACTTCTTACAACACATACACACACTCACACACATCCCCACTAATCTTTGCCACCTTTTTCTTTTGCCACCTTATTCTTTCTTTAAAACCCTCGTTTTATTTTCTCTTTATTGAACCCACCTTCATTTTTTCATTCCACAAAACAACCATCAACACTCACTCAGTCAAAACCTAAAACTATAATCAAAGCAGAAAAAAGCATCCCCATAATATCATAAAAAGCCCACCGGTTGTATCACCATCTCCTAAGGAGGTGAAAGCAAGGCTCAAGTATTGGGCACAAGCAATAGCTGTACTCACTGACTCACATTCACTCTTGAACCTAAAACTATAATCAAAGCAAAAAAAAGCATCCCACAATATCATAAAAAACCCACCGGTTGTATCACAACACCATCTCCTTCATAGCTCACCTTTCCCTTAAGCTGCCGCAGCGGGGCACACGCCAGAACCACCCATCACGCCTAGGCATGCCGGCGCCCGAAGCACGCCCGGTAGCCCTGCTGCCATGTCACGCTAGGGCCTGACCACCCGAGCTCAAAGCCCGGCGCCCCAGTTCAGCGCCAGGGCACGCTCATACCCAGGCACGCTTAGGTCACTCCCTCGCCCAGGACCACAGGAGAATTTGGTGTACACGTGTACGATTTAAAACCTATTACGCTACCGATCTAACGTACCAGGTGAAAGTGTTCATTTTAGAAAATTGTATGAGCGTGGTTTATATGTGTAAATTAGCATGTGAAAGTGTTCATTTCAAAAAATTTCTCAATTGACAATCCAAAGTATAGCGACACCTTTTACACTTTTGCTGACATTCTAGTCATTTGACACAAGGTTACCCTAATTGGCATGCAAGGTTTGTCTCTTTACCCTATTTTGTATAATTAAATATTGTTTACATACTAAATTTTTTTTATATATTAAAGGATCAATCTTCGCTCTTCATTTTATTTGGTCTAACAGAGGTGATTAATCTCAACAATTTTAAAAACTCACTTTCATCATTTTTATCAAATATTATATCTTTCAAACCGTTAATCATTAAGAGAAAAAAATAATAATAATAAAAAAATAAAAAAGAACTTTACGACGATGATTTAATTATCTTTCTATAGATAGACACTTTAATATACTTTCGAAAACAAATCGTGTTTTTCACGTTTTTTCATTTTTTTTCCTGAAATTGAATGAAAAATAACATGTGATTAAACACTAATTTGAATATTCTAATAATATCACATGTGATATTACATATCATATATGATTTAACACTAATATCACATGTGATATTATTATAATATTCAAATCAGTGTTTAATCATATGTGATTTCTCATGCAAGTTTTAACAACGAATAAAATATGAAAAAAAGCGAAAAAACGTGAAAAAAACAAAAAAAAAATTGTCGAAAGTATACCAAAAGGCCCGTCTATAGAAAGATAATTAAATGCTAATCGCGATGGTGGAATTATTTTCGGTTAACGATTAACGATTTAAGAGATATTTAAATTTATAAAAATATGTGAAATATTAAAATGTTTTTAATATAAGCCACTGATTTTCTTTTAGATGAAAGGTAAGGATAGTCCCCTAGTATGTGAGAAAAATTTAATGTGTAAAATAACTCTCCCCATTTTAAATTCGATCGTGTATATCTATACCACATCCACATATAAAGCATGAATCTCATGTTGGATTGTTAAAAATATTATACATTAAAATTACTAAACTAATTTTTATGTTGAAATTAAACCTAAAAAGTATTCATTAAATTGTCTCCCAAAGTCAATAACTAATTCATTGCATGATTTCTTTTTATACTTCAAAATTAAGTCTTGAATTTAATCAAAAATTGTTTCTACTATAACTTGTATTATATTCCTAAGTTATGTACTTTGTACATAAGTGTTTTCTTTTAAGCTTGTACTAAAGACATATTAGGTGTGACTTTTAAACATGACAAAGAATTAAACGGCATATTATTTTGTTTATCTTTCTTGCAGTTTGAAATGAGATCGGGGGAGATGAAAATTTGAATCCGATTTTTTTTGACACCCCTAATATACTTATTTAATATCATATTTTATGATGGAATTTTTAAAATAGATTTACACACTTTTATTTTTTATTAAGACACATCATTTTATGTTTTATACAGTTGTACCATAGTCATATTCTACTTTGTCGGCTTGTACAATAGTGTGTGTAGATCAAAAAACAAAGAACGCAAACCACCTACTGTTTTTGTATACTACATTTAATCTATTCATATTGCATGTACCAATTAAACATCAAGAAAACCCAAAAGAGAATATAAGATTGAGTAAATTCGTTAACGAAGACGTCTCTCAATCCATTATGAATAATGATAACGGTATGATTACCTTATAAATAATAGGAAAGAAACCAATACTAATATTATTGAAGGTTTAATGAAGCTTGTTTCAAAGAATATGAAAAATACTGTTAAATGGATGGGATAATTAAACCACACTTTACTCGGTAAACAACTTATGCATCATTAT
Organism: Chrysanthemum makinoi; assembly: GCA_910596185.1. NCBI lineage: Eukaryota > Viridiplantae > Streptophyta > Magnoliopsida > Asterales > Asteraceae > Chrysanthemum > Chrysanthemum makinoi. Next base: position 25,390,407 of record OU343223.1, on the reverse strand, counting down.
TAGCATATTTGTGTGTATGGTACATTATATTTCATTTTGCAATAATATTTTTATTTTAATATATATATGGTTTTAAGATGATACTTATGTTGATGTCGTAACTATTTTCGCATAATATTTGATCGCTAATAAATTATAGGGTAAAAGTCAAAAATGATAAACATGTTTTCTCAAATGTACCAATATGATAAACATAGTCATTTATGTATCAATATGCTAAACCAAATATCAAATATGTGCAATAATGGGTACTTCTTCACATCTTCATCTCTTATATTTGCATCGTTAGTCCTTTTATACTAACGGCAGTTGGTAAATAACTTAAAACTTGGTTTTCTTACGTTTTCGTCCGATTTTTTACGTTTTCGTTTGTATTTTTACGGTTTCTTCCGATTTTTTACGTTTTCGTCTCGTTTTTTACGTTTTCGTTCGATTTTTTAAGTTTTCGTCCATTTTTTTACGTTTTCGTCCGGTTTTTACGTTTTCAACCGTTTTTTTACGTTTTCGTCCGATTTTTTACGTTTTCGTCTCTTTTTTTACGTTTTCGTCCGTTTTTTTACGTTTTCGTTCGATTTTTTACGTTTTCGTCCGCTTTTTTACGTTTTCGTCCGATTTTTTTATGTTTTCGTCCGATTTTTTATGTTTTCGTCCCATTTTTTACGTTTTCGTACCATTTTTTACGTTTTCGTTAGTTTTTTTACGTTTTCGTTCGATTTTTTTACGTTTTCGTCATTTTTTACGTTTTTCTTCATTTTTTTCGTTTCGTTTACGTTTTGCGTCCCATTTTTCACGTTTTCGATGCTTTTTTCGTTTGTAAATCAGATTTTTTACGTTTTTTATTTTTCACGTTTTCTTTTTTTTTACGTTTTTGTCGTTTTTTACGTTTTCGTCTCTTTTTTACGTTTCGTTTGTTTACATTTTCGTTTTTAAAACGTGTTTTTTCACGGTTTCGTGTTTTTCACGTTTTAAATCCGTTTTTTCGTTTTCATTCGATTTTTAACATTTCGTCCATCTTTTACGTTTTTGTCCATTTTTTTTACACGTTTTTGTCCTTTTTACGTTTTATCCATTTTTACTTTTTAGTCCGATTTTTACATTTTAAAAATCGACGAAAAGCATAAACGGACTAACTTGTCGCAAACCAACTCGACGAAAAGCGAAAACGTAAAAAAGCGTGAAAAATCGCGCGTCGAAAAAACTGCAAAATGGCTGCTTAAAACGTAATCGGACGAAAAGAAAAAGCGGGCAGCGTCACTGACAACGTAAAGGGATAAGCAATCGTGCTTGTCACGGCAGCATGCGTAAAGAGGCAGCAATGCGACGTCAACGTGAAAAAACGCATCGCGGTAGCGTAAAACGAAAGATAGAAAACGTAAAAAATAAGCATCTAAAACGTATCGGACGCGTAAAAAACCGTAGCAACGTAAAAAACGACGAAACGTGAAAACGTGGCAGCGAAAACGAAAAATCTACGTAAAACGTAAACAGCAATGCGCTTAAACGCATGACGGCGAAATCTGGACACGTAAACGGCGCTTATCGCGGACAGCGTAAAAATCTGACAGTAAGCGGACAGCGTAAGAAAACCAAGTTTTAAGTTATTATTAACGATCGTTAGTATAAAAGGACTAACGATGCAAATATAAGAGATGAAGATGTGAAGAAGTACCCATTATTGCACATATTTGATCTTTGGTTTAGGATATTGATACATAAATGACTATGTTTATCATATTGGTACATTTGAGCAAGTATGTTTATCATTTTTTACTTTTACCCTAAATTATATTATTGCAAGATACCTAACACGGCAACACGTAATTACCCATCTAGTTTTTATCGTTTAGATTTTACGGAGTAATTCTTTATTTCTCAAATAAATGTGAACAATGCAAACATACCCTATTTCAATTGGGAAAAAGCCATAAAATAACAACGTACTTTCTCAAATTTACCGAGTTGAAACACATACTTTGTTATTAACATATACACCGTAGTACTTTCAAATTTTGTTCCAACTTTGTATTGCAATAAAATAATATTATTTAATATAATATTATATTAATATAAATCGGTCATATAGTTGAAGTCGGAACAAAATTAATCGTAGACGATATATGTTAATAAAAAATATGCTTCATTAAATGAAAAATAGTAATTAATTTTACCCATTTCAATTTTCCACCAACTTTTGAATTTTAGGCAACTTTCCAAAAGTAGCAAGATATATTCGTCTAAAGTATCATATTTGTAACCTTAAAAACTTATCATTCGTTATCTTAGTGAATGTGAATGCATATAATGTGTTGCTTTCAATTACGTCTTAACCTTTCATTATTTTGAATAGTCACGTCTATATCATATATGATACCTTCTAAAAAGCATATCATATGTGATAGATATGAGAAGCATACACTTAACATTTAAACAACAGGATTTGAGGCTAAGATTCTAAAGCATAGGTGACATTTGACGTCAACAACAAGATCCTTCTTGTCGGACTAATTGTTGCTTTGCTGCGTAATGCTTTAGTGGGTAGCTCCATTTTCACACTTATTCTCCTTATTTTGTACTCTAGCCCAAATTATCCAATTTGTCAAAGCAATAATTCTTGAAGTTAGAAAATTTTACAGGCACGTGTTTGTTGATAAGTAATTGTTAAGTTTTCATAACAATTAACTGGAAGAAAACAAACTCAGACCATCCCATTACAAAACTCATTGTGAATCTTTAAATAATTCTAACACATTCTTAACCTATATATATCTCCAATACATAAACTTATTTTCGACCCATTATTTCTCATCCATTATGTTTTTTTAAAGGCGGAATTTGTTTAAGCTAGCTAAACCTAAAGAAATATAGATTACAAAATATTTATAGAAGCAAATATCGGATTGTCAATCCATTCGAACCAAATCGGACATGTTTTTCTACTCTACTATAGTGTTCATGAGTGAGACATAATCCTAGTTTCATAATTTTTTAAAAATGAGGTGATTTGCATACTCTCAAAAATGATTATGACACTCACATTTTGAGTGTTTGGACATTTATACCCTCACATTATTTTTAGTTATGTTTATCATGTAAGGGTATAAATGTTTAAACACTTGAAATTTGAGTGTCCGATCATTTTAAACAAATCACATAGCGAAATGTTTTGCAGCAAGGATTTGATCATCAAATGTTTGTATTATGGCATTTATACCCCTACATTACTTTGTGGAGTGTTTAAATCAAAACACAAATACTAAGGGGCCGTTTGGTTGGGGGAATTTTAAATTCCGGAATTTTAAATTCTAGCAAATTTAAATTTTTGAGAATTTAAAATTCGAATAATCACCTTCATACGTTTGGTGTGAGAAATTTATAAATATTTTTTATTTTTAAATGTAAATTTCATAAATATTCTATTTAAAAGTTTATAAAAAAAATTATAAAAAAAGTTTATAAAAATTTATAAAATTTATAAAAATTTTATAAAAAAGTTTATAAAAATTATTAAATATTTATAAAAAAATTTTATAAATTTTTTAAAAAAAAAAAGTTTATAAAAAAGTTTATAAAAAATTTTATAAAAAAATTATAAAAAAAGTTTATAAAAAATTTATAAAATTTATAAAAAAATTTGTAAAATTTATAAAAAAAGTTTATAAAAAATTTATAAAAAAAGTTTATAAAAAAAAGTTTATTTAAAAGTTTATAAAAAAAGTTTATAAAAAATTTATAAAAAAAGTTTATAAATAAAATTTATAAAAAAATTTTATAAAAGTTTATAAAAATATAAAAATTTATAAAAAAGTTTATAAAAATTATAAAAAAGTTTATTAAAATTTATAAAAAAGTTTATAAAAAAAATTTCATAAATATTCTATTTAAAAGTTTATAAAAAACAATACAAAAAAAGTTTATAAAAAATTTCCAAGTAAATTAAAATTCTTCACTTTTTGGGGGAAATCTAATTCTCTTCATTTTGGCAATTCAAGTAATTGTAAATTACTTCATTTATGTTACCAAACACAATATTTGAAGGAAATTCAAATTGATATCGATATCATATGCAACCAAACACCCCAAGAGTATAAATGTCATCACACAAAATTTTAAATGTATAAATAAATTGATGAAGTGTGCAAATCATCTCCTTTTGAAAAGGTCGACATGCATACATCAACCTTTCCAATGCAACTCTTTTTCAACTTATTACTCCGATACAAATAGGCTATACATCAACTTTTCAACCATTTTCCAAATCTTGCACTAGATATGTTATCAGAAAAAGTTTAGGAATAAAAGTGCGATAATACCTATATGTCGGAAATGTAGTCAAGTACATGGGTGCCTCAAGGAAAGTGTAAAAAACTATGAATTACGGAGTATTAGTTTTCAGAATTTAGTTTCTTAATACCAAAAACGTTATTCTAATTAATGATTTTCTATGTTTTGATAATGACAAAAATAAACCGTATCAAGTGCAAGTTTATGTAAACAAGTTTTAGACGTAAGTTTTGCTTCAAACTACAAAAATTACCTCTATTCTCCACACTTATTTTGCTACGGTATGGTAAGGTGTGGACATTTTTTATATAGATAATAATTTTGCTACATTGATATGTGACACAAATATTTTAAAAATTAATCCACATATATAAGTGTGTACAATTACAACAAAACTACACTTATATGTGTTGCAAATGTTTTCACACTTTTTATTATAAACATTTTTTGCAATTTTGCCACACTTTTAGGTGTGAACATTCAAAAAAAATTCCACACTTTAAATTATAGAAATTTGGATAATATCTTCACATTTATATTTGTAGAAAATTTTGTCACACCCATTATTACCACACATGAGAAAGTGTGGAATCAATAATTTTACACATTCTTAACTGTAGTTATTTGGCCTTTAAAATGCGGAGAATTCAACTAGTTTTTTGTAGTGATCAGGCATAAATATGATTTATTACAACTTGCATAATAATCAAAGAAATTTTTTACAATTGCATAACATCATAAATTTTGTGAACTTACACTTAAAAGTTTACTTCCATTTTTTATTTCAACATTACTTTAATTTATTAAAAAATGTTTTAATATCAACTAGCCAAAATCTAACGTTTTTGAAAAAATTTAGCATTAAAAAAAAAGAATAATCCACGTTAGGTAATAATCCAAGACATTTGTGGAAGGAATAAAATGTATTTTTGCTAGAAGACATTAACATCCTACATTTAGACTAAGTATTCTTAACAAATGGAAAACGTCTAACACATTTTGATTCAACACTTTTTAAGCATCATAAAAATGGCAATATTCCAAGCTTGGTTTAAAAATGTGCGCATCATTGCGTAAATTGCGCGCATCAATGCATTGCATTTATGATTTCGCATCATGGTGCCTAATGCGAGACCATCCCAAAATGCGCTCGCATTTAAATGCAATTTTCCGCATTTGTGTAATGCTAGCAACAGTCGCAATATGAAATTTAGGTAATTTTGAAAAAATTAAAACATTTAAAAGAAGCTAAAATATTTAAGGAACTTTGATAAATAGAAGTTTTTTAGATACGTACAAACCAAACACAATAATGACATTCAAATTACCCTTCGGTCAATGATTATGCACCATTAACATGATTTGAAATCTCACAAATAATCTTATTATTCCAGCTTCATGTTGCACAAGAGTTCATATTGTTCTTCTATCATACATAATCATATATGTTAAATAATTTAGTTGGATATCAAATGTGTGATTCAAATTTGACTAAAATTCTTAGTTCTAACTTTTTTTATTAATTTAGTTATGAATGAATTCATATTGTTAGCTACATGTATAACTTATAAGTATACATTTAATACATGATAACATTATGTCATCATGCATATGTATAGAATGGACTTTAATCGTTCACATTCAACTGCATTGACTGGTAACAATAACAAGGATCCATGTAGGAATTATGGAATTCAAGATCCAAAAGTTAAAAGTAACTTTACATTGTCGTTTTGTTTCGTAAGTCACTAAATGAGGAGTTCTCGTTCAAAACAACATTTAGTGGGATCGGATCCATTAAGAAGAGAAAATAAAATAAGAAAAATGAGAATCTTTGTATACACATTTCAAATGAAGAAAGAGAATTTCATGGGAGATGCATTTTATTTTATAAGTGCATCGATATGTATTTGTGGTTACTTCTCATCTTTTTCATTCTAATTTTATTTCTCATTTGATCCTTACACGGAGGTTATAATGTTGTTTTTAAGTATTTTTTCATGACTTAGTGACTTATTTATTTTAAAAATAAATTATTCGCCTAATTTTTATATCTTGGGCACTTATTTGTAAATTTATTGCATTTACTTGGTACTTTATTTTATATACTATGTATAACTATTATTTTTAATACAAAACGCATCGCGTCCAAAATGCGCTCGCATTTGCAACACGCATCAAGCACCGGCCTCTTAGACCTTTAACGCATTGGATCGCAAAACGCAATTTTAAACCAAGATTCCAAGCAAACTCGGGATTAAAAACCATTAATACTAGTCTAAAAGCATCTGATGAAGATTTTTCTAGCAAAACATATGTGTAACACCCTCAATTTCGTAAATGCAACGGAATTCAAACTGGGTGTTACTCACGTATAATAGTTATAATAATAGAAAACGAACTCTAACTGAGTCACTTAAAAAGGCTTTATCATTCGATTTATTCAAATATCAGAGTTTTACAAAAGATATATCCCTATGGTTCAATGATTACATAATACATCAATATAAATTCTTTGATGTTTTTTGAATGATAAAATAATTTGTAGCCTTCTTGAGTGTACGTGCTCTTCCTTGACAGCCTCGTATATTATGGACCTGAGATAAAACATGCTTGAAAAGTCAACACAAAGGTTGAGTGAAATTCATAGGTTTATAGTTAAAGAGTTGAACACACGATTTGCAAGTGGGTTACGTTATTTTACACCAATAGCTGGAAAACAAAACAATTAATCATGACAACCAAAACGTTAACAATGTATCAATAGAAATTGATATAGTAGTAACAGTGGCCCTAGTAGGTAATTTGCCGTTATACCTAGAGTTCTTCAAATATAGTGCATTCGTTCGCCGGACTTTGTCAAAACAAACGGGATTCATCAATCCCAATAAGCCTATCCACATTATTCGCGCTAACTCATTAGTGATTAATGGCTCATGATAGTAAGGACTTAAGTTTGGCAATAGCGGTACTCAGTGCCAATAAAACATTCAGATAAGCATACAGTTTTAAAGCATTTGTGTTCGATTAAAAATAGCATGCATCTCCCCCAAGGGCTTGTAAAACAATTAAATAATAGAAAGTGGAATCATGAACTCACCGTGAGTTAATGAGGTAAGTAAGTAATGAAAATGATGGTCGTCTCGTGGAAAACTTCTACGAGCAACTTAAAATATGATATCGTCTCTTAAGTTTTGAAATAATGATGTGGAAATATAAATGAGTCTATATAAGTCATTATATTGATCTTGATGTGTACATGGTAGTTTATAGTGATCGTGTTTGTCATTTATAGAAACGGTTTAGTTTATGAAATGTGTTTAGCTATTATTGTACCACTGTTCGGGCTATCATAATTCAGAGGTCATGTAGTAAACGTTTGAGGAGTTAGGACACTTTAAATCGTAAATCCAACAACTCGTCAATACGTTCACCTCGAAGAGGCCCCTCACATGAAAATCCCTACTAACATGTTACGTTTAATAGTTAAACGTATAATTTATACGTATGTTTACATGATATAAGTGTTAAAATGGTCACGTGGTTCGTGAAATCAGTTTTGTTATGTTTCGTTTACGATTTTTGGTCAAGTTTGGTGTGTAACGCAAGTGATAATTAAGGGTTATAAGGTATGATAATAGTTTAAAACCGGTTTTTATAATACTCATTTAATCATGAAAAACACTAATTTGAAGTTTATGTGACCGATGTCGTTTGATGAAAATGATATTTATAAGTTTATAACAAGCTTTGGAAATTTTAGTACAATGTTGAGCTCAAAAATTAGATCAAATACGCAAAAGATTGGACAAAACGGACCAGGGCCATCAGACCCAGCCTAGCCATGTGGCTAGACTCACAGTCGTCGCGACTGTGGGGTGTTTATGTTGCTAGCGGTAGCCACGTACCATGGTTGTGTTGCGACTGAGGCCTTTGGTGCACTTAGTCGTGGCAAGGTCGCGGCTAATAGCCTTGAGACACATAGTCGTGGCTTAGTCGCGGTACGTGTCTTGGCTATAAGGCCTTGAGACACTCAGTCGTGGCTTTTTCATGGTTGTGTCTAGGCTAAATGGCCATGAGACAACAGCCTTGGGATAGTCGCGGTTGTGACTTGGCCAAATGAGCTTACCGCCCTGGTGAAGGCCACCTAGTCGTGGCTTAGTCGTGGCTAGGTCTCGGTTAAACAGCCTTGAGGCCACAGACAAGGCCTTGGCGTGGGCGGGCTTGGCTAAAACCACCAAACGCACCCAGAAGGGCATTTAGCCATGCGGCTGTGTGGACAACCGTGCGGGTAAATCACTTATGTGGTACCTTTGGTTTTGGTCAATTTCAAATAGTCATAACTTTTTATCTACATGTCCATTTTACTTGATTCAAAAGGCCACGTTTTCATTTTAAGTTCCTCTATAACTATGTATATTTTTCCAAGGTCATAGGTACTTAGGTTGGTCATTTTTGTAGCATAAACCTCCTTGTGTTACTAGTTTAATTACATAAGTTTCTACATATGTTTCTTTTGAGGTTTTTGGCCATGTACATCATGTGATCAATATAAATAACCATACATAGCATATTATAAGTAGGAAACCAAGAAATGAAGAGGTGCATGATCATTCTTACAGCTTATGGCTCTCGAAAAAGGAAAAACAAGAATAAGGACAAGGACAAGAGCAATCTTCCACCCTTTAGAATCCTTCTATACTTCTTGTGAGCTTGCAAGACTTGTGCAAATACTTTGATTACTTGAGTAGCTTTAAAATCAAGAGAAATAACCAAAGTATGCAAGGACTTGATATAGTTTGTTATGGCCTTCACTTGAATGTGTAAACTTGAAGTTATCAAATCAACTATGATGGTGTTTGGGAATTGTTTGATGGACGGAAACAAGGGGGAATGAGGGGTTATATGGGACTTGGTTAGTCAAAGGAGGTGATGAGAATGCTTGACTCATCACACTTGTTAGCTAAGTTTGGTGTATGCGTAGCAATCTTGAGTAAAATTGAACATAACCATGCCATGTGCCATGTGAGTCACTGGATGACTCACATTGAGCATGAGGTGGCCTTTAGGATATTTCACAAGGCTTAGGGACTAAGCTAAGGGATAATATGAATACATGTGTTTGCTAAGTATCACCAAGACTCTTATGTCTTGGTTATTCATTACCTTAAACGCCCACTTAGGAGGGGGATGAGGTGGAAACAAGAAAACATAATTGTTTTCTTGTTTAGTGTTTTAAGTGTTGATTTGTTGTGTTATAATTTGATCCCGAGAATTATTATTGTTAAGTAGTTAGATCATGAAGCTGAAAACCGGATGAGGTAAAAATATAAAATTCATGAAAATGTCGAAACTCGTAAATATACTATAACTTAGTATATTAAATGAAAGATATGTTTAGTGGAACTTATAAACGTACCAAGAGATGTAGGTTCGGGATTACGTTAAATGTAAATCGTACAAGGTTTCCATAGAAATGGAAAATAAAAATGTAACTCGTAAAATATTTACAAAATTAAATATTTAGATGATGTGAAAATTTAAATGGTGACATCATCATTTGAGAAATGTTACACTATGTAAGAAAATTTCTTGTAACTCTCCATCCGAAGTGGAGGCGAAGGTAACCGATTGAAGAATCAAAGGACTTGTCATCACTATTACTAGATGAACTTATGGTAATCTTAAGGTTATGCGAAGTGGTAATAGAAAAAGACTTTGAAATCATCAAGAGCAACAAATAGAATGTCAACTCTCTAGCACTAAAAGCCAAAAGGAGTCAAGTGATGATGAAAGTTCCACATCGGATAGTGAAGACGAATAATATGTAATGGCAAATAGGGGACTTCAAAAAATGCTTCAAGAGGAGAGGAAGGTATGTTAGAAAACCTTATGATGAGAAGAAATCATTCTAAAGAAACCATGACGATAAGAAGGGAAAGAGTGAAAGTAAGTGCTATAGATGCGGAGATCCGAATCACCTAATTGGAGATTGTCCAAAACCACCAAAAGCAAAGACTAAAAGGCTTTTGTTGAAGGTTCTTGGAACGATAGCGGTGAAGAGGAGAAAGCTTGTCCCATGGCTCAAGAATCTAGTGAGGTACATTTCGACTCTTCTTATGATAGTGATGATAACTCTTGTATTGATGATGATGAATTTTCAAAGTGAGTATAACAAATTATGTGAACTACGTCTAAAATTCTTAAATAAAAACAAAATTTTGAAAAATAAAAAAAGTGTTTTGGAAAATGAAGTTTTTGAATTAAAAGAAAAATTCAAAATATTTGAGAAAAACAAAGCAATTGACATTGGATGTAAATAGTGTCAAGAGTTTCATATTGAAATGAGAAACTTAAAGAACTCAAACAACGCTTCTAAAGGAGGCGTCTAAGTTAAAAAAGTTTGAAAAGAGTGATCACTCTGTGAAAAAAATCTTTAGTGTTCAAAAGTCCCCAAGCGATAAAATAGGACTTGGTTTTTCTAAAATTGAAGAATCAACTAACGGAAGTAAGCAAGTCGTATTTCTTAAACAAACCGACACGTCACAATCGACTTGTAACAATCAATTTGTCAAGTTCATATTTGACATTATTTTAACAAAAAGAGCCCTATTTTTTCGCGGTTTATGATTAAACCCCCCACCAGAATAACACCTAAAGTTGCATCCAACCTGTTAGGAATAATCTGTTACCACTGATAGTTGTGGAAGACACTGCTAAGTATTGCACTAGCGATTGGAAACGATACCACCGCTTTGGCACATTATTACCACTGCTATTAGATAATTGTTAGGAAAACGTGTTTAGATAAGTATAGAAAAAATCTTGTGTATATTCTATATTGTTAGCTTTATACTTATCTTGTAAAGGACTCCTTGTGCTATAAAAAGAGGTCCTAGGTCATTGTCTTAGGAACTTACATACATACGTATCATTCACATAAGCTTCAAGGTGTAACCCTAGTGATAAGCAAGATCACTCGTATTATTCATTAATAATATTGGAGCTTAGTTTTTTGTTTAATCTATGTTCACTTACAATACATTATATAATCTGTCTTCTAAGTATTACTAAGTAAATTCCGCGTGCTTATTAATATAATACAAAACATCACTGACACAAGGTGTGTGTCGGATCCATCAAGTGGTATCGAGCAAAGGTTACGATATTTTGTTTTAGAAGATCCAAGGAATACGCTTAACCTACTCACTCAATGGCGATGGAAAACAACCAGTCCAACTCTTCTACTCCAAGACTTCCTAAGCTCAAACTTAATGAGTTTGAGATGTGGAGGATAATGATTGAGCAATACTTTCTCATTCAAGACTATGCTCTATTGGAGATCATCTTAACTGGTGATTCTTTCAAGCTTGTGACTAGTACTTAGAAGGTTGGTGACACAGATGTTGTGACAGTTTCTGTGCATGAGACTAATATTGAAAAAGCATTGAAGAAGAATGATCTAAAGGCTAGAATTGTTGCTGATGACTCTTCCTAGAGACCAGATCATAGCATTCAGCAAGTTCAAGACTGCTAAAGAACTTTTGAAGAGATTTGCTCAGTGTTTGGTGGTAATGATGCTACAAAGAAGACACAAAAGACATAGTTGAAGCAAAGTTATGAAGACTTCTCTGCTTCAAGCAATGATTCACTTGATAGCATCTTCACTAAACTTCAGAAGATTGTTACACAACTGACTGTGTTTGGCATTGAGGTAGAAAAGGAAGACCTCAATTTAAAATTTCTAAGAAGTTTGCCCTCTGAGTTTCATAATAATGTTATGCTGGGAAAATAAACCAGATATTGAAATTATGAAGCTCAATGATCTTTACAACAACTTCAAACTCATTGAACAAAGATTGAAGAAGGCTGGGAAACTTGGTACAAGTGATATTTTTACAATCCTAATAATAAAAGAAAATTATTGGAAAGTATAGTGGTAAGTATTCCCGCCTGTCACGCGGGTGACCCGGGTTCGTTCCCCGGCAGCGGCGCCAAATTTTGATTCGCTCCAAATGGTCTATCTTTTATTAGTCAACCACTTGTGAATGGTCAACCATAAAAGTCAAACAGTCTAAAACCAATGCAATATCCCTTGGAAATTAGTGGATTCCCGGGTCGTTAAGTCCCACGGAGGTTGAATGGTGTTTGAAAACGTTCAGAAGTAGAATGATCACTAAGGATAATGATCTGTAAGGATTTTGGTTGATAATTACACTACTGATTGTTTGGAATTGTATTTGGATACAGAGATATAAAGCACAACAATCAGATTAAACAAACGTTAATGCGTACGTTTACTAAATTTTACGTAAACGTATAAAATAAAACGTAAATTTAAAAGAGTAAAATACCTACGGATATGAAAATGATATTTTTACAATCCTAATAATAAAAGAAAATTATTGGAAAATTAAAATTATTTTTATGACTATTTATTTAATTATTATTAATTAAAAACTATTTTTAACTATTTAATAATAATCTAAAATATAAGAAAATATGAAATAAAGCTAGAAAAGTGAAATTGTGACTTAGAAAAATCTAAAATATTAGAAAACTAATTTTAAAATTTAAAAGATATTTTTTATGCTTTTTACTTATTTATTATTATTTATTTAATACTTTTTAACTATTTTAAATTCTAATAACTACTAAACAAACTAAGAAAATTCTGAAATTTTTTCTATAATTATCCTATGATGACAGAAAACTAAGAAAATTATAAAAACAGAAAGTGCTTAATAATAAACTGAAATAGAAAATTAAAAAGCTAATTTATATTAAATAAACGCTATCACTATTTTTAAAATGATGTTTTTGTGATTTTTATTTTTTTAAACCTATTTAACTACTGATAATAAGCAACTTTAATGAAGACAAAAATTTTGGAACTTGAAAATAAGCAGTTTAGAAGCTTAAGAACTTAACAGTTTAAGCTTTTGACTTATTTTGATGATTCAAGCTTAAATAAGCTTGAAATAAGCTTCACAAATAGAACCAAAGGTGAAATAAGATACAAACAAGCTAAGAGTACTTAAATTAAGCTAAAAGGCACAAATAAACACACTGATAAGCTATAAATAAGCAAATAAGCAATTACTCTAATCCTATAAACCAAACAGGCCTGCAGTCAAACTTATAAGCAATTTAAGCTTATGAAATAAGCTGAAAAGCTCAAAATAAGAACTGAGGTATTGAGATGGGTTGGTGAACTTTCTAAAAAGTCCAAGCTCACACATTGGGGTCCACTAATAAGCTTATGACAAGCTTTTGAAAAGGCTTGTACACACTGAGTATTTAGTGTACACCGAAATGGGACAAACAAAAGTTACTAGCACCCTACCAAATAAGCTAGAAAGTTAAAAATAAGCACTGGACCTTTGAGATGGCTAGATTGGCTTTCTAAAAAACCAAAATACACAAGCTAAGGTTCACTGATGAGCTTTTTATGAGCTTGTGAAATAGGCCTATTCAACTGTGCACAGGGCACTTTTTCAGAAAAGTGTCTAAAATAAGCTAAGGAATAAGCAGTTTAAAAAGCTAACTAAAAATTATAAAATTGCCATGATTAAGATGAGCAACTAAATTCTAATATTCCAAAAGCATAAAACATGAAACTCTATATTAAATCCTATAGAAAATTATCTATTTTATTCAAAAACTGATTATGTGAAAATTTGACTTTTTAAGTTAAACACTAAAGTTGACTTTGATGAACTTTGAATCAAATCTACTTACTGATTATGTTATATTAAGCTAAGTTAAAATGAATTTAGGCTAGATGACCAAGTTCTAAGCAGCTGTGATGATTTTTACACTATAAATCCTAACAGTTAACTAGTAAAGTGAGATTAAAAGAGATTTTGACTATTTCTCAAACAAGGATTTGTATTTTATGGTTGCAATGAGTTATTAGATCCTATTGTGACATAAGACAACAACAAGCAACAACATAAACAACCTCTAATACAGATAACACAGTGAATCCAAACAACCTTTTAGACAACTGATTTTGTGATTTCCAAAGGGTTTCACAGATTAAGACCATGCAACTGATTAAAAACCTTATATTATCATATAATGAGACTAAATAAGCATTAAACAACAACAATAACAACATAAAACTAAGAAATGACACTTATGCTAATATGATTGCTAAACTAAGATTTTTAGTAACTACAAATTTTAAAGAACAAGCAAACTGTTTTAATGTTTAATTTTACTTAACTATAACTCAGAAACATAAACATACAAAGATTTAAGCTTTAAGCTACTTATTCAGTTAAATGCAAAAATTGCTTAAAAATGGCTTACAAATGTAATTCAGTTGAAAACACAGAACAAGGTCCAAAGATCAACCCTAATAGCTTACCACTAAGCTTCTAAAACCAAGGCCATTCAAGATTTACCCTGCTCCAAATTTGTGATCTTCATTTCTTTTGATTTTTGATTTTCCAACTATTTTTTAGTATATATATATATATTTTTTTTTTGAGTTTTAACTATAAACTGGATTTTAAAGGTATCTAATAGCTTTCATAAGCTATATAAGGAGCTTATATGAGCTTATAAGTCCTTAACAACAACTATCAACATCATTCAAACATTTTGAGGATTTAAGCAAGTAAATTTGCATAAACTTAAAAGAGTACTTAAAACTGAAATTGGTTATTGAAAAAGGATCACAATACACTAAGATTGATAAAAACAGTACTTGAAAGCTAAATTTTACACTGGAATTTAAAACAACATTAATTCGACATAAGCTAAGTTAATTTTACACTGGATATCTTTCTCCTCTGCTTCTCCTTCTTTCTTTATAGACTTTAGAGACTCCCCACATGCTTCTGAACATTTCCCATCAACAACCTTGACCATTGGATGAGCAGAGATGATCCTAACCGTTTAAATTACTTTTGGCGCCAAAAGTCATTTGAGCAGGTTTTAAGCAATTAATGCACTTTGGGTGTTTGTGGAGGTGGAAGGGAGTGGGTAGACAGCTGGGGAACAGGTGGTTGCAAGTGGTGGACAGGTGGTGGTGAAAACCAGGGTGGTTTTGGTGGAGCAGGTGTGGGTGAGGAAGGTGTGCAGGGGAGAGCGGGTTTTGGTTAAGTCAAACCCAGTTTGACTGGGAGATATTAATAACGGGGGGTTCAAATTAGGGGGGGTCAAGGGTGAGTTTGGCCAGGTTCAAAGGGGTAGTGGGTTGGGTTAATGGGTTTGGGTTTGGGTTATTTATTTATTTTTGGGTCCGGTTTGGTTTTGTAGCTAATACACAAGGACCATTTTTGTAATTTCTGATTTTTGAGGGACTGAAATTGCAACTTTTCCAAAGTTAACACAAGGACCAATTATGCCATTTATGAATAGTACAAGGTTTACTTTTGATTATTTTCACTTTTTAAATTCACCAAGGACTATTTTTGATAATTTTTAAACTTTAGGGACTAAAGTTGTCATTTTGTAATTTTTAAACTTTGAAGGGTTTGTTTTGACAACTTTTGAATCCCATGGACCTTAAATGATATTTTACTTTATTTTTGATTTACAGGGACTAGTTTTGACAACATTTGAAACTTGGGGGACTAAAAATGCCAATTATGCAAACTTGATACGTTTTTCACCTGCTTTTGGTATTTTTGCATTTGAAACACATAAAACACTTATTTGCGATATTTTTATCATTTTGATGTTTTGACAGGTGTTTTTGGATGTTTTTGGCAGTCTAAAAGGTACAAAAATGATGAGTATTTGCATACTCATCAATCCCCCACACTAAGATATTGCTAGTCCCTAGCAATCTTTTGAAACTTTAATGGATTTCATCTCTTTACCAAAAGCCATTACTTCCGGAGTAGCCAATTGTTTCAGTTCAAGTAAGAACCTTGGTACAATGATAACCAAATGATTTTGAGCAAATCACCAGCTGTCAACGGTTTTGATTTGTCTTTACCAGAAGCCGTTTGCTTCTGGACTAGCCAACTCTTAGATGAAATATCTTTGGTGAGTCGATTACCAATTATGGTTTTCCAACTGCCTTTACCACAAACCATAAACTTGCGGGCTAGCCAACTCTTCACTAATTAAAGATATGGTGAACTGAACACCATACAATATTGGGCAAATTGCAAGCCGTCAACGGATTTGAGATATCTTTACCAATAGCCGTTTGCTCCTGGATTAGCCAATCCTTTTGTTTATTAGACATGGCGGACTGATAACCGTAAGCTGAGTAAGTGCAAAACTTACTCCAAAAAAAATTTTTGGCCTAAAATAGGGGAATTGGGTGGTATAATTACATGATAAAATTCGTGAGAATTCCCCCCCACACTAGAAATGAATATTGCCCTCAATATTCAAGGTACCGGCTGTTATGCCGAAACATAGAACGTAAAAGGGAAATACTACGACCATTATTTTATTTTTTATATATACACATTTTTTTTTTTGAAATCTTAAATACAACAGCGGGGGGCATCTCCCCCACACTAGGGTGGTAGAAAGTAGAAAGAAGTCAGAAATATGGGTGAAAACCCATATGGTGTGCTACTGTTTTTGATTCCCGAGTCGCTAGCTTGACTCGATCCCCGCATTCATTAGTTCATGGGGAAAGTTTGAAAATCCGGGACAACCATGGGTGGAATGTCCTCTCCAAAATAGTGCTTCAACCGATGACCATTCACTTTAAAATTTGGACCATCGGGTTGAGATAACTCAATGGTTCCATATGGAAATACTTTAGTGATGGTGAATGGTCCAGACCAGCGGGATTTTAGTTTTTCTGAGAAAATCTTCAATCTTGAATTGAAAAGAAGGACTCGATCACCGACGTTGAAAACGCGGTTCTTGATTTTGGAGTCATGAATCTTCTTTGTCTTTTCTTTGTAGATCAAAGAGTTCTCGTATGCTTGATCACGGAGTTCATTTAATTCATTCATTTGAACTTTTCCGTGATCACCCGCAGTTTGGATATCGAAGTTGGCATGTTTTAAGGCCCAGTATGCTTTATGCTCTAGCTCAATCGGCAGATGACACGCCTTTCCGTACACTAGCTTGTATGGAGTACACCCGATGGGTGTTTTATAAGCTGCACGGAAGGCCCAGAGTGCGTCATCCAGTTTATCCGACCAAGAGGCACGGTTTTCGCCTCTTGTCCTTTCCGAATTCTTTTAATCCCTCGGTTGGAAACTTCCACTTGCCCACTTGTTTGGGGGTGGTACGCGGTAGAGAGACGGTGGGTTACACCATATTTTTGCATGACTCGATCAAATTGGTCATTGCAGAAATGCGTACCACGATCACTGATTATAGCTCGTGGAGTTCCAAACCTAGCCAAAAGAGATTTTAAGAATTTCACAACAACTCGGGCATCGTTGGTAGGCAAAGCTTTCGCTTCAACCCATTTTGACAAATAGTCAACGGCCACAAGTATGTATTTGTTTCCTCGAGATGATGGAAATGGCCCCATAAAGTCAATGCCCCAGATGTCAAAGATCTCACACACTTGAATAGCGTTTTGCGGCATTTCATTTCTTTGAGAGATATTTCCGTGACGTTGACAAGCGTCACATGCTTTGACAAAATCGTGGGCATCCTTATAAATAGTGGGCCAATAAAATCCGGAATCAAACACCTTTTTGGCGGTGTAATTTGGACTATGATGGCCCCCGGTGGGTCCAGCATGGCAAGCTTTGAGAATGTCCATAGCTTCCTGTCCATAAACACACCGTCGGATGACTTGATCCGCACAGATTTTGAATAAGTAGGGTCGTCCCTAAGTAATGTTTAACATCCTTGAAGAATTTGTTCTTCTGTTGGGTCGACATTCCTTTCACTATGAAGTTACCCGCATGGTAATTTGCGAAGTCAGCAAACCATGGGGTAGTAGAGTTTCCACGTAAAGTAACCGCATTGAGTGTTTCGAGAGGAAATGTTTCATTTATTTCCTTTTTCTCGAAAACATCTTGGTGTGGGTATTCTAATCGGGACAGATGATCAGCAGCTAGGTTCTCAGCTCCTTTTTATCAC
Organism: Chrysanthemum makinoi; assembly: GCA_910596185.1. Classification (NCBI taxonomy): domain Eukaryota; kingdom Viridiplantae; phylum Streptophyta; class Magnoliopsida; order Asterales; family Asteraceae; genus Chrysanthemum; species Chrysanthemum makinoi. The sequence goes on along the minus strand of OU343223.1, from coordinate 25,372,095 downwards.
GTATAATGATATCAAATTCTTGCGGGAGGAGAACCCAACGGAGCAATCTCGGCTTTGCATCTTGTTTTGCAAAGAGATATTTGAGAGCCGAGTGATCCGTATACACCATGCATTTGGTCAAGATTAAGTATGGCCGAAACTTCTCAAACGCATACACTACGGCTAGTAGCTCTTTTTCTGTGTTGGTGTAATGGGTTTGAGCTTCAGTCATAGTCTTACTTGCGTAGTGGATAGGCTAAAAATGCTTGGTTAAGCGTTGCCCCGGACTGCACCGATAGCAAAATCACTTGCATCGAACATGAGTTCAAAGGGTAAATCGGTCGGGGCAACGAGAATGGGTGCTTCCGTAAGCTTTTTCTTTAATGTTTCAAAAGCTTCGATGCACTCAGGTGAGAAGATAAAAGGAGCATCCTTCTCAAGGAGGTGAGTCATAGGCCGAGCGATTTTAGAAAAATCTTGTATGAATCTGCGATAAAAACCGGCATGACCTAAAAAACTCCTAATACCTTTGACGGTAGTAGGATGAGGAAATTTAGCAATAACATCGACTTTTGCTCTATCGACCTCAATCCCGTTTTTTGAAATCTTATGGCCTAGGACAATCCCTTCCTTGACCATAAAATGGCTCTTCTCCCAATTTAGACAAAGATTGGTGTCTTCACACCGTTTTAGCATTTTTTCTAAATGGGAGAGACATGTTTGAAATGAGTCCCCAATGACCGAGAAGTCATCCATAAACACCTCCATTGTTTCCCCGATCATGTCGTGGAAAATTGCCGTCATACATCGTTGGAAGCGTGCGGGAGCATTACATAGGCCAAAAGGCATATGTGCGTAGGCAAAAGTTCCGTATGGGCAGGTGAATGTGGTCTTTTCTTGATCCCGTGGATCAATGGGGATCTGAAAATAACCCGAGAAACCATCGAGAAAACAATAGTATTCGTTTCTCGCTAATCTCTCAAGCATTTGGTCCATGAAGGGTAAGGGAAAATGGTCTTTTCGGGTGGCGTCATTCAACTTACGATAGTCAATACACACACGCCATCCCGTAACCAATCGAGTTGGAATTAACTCGTTTTCTTCATTTGTGACAACAGTTATGCCACCCTTTTGGGGACACGTGAATTGGGCTAACCCAAGGACTATCAGAGATCGGGTAAATTAAACCGGCATCAAGAAGTTTGAGAACCTCATGTTTGATAACCTCATGGATTTTGGATTCACCCTTCTCGATGTTGGACTCTTGGTTTGAAGTCATCCTCCATCAAGATTTTGTGAGTACAAAACTCAGGGTTGATACCCTTAATGTCGGAGAGTTTCCAAGCAATTGCTTGCTTGTGTGACTTCAAGACCTTTATGAGAGCAGTCTTTTCATCTTTACTCAAATCTCTAGCAATAATGACGGGTAATTTATCATCACCCTCAAGAAATGCATACTCGAGATGAGGTGGTAAGTCCTTAAGTTCTACCTCGGGAGGATCATTAGATTTTTCAATGGTTTTGATTTCCTCTTTATGAAGTTCTTGAGGAGGGATTGATGAAGGATCATCATTGAGCATCTTCTCGATGAGAAGAATATCTCCCTCGATGTCAATTGGAGCGTGATCAATTTCCCATGAAACTGAATCACTAGACAAGTATGCTTCAATCTCTTCCAAGATGAAGTCACTTTCTTCAAACGGAGTGAGAGAAGGAGTAGAATTGGCAATGATGGGTTGAGATGAATGAGTGAGATTATCACTTGAAGAATTATGAACATAACCGAGAACTTCTTGAGAGTACTCTTCAGAAGCAACATCAATGATATCTATTCGGTTAACCGACTCGGAATCATAGTTTGCGGAGTACCTCGAAGTTTGATCAAGGTTAAAGGTTACAGCTTCATTACCCACACGTAATGTGATTTCTTGCTCAAATACATCAATGAGAGCACGGCCCGTTCTCAGGAATCCTCGCCCAACAATGAGGGGAACCCGATGATCGGCATCGAAGTCAACAACCACAAAGTCAGGTGGAAAATGGAACTTTCCTACTTTCACGAATACATCCTCGGCGATGCCAAGAGGACGCGATATTCAACGATCTGCAAGCTCAAGAGTCATGCAGGTAGGAGTAAGGCCCGGAAGAGAAAGTTTCTTCCATCTTGAATGAGGCATCGGTTAATGCTTGCACCAAGATCGGCTAAGGCAAAGCATTCAACCATCCCTGGAAATACACAAGGTAAGAGAAATTTTTCAGGATCTCCAAGCTTCTCGGGAAGCTTTTTTAACAGAACTGCTGAGCAGTTCTCGTTCAGAGGAGTTTTAGCCATTTCAAACAGTTTTTCCTTGTTGCTTAACATGTGTACTTAAATTAAGCTAAAAGGCACAAATAAACACACTGATAAGCTATAAATAAGCAAATAAGCAATTACTCTAATCCTATAAACCAAACAGGCCTGCAGTCAAACTTATAAGCATTTTAAGCTTATGAAATAATTTGAAAAGCTCAAAATAAGAACTGAGGTATTGAGATGGGTTGGTGAACTTTCTAAAAAGTCCAAGCTCACACATTGGGGTCCACTAATAAGCTTATGACAAGCTTTTGAAAAGGCTTGTACACACTGAGTATTTAGTGTACACAGAAATGGGACAAACAAAAAGTTACTAGCGCCTACCAAATAAGCTAGAAAGTTAAAATAAGCCTTGGACCTTTGAGATGGCTAGATTGGCTTTCTAAAAAACCAAAATACACAAGCTAAGGTTCACCGATGAGCTTTTTATGAGCTTGTGAAATAGGCCTATTCAAGCAACGTGGCACTTTTCTGAGAAAAGTATCTAAAATAAGCTAAGGAATAAGCAGTTTAAAAAGCTAACTAAAAATTATAAAATTACCATGATTAAGATGAGCAACTAAATTCTAATATTCCAAAAGCATAAAACATGAAACTCTATATTAAATCCTATAGAAAATTATCTATTTTATTCAAAAACTGATTATGTGAAAATTTGACTTTTTAAGTTAAACACTAAAGTTGACTTTGATGAACTTTGAATCAAATCTACTTACTGATTATGTTATATTAAGCTAAGTTAAAATGAATTTAGGCTAGATGACCAAGTTCTAAGCAAGCTGTGATGATTTTACACTATAAATCCTAACAGTTAACTAGTAAAGTGAGATTAAAAGAGATTTTGACTATTTCTCAAACAAGGACTGTATTTTATGGTTGCAATGAGTTATTAGATCCTATTGTGACATAAGACAACAACAAGCAACAACATAAACAACCTCTAATACAGATAACACAGTGAATCCAAACAACCTTTTAGACAACTGATTTTGTGATTTCCAAAGGGTTTCACATATTAAGACCATGCAACTGATTAAAAACCTTATATTATCATATAATGAGACTAAATAAGCATTAAACAACAACAATAACAACATAAAACTAAGAAATGATACTTATGCTAATATGACTGCTAAACTAAGATTTTTAGTAACTACAAATTTTAAAGAACAAGCAAACTGTTTTAATGTTTAATTTTACTTAACTATAACTTAGAAACATAAACATACAAAGATTTAAGCTTTAAGCTACTTATTGATTAAATGCAAAAATTGCTTAAAAATGGCTTACAAATGTAATTCAGCTGAAAACACAGAACAAGGTCCAAAGATCAACCCTAATAGCTTACCACTAAGCTTCTAAAACCAAGGCCATTCAAGATTTACCCTGCTCCAGCTGTGATCTTCATTTCTTTTGATTTTTGATTTTCCAACTATTTTTTAGTATATATATATATATTTTTTTTTTGAGTTTTAACTATAAACTGGATTTTAAAGGTATCTAATAGCTTTCATAAGCTATATAAGGAGCTTATATGAGCTTATAAGTCCTTAACAACAACTATCAACATCATTCAAACATTTTGAGGATTTAAGCAAGTAAATTTGCATAAACTTAAAAGAGTACTTAAAACTGAAATTGGTTATTGAAAAAGGATCACAATACACTAAGATTGATAAAAACAGTACTTGAAAGCTAAATTTTACACTGGAATTTAAAACAACATTAATTCGACATAAGCTAAGTTAATTTACACTAGATATCTTTCTCCTCTGCTTCTCCTTCTTTCTTTATAGACTTTAGAGACTCCCCACATGCTTCTGAACATTTCCCATCAACAACCTTGACCATTGGATGAGCAGAGATGATCCTAACCGTTTAAATTACTTTTGGCGCCAAAAGTCATTTGAGCAGGTTTTAAGCAATTAATGCACTTTGGGTGTTTGTGGAGGTGGAAGGGAGTGGGTAGACAGCTGGGGAACAGGTGGTTGCAAGTGGTGGACAGGTGGTGGTGAAAACCAAGGTGGTTTTGGTGGAGCAGGTGTGGGTGAGGAAGGTGTCTTGAGGGAGAGCGGGTTTTGGTTAAGTCAAACCCAGTTTGACTGGGAGATATTAATAACGGGGGGTTCAAATTAGGGGGGGTCAAGGGTGAGTTTGGCCAGGTTCAAAGGGGTAGTGGGTTGGGTTAATGGGTTTGGGTTTGGGTTATTTATTTATTTTTGGGTCCGGTTTGGTTTTGTAGCTAATACACAAGGACCATTTTTGTAATTTCTGATTTTTGAGGGACTGAAATTGCAACTTTTCCAAAGTTAACACAAGGACCAATTATGCCATTTATGAATAGTACAAGGTTTACTTTTGATTATTTTCACTTTTTAAATTCATCAAGGACTATTTTTTACAATTTTTAAACTTTAGGGACTAAAGTTGTCATTTTATAAATTTTAAACTTTGAAGGGTTTGTTTTGACAACTTTTAAATCCCATGGACCTTAAATGATATTTTGCTTTATTTTGATTTACCAGGGACTAGTTTTGACAACTTTTTGAAACTTGGGGACTAAAATGCCAATTATGCAAACTTGATACGTTTTTCACCTGCTTTTGGTATTTTTGCATTTGAAACACATAAAACACTTATTTGCGATATTTTTATCATTTTGATGTTTTGACAGGTGTTTTTGGATGTTTTTGGCAGTCTAAAAGGTACAAAAATGATGAGTATTTGCATACTCATCAACAAGCTCAAGCAGCTTGGCTTTGATGTCAACCTCTGTTTACAGTGATGATTATGAAGATGAATATGATGATGATATTGCCACTGCTGGTTCTACTGTTTCCACTGGTAATGTTAGTGTTACCATTGCAGGTTCAAAGAAGAAGATTGCTGGTATTGGAGATCCTACCTTTTATGCTTTTATCTCCACTCAAGTTAATGGCTCTATATTAACTCATGAAGACATAGAGAAAATTGATGAAGATGACTTGGAGGAGATGGATATAAAATGGCAAATACCTCTTCTTAGCATGAGGGCTAGGAAATTCTACAAGAAGGCGGCAAGCCAATCCACATCAATGGTGGTGAAACTGCAGGTTCGACAAAAGAAAGTAGAGTGCTTCAATTGTCACAAGTTGGGGCATTTTGCTAGGGAATGAAGAAGACCAAGGATGAAGGACAACAGTTCTACTTGGTACAAGCAAAAGAAAGAACCAACTGTGGAAGAACCAAAGGCAATGTTGGCAATTGATTGTGTGAGCTATGATTGGAGTTTCATGGCTGATGAACAAGAGGAAGAACCTTCAGATGCTGCTCTTGTGTCTATTGAATTTGCTCTCATGGCTTTCTCGACTCTGAGGTACAAAACTTTGAAAGTTGTTCTAAAACATGTAGGGCTGCTAGAGAAGTTGAAAGGCTTAATGATCTATATTCTAATGAAAGAACAGAGTTGTTTGCTGCTAATTATGATGTGTCAAATCTTAGGAGAGCTATAGCTCTATTAGAAAAACAACTAGAGCACTATAGAGAAAATGAGTCAAAATATAATGATGATATGATTCTTCTTAGAAGAGAGATAGATCATAAGATAGCTGTGAATGAGGCATACCCAGAAGAGCTTGAAAAACTTAAAAAGATAAATGAAAATGTCAATTTAACTGTAGACACCTGTTATTATCAGTCTAAGTCAATTGATAAAATTTGGAATGCTCAAATACATAGTAAAGTTAAGTCAGGTATGGGTTATAATAAAGTGCCACCACCATTCAAAGGTGTTCCATCACCTCCAGGCATAGATTTAGCTCATATAGGCTTAGAAGATTTTCAGGATCTTGAACGTGAATATGGTCCTCTAAAGGACACATTTGTGAAAAATGAGGAACAGGTTAAGCATGAAACTGATGTTTTTGAAAGTGCTAGTGACTCATCTGTTGTTGATGAGAATGTTAAGAAGAATGAAGAGGCTTTTATCCCAAAATTTGTTAATACTGTTACAGAGGAACCTAGGAAACCAGTTAATAAACCTAGATCACCGGTAAGGTATGCTGAGATGTATAGAAACAAGCCATCAGCTCCTAGGGGTAACCAAAGGAGTTGGAATCATGTTAAATCTCAACAACTAGGTAGTGATTTTGTGGTGTACAATAAAGCATGCTATATCTGTGGTAGTTTTGATCATTTACATGCTTACTGTGACTATCATGTTGGTAGAAGGGAAGTACATGGGAATAAAAAGGTGTAGACTAACAGGTTTCAAAACAATTTACACCCTAATTCACACAGCCAAATGATCCCAAGAGCAGTTCAATTAAGAAGTGGTCTTAAAACTTTTGCCACTGCAAAAACTGTTAACACTGCTCACCCTAAATCACCTGTTACAAGTGCAAAATCTAAATCAACTTTTGCAAAATCTGCACAAACAGGTAAAAGGTCTTTTTATAATAGAAATGTTCAATCTAACCAACAGTGGGTACCAAAAACAAAGCCAGCAGTTACCACTGCTTATTCAAAATTTACCACTGTAAGGAGTGTAAACAAGACCAAGGGACACATGGGAAATGCTGTGAAGGCCTCAGCACGTTGGGAATGGAAACCTAAAGGAATTGCATCATCAACCAATCCCAATGGTGTATCAATGACCTTTGATAGATATAACTATATTGATACACGAGGCAAATCCAAGTCAATCATGGCTTGGGTCCCCAAAAGAAACTAACCCATTTCTTTTATGTGCAGGAACATCCAAGGACAAAAAGATCAGATCAAGGCTACACAAACAGTGGATGTTCAAGGCACATGACTGGCAACAAGTCCTATCTCTCAAATTTTGAATATTATGATGGACAGTATGTCAGCTTTGGAGGTGGAGTTGATGGAAAAGTTCTTTGGTAAAGGGATCATCAAAGCGGTAACTTGGACTTTGAACCTGTGTACTATGTAAAAGAGCTTAAGTATAATCTTTTTAGTGTGTCACAAATGTGTGACAAGAAAAACAATGTTCTTTTTACCAAAGATATGTGTTTTGTTCTCTCTAAGGATTTTAAGATGCCTGATGAAAGTCAGATTCTTCTTAAGATTCCTAGAAAAGGCAACTTATATAGCTTTGATATGAACAACATTGTTGCTAAAAATGATTATGCTTGCTTGATTGCAAAGGCCACAGTGGATGAATCCATGTTATGGCATAGAAGACTTGGCCATGTAAATTTCAAAACCATTAATAAGATTGTCAAAGATGGTTTGGTGAGAGGTTTACCTCGAGAAAGATTTGAGAATGATCAAACCTATGTGGCTTGTCTTAAAGGCAAACAACACAGAGCTTCTTGCGGTCAAAGTTGGTTAACTCTATTGCTCACCCACTACAAATGTTACATATGGACTTGTTTGGTCCTACATCTGTGAGCAGCTTAAATTTTAAGAAGTATTGTCTTGTTGTAACTGATGATTTCAGCAGGTTTACATGGGTTTTCTTTCTTAATATAAAGGATGAAACAACTGGCATCCTTAAGACCTTTATCACACAAGTAGAAAACCAATATGATTTCAAAGTGAAAATCATCAGGTGTGACAATGGGACAGAGTTTAAGAATAGAGTTATGGATGATTTTTGCAGAGATAAAGGTATTAAAAGAGAATTTAGTGTTGCTAGAACTCCTCAACAAAATGGTGTTGCTGAGAGGAGGAACATGACACTTATAGAGGCTGCTAGAACCATGTTGGCAGATTCTAAGTTGCCAATCACTTTTTGGACTGAAGCAGTTTACACTGCTTGTTATGTACAAAACAGGGTTTTAGTAGTGAAAACAAAGAACAAGACACCTTATGAGTTATTTAGGAGTAGACCACCTATCCTTGACTTCATGAGACCATTTGGATGTCATGTTACTATTCTTAATACCATAGATTATCTGGGAAATTTGAAGAAAAAACAGATGAAGGGTATTTTGTTGGGTATTCCATGGTCAGTAAAGCTTTCAGAGTATTCAACTTAAGAATCCAAAAGATTGAAGAAAATTTGCATGTTGAGTTCCTGGAAAACAAAGTGAATGTCAAAGGAACTGGTCCAGAAAGGCTGTTTGATCTTGATACACTAACCCATACTATGAATTATGTATCTATCTCTACAGTACATCTTCTTATGATTTTGCAGGTTCAGAAGAGTTTCTTGATGATGATGAACCCAGCAAGGATCAAGTAGATGATCAAGATGAATTCAGTTTGCCTCTTTAGGACTATGCAGATAATGATGATATTCCAAATATTGGAGATGCTCATCCTTCTAATGATTCTGGTAAGGAAGGAGATAGCAACACGAACACTGAAGATCCTAAAAGCAGTGGACATTCAGATTCCACTGCTAGGCCAGAAGTTTCCACTACAACACCAGAAGTGGAAAATACAACTCCAGTTACAGAGGGAGCTCAAGCCAATGATGCTGAAATCTCAAATATGCCAAATGAGATTGTAGTTCCTCAAACTCCACACACTTCAATTCATAAATCACATCCTCTTGAAAATGTGATTGGGGCTGTCAATTCACCAGTGAAGACTAGAAGACAAACAAAATTGTCTGATATTCATGGATTCATTAGTGAAATATGTGAATCTAAGACTCATGAAGGCAAGAATGAATGTCTCTTTATGTGTTTTCTGTCACAAATGGAGCCAAAGAATGTATACAAGGCACTTGAAGATGAAAGTTGGGTAGAATCAATGCAAGAAGAGTTGCTCCAATTCAAGCTTCAAAAGGTTTGGGTGCTTTGTGATTTGCCTTCTGGCAAGAAGGTAATAGGTACTAAATGGGTGTTCAGAAACAAGAAGGATGAAAGAGGAATTGTTATCAGGAATAAAGCTAGGCTTGTGGCTCAAGGATACACTCAGGAGGAGGGTATTGACTATTAAGAAGTGTTTGCCCCGTTGCAATTGAAGCAATCAGGTTGTTCTTAGCCTATGCATCCTTTATGGGCTTTAAAGTCTATCAAATGGATGTAAAAAGTGCTTTTCTATATGGGCAGATTGATGAGGAGGTTTATGTCTCACAACCTCCAGGATTTGAAGACCCTGAATATCCTAACAAAGTGTACATGGTGGTTAAAGCATTGTATGGCTTGCATCAAGCACCAAGAAAATGGTATGAGACCTTGACTACTTATCTACTTGATAATGGGTTTCATAGAGGTAGAGTGGATCAGACTTTGTTCATCAAGAAAGACAAGAATGATATCTTGTTGGTTCAAGTGTATGTTGATGATATCATTTTTGGATCTACAAAGACAGAGATGTGCAAAGAATTTAAGAAGCTAATGAAGGAAGAATTCAAGATGAGTTCTATGGGTGAACTCACATTCTTCTTGGGACTTCAAGTACAACAAAGGCCAGATGGTATTTTCATCAATCAAGATAAATATGTGGCTGAGATACTAAGGAAGTTCAAGTTCACTGATGCAAAGTCATCCAGCACCCCTGCAGACAAGACTATACATCAACTATTGAAAGAAAATAGTGTTGAAGCAGTTGATGTGCACATGTACAGGTCTATGATTGGTTCTTTGATGTATCTTACATCATCTAGACCAGATATTATGTTTGCAGTGTGTGCCTGTGCAAGGTTTCAAGTCACTCCCAGGTTCTCTCACTTGACTGCTGTGAAGAAGATTTTCAGATATCTTAAAGCATTTCCCACTCCGGGATTATGGTACCCTAGAGAATCTCCTCTAGATTTGGTTACTTACTCAGATAGTGACTATGCTGGAGCTAGTTTGGATAGAAAATCTACAACCGGTGGATGCCAATTTCTTGGCAACAGATTAGTGTCATGGCAGTGCAAGAAACAAACAATGGTGGCTAATTCATCAACTGAGGCAGAGTATGTAGCTGCTGCAAGTTGCTGTGCTCAAGTTCTATGGCTTCAGAATCAACTTTTGGACTATGGGTACAATTTCATGAATACCATCATTCATATTGACAATAGCAGTACCATTTGCATTATTAAGAATCCAGTTCAACACACAAAGACTAAACATATTGAAATTAGACACCATTTCAAAAGACATTGTTATGAAAAAGGACTAATTTAAGTTGTCAAAATTCATACTGATGACAACTATGCTGATCTATTAACAAAAGGACTTGATGTGGGTAGATTCTAGTACTTGGTAACAAGTATTGGAATGCTAAATCCATAAACTTTATATGTCTAAAGGTCTTTGGTGTTGAGTGGAAGTCTCTGGGTACTAACATTGTTGTATAAGTTTGTATATGTGCTTGTGTTTTTGCTTGTTCAATAACTTTTATGCAGCATAGATGGGAGTTGATCTTAAAAGGTGTATAACTGAGATACACAACAAATGGTTATTGATTCACCATGTCTAACCCACATAAGAATCAATTAGTCCAGAGCAAACGGCTACTGGTAAAGACTTGACAAATCCGTTTATGGTTGATAGTTTACCAAAAACTATATGGTTGTCAACTCACCATATTCTATCTGATTAAGAGTTTGCTAGTCCATAGCAAACGGCTCATGGTAAAGACATATCAAATCCGTTGATAGCTGGTAGTTTGCTAAAAACTATGATAAGAGCAGTCTAGTTTTTATATATTTTTCTTTACCACTGCTCTTTGAAAATTTTTGTGAAAAGTTACCCTTTGCTAGTTCACAGTTTCCACTGCGGTGTTATTTTGACCACTGTTGATCTAGCCGTTACAACTGTTGTGTCAGTAACTAATTTAGAAGATTATCTACTTTCCTATTTGATATTTATCCCCTAAAGATAAATACTTTCCTTAGATAATCTTTCTTGCGCAAAACTCTTAAACCCGACCTCTATATATCTTTTGTCTCAATTGGCTAGTTATTCCTTCAATTCTTCTTGACCTAATATCTTTTTCATCAAAAGTTTCTATGGCACCATTAAAATTTGCAAATGAGCACAACCAAGTGGCCTACTTAGAAAAGTCAAACGAGAAGAGTGGCCCTGTTTTTCATCAGATTGTGGACTTTCTCAATACTACCCATATAAGGTATGCTTTACTTTTAAATCCCACAATCTATATCTCTCAAATCAAACAGTTTTGGACTTCTGCTAAGTCCATAACACTTGAGAATCGAGATACACATGAAATAGTGGATGCTCTAAGAGCCACTGTGGATGGGGTAACTATTGATGTTACTGAGGCATCCTTGAGGAGAATTCTCCAATTGGATGATCTCAATGGTATCATCACATTACCTATGCCAGAAATACATGAAAATTTATCATCCATGGGGTTTGATACCACTGGTAAGAAGGCTACTTTCAAAAAGAGTGGTTTCTATCCCCACTAGAGATTTTTGATACATACTCTTTTGCATTGCCTAAGTCCAAAGAAAACATCTTATGAACAATTCAGTTCAACAATGGCTTACCCTTTGGTTTGTCTAGCTTTAGATAGGACTTTTAATTGGTCAAAATACATTTTTCAAAGTATGCAAGGCAATGTAAAGAGTTCAACAAAAAATTTAATGTATCCAAGGTTTGTGCAAGCAGTGCTAAATGAGTTTCAACTGCAACCCCATAAAAACATTTACAAAATCCGTTGCCTTAAGCCTAAATTTTTTCAAAACATGAATAAAGATGGCAATATGGATTTTACACCTCTCTTTCCACAAATGCTTGCAAAGATTTCACAAGTACAAACTACACCCATAATCACTGTTCCACACATTGATTATACTCCACCCGTTTCTCACACCTATGAGAGGAGGAAAAATAGCCAACTCCTCCATTACAACACAGCATGTACCTGATCCTTATGGTTTAGGCACAAGCAGTGGTGGTTCTAGACTTCAACCTAGTCCAACTAGGGAGGAATCTGAACCAATGCCCTATGATTCACCTCTCCCAACAGGTCACACAGTTGGAAGTGTTGAGGGCAGTGGGCAACCAATGGGATTGATGGAAATTTGTACAACATTAGCAAAGCAGGTTAAATCTCTAGAACAAACTTTGGCATAACTTAAGGAGCAGCATGCCAAGGATATTACATCTTTGAAGGAGGAGATTCAGACCTTGAGGGAAGAGTTGCAGGGGTTAAAGCAAAGAAGAACTGCAAAGATTGTGCTATCATCTCCATCCTCACCTCATGATGGTGATTCAGAAGATTTCAGTGCAGATTTGGGTCATTCTCCCAAACAGGGGAGGAAAACAGGTGCTGAAACTCAGGGGAGGAGAATTGATATTGAAGATGAAGGTGTTTCTAGTAAAGGTGCAGAGGAAGCTGATACTCATGAAGAGCAACTAGAGCAAGATATCTTTAGTACTGCAACTACAGATTTTACCACTGATCCAATTTCCACTGCAGAGCCAAATATTCCCACTGCTGGACATGATATTGCTACTGCAAGTGAAGAAATTGATAAACTGAAGAAAGACAAAGGTAAAGCTGTTATGCAAAGCAAGGAGCAAACAAGAAGAAAGATTTCAAAGAAAGAACAAGTTCAGATTGCTCTTGATAGAGAAGTTGCTAAAAAGATTACTGAAGAACAAGTTGCTGAAAAGAAAAAGCTTGAAGAATTGGAGATTGCAAGCTTTATGGAGGCTAAAAGGTTGGATAGAATGGAAGATCCACTTTCCACTGTTCCACCTATAGTTCTTAGAGAAAAGACTCCAGAGTTTTCATATGTGCCTACTGAAGAAGAAATTGAGTTCTTGATTGCAAATGATCCAGTAATCAAGAAGAAGGCAATTGACCTTGTAGCTGATAAATCTTTAACTACAGAACAAAGAACTGCTCAGTTGAAAGATTTTATTCAAATGAAGAATAATCAAGCACTTCAAGAGGTAATTGGTTCAGTCAAAAAAGGTCAAAAGAAACCAAGGCAACCAACTAAAGCACAAGTTATTGCATACATGAAGACTTATTGTTGCAATGTTGGTGGTTGGAAAAGACATCAATTCATAGGAATGCCTGATGATAAAGTTGAAAGTATCTACTACAGAGTTCAAAGACAAGATAAAGATTTCATTCCAATGGACTCTGAAGAAGAAGCAAGAAGGTATCCTGGTTTAAAGAGAAAGGCCAAAGACGTGATTCTCGGTCAGTTAAGAAGAAAAGTTTGTGAAGAACAAGAAGTTCCAACTGAGAAGTTCACTGAAGAACAATTGACTGATATGATTGTGATTGAAGAAGAAGATTTTTATCTAGAACCACTGCAAGTCAGACATCCTATCATTGATTGGGAAGTATACACTTCTAGCAATTTTGCTCCAACATAGAAGATTACAAGGCTAGGTGGTGAAACTTCATCATTTATTCAGTTTGAAGATCTCATCAAAGCTTTTGACAGAAATGATCTTGATACACTATGGAAGTTAATTCAAGAAAGGTTTGATGCTGAAGATCTCAAAGATATGAAGGAGATGCAGTTATAGGTTAATCTTAGAAGGCTCTATGAACCAGATGTTAATGATGATTTCTGGAAATTCTCATGTTCATGTCCTGGTACTAAATGGTTCTACTATGATTCATGTGAAGTTCATCATGTTTCTACAGCAAATGGAGTAGATGCATTCATGCTTGCTGAGAAAGAATATCCACTCAGAGCTGGAACTCTCACAGTGATGTTATGTACTAATATAAGAGTTCATGAAGACAATGAGAAGGTCAGAGCATTGTTACTTAGGCTTCAAGATCAATGTTCAAGAGCTATTCAGAATTTATGGAAGAAGTGAAGTGTTTGATAGAATTCCCCAAATCCTTGAAGATGATGCAGATTGAAGAAACTTATTGATTTGCAGAGAAATCATAAATTTAGGGGAGGATTGTTAGGAATAATCTGTTACCACTGATAGCTGTGGAAGACACTGCTAAGTATTGCACTAGCAGTGGAAACGTATTACCACTGCTGGCACATTATTACCACTGCTATTAGATAATTGTTAGGAAAACGTGTTTAGATAAGTATAGAAAAGATCTTGTGTATATTCTATATTGTTAGATTTATACTTATCTTGTAAAGGACTCCTTGTGCTATAAAAGGATGTCCTAGGTCATTGTCTTAGGAACTTACATACATACGTATCATTCACATAAGCTTCAAGGTGTAACCCTAGTGATAAGCAAGATCACTCGTATTATTCATTAATAATATTGGAGCTTAGTTTTGTGTTTAATCTGTGTTCACTTACAATACATTATATAATCTGTCTTCTAAGTATTACTAAGTAAATTTCGCGTGCTTATTAATATAATACAAAATATCACTGACACAAGGTGTGTGTCCAGATCCATCACAACCATTTGCAAATGACCAATACATTACTAACTAGCATGACTTCCCGATTAATTAAACATCGTTAGGAAAGAGATTTTTCCTAGTAATGACATTCCATCATATAAAAAACGACATTTGCAACAATATAACCACCTATTAGAGCGTGGTCTATGTATGTTTGTTTTGGGAGAATGACCTAGTTTTCGTTATCTCTTTTTCTTTTATTACAAATCGGCCATCTACTATGTATTTAAACGAGGTTGTTACAAATTAAATCGTCGTAGAGGTGTATTGTTTGATCACTTAAATCGTTTAAGCACACTTCTTCGTTGCACAAATAATATTGCGCATAACTGTATAAGTCTTTTAATTAAATAGTTTACATTATAAAAGTGACATATATAAAAACTTTTCCCTAAACTAATATTCATTATTGTAATGAGTCCACCGTTTATATCATTCAAATATTGTAATCATTTTAACCTATTACCAGAAATATAAAGTTGATTTAAAGTTTTAATCATGTTTTTTTTATAAATAGTACATAAGTAAAAAGTATTGCAACATTGAGCTCACTTTATTCGAATTTTAAAGACGTTTTTATTGGTATATTGTGATAAGGAAGCTGCTAAATATTTTTTTTTTTGGGTAAAGGGGAGTAATCCTGCACCCTGGTAAATATATTAACCAAAAAAACGTTTAAGTACAATGGATATGAGTGAAATCACATATCTCAGCCCGTTACATAGGCATAAAGCTTACATAACAAGATACTACCTATTTTCTAAACAAGAAAAAAACCACTACTCAAATGATAACATAGGACATAACGAAATAACATTACTTCCTAGGTCTTTGAAGCTTGGTGCCATACATGGCATTAAAGGCATCCAAATTCCCGGAAGATCGAGAAACCGCCGCATAGTCATCGTAGTCATAGCCATCATACTCTTCTTCAAACTCTTGGCCACCACCGAATAGATTAGCAGACTCATCAAATGGGTTAGCAACCACCTCATCTTCAGAATCAGACACCACAATATCTCCCACTTTAGAAAAAGGGTTAACTCTCTTAGTAGAAGAGGCCGGCGGAATACAAGAATCACTAGTTTTAGGAGCCACACCCGACTCCATCTCTTTCAAATCACTCACAAGGGGTTCTTGTGATGCAGTACCTGTCTTAGTAGACTTATCTTCATTAACTTCCATTGTACGACCAGAATCCACATCCTTGTTGGTGTCATTAGAAGGAGTACCAAAAGCATCCGTATATTCCATATTAAGAGCATCAAACTGATTAGATGTAAAGATCTTTGTTCTACTCGAACTAGCCACATCAGAAGCATTCTTCTTAGTGACTTCCACTTTCTTAGGTTCAGGAGGATTCTTAGGTTCAGAAGCTGCTAAATATTTTTAGATACTTGATAAATAAATTTTGTTACATAAATTGTTTACAAAAAAGTAAAAGGTTAATGTAGTTTTCGTTACTTGTTACATAGTTTTAGGGTGTGTTTTGAATTTATGTTGGTAAGTTTTTATATATTATTTATAAATGTAAAGAAATTAAGTTTAAGAGTTTTTATAAACTATTGGATAGTTTAAAAGTGAATTTTACTTTTGAAATAACATATATTAAATTTCAACTCTTTTTATACAATTGTATGTTTGTCAAAAGTATTACAATATTAGGTTCATTTTGTTTGAAAATTAGACCTTTTCATTGATATATTTTTTTATAAGTGACATGTTAAATATCTATTAGATATTTGATAAATAAAATTTTTTATATAAAAAACTCATAATTAAAAATACATGTAATTTTCGTAACATTCCACATAATTCAAGAGGCGGTTTAGATTTTCTTTTACCCCACGAAACATCGTCGTGGGTATGCCTAATGTATTAAGGCAGGAGGGAGTGGAAGCGGTCTTGGGGGCGGTGCCGATCGGGTTCGTCGGCAACACCGCCCCGTCTGAATCGGGTAGGTGAAATCGGTTAGCCATTTGGCTTGTGAAACCGAATGTGTGCAAGGTCCAAAAGTAATTCCAACGGCTACCAAAAAAAAATCTCACACCTTTTTAAAAACCCCTACCTTCACATTTTAAAATCATAACCCGCAGCCGGAAATCCCCCCGATGAGTATGATGAATATTTATGCATGTCTGCAAGAACGTCACGTGAAAGTGTTGATTATTTTTGTGAGTCCATCATTCAGTTGTACGGTCGAGAGTACCTACGTAGGCCGACATCACACGATGTTGCACGCATTTTCGAGGCCCATGAAGCGAGACATCGCATCCCTGGGATGCTTGGTAGCATCGACTGTACACGCGTCGAATGGAAAAATTGTCCTAGAAGTTTGAGATGGCAATATACGAGAGGTGACTATGGTGTTCCCACTATTATGCTTGAAGTCACCGCGTCACAAGATTTGTGGATTTGGCATGCTTTTTTTGGTCCCCCGGGGTCAAACAACGATATCAACGTATTGAATCAGTCTGACTTGTATCTTACAGAGCGAAATGGAACGGCGGTGAACAGTTCATTCCACGTGAATGGACGCTTTTACAAACGCGGCTACTATTTGACCGATGGAATCTATCCTAAGTGGTCCACATTTGTTAAAGCATACCCGCATCCAACCGACCCAAAGGAAAAGAAATTTAAGAAGTTCTGCAAGAGGGGCGAGAAAGGATGTCGAGCGAGCTTTTGGGTTCGAAAGGAAAATGGAAAATTCTCGACCGACCTCTCCGAGCTATGACCAAAGCGAAGATTGCCAATATTGTTTAAATGCGTGTATTATTTTGCACAATATGGTTATAAAAGGCGACGGGGAGGCAATCTCACCGGTTCATATAATGGATGGCGTCCTTACCAGTGTTCGACGACGCACATGTGGTAGCGGAGTTACTAGACGAAGTTGTCCATGACCGTCTTCGATATGATCTCACGGAGCACGTAGCACGTCAAGACTTGTCGTATCTCGATGATTAGTGGGTTTTTTTTAAGTTAATCTAGTTTTTTTTAAGTATTATGTAATGTTTCTTTTTTTTAAGTATTATGTAATTTTTTATTAAGTCATTGTTGAATGTATTTTTTATTTTTAATGAAATGTTATGTTTTTATTTTAATATTGTTTGTGACTTTATGTATTAAAAATATATAGAAAAAAAAATAAAAAAAATTGGGTAGTTTGGGTATCACTCTCACCAATTTGGGTAGTTTTTTAGTAGAACAGGTGTAATAATAATGATTTGAAACTTAAATTCTTTTCATCTAATTTCCACCGTTCCTTTTTTTAGCTATGTGAATGAACTAAACACCACACGTTGTTCACGGGACCTTTATGTTTTGTTTATAAAACATAAAGAAGAATAATCTTTGTTCACTATTTGTTTTCTACTGTTCAATGTTTGAATTTCTCAAGTGTCGTTTTCAATAAAAAGCTACCAATTCATAATGGCCACACTAGTGACTTTGGGTTTTATTTCTCATGAATAACCACCCAACTCCTAGAGAGTATAAATATCTCATGTGACATTCAAGACATTATGATTGATAAGTTATTAAATATTTGAATTATTAAGAAATTCCTAATAAAATATTAGAGTTATATTTCAAGTTTTAGTCGATTTTATAACACCAAAAGTAAAATGATTTGTTAAGTACTTGCTTAATTATAATCATTCTGTTGAACTTTATTTAAGAAATGAGTTATTATACACATTCATTTATTTTTATTTTAGTTTCTTTAGAAAACTATGCAATTAGATCATCAATTTAGCCATAAATCTCTTAGTTTCTGACTAAGCGTTGATTTAACAAATTTTTTAGTTGCACGATGAGGAGTGATCTTGAATAAAATTTGCAGGCGTTAACATTTTTAATTAAAAAAAGAGAGAAAATTGTAGTACAATTGCAAGAATTATATCTATTTCTCACGTAGGCAAATTATCACGTAATTATATTATATTATAGAAATTGCTAAATGCTGGCTATGTTTAATATCTCATTGATTGTTTGCACATATAATAGTTGTGCACCTTCTTCGTTTAACTATCTCAAGCAACTCTATGTATCACCAATTACGCATATTTTTGTTTCTTAAATGTAGGTCTTAGGAATATGTGAACAAAACCCCTATTATTATTATTATTATTATTATTATTATTATTATTATTATTATTATTAAAAAACTCATAGGATTTTACAAAAAAATAGTGGGAAGCCAGAAATGGTGGTGCACACTCTAGCAATAAAAACCAATCCTATTAAAATATGAACAGCGGCAGCGTGCGTGTCTTGAGTCATAGAGAATCGTCGAATCGCTTTAGTAAAAGTTCTTCTGCATCTTCCAAGTTAAAGAAGAGAAGAAAAGGGGAGAAACCCCTCCGATATTAGCGCGTTTAGCGTCGCGACACGTTTACGTTGTGCATCAGAGGCACGCTGGCATATGTCAGTCATTGCGCGTGTCAAGGCGGCGATCACGTAAGATCAACACATACATCGCGCCCACCATCCCAAGAGTAGAGTAAAATATCAGCCGGTCGTAAGGATCTGTCCCTATCTCCATAAAGTCCAATATCCACCTCTTTACGAGCTGAAATCCCGGACCGGGAACATATATCAACCAGAACATCACGAACTATGTTATGTCGATGTTTAATGCCAACAATACCCGCACATGAAACAGCGTGATCCCCATAAATATCTCCAGAAAAAACCCTAGAACAGGCTGAACACGGCACCTGAACGGTGAAAAGAGGAACACCCAACCGATAACACAACACACAACGATAAGCCCTGGCATTCATAGTTTGTCCCAGTCCAGATATCGGAGCCACCCTAAGCCAATCTGAAGTATGATCCTCCTTTAGTGAGCTCCATAGCGCCATCTGTCGAGGAGATAGGAGGGATGTGGATTCAACAGTTTGGGTAACTCGCGCAAAATATATATCTGCCAATTTCTTCATAAGTTTGGGGGCAGCGACCTCGGTAGGGTTACTCAAAAGGTCAATATCCATATTCACATTAAAAGTACATAGAGCATCATCAAAAGAGGGACCAGCAATTACAATACCAGAACTATGAAGAAGCTTAGTCTGTAGGCTAGCAGATTGAAGTCTAGAAGCAAGGAAGACATAGTTCAAGAAGTCACCTGCAGAATATACACCAAGTCCCCCAAAATCAAAGGGTAAGGTGGCGAGTCTCCACTGCCAGTTACCAAAACCGGGCCTAGAAGCAGTGACAATGCGCTCCAAAGAAGAGCGAAGTGCAGCATCAAAGGAAACCTGAGCACACTCAAAGACCCGGGGGGAACATGTGCGCATAGAGAAATACAACTTGGAGATACCAGCACATGTACGGAGTAACAACAACTCACATTGAGGGTCATTAAGTTTGGCAACAGCATCCATAAGTTCAATAGTTCTAGCAACCCTTTTCAGAACAAGCTTACTACCAAACTCAAAATCCACAGTAACGGGCCCACCCAATAATTTAACACCATGTAAGGGACGAGAAATATTGGGGGGAAAAACACCGGCGTACCTGCTTCTGGGGTCTTCCTGTGGCCAAAAAACTTCGGTTTTATCAACATTGAGGTGTAAACCACGACAAGGTCCATCCATCATAATCAACTCTAAAAATTTACCCATAACCAAAGTATCAACAATAATAGTGCCATCATCTAGATACCATGCTTGAAAGGAAAGGTCAAAAGAATCTCTAATCTTACATGCCAGGGGATGTAACACTAAAGCAAAAAGAATAGGCCCAAGCGGATCACCTTGTTGCACACCTTGATGAGACCAAAGCGTATGCTCACCATAGTATAATCTGGCAGGACTGGAGTAACAGAATTCCACCCACTGTGAAATAGCCGGGAAATGAAGCCAAACCTCACGCAACATAACAGCCCGATCCACCATGTTGAAAGCGTTTTTAAAATCAACCAACAACATAGATAGACCAACATCACCCCCACGGTCCTCAACCAACCGATTCACAGCATGAAGAATAGCCTCCCCTCCCCCAGATACCCCAACACCAAATTGTAAATCATCTAAATAACCGTTTGAAGAGTGGCCAATCATGGATGCACAAACCTTGGAAACTAAACGCCTCCAAACAGTCCCAACAGCAATAGGGCGAATACCCCCTCCTGGTTTGACTAAGGGTGTGAGAGGAGCACTAGCAATGTACTCACCCAACGCCCTCGGGCATTTACCAGCAAGGAAAAGATTTGTGGGAAGCCGATAAACCAACTGGGCCCCCACACCTCTAGGAATAGCAAAACCAATCCTATTAAAAATATGAACCGCAGCACGTGCCCCAATGTCTTGAGTCATAGAGAATCGTCGAATACGCTTTAGTAAGGTTACTGCATCCTTCTCAAGTTCTCCAAAAGAAGAGAATGAAAAGGGGAGAAACCCATATCCAATATCCGCACATTTAGCATTGTACTTGACACGTTTACGTTGTGCGGCATCAATAACCGCACGCCCTGGCATAAAATCGGTCATTCAGATTGCGTCAAGGGCGGACGATCCGTAAGATCAACACATACATCACGCCCACCATCCCAAGAGTAAAGTAATATATCAGCCGGTTGTAAGGATCTGTCCCTATCTCCATAAAGCCCAATATCCACCTCCTTACGAGCTGAAATTCCGGACCGAGAACATATATCAACAAGAACATCACGCACAATGTTATGCCGATATTTAATGCCAACAATACCCGCACATGAAACAGCGATCCCCATAAATATCTCCAGTAAAAACCCTAGAACAGGTGAAACACGGTACCTGAACAGTGAAAAGAGGAACACCCAACCGATAGCACAACACACAACTATAAGTCTTGGCATTCATAGTTTGTCCCAGTCCAGATATCTGAGCTACCTAAAGCCAATCTGAAGTATGATCCTCCTTTAGTGAGCTCCATAACGCCATCTGTCGAGGAGATAGATGGAATGTAGATTCAACAGTTTGGGTAACCCGATCGAAGTATATATCTGCAATTTCTTCATAAGTTTGGGGGCGCGACACTTGCTAGGGTTACTCAAAATGTCAATATCCATATTCACATTAAAAGTACATAGAGCATCATCAAAAGAGGGACCAGCAGTTACAATACCAGAACTATGGAGAAGCTTAGTCTGCAGGCTAGCAGATTGAAGTCTAGAAGCAAGGAAGGCATAGTTCAAGACGTCACTTGCAGAATATACACCAAGCCCCCAAAAGCAAAGGGTAGGGTGGCGAGTCTCCACTGCCAATCACCAAAACCGGGCCCAGAAGCAGTGACAATACGCTCCAAAGAAGACCGAAGTGCCGCATCAAAAGAAACCTGAGCACACTCAAAGACCCGGGGGGAACATGTGCGCATAGTAAAATACAACTTGGACATACCAGCACATGTACGGAGTAACAACAACTTGCATTGAGGGTCATTAAGTTTGGCAACAGCATCCATAAGTTCAATAGTTTTAGCAACCCTTTTCAGAAAAAGCTTACTACCAAATTCAAAATCCACACTAACGGGCCCACCCAATAATTTAACACCATGTAAGGGACAAAAATATTGGGGGGAAAAACACCGGCATATCGCTTCGGGTTCCTGTGGCCAAAAAACTTCAGTTTTGTCAACATTGAGGTGTAAGCCACGACAAGGTCCATCCATCATAATCAACTCTAAAACCTTACCCACAACCAAAGTATCACCAATAATAGTGCCATCATCCAGATACCATGCTTGAAAAGAAAGGTCAAAAGAATCTCTAATCTTACATGCCAGGGGATGTAACACTAAAGCAAAAAGAAGAGGCCAAGCGGATCACCTTGTTGCACCCTTGATGAGACCAAGATTATGCTCACCATAATATAATCTAGCAGGACTGGAGTAACAGAATTCCACCCACCGTGAAATAGCCGAGAAATGAAGTCGAACCTCACGCAACATAACAGCCCGATCCACCATGTTGAAAGCATTTTTAAAATCAACCAACAACATAGACAGACCAACATCACCCCCACGGTCCTCAACCAACCGATTCACATCATGAAGAATAGCCTCCCCTCCCCCCGATACCCTAACACCAAATTGTAAATCATCTAAATAACCATCTGAAGAGTGGCCAATCATGGATGCACAAACCTTGGAAACTAAACGCCTCCAAACAGTCCCAACAGCAATAGGACGGATACCCCCTCCTGGTTTGACTAAGGGTGTGAGAGGAGCACTAGCAATGTACTCACCCAGCGCCCTCGGGCATTTACCAGCAAGAAAAAGGTTCACCACTTGGGTGATAGAAGCGACCAACTCATCAGAAATAGCCACAGCTGCACCATTTAAACAATCCAAAAGGTGTTGGGCACGCAACCCATCCCGCCCACAAGAAGTACCACGAGGGAAACTCTTGATCATGTCAAGAACCGTAGCAGGAGATGCGGTAAGGTGATGATGATCAATAGGTATATCAGGCAAAAGAGGAGCAGACTAGAAAGGGTGCTTAGCTTTTAAGTCCTCAAGAGTAGAACACATCATAAGGTGCAATACCAGAAGACGAAAGAACTCTGACCGCAGCAGTATAATGACCGTCACAAATCTTCCTCTTACATTGCTTGACATTACGGTCACCCAAATCCAAACTATCATCATCAATATTAGACCATAATGGGGAAGGTTCGGCTAAAACCTCACGCACAACTTGCAAACTGCCACCAGGGGTGCCCCATGCATGAATAGTATTAACAATATACTCTTCCTGGCGTTGACGCTTAGTGACCGACCTACACTCTTGATTACTCCTCGGGCAAAAGGTTTTGAGGAGACAAAGAGGCAAGACTAACAAACCAACCCAACAAGAAATGTCAACAGGCGTGCAGATCACCTTATCAAGAGCTCTTTTCAAAACACAAGAGAACTCCAATCGACATTTGGGAGGGATGGATTTGACAGTCAGCAACCCCTTAGAGAATAAAGTATCAAGAAGAGGTAAATCGAAACCACCAAGCTCGTCCAAAACAAAATCCTCAACAAGGGCTACATGGGAGGGAACCTGTGGTTTGGTGAGATCATATAACACGAACCGAACAACACCATCACCACAATCAGGAGGAGACACAAAATCAGACCCCGTACCATGACGATACTTAGTCCGGAAGGTATGCGTTTTAAAACAACCACCAGACAACCACAAACCCATACGCTTAAGAGTAACCTCAACCCTTTTGAAAATAACCAAATCCGACAAAAGAGACTGCCTAGTGATAGCTTGAGCCTCACCGCTAAAGTGCCGATCGCGAAAATGTGTGATCAAAGAGGTTTTAGTAAGCCCATTTCCACCACCATCCCGGCATCCACTAAGACCCACAAAGGGACAGTGAAATCTAACAGCAGGCATAGAAACAAAACAACAAAACCACAACCCCTTGTAACCAAACCTGTTTTCGAAACCCTGCCCTCCAACCTATCTATAACTCCAAAACCCAGTCATTGTCATATGTTATTATTATTATATATTTTTTTATTTTTATAAACATCACTTTTATTATTATTATTATTATTAGAGTAAACTGCAAAATACATCCCTGTGGTTTACAGTTTTTGAGACCTTACATCCCTGTCATAAACTATTGGCTAGTTACATCCTTCGTTAGCCAAACGTTAGTCATTATACATCCCTGGTCACTAACTCCGTTAGTTTTCTTCGTTAAGTGCTAACTGGAGGGCTATTTTGGTCTTTTTACTCATACGAGGGATGTATTTTGCAGTCTACTATTTTACATATAAGAGGGATGTATTTTGCAAAATACTTTTATAATTTATTTATTTTATTTTATTTTATTTTTTTAAATTCTTATTATTATTATTATTATTATTATTATTATTATTATTATTATTATTATTATTATTATAAAAAATTCCAAAAATTTTATAAAAACTTCGAAAATTTTATAAAAAAAAATTTTCAAAAATTTTATAAAAAATTCCGAAAAGTTTATAAAAAAATTTATAAAAAATTCCGAAAATTTTATAAAAAAAATTCCAAAAATTTTATAAAAAATTCCGAAAATTTTATAAAAAAATTTATAAAAAATTCCGAAAATTTTATAAAAAAATTCCAAAAATTTTATAAAAAATTCCGAAAATTTTATAAAAAAATTTATAAAAAATTCCGAAAATTTTATAAAAATTCCGAAAATTTTATTAAAAAAAATTTCAAAAATTTTATAAAAAATTCCGAAAATTTTATAAAAAAATTATAAAAAATTCCGAAAATTTTATAAAAAAATTTATAAAAAATTCCGAAAATTTTATAAAAAAATTTATTAAAAAATTTTTTATAAATTTTTTTATAAAATTTATTCAGAATTTTTTATAAATTTTTTTATAAAATTTTCGGAATTTTTTATAAAATTTTTGGAATTTTTTTTATAAAATTTTCGGAATTTTTTATAATTTTTTTTATAAACTTTTCGGAATTTTTTATAAAATTTTTGAAATTTTTTTTTATAAAATTTTCGGAATTTTTATAAAATTTTTGGAATTTTTTATAATAATAATAATAATAATAATAATAATAAGAATAAAAAAAAAAGAAAAAAAAAGTAAAGTATAAAAGTGTTTTGCAAAATACATACCTCTTATATGTAAAAGAGTAGACTGCAAAATACATCCCTCGTGTGAGTAAAAAGACCAAAATAGCCCTCCAGTTAGCACTTAACGAAGAAAACTAACGGAGTTAGTGACCAGGGATGTATAATGGCTAACGTTTGGCTAACGAAGGATGTAACTAGCCAATAGTTTATGACAGGTATGTAAGGTCTCAAAAAACTGTAAACCAGGGATGTATTTGCAGTTTATCTTTATTATTATTATTATTATTATTATTATTATTATTATTATTATTATTATTATTATTATTATTATTATTATTATTATTATTATATATTAATCACTTCATTAAAAATTCAAATGAGTTACAAGAAATTAGTGGGAAGCCGAGACACTAACTGGGCTCCCACTCCTCTAGCTATAGCAAAAAGATTTACAAGAAATTGATAGGAAGCCGAGACACTAGTTGGGCTCTCACTCCTTTCTGTATACAAAAACTTAGTCTATGAAAAATAAAAGCACCACTCTTGACATTATTATTATTATTATTATTATTATTGTTATTATTATTATTATTATTATTATTATTATTATTATTATTTATTTTATTTTATAAAGAATGATTTTTATTTATTCATAGAAATTTTACACAAAATTGGATGGGAGTCTAGACACAAGTTGTGCTCCGACCCCTTTCTGAATACAAAAGCTTACTCTATGAAAGATAAAACTACCACTCTTAAAGCATTAGGTACCCTGGAGCCATCCCGCTGGTGCCGTGGGGAAAAGTGCTGCCACATCAGCACCTTTTTCTTATAACACCAAAATTCACCACAACATCAAAAACACCCCTCCCTCCTATAACACCATATTCTGGTGTCGTCGTGCACCAATTGACCCATATATTTTATTAGATTTTCATTTATTTAAATAAAACAAAACATTTAACTAAAATTAAAAATACATGCACCCGTGATATTACTTCAAACCCAAATAAAGGATATCGTACAAAAGCCATGTAGTCACAATGTCGTTAAAAATACTATATCTAGCCACGTGAAATAACTAAACTCGTAAAAATTAGAATCCTAACTACAACCATATACCAATTATAGTAGCCAAATTTAGCTCAAATTTAGCATCAACCAAAATTTGGCTCAATTACATTAACTACACCAAAAATTCATATCACCATTTAATAATAAAGTCCAACCCATAAAAAATTCGGATTAGTAGATTATGTATATGAAGCCCAACTTGTTATTAGACCTAACCTCTTCTACCCTAATTCCACACAAACACCTCTCATCTTTTCAAAATAAAAGCAGCCACAAAAAGATGAACCCATTTCATCTAATCTCACACAAAACACAGAAATACAAAGATGCAATTTGCAGTTGTTGTTTGTATCAAAACACGAACCAAAGATACCCTACTTCTTTCTGCATTCGAAATCCAGCACCAAACCCATTGTATCTTTATATTCGTTTACCGTTATGCAACGTTCGCAATTGAAAAAAGAAAAATAAAGGAAAACGCGAAAAATTAACATGAAAACGCGAGCCATCAAAACGTAAAAAAAAATATATGTTTTCAACTTTCACGTTTTGTGAATACTGTTAAGTTTCGTGAGATTATCCAAATAATATGTTGTCGCGTGTTAACATATGAGCCTTTAAAATGTGAAATTTACCTTTATTGACAAAAAAAATTGAAAAAAAAAGAAAAAAAAAAACACTCGAAATTGAATACTTTTTTATTTTATCATTTCAGTAGTGTGATACTATAAGGGAAACTTGCATTTTGTGACTTAAGATAACACTTATAAGACTTCAAACATCAAACGGAAAAGAAAATTCATAATCAAAATTAAAACAGTATCTCTACATCATTGGTACTGAGTATGTCATTTTCATCAATAAATAGGCAAAATAATTCTTAAAACACACGTTCAGACTCAATCATAGATCTAAAAGGCGAGTAAAGGCGCAACAAAGGTGCGAGGCATGACCTTCACGCTACGCAATAGACCAAGATGTCGACTTAAGCGTGGCGTGAGATGAAGCATAGAAAGGTGCGATAAAGCACGATAATGCGTGAGCCGTGACGCCTTTTTTAAATTCAAGTACGATGAAAATGATTTTTCTTAAATAAATAAAAAAATTACACGTAATGATAGTTTAATGACTTAGTAATTTAGGTTTTATTTAACACTTTTTGAAAATTCGATATATATGAAATATAATATATAATAAATAAATTTATAAATATTTTTATATTTTTACAGCTTTAAGTCACGCCTTAAAAACACTAAAACTTCGCTATAGCTCTTAAGACATGAAGCTTGACCATTCTGCCACGCCACATCTCACACTATCTAGAACCTTTGAACTCAATCAAATACTTAAATTCTAATGTGTATTTTTTATACAAAAACTCATAAAGCAATATGTCAAACGGTGGATTATGTGTGTTTCAGGCTTTGCTGCTTACTAATTGCTAGTTAAACCCTCTAAAAGTTTTATCCAAATGATAATCAAACAAAATTTATAATATAAGATGTAAATACCTCTATTGTGTTATTGTGTTCGTAATTCTTACTGAAGAAACCCAAATATATACAGCCCACTTAACATCTTTTCAAAAGCCCAAAGTCTTTACGAGCCACAGCCAATATTTTACTCAATATTATTGCTTTCTGATAGCCCACTATGATCTTCTATCCTTTTGATAACATGAAAAAAAGATTAGTTGAATTAACATTGACATTAACGATATATATAAGACTAATGCTAATGGGAGTCTCTTTGCAACCACAACCCCATAAAAGCAATGCGTTTCCCCGTTAGCTCACCCCAAAGTAACGCGTTGCTTGATGACCATTTTAATATTTTGGTTGATTGAGTGACCGAAACATTTAACAAAGCAACTTCAATTTTTGTTACCGTTTATATGTAAATTTACGAGGTTGCTTTTGTGGTCACCACTAACTAGTTATAGTTGGGGTGGAGTTGTGAATAGAAAAAGTTAAGGTGACGCTGAGGTGACGGGGTTGCTTGAGTGAAAAAGTTATCACTAGTAGCATTAGTTTAATTGTCAACCCTGTTTTAATATTCATAAGAAAATTATTAAAAAATTAACATTAATATCTAATATAGAAAAACAGTTATTTCATGCTTTTAAGATTTAAGAGTCTTTATTTCATGAATTAGGAGTTGAAAGTAACTTAATTTAAATTAAGATAGTGATGACCATTTAGTATTGTTTTGACATATTTAAGCATACTCTGAAAGCTTGTTAAAGTACCTTAAATTACCTATCGAAACACCATTCCACAAACTTTATCATGTTTTAAGAATTTGGTCAATGCCATTAATTGTGGTCTTGCATATTTGTAACATCAACTTCTTAATTCTTTCTTCTTTCTTCTATCACACAGTTGCAAATACATGATACGTCGTTATTTTGCAACACGCTATCAATACGATAACTCTACAACAGAGGGAGACACATAGGTCGACGACAATTAAGAAAGAAATCAGCATGGTTTTGTTGAGGTTTACGGTTCATTTCTGATCAGCTTGTTCATCGATTCATCCGCATTCAGATTGTTTCTTCCTACAAGTAAGTTTTATAAAGGTAAAAAAATATGTTATCAGTAACTTAATGTAATAAAGCATCATACGGAGTAGGATCTTGCCGGTTTGAACATACATATTTTTCAGGAATTTTAGTACTTATATACATTATAAAAACATAACTTATAGCATTACATCGATGAATTTTACTGACATGTTTTTGTTATTTGTATATGTTACAGTAACAATGTGCATAACTTTTACCAATAACAGCAAAATATATAGTGTCGTATGTAAAAGATATTAGTGTCATATACTCATATCATATGATTTCTTCTTAGATCGGTTAGGCAGTATTATGTTAGTCCACCCAAGCTCGCTTATGAGTTTTCGATCCGTTAGTGTTTTAGGTTTCCTTTGTAGTTGCACTGTAAATTTTCATTCATGAAAAAATAAATTTTGATGTATGAGTTCTTTACTTCTTTTGTAAAGATTGCAGATAACAAATCATTTTATAAAGCTTCCAATCAATTTAAAATGAGCCCAATGGGCCACATAAATATGCTCCATATGTGGTACATAATATCCTCATGTTCGGTACAAGTGTTTTTTACATTTGGTACGAGCAATGGAAATTTTCACAAAACAATAACAGCTAAGATATCACATGATTAGGAGAATTCTGAGATATTGCATCACTTACATTAAAAAGGCTAATCGAAATTAAAAAAAATATATAATAATAAACAGGTACAAGGATAGACGAATCTTTTGTCATGACCATTTCAAATAAGTGTGGTTTCATTGATATTTGGACTGCTCTCACTCATTCATGAACTTACCCGTGAACTCCTTAATCTATAACGTATCCCGGGGGCATAAGGTGGAACCAATTAAACTCTCAACAAAGGTACATGCCATTAAACATGTGTCAGTCTCCTTAACAACTGTGAATGAAATATTCTTGGAATCATATAAAACAAAATGAGACGGAAAATTGCAACAGTAGTTTCCCGTCATTTGGCATCTACAAAGGTCTCGAGAATCTTTCACTCCATAAATCCCGAGAATTCAAAAATGGACGTATCATGATCGGTTGGATACATGATGGATATCAACTTAGTCCAAATAATATTTCACTCCATAAACATTCATCACCTATAAATCAGCAACATAATTTTTATCATAATCACAAAGCACGCACAACCACTCTCCCAAAAATCTCAAATACAACATTTTATTACCTTTATCATACTCATGATGCAAAACTTTACCATAAGTGTCCTTTTCTAAATCAAAATGAACTATCTTCCACGAAATTGGATGATTTTACATCCGGTGAACATATCCATTTAAAAACTTATCAGTCTCTCTTAACAAAAATCTATGAGGAAAATCAACTAAATTTCGTCAAAATTCCAGTTTTTAACGAGTAAATCTTTACTTTTCTTGTTAGCTTTAGACACTCCAACAACTTTGTAATCGTCACTAGACTCGTTGTACCCAAAACCATACCCTAGCTGATACGGATGTTCAAAACCAAAACCACCATATAACCTATTACATATTCTTGTACTTGGGTTGTAAATAAAGACTTTGATACTAAACAATGCATAGCAATCCATTTCAAGAACCGCCCATAATCAGTGGCATGTGGATCTTAATACTTTATAATAGGTTTATCAAAAAACACATCATTAAGAAAACAAGTGTGGAGAACGTCATATTTTTTGAAAAATAATCGATGATGTAGATAGTGATTATTGCTACTTGATAAAGCTAAATCAGAGTTAATGAAACTTTGTTTAGATATTAACGAGTATCATTTTTTGCAAACAAACTTGCATTGTAACAACGATTCAACTGGAAGCTTCATCAGAATTTCAATGATGATTTCTGTTAAAGGTGCAAATATCGATTCACTGGTGCTCTTTGATATTTGCTTTTTCTTGTGTGCTATTTTGGTTATGTTTAAGTTTGAGTTCTTGCTAAAATTAAAGAGAATCAAAATGGCAACACAAGAAGAAGCAAAAGAACACTTAAACTCATTCCATATGAGTTCTACTCATCCTCAATCGATGAAGAACTCAAACTCAAAGAGAATCAAAATAACACACAATAAAAAGCAAATATCAAAGAGCATCGATGAATCGATTTATGCACTTTTAACAGAAATCATCATCAAAATTCAGTTGAAACTTCCGATTGAATCGTTGTTACGATGCAAGTCTTTCTGAAAACAACGATACTCATTAATATTCAAACAAAGTTTCATTAAACCTCATTTAGCTTTATCAAGTAGAAATAAGCATTATCCACATCATCTATTCTTTTTAAAAAATTATGATGTTCTCCACACTTATTTTCTTAATGATAAGTCGTTTGATAAACCTATTTGTAAAGTTTGAGAATTTCATAAGCCACTGATTGTTGGCAATTATGTTCAGGGTAGTTAGTTCTTGTAATGGATTGTTATGCATTGTTTACTAGCAAAGTCTCTCTATTTACAACACTAGTACCAGAATACGTAATAGGTTATATAGTGGTTTTGGTTTGGAACATTCGTATAAAGTGGGTTATGATTTTGGGTACGATAAGTCTATTGATGATTACAAATTTGTTGGAGATTCTAAAGCTAACAAAAAAGTGAAGATGTACTCGTTAAAAACTGGAATTTGGAAGAATTTAGGTCATTTTCCTCATGGTTTTTTGTTAAGAGAGGCTGGTAAGTTTTTAAATGGATCTCATTCACTTGATGGATAATCATCCATATTTGTGGAAGGTAGTTTCTTTTGACTTATAAAAGGAGATTTATGGTGAAGTTTTGCATCATGAGTACGATGAAGGTAATAAGATGTTGAATTTGGGGGTTTTGGGAGAATGGTTGTGCGTGCTTTGTCATTATGATAAAAATCATGTGTCTGTTTTATGGTTAATGAAGGTTTATGAAGTGAAAGATTCTTGATCTAAGCTGGCATCCATCACGTATTCAATCGATCATCAGATAAACCGTTTTTTGAATTCTCTGGGTTTATGGCGTGAAAGATTCTCGAGTCAAATGACGGGAAACTACTGTTGCGATTTGGATATCATTTTGTTTTATATGATTCAAATAATATTTCATTCACAGCTGTCAAGGAGTCTAATACATGGTTAGTAGCATGTACTATTGTTGAGAGTTTGTTTCCATCTTATGCCATCGGGGTAGTTACAGATTAAGTAGTCCGTAGGTAAGTTTATGAATGAGTGAGAGCAGTCCAAGTGTTAACTGAACCGAATCGAAAACCGAATTCACATAAATAAGTATATTTCTTTATATTTATATATATGAAAAAAACCAATAAAATGTG
Source organism: Chrysanthemum makinoi (assembly GCA_910596185.1). Classification (NCBI taxonomy): domain Eukaryota; kingdom Viridiplantae; phylum Streptophyta; class Magnoliopsida; order Asterales; family Asteraceae; genus Chrysanthemum; species Chrysanthemum makinoi. The sequence continues at coordinate 25,339,965 of OU343223.1, read as the reverse complement.
TAAAAATAATATTCTTTTAGTTTGAATCTTAAAAATTGTATTATCTGGGCTTAGCATAATAGACTGCAGAACTGCACCGAGAAACCGGACCGAATTAGACCGATAGGATCGGATCGAACGTATTTCGGTCGGTCCTTAATCAACCATTTTTCTTATATTCGGTTCTCGGTCCGGTCCGGTCTGATCTTACGCAAAACCGGTCAATTTGCTTTGTTAGACCGGACCGAACCGACGAAACGAACCAGACCGGACCTACCCGAATCCAGTGTTTTGAGCCAAATCGGTTTTCGATCCGATCCGTTTTTAATCTGTCTGGTCCAGTTTTCGGACCTTGCTCGGCCCTAACTATAAATACTAATACAATGTCTCGCCGGTTTTATCGTCAACAACAAACATTATCTCTAAGGCTTTGAGTCAATTATAGTTGGTTTGTAACCCGCATTACCAAACCAAACCTACGTTTTTTAGTTTGTGGGGTCAAATGACCTTACGAGATGGTTTATGTTAGTACATTGGACTATTGGAGAACAATAAATTTGTTTATACTAGTAGTAGCAAACGTCTTTATTGTCTCATTGCTTTCTTTTGTAGTTTGATGGTACATTATTGTTGTTGTGGACAAAACTCAACCTTTAGCAAATGAAGAGGATTTAATGAACAAAGAAATTAGAGTAAATTACACGGATGGTTCCTAAGGTTTGTCAAAAGTTTCACTCAGAGTCCCTGAAAGTTTAAAGTTGCATGGATAGTCCTTATCTCTGAAAAAAAATAACACCTATGGTCCCTCATTTAACTGCTGTTAACTAAGTTCCGTTATAATTTACACTTTTAGCCATTTTGGTTAACAATCGTTGCCTCGTCAGTCCTTTATCATAACGGAAGTTTATAATTTAAAGATTTTCGAATTTAGGCACGTTTTTATAAGTTTTCTTACGATTTCATCCGTTTTTGTCCATTTTTATACGTTTTCGTCCGCTTTTATATGTTTCCATCCGTTTTAATACGTTTTCGTCCGTTTTTATACGTTTTCGTCCGTTTTTATTACGTGTTCATCCGTTTTAATACGTTTTTATATTTTGGTCTGTTTTTGTACGTTTTTGTCTGATTTTATACGTTTTTCTCACGTTTTATCCGTTTTCATCTATTTTTATATGTTTTCATATATTTTTATACGTTTTCATCCATTTTTATTTGTTTTTGTACGTTTTTATACATTTTCATCCGTATTAATACGTTTTATCCGTGTTAGTCCCATTTTATTCGTTTTCATATGTTTTTATTCGTTTTCGTCCATTTTAATACGTTTTCATCTGTATTTATACGTTTTTATCTGTTTTCGTCCGTTTTTATTCGTTTTTGTCTGTTTTAATTTGCTTTTGTCTGTTTTTATACGTTTTCATCCGTATTTATACGTATTTATCCATTTTCATTCATTTTTATTTGTTTTCGTCTGCTTTTATCGATTTTCGTCCGTTTTTGTACTTTTTCTTACGTTTTCATCCGTTTTTATACGTTTTTTTAAAATATTATACGTTTTCGTCCTTTCGATATGTTTTAATTTGCTTTTATCCGTTTTTATATATTTTCTTTTGTTTATCTTACGTATAAAAAAGTATGAAACATATAAAAACGTAAGAAAATGTATAAAGACGGATTAAAAGCGTCTAAAACGTATAAAACAGAGACGGCGATAACGTATTAAAACATAAGAAAACGGATAAAAATGGATGAAAACTTATGAGAACGTAGAAAAACATATAAAAACGGACGAAGGATAAAAAAAATAATGCAGCGGATGAAATTATATGAAAACGGATAAAATGTATGAAATATAAAACAGGAATAAAACGGATGAATACTTATAGGGCGAAAATGTAAAAAAAATATAAGCAAAAGAGCGAAAACGTATTAAAACGGATGAAAATGTATGGAAACATAAGAAAAACGGATGAAAGCATTAAAAGCGAGGCAGCGTATAAAAACGGATGAAAACGATAATAAGCGGGCAGCGATAAAAACGATAAAACGGATGAAAGCGGTAAAAACGGGGCAAACGGATGAAAACGTATAAAAACGTGCCTAAATTCGAAAATCTTTAAATTAAAAACGTCCGTTATGTTAAAGGACTGACGAGGCAAAGATTGTTAACAAAAAGGGCTAAAAGTGTAAATTATAACGTAACTTGCAGTTAAATAAGAGACCATAGGTGTTATTTTTTCCAGAGATAGGGACTATCCATGCAATTTTAAACTTTCGTAAGCTAAGTAAACAACAACAGGGACCATCCGTGTAATTTACTCAAGAAATTATTTACTTCCATATAATTTCGTTTGCGTTCACTGTATTAGTTTGTTTGTACATAACTATTATTGCACGTGATAAAGTATTCTTGCTATAAAAAGACCAAGAGCGAAAATCCAACTTGTTCACTTAAATATGGCGTGAGATCTTATTTGAATCATTATTATATTTTTGAATACTAGTCTGGTCATAGCCATTTTTTTTTAATCTTCTTTTTTGTTTTATATTGAATCTATACGAATCGTATTTGTGAGTATCTAGTGAGAAACCGTGCTCAACATTAAATTTTTATGCGAGTAATTAAGGTTTTTGATCTTTTGACTGATGAATTGACGGAGTTTAAACTCACCGCCACACGTATTTAAACCGAATAAAATCATCCATTTATAAAAAAGTTTGTTATGATCAACTCAGCGTTATTTGCACCAAACAAGATTTAAATTTGAGATCACTATTCTTTTTACCATTATATCACCTATCTAACAACATAACTATACGGCAAAAATGCATATATATCCCTCCCAAAATGAATAATTGCATATATATCCTTTGTATAAGTTTTTTATGCACATAGTACAATGATTTTTATGCATGCTTTGGATATATATGCAATTATGCATTTTCGAGAGGATATATATGCAAAAGCCCCCTAACTATACATGTGTAATTTGCTAACTATCACTACAAGATAATAGGCCTATAGTGACTAAGGTTTTAGTGACACAAAAACAGTGTCACTAAATCTCTACTTTTAATGACACTTTTTATGTACAAAATGTGTCTTAAAAGGCAAAAAATGTATCCTCACACTTTTTTTGTGTCACTATAAATAAACTTTTACCTGCTGGACTTCTACCTACACTTTTAAAATGTAAGAGAAGCACATAAAAATTTTAGTGACACTTTTTTTAACTTTTGGTGACACTTTTTTTAAGTGTCACTAAAAGATTATATTTTTGTAGTGTATTTTTCTTTACATAAAACATTACATGTGTAACCATCACTTTGTACGAAAGACTATCATGCACAAATATATCAAGTAGGAACTGGGAAGATAAATCTTTAAATGATATTTAATATTGGCTAAAAGGTTCAAACTTGCTAGCCTGAATGTCAAGAATTCTCCACAAGTTACTAAAGTGGCTCGGAGATGGCATATACATATGAATCTAAAAAAAAGGGACAAAAGAGATAATTGATGAAGAGAGTTTTGATATAGCATCATAGGAGTTTGTATGACTAGCTAGTAAGAATGAATGTTGTTACTAGTGTTGCAAAAATCGATCGAATCGACCGATTAATCGGTAATCGGCCATACACCTTGTAGAATTTTGAAAATCGGTCAAAAAATCGGTCAGGTAAAAAAATCGGTTAAAAATCGGTCAAAAATCGATCGAATCGGTCAACTTAAAAAAATAATAATTTCACTTATGACGTACAATGGGGATCGTTTATTTCACTTATAACGCACAATGAGCCTCATAATCAAAATTTGAGCCTTTTATTGAGGCTTGAAAACATAGTAGGCTTGGAATCAGTTAAGATCATACCCAAAACTTGCAGGAAATGCCAATCTGATTAATCACTGATTAATCCCGCCTTGACCGATTACTCGCTGCAGGGTACGATTTTTGCAACATTGGTTGTTAGAGTGTGTTTGACTAAAGCATGAAGTTAAGAATACTGAGTCATGAAAGATAAGACTACTTGGTCCTAGCTATGCTTCATAAGGTTTTGGTTGTTAAGACCAGAGTCACTATTATATAAGTCCATTTCATGGAGAAGAGGTTTTGACCTTGAATGTTCGACGCCTCTCTATCAAGAGTTTCAAGATTGGGATATTGATCATAAAATCGAATCTAAATCTTAAGATTCTACAATAATGTAATTTTCTTACTAGCCTTTTTAATATTATACAAATCTACAATTGAATATATCATAAACACAAAATTATAAGAATGTTTAATGAAAATATTGTCCGAAATTATGATTATCGAATGTTGAAGAAAATTAACATGTTTTTTTTAAAGCTTATAAAACATAATCCATAATTTTATAGTTTTTTGTTTGTTGTTTGAGAAAACTATATTATCCAAATTATTCAAAATAATTTTTATAAAATTATAAAACTTCAGCAAGCTTTTGTTTGAATGCTTTTGTTGAAAGCTTAGGTTTGTAATCAGCAAGATTCGGTCCATATCCATTTGGATTGGGTTTTAAAGTAAACTTTTCAATGGCTGTGATCGACTCGCCATGTTTGTAAACAACAGTTTTAAACTCTTTAAGTTTGTTTTGCAAGCCGATGATTTCATCAAGATGATCATCTATTCGTTTCGTTGAATAATTTTTGTATGCAGAGAACTGTTTTTGACAAGTTAACAACTCAGCCTTAGCTTTTTGATTTTCCAAGGTGAGCGTTAATTTGCTTTTTATGTTCATGTTTCAGCTTGTTCTATTTCGACAACAAAGCATTCTTGAAGCGGCTAGATCAGCATATCCTGCCTTTCTAAATATTTTTCATTTTGATAAGATTTGGCAAAGGTTGCTTCAAAACCGCTTTCACGCTTTTTCTTGAGTTTTGAAAAAGTTGAGTTGCTTTTGTAAACATTCAAAATCCTTGGTTAACAGTGCATTTTGCATTTCAAGTCCTGATTAATGGCACGACATTCTTCCACTATGGTTTGTTGGTCTTGTATTAAACGAGCAAGATTTGGATGAGGCAAAAGTTGGCGGTGTTCAACGTGAGTCTCAACATGATCATTACGGAGATCCTCAAGTATGACCACGGAGTCAATTTGATTATCAAGGGAAACCGGTTGGTCATCTTGATCGTCAAATATAACTACGGGTCTAGTTGAAAATCGTCGGAATGAGATGTGGACGACTCATTTTGAACATTCGAGCCTTGCGGATGCGCATGTTGGCGGAGATATGAGATCGAGATAAATATGGTTTGTTCGTGAATTTTGAGACAAGCCATCGATTGTCATACATGGGCCTGTGTCACTATGTGTAACTCCTGCATATTAGCCATCAACATAACAAATGCATTGGCCCGCAAGTCCTCCATATCATCATCTCGAGTCAAGATTTGCCATAAAGCTCTATTCTTTGTCTGTGAGAGTTCCACCAGCTTCATCCTTAAGAGCCAAAGAAGAGCCTCTTTGAAATAAGCACTGCCCTTAGTCCTTGGCTTTGGGCATGCATTAGCCAAGTGTCCCTTCTCATTGCAGTTGTAGCATCGAAGACCATTCAACCCATGCCGAGCATTTCCCTGTTCCACCACTTGAGCTCGTTGTTATTCCTACCCAGCATTAAACCCTTGACCACGCCCATCGGACGACCATAACCACGCATCTGAACTTCAACTCGTCCATTGTTTACAACAGCTTGATTCCTTGTATTAGAGGAGAAACGAATACGGTTGTTGGATTTGTTGGTATAACGGCTAAAGGCATTAGCAATCATAGCAAATCCTTGTTGCAATGCTTCCAACGGATCGGATTCCTCATTATGAAGTGCTTGATCATTGTTGTTGTAAGGAACCAACCGATTTTGTTGAGGTTGATGTGATTGATCGCTTGGTGGGTTTCGCAGTTGGTTGAGTTGTTGGTTGAGGAGAATAATTTTGTTGAGCATATAAGGCAAGTTGTTGATTTTCCTGATGTGTGGGTGGAGCAATTTGAGCACGGAGAATCCTTTCCCTATCAACTTCCTTTTCATGAGGCTTCAAGTAATCGTACAACAACCGTAGGTAGACTGATGCATGTTTTTTGCTTGACGGAGAAAAATGACATACTTCTCCCATTCAGGACCAAGACTACTTAGGAACTTAGTATTCACTGCAATTCTTGGCATGTGGATGTTGTGTTTATCCAAATCATTGATGATGTCTGAAAATCGGTGATGATAGGTGATGAGTGTCTAAATACTCATCATTTTTGTACAAATTAAACTGCAAAAACATCTGAAAACACTCAGAAATGCATCAAAATGATAAAAATATCACAAATAAGTGTTTTATGTGTTTTAAATGCAAAATATCAAAATCTGGTGAAAAACGTATAAAGTTTGCATAATTGGCGCTTTTAGTCCCCAAGTTTCAAAAGTTGTCAAAAACATCCCCTGTAAATCAAAATAAAGAAAAATATCATTTTAAGTCCTTAGGGATTCTTAAGTTGTCAAAATTGGTCCTTGAGATTTAAAATTGCAAATTTACAACTTAGGTCTCTAAACTAGTCCTTGTACTATTGGAACTTGTCAGTTTTGGTCCTTGTGATAGTTTTGAGAAATTGGCAGAATTGGTCCTTCAAGATTTCAGAAATTGAAAAACAAGTCCCTATCATTAATAATCAAGCCTTGTCAAAATCAATTGTGACCCCCTGCCATTATACAATTGTGACCCCTTCCCTGTTTTGGACTGCCAGGTCAAACCCCAAGTCAAACCCCTGCTTTGCGCCCACCTTATCTCTTCCCCTCCAAGTTGCCTGCAAATCTCAACCAACTCTCACCCATCACCTCACCTTTCCCTCCACCCCTCATCATCACAACCCACCACAATAAATGCCACCCCCCCCTAGTTGCTAGATCAGAGCCCCACAGGTCAAATTAGTCTTTCCCGCAAAAAAAAACGTGGACGGCCTAGATTACTCAAAACTCATCCATTGGCCAAGATTATTAGTGGGATTTGCTCAGAAGGACACGTGGAAGCTTTTTGGTGCATAAAAGAGGAAGAGAGACAAGAGAAGAAAGAAGTAGTGTCACAATTCTCAATTTCCGGTCATTTCTCACATTTACTATTTCATCATATATTGTAAACTAGGTTTACAAGTATTAAATTCACGTAACCGTAATGGTTTAACTGTGAATTCATGATCATATCATCGAGGTCATTTCATATAGACTAAGTTTAGTCTACATTTCATTAACATCATTGTCATCATAGTAGTTCATGCATGATTTTGCAATCTACATTAACGCGTAATTTTCATATTAAATAAACGCTATCGTGTAATTAATTATTTTGAACATTTGATCCGATGCTTCCAAAAATTATCCCGATATATTTTTATACTCATATTAAGTCTACAAAAATAATATTATGAGTTTACACGTTGTTTTAAATTTATTTTGTAACTAAATTGTTGTATTTATATAATTACGACGTTTTTCTTAAATTCGACACGATTATTGTTATATCACTCAAATTTTGCAAGTAATGTATTTTTATAATTTTTATGACCTAAAAATATTTTATCTTGACCCGTGAAAATTTATTTTTATCCAACGCTACCCTAAATATTTACAAATGACTACAACTTACCACAAGTTTTCACTTTACTTACATACATCTACACTTATACAATTTAAAAAAAAAAAAAAAAAAACAAATTAAAAGATGACAAACCCCTTGTCGACAAGGGATGAGTCACATTGATATTTGCTAAATATCTTAGTAAATGTATTATACTATCTCATTTCATTTCATTTCTTTCTTTTGTAAACAAAACAAGATCAAAAACTCATCTCTTTTCTCTCTAGAAATTCGGCAGCCAAGGGACCAAAAGGAGGATCATCTCCAAGTTTTCAAGACAAGTTTTAATATACACTAGTATCATTTGTTGCAAAGGCTTTGTAATACAAACCTCAAGTGATTAGGAAAACCCTTTTGTCCTTAAACCTCATCATATCACTAGTAAGCATTCATATTCATATTTTTATTTCATATTCATTTTTATGGTCATATCATTTTATTTGAGAAACATGCAAGTCTCATGATGTTTATACCATTTTTAAAGGTTTTTAAGGTTTTTATATGTTATATATATATAATCCATCCTATAATTACTCCTTGTTATATTTTAGTTTTGGTGATGTCTAGGAACCCATGACACCCTAAGAAGGTGTATGGTAGGATTAGAATAGCTTCGGAGTTGTTTTGAATGGGTTAGAATAGGTTTGGCGTGAGAAAAACTCATTTCGACACGTTTTGAAAAGGGTCTGTCCTTATTTTGAAATTCTGGAAAATCCGACAGTAGGTAAAAATATTTTGCCTAGATATTTAGAAAATATACTTTAAAACGAAACCGTGGCGCTTGAACGGATTAAAACGGAGTTATAACGAAGAAGTTATGAATTTTTAAATTTGGACGATTTAAAAATATAAATTTCAGAAATTTCAGCATGAAAATGTCACTCTTTACGAGTCAAAAATGAGTCTTAAGCTTTATAAATTGTGTCGACTTATCAAAAATATATTAGTATACTTTGACACGAATCTAAGGATGTAGAAAATGTAGAAAACGGACTTGTAACGAGTAAATTACACGCGATAAACCAAGTTGCCGTAACTTTATTCTATTAGCAACATTAATATATTTTCTATTAAACATATACTACGGCAACTAGGGGCCATGTTGAGGGTCGTTTTTAACATTGATAGAATACTCTTTATAAAAGATGTCTTCTAGTAAAATCAAGTTCGCCAACCATATTTTCCAAAATATCCAACCGTTCGTCAAGCGGAGTTGTAATGAATAAAATATAGTCGCTCAAAGTTACCGAAAACCACTCTTAAACACACAAGTACCATACTTAACCTATATTTTTCCTTATGTTCGAGACCTCTAGGATGGAAATGTATGTACTAAAACTTTGAGATAATGGTACGAGCTTCCCAAAACCGTTGAGTTCGTTTCCTAACGCTCGACGTGCACCATTTTACGACTAGCTTTTAGAGGCCGTTTTTGTCACTTTCATGGAAATTTCAACGACATTATTTTACGACGAAAAGTTATATTCTCTTAATAAATCACTAAATGATTATCGTTGGATATCATTTCAAAGTAAACACATGTGAAGTAATTTAAAAATGGTCAAGACGTTAAAAGATTATATTTTCGACGAGAAGTATTGTTTTCAAAAATACATAAGTGGTATAAATATCATCCGAATTGCGTGCATAACATTACATCATGACTTATTGCATATCATATCATTCATAATAGGTCAGTTTTGAGATTCACGCTACATTTCGGTGTAACCACTTTTGTCATCGCATCTATTCATCAAGTGAGTAATCACATCCCCCTTTTACCGTTTTACTATATTTTGGGGCGAAATGCATGAACCATTCTTGAGCTAAATTGATCACTACTTTTATTAACTTGTTTGACTAGAACTTGTGAACTTGAATCAAATCCTTGAACTTAATTATGAAATTATGCCTTACTTGAACTTATTGAACCATACATGTTATGACCTTGACCTAAAGTCTCCTATGTTCGGAGCATCACTATAAAGTCTCCTATGTTCGGAGCATCACTATAAAGACTCCTATGTTCGGAGTATATCTTTGGGAAGAGGCACCCAGTATATCTTTGGGAAGAGGCACCCAACATAACGTTGGGTAGTGGCACCCAAAGATAATTTGGTTTCATCAGAGCATCCTCAATTATTATATTCGTGGTACTATACGGTGAACTATTATGACCGTTTATACTTGACTACTTGACACGCTATATTTTATGCAATGGGTTGTGAACACACAGGTTGCAAGTTTTGTATGGGCGGAACTTGGAACCGAGTGGATTTACAATGCCTTTGCTTTGTGGACTATTTCCGATGACCGAAACCTTTGACTCTTTCTTACGAGTTTTCTTATTTTGCTAAACATGTTTACTCACCAACTATTTTCATAGTTGACCCGTTTTTCTCTCATGCATTTCGGGTGATCGTTAGTAAGCTTTTTCTACCGTGTCTAGCATAATGAAGTTTTCACTTGTCACTACAAATCATTATGTAATAGAACGAAATATTTTGGAATCTAAACTTTGTAATATATTTGCCGATGACGGCTAAACTGGTATTGTAATGGTGTACTCTTTCTTTTAAATCTTAACGTTGGTATGTTCTATTATCTTGTGCTTATGTTCCCTTCCGTTACACCTCGTGTTTCCGCCTCCGGCGAGGGTGTGACAAGTAGTTAGTTTTTAATTTTCATTGTATGTCGTTTTTTCCTTAAACTGTTTTAATTAGCTTTTAAAATGTAATCTTAAGCTTTTATGTATTAAACATAAGCTACTTAATCATTGCAACTCATTTCAAGTATCAAGTTAAAGTTCAACTCAGTTTCATATATTTTTGGTTTCTTGTTGAAGAAGTCAGGTTCCATGCTCTTAAATTAAGGCTTATAGTAGTTTGTCTTTAATCTCAAATAATCTTAGTTAAGCTAATTATAGCTTTTGTTAAGCTAACAAATCAGTTTTAAGCAATATTGATGTATGGTCAACAAAAGTCAACTGTGAAGGAATTTTGGTTCAAACAAGCATAGAAATGGTGACAGATTGATGCAGTGCTGTTTTGGGGTTGGAAATGGATTAGAATAGGAGTTATGGTTCTGGTTTGAATGGTTAATAAGCTGGAATGCATGTGAGTATTTCACTTGTTTCATTAATAGTGTAATTCTTGCATAATCTGTATCTGGGGTTTAGATTAGTTTTTACCTATTGATTAAGTTGTATTTAGATTAACCAAACTCAGTTTGATCAATATTACATGCTAGTTCAGAGTTTAGCTCAATTTTAATTGCAAATCTGTTTCTAAAGTGGTGTTTGGATTAGTAGCTCAACTGAGCTTGAGCCCTTGTTTGTACTTGATACCTGTCTACTTAGTCTCAACAAGAACTACTTGAATCACTCTAGTCCTTATTTTGGGTCTGTACACTTTAAAAGTCAAAATCACAATGATTAGATCCTCATTTCATATCTCATCAAAATTTTGATAAAGCAAAAGCTTAATCTGTGTTAGGATATCATTAAGATAGTTTGCACTAGTTTCATTTCACCATATAACATCAACATCTGTCCTTAAATTAGTTGCAAAGCTCATGAAAGTCAAAGTTTCAAAACCTGTCAAAGTCAAAACAAGTGAAAACTTCGTTTCACCAAACTAGAGTGAATTTTCATAGATTCATTCTTGGGCCAAATCAAATGAAACTTTGGGTTTTATAAGTTCAACTGGTCTAGTTTCTTATTAGGATTTTTATAGATTTTTAGCAATTTTTTTAGAAGCCCCAAATGAGCTTGTCAAAATGGGCTTATATGCCCTGTGCACAGGGCACTGAACTGCACAGGTGTTGTACAGTTTGTGCAGCCCTTGCACAGAGCTCAATTGAGCTTAACTTGGTCTCATTTTTGGTTTACTAGCTCTTAGCCAGGTCCTCTTCAAGTTCCAACATTTGTTTTCTAGTTTCCAGCTTATTTAAGTGCTTATTCTTAGGCTGCAAGTAGTGGCCCAAAACTGTTTAAGCACTTTTAAGCCAAATCTGTCAAATCATAGCAAAGGTGTAATTCAGAGGTCTAGGATAGTTGTAATTTGTTGTTTTAGAGTAGTTTTAACATAATATAGCTTCTGTGACACTTTGGTGGTCTTTGGTTTCCTTTTGGCTTATTTCAAGTGCTTATTTATAAGCACTTGCATTGCAGTTTCAATTTTCTTCACACAAGCCCCTTTTTTTATATTTTTCTCAGATTCATAATAAAATTTTAGAGTTTTCCTGAATTTTTCATATTTTTCCAGCACTGTTTGGTATTTTTCTTGATTTAAATCAGTTTTTAGGCCTTTTTAATTAGCATTTAATACAATTAATCAAGAAAAGTTTCAAAAAAATAATTTTTCATTTTTCCTAGGTCAAGATAAATATAAAAAGTCAAAAAAATATTTTTCCAGATTTTCTTAGTTAAATTTGTATTTTTAAGCAATTTAAGTAGTTTTAAATAGTTTTTAATTCATAGAAAATAGAAAAATAATCAGAAAAATACAAAAATAGTTTTGAAAATTCTCTTTTGTTATTTTAGATTTTTCCAAGTCATAATTTTGTTTTTCTAGCCTTATTTCATATTTTCTTGTGTTTTAAGTTATTATTAAATAAGTAAAAATAGTTTTTAATTAATAATAATTAGATAAATAGTTATAAAAATAATTTTCTTTTTCTAAAAATTTTCTTTTATCATTAGATTTGTAAAAATGTCATTTTCATATTTTTAGGATTAATACTGCTTCAGTTTCATATTTTCATTTTATGCGTTACGTAGTTTTTAATTTAAGTTTATTAAAAGAAAAATCAAAAACATCAGTTTAAAAATAGTGATAGCGTTTATTTAATATAGTTAATCTTTTTAATTTCCTTTAATTTGCATTTAAGCCCCTGTAATTTGTAAACTCTTTCTTAGGGTATAATCAATCAAACCCTTTTCTCATTCAAATTCTCTCGATCACTACACGTTTGACTATTCTCGCACAGCTCGTTGGGACATAACGACCTGGGGAAACACTATACTCTCCTGATCTTCATTGCATTCGTTTCCGAACAGTTTTAAGTTTCTTACGGTCGGCCATTCACAAGTGGCCAGCTTGTGTGAGAAAACTTGACGGTTTAGCACGGATCAAATTTTGGCGCCGCTGCCGGGGAGCTGTGCTAATTGTCCTACGCTTAGCAGATTAGTGATTTGAATATTCACTCCTTGTTTATACCATCTGTATGTATTTATATTTTCTTATAAAAATCAAAAACCCAAAAAGATTTTCATTCTTTGATTTTGCAAAATGTTTTTCAAAAATATTCCTCTTTACCCTCTTACCCTTTTTGATTCTTTATCCCTTTACCCTCTATCCATTTGATTCTAACTTCTTCTATTTTCATGGAATCTCTCGACCGCGACGAATTCGGGACGAAGTTGAAAAACTTCAGACTTTATCGCAAATGTCAAGAATTCGTGTTGTTCGTGATGATCCATTCATTCTGCGTAGGGAAATAGAACGGAAAGGGGTGACAAAGGACCAGGTACTTCCCTCTAATAATGGAGGTGCTAAATACGTCCAACCTACGGTTATCCAAAGATCTAACCCTCAATTGCTCCTAAGCCGTCTAGAATTGATCCTAAACTTTCACGATTTACGGTTAAAAGCAAACATGCAGAATTTAGACCGGTGACCAGCAAGAATGACTTGCCTAATCTTCACGTTTCTCAAGAACCAGAACCAGAGACCATAACGGAAGTGGTAGAAATTGCTAGCTCTCAGAACACACCACTTGTCCCACCTCCGGATTTTTCAAAATGTTCTTCGAGACTTGATAGTCATTCGGATCACCATGTTGGTTTTGTTGATTCTTTGAATAAACCGATTCCTTCTCATAACTCTCAAATGAAATCATTTATTCCTTGTGTCGGTTGTGGTGAGTCTCTTTTTGGTTCACCCTGTCGTTGGTGTACGTGTGTACAGTGTGGTAATGATATTCGTAACGGGAGTTGTTTGTTTTGTGGTTCGAGGAATTCATTTGATTATGATCCTAATCCGAACTCATTTAACAACCCCTCAAACTTTTCCAATTACCCACCACAGCCCGACTTATCTTCATATAATCAACATCACTGCTGTGAATTTTGTGGAGGTCCTCACCAAGGATTTGAGTGTCAATCCGGAAACACGTTTGTCTATGAACAGTTCTCCGGTGATGCTCAGAACTTTGGTTATGACCAATATCCATATAATTCGCCATCCGGACTCAACAGTTTCTTGTTGTGAACTGTGGAGGTCCCCATTTCACTCCGATTGTCAAACAGGAATCCATTTCCTTGTAACAATTACGACTATCCATATCACGACCAACCTCCACAATGCCAAATGACTCAAACTCCTCAGCAAACCCAACAAGACACTTATCTAGAGCTTCTAGAGTCGGTGAAAAGAACTGAGGAGTTGAGTAAAACAAAGATTTCATAATGTTCCCAGTTTTTCTTGTGTACATTGTGGGGTCCTCATGATGATTATCAATGTCAACCTTCCGGTTTTGACAAATCTCCACTCCCACAATGTCCCGTCATTCAAAATTCACATGAGAAATATATGGAAGAATTGCTAGTGAAGAGCGTGTGCTAAAATAAATTCCCAAATTGCCTTTGAAAAATCTATTAGGGAATCAATTGCAAAAGAAAAAGCGGCCAGATCTAGCTCTCAATTTCGTTTATTCCGATGACAGTGATGATGAGGATACACTTGAAGATTCATCAAATTCATCAGTTGATATTCCAGCAGTTGAGATTCATTCTCAAACAACTGCTATCACACCCGAAGCTCCCACTCACTCTCTAAACATGGGGGATGAGCTTCTTGACACTGTTCCTGAAAAGGAATCGGACGAATTCATAAAGTCTAATGTTGAGAACCTTGTCCCAATCCCTAGAGAGTCACAAGGAATTATCGATCGTGTGTGTGATATCCCTCCTCCTTTTGTCTTCCAAAGTAATCATGTTGAGATGTGCTCCGATTCTATTGATGACGATTCGTTATCTTGTGGAGACATCAGTTATATGGAAGAATTACCTTCTGAGCTTGTTAGCTTAGAAGAAGAGAATGATGAAGTTACTGACACTGAAATCAAAGATGAAGCACTTCGTGCAACATTACTGAATGTCGGTCTTCTCATTTCTAAAATCGAAGCTTTCAAAGAAAAACCCATTTCATCTCCTATCCCCATAAAGGATAGTGACATTTTTTCCGATGATTCTATTCTGGAAATGGAAGCCTTCTGTTTTGATAATATGGGAGAGAAGATTAGTGGAAGTACCACTTTTCATTCTCATAATTCTCTCCCCGATTATGAATCATTTATATTGGAGGAGTTCACCAGGTGAACCCCTGATACCAATTTCAATATGATTCATTCACCTTCGAGGAGTTCTCCCGTGAACTTACTCATATCATATCTCCGCCGGAGTATGATAATTTCTACTTTGATCTAGACACACCCATAATATGTCTAAATCAAGTGAACTTAACGAGGAGATTCATGAAACTATGAATTCTCCTATTGAGGATGAAGAGTTAGTCATGATTTTTATCATGACTTTCTTTCTCTTCTTCACTTATCCCGTGGCTTCTCTTGTTCTTCACTCCTTCGGGAATGAAGACATTATTTTTGATCCCGGCATTTTCATTTATCATTTGTGAGCCGGTTCTATGTATATCTCATCGGTGTGGAACTTTCGCGTACTTCAATGTTTATACAAACATCTTGAATGAAAGTCCGATGGAGATTGTCTCTTCCACTCACTTCCCCATGAACAAATTAATTCTGGGTCGAGTCAAGCTAGCGACTCGGTAATCAAAAACAATAGTTAAACATGGGTTTTCACCCGTGTGTCCCACCCTGTGGGGAGATGCCCCACATGTTGTATATAGATCTAAAAAAAAAAAAAAATGAATGAAAATTGTAAATATTAAAAAGAGAATAATTGTTGTGTTTCTACACTTAGCTAGTAATGTTATCCTTTTACGTTCTAAGTTTCGGCATAACAGTCGGTACTTTGAATATTGAGGACAATATTCATTTCTAAGTGTGGGGAAATTCGCGAATTTGATCATAAATGTACCCTTTTAGTCCCTTTTTCCCCAAAATGGCCAAATTTTAAAATTTTTTAGTGGAAGTACTATGTACTAAACACAACAAATGGTAATCAGTCCACCATGTCTAACCCACATAAGGATTGGCTAATCCAAGAGCAAACGGCTCTTGGTAAAGATATCTCAAATCCGTTGACGGCTTGCAATTTGCCCAAAATTGTATGGTATTCAACTCACCATATCCTTAAAAGTGAAGAGTTGGCTAGCCCGCAAGTTTATGGCTTGTGGTAAAGGCTGTGGAAAAACCATAATTGGTAATCAGCTCACCAAAGATATATTATCTAAGAGTTGGCTAGTCCGTAGCAAACGGCTTACGGTAAAGACAAATCAAATCCGTTGGAAGTCGGTGATTTGCTCAAAATCATTTGGTTATCGGTGTACCAAGGTTCTTACTTGAACTGAAACATTTGGCTACTCCAGAAGTAATGGCTTTTGGTAAAGAGATGAAATCCATTAATTTTTCTCAAAACATTGCTAGGGACTAGCAATATCTTAGTATGGGGGATTGATGAGTGTCTAAATACTCATCATTTTTGTACAAATTAAACTGCAAAAACATCTGAAAACACTCAGAAATGCATCAAAATAATAAAAATATCACAAATAAGTGTTTTATGTGTTTTAAATGCAAAAATATCAAAATCTGGTGAAAAACGTATCAAGTTTGCATAATTGGCAGTTTTAGTCCCCCAAGTTTTAAAAGTTGTCAAAAACCCCGTAAATCAAAATAAAGAAAAATATCATTTTAAGTCCTTAGGGATTCTTAAGTTGTCAAAATTGGTCCTTGAGATTTAAAATTGCAAATTTACAACTTAGGTCTCTAAACTTTCAAAAATGTCAAGTTTGGTCCCTGGAAATTTGAAAATGTCAAAACTAGTCCTTGTACTATTGGAACTTGTCAGTTTTGGTCCTTGTGATAGTTTTGAGAAATTGGCAGAATTGGTCCTTCAAGATTTCAGAAATTGCAAAACAAGTCCCTATCATTAATAACCAAGCCTTGTCAAAATCAATTGTGACCCCCTGCCATTATACAATTGTGACCCCTTCCCCTGTTTTGGACTCCGCCAGTCAAACCCGCTTTGCCACACCTTATCTCTTCCCTCCAAGTTGCCTGCAAATCTCAACCAACTCTCACCCATCACCTCACCTTTCCCTCCACCCCTCATCATCACAACCCACCACAATAAATGCCACCCCCCCCTAGTTGCTAGATCAGAGCCCCACAGGTCAAATTAGTCTTTCCCAAAAAAACGTGGGACGGCCTAGATTACTCAAAACTCATCCATTGGCCAAGATTATTAGTGGGATTTGCTCAGAAGGACACGTGGAAGCTTTTTGGTGCATAAAAGAGGAAGAGAGACAAGAGAAGAAAGAAGTAGTTAGTTTTTAATTTTCATTGTATGTCGTTTTTTCTTAAACTTGTTTTAATTAGCTTTTAAAATGTAATCTTAAGCTTTTATGTATTAAACATAAGCTACTTAATCATTGCAACTCATTTCAAGTATCAAGTTAAAGTTCAACTTAGTTTCATATATTTTTGGTTTTACTGTTGAAGAAGTCAGTTCCATGCTCTTAAATTAAGGCTTATAGTAGTTTGTCTTTAATCTCAAATAAGCTTAGTTAAGCTAATTATAGCTTTTGTTAAGCTAACAAATCAGTTTTAAGCAATATTGATGTATGGTCAACAAAAGTCAACTGTGAAGGAATTTTGGTTCAAACAAGCATAGAAATGGTGACAGATTGATGCAGTGATGTTTTGGGGTTGGAAATGGATTAGAATAGGAGTTATGGTTCTGGTTTGAATGGTTAATAAGCTGGAATGCATGTGAGTATTTCACTTGTTTCATTAATAGTGTAATTCTTGCATAATCATATCTGGGGTTTAGATTAGTTTTTACCTATTGATTAAGTTGTATTTAGATTAACCAAACTCAGTTTGATCAATATTACATGCTAGTTCAGAGTTTAGCTCAATTTTAATTGCAAATCTGTTTCTAAAGTGGTGTTTGGATTAGTAGCTCAACTGAGCTTGAGCCCTTGTTTGTACTTGATACCTGTCTACTTAGTCTCAACAAGAACTACTTGAATCACTCTAGTCCTTATTTTGGGTCTGTACACTTTAAAAGTCAAAATCACAATGATTCAGTCCTCATTTCATATCTGTCAAAATTTTGATAAAGCAAAAGCTTAATCTGTGTTAGGATATCATTAAGATAGTTTGCACTAGTTTCATTTCACCATATAACATCAACATCTGTCCTTAAATTAGTTGCAAAGCTCATGAAAGTCAAAGTTTCAAAACCTGTCAAAGTCAAAACAAGTGAAAACTCAGTTTTCACCAAACTAGAGTGAATTTTCATAGATTCATTCTTGGGCCAAATCAAATGAAACTTTGGGTTTTATAAGTTCAACTGGTCTAGTTTCTTATTAGGATTTTTATAGATTTTTAGCAATTTTTTAGAAGCCCCAAATGAGCTTGTCAAAATGGGCTTATATGCCTGCCGCACTGAACTACAGTGTTGTGTTTGTGCAGACCTTTGCACGTAGCTCAATTGAGCTTAACTTGGTCTCATTTTTGGTTTACTAGTTCTTAGCCAGGTCCTCTTCAAGTTCCAACATTTGTTTTCTAGTTTCCAGCTTATTTAAGTGCTTATTCTTAGGCTGCAAGTAGTGGCCCAAAACTGTTTAAGCACTTTTAAGCCAAATCTGTCAAATCATAGCAGTGTGTAATTCAGAGGTCTAGGATAGTTGTAATTTGTTGTTTTAGAGTAGTTTTAACATAATATAGCTTCTGTGACACTTTGGTGGTCTTTGGTTTCCTTTTGGCTTATTTCAAGTGCTTATTTATAAGCACTTGCATTGCAGTTTCAATTTTCTTCACACAAGCCCCTGTTTTTATATTTTTCTCAGATTCATAATAATATTTTAGAGTTTTCCTGAATTTTTCATATTTTTCCAGCACTGTTTGGTATTTTTCTTGATTTAAATCAGTTTTTAGGCCTTTTTAATTAGCATTTAATACAATTAATTAAGAAAAGTTTCAAAAAAATAATTTTTCATTTTTCCTAGGTCAAGATAAATATAAAAAGTCAAAAAAATATTTTTCCAGATTTTCTTAGTTAAATTTGTATTTTTAAGCAATTTAAGTAGTTTTAAATAGTTTTTAATTCATAGAAAATAGAAAAATAATCAGAAAAATACAAAAATAGTTTTGAAAATTCTATTTTGATATTTTAGATTTTTCCAAGTCATAATTTTATTTTTCTAGCCTTATTTCATATTTTCTTGTGTTTTAAGTTATTATTAAATAAGTAAAAATAGTTTTTAATTAATAATAATTAGATAAATAGTTATAAAAATAATTTTCTTTTTCTAAAATTTTCTTTTATCATTAGATTTGTAAAAATGTCATTTTCATATTTTTAGGATTAATATTGCTTCAGTTTCATATTTTCATTTGTACGTTACGTAGTTTTAATTTAAGTTTATTAAAAGAAAAATCAAAACATCGGTTTAAAAATAGTGATAGCGTTTATTTAATATAGTTTATCTTTTTAATTTCCTTTAATTTGCATTTAAGCCCCTGTAATTTGTAAACTCTTTCTTAGGGTATAATCAATCAAACCCTTTTCTCATTCAAATTCTCTCGATCACTACACGTTTGACTATTCTCGCACAGCTCGTTGGGACATAACGACCTGGGTAAACACTATACTCTCCTGATCTTCATTGCATTCGTTTCCGAACTGTTTTAAGTTTCTTACGGTCGGCCATTCACAAGTGGCCAGCTTGTGTGAGAAAACTTGACGGTTTAGCACGGATCAATAGGACTCGAGTGTCTCTCCAGGTTCAATCATGAAGTGTTCATAAGCCAAGTAAATTTTGGATTCCAAATCTTCCGATTGAGTAATCGATCCTTCCATAAGAAGACGAATATGATCCCACATTTTCTTTGCAGGTTTTTGAGCATCAACACTACGAAGAATTAGGTTTGGTAATCCTAGGAGGATATATTCCATTGCAAGCTCATCTGCTTCATAGTGTAGAAGTTCTTGAGGATTCAAGTCTGCCACAGTAGCAATGTTCGTTTGTTCATCTCTTGGTGGAATGGCATTTGGATCTCCGGGTACAATGACAGTAGGCATCTCAAAAGGACCTTCCAAGATAACCTTCTTTAAGAACTTTTCATGTGGCTTCTTTAGATCACAAAATCTAAAGAACCTTATCACCCATTGATCGTAGTTTCCTGGAGTGAGCATTGGAGGTCTATCAAGTGAACCAGCCTCATGAATTGATTGTTGGCTGCTTAAAGTTTCAAACATCTTTGCAAACCAAGTGGGTTCCCTCATAGTGATCCTTGATGGATGTTGATTAAAGTCATTTGTGTACGGTTGAGCTTGAAGACTTGGTGGTGGTTGAACCATTTGAGGTTGTGGATTTGCAGCAAGTTGTGGAGTATGCTGTTGGTTAAATTGTTGTTGATAAATTGCTTGTTGTTGATTCCATTGTTGATGTTGTGGAGTTAGTTGTTGTTGACGTTGAGGATGAGGATAAGTGTAAGGGAAATAGTTAGAGTATGGTGGTTGTGACATGTTGATAAACTTGTGTTGGTAAAAATGGATCTTTGTAGTCGAATGAACCTTTGTTGATGAAGTATCCTTAGGCGTAGAAAAGACAAGAACCAAGTAGCACTTATGCGTAAAAACACCAAAGTTACGCGTAACAATAATGAGTTACGCGTAGGATTTAGCTTACGCGTAAGTAGGAAAAAGCACTAAAGTTAGGCGTAGACAAAAGTTAAGCGTAGAAAGTTAGGCGTAGGATTTTCTTATGCGTAAGACTAAGCTTAGGCGTAAGAAAGATCTTAGGCGTAGGATTTCTACGCGTAAGCTTATGCTTAGGCGTAATTTTAGGGTTTTTGCCCAAATGATCTTTTACACTATCACATTGCAAGAGATATCCAAAGTCGACGTATTTTCAGACTTATCCAAGTAAGAAAACACGAATAAACCACCGAAAATGAAGATCAAACCAAGGAGGCACTTACGCGTAGTTTTAGGGTTTTACTACGCGTAGGTTTACTCGTAACTTTGATTTTGCCCAAATATGTTTCTAAAACCAGATTTTTGTTATGGAATAGCGTTAATAGTACCAAAATAACACAAAAATGTGAATCTTGATGAACTAAAACGGCTAAACGGGTTACGAGTAGAACTTCACCCACAAACAAAATCAAGTTCAAAAAACGGTTATCCACGCATAAAGTTTGAAACTTTTTGCCAAAACAAGTATTTTAACACCTTAAAACGTTGAAAGTACAAGAATCTTGGATTAAAAAGTGTAAAAACAAGTTTTGAAGCGTACCAAAGATCACGTTATCTTTACGCGTATAACCAAAACCAAAAACTTCAAAAACAAAAGTGTGCACCCAACTATTTGGCGATTGATACCACTGTTAGGTCACTAGTTTTACAACACAAGCTTATATAAGAGATAGAGAGGCGATTGAACAAGATACCAAACACACACACGATATAGTGAACACGGTTATGCGTAGAGCATATGTGAAAGGAATAACTTGAACAACCAACCTTCAAATGAAGGTTTACAAGGGGTATTTATAGGAGGGAAGCTAGGGCAACACTCCTAGTTCCCTTTCTTTCCTTATTGGGCTAGGCCTAGGCTTATGGGCCTTCTACATAAGCCTAAGGCTAATAACAAACATAAAGGCCATAATAAGCTAACTATTACATATGAGTAACTAACACTTGAATAAGGTTTGGGAGTGATTCCAACAGGGGTCATCACAGTTGAGCTTACCTCTCTGTTGCTGAGAACGTGAGTACCTTCCCATTTACATCATCAAACTCTACAAAGCCGGGCCATTTCAAAGATTCTGATTCAAAAGAGCAAAACCGGCGTCGGTTGACCTCTCCTTATGTATCTGCAAGCATTATTAAACTTTCAAGTAGAATAGATGTAAGATCTGTATGAAATATGAGATGAATAGCAGGGTATCACATACTCGATAGGTGTAGTTCTACATTTTAAGGAACTAAAACTGTCTGAAGCATAAACGGAAACTGTAATGAGTGAATCATTGTTCTTATTGAAAAACAAGCTTCTTATAACTTCATCAGGACTGATATTCAGAAAGCATATCCTCTTGTTAGTTTCTGCATCAAATAAGTATAAAATGTCAGTTGCTCCTTTTAAGTAAAAGAGATCTCATTTACAAAGTCTTAAACATACCCCGACTAAATGCTGCGCAGACTCCAGACTGTGCAAGACCAAATACGATATCATGTGCAGCCACAATCTCAACAATCTGTGACCTTCTCTTAAGAAATGCAATACAGTAGGGATATGTCCCTTTGGATCATGAGTGTCATACTCCTCCTAAAGCAATTACAATCAAAAGAAGATATTAACTTCTCAGAAATAAGACAGGATGAACAAACCTGTTATTGATACATACACTAAGATAATTAAGTCAGGCATATAAATTGCAAAACTCATTGGAAAGTAATTTGAATGCAATTCATACTATTAATCTCATTATCCGCCTACTTTAGGGAATGCAACCTAAATAACCATTTTAGAGCACGTCAATACCATGCTAAGCAAACCATAGATCTGACAACTAGTTAGAAAGCTTTACAAACCCCCTGGACCCTAGTCTCGGAAACAAGCTCTATCACACAAAACAAACGCTCATACAACTCCAATTCAGTTTACATAGTTACACAAAACAATGATATATCTGAATAGCAATCGTCGTCTTCTATGCTATCTTGTTGTATGCCCATAAGAGCTATTCAGATATATCATAGTTACTCCAAAATATATTTTATGCTTACTAACCTGAAGATTGACCACCGGATGGAGTTGGGGCGTTGCTCAGTGTTGCTGCTGATCCAGATGAACCTTAAATTTTTAAAAGGAATAAGATGATTATGTTGATAATTAAGCAAATAATAATTATTCCATCATATAAAAAACAATATATCACCTTTGGTTGACGCTGAATGAACTTATCAGTAGCTTCTAAAAGCAGAGTATTATCAACACCAGCCTTGGAGAATATTCGTCTGGCCAACCCATTCTTCTGTTCCAGGAAGGCTTTTAACAAATGCTCAGTCTCCACAATCTGATGCTTGTTTTCCTTTGCCACTTCAGGCGAGGACACAATTGCTTTCCATGCCATTTCTGTGATATCTTGTTGAGAAATCTGACATCACATTATCCAGACATAAGTACACTACGAAAAGAAGCAACTGACAAACAAAAACACCGAAATTCCTAAAATTACAAAAAAAGTAATCGCATTAGCTCCATTGACAGGGATATATGCATTTGTTAAGTTGATATTTCTCTGTAGTGTATTTACTATTAAGTCCCAGACCTTCATAGATTCTCTCCAAAACACGAGGTACTCCAGCTAAAAATGTTGGTTTTAGCTCCATAATATCATCTCTTATAGCACTTATATCCTTCAAAAGACAACAACCAATTCACAAACGTGGTAAACTTAGAAAACTAGTTATAAGAAGCAAATCTTACCCCATGGTAGAAGCCAACAGAAGCACCTTTATGAAATAAATATTCTTCAATTATGCGGTCAAGGATGTGTGCGAGAGGCAGAAAGGATAAATAAACATCATCCGCTGTCATCTATCATGGTTGAGAAGTCAACAAAAGATGTAAATCAGTCAAGAGAGACATTGATACTGATTCTTATACACTATAGCAAAACAAATTAGTACCTTATCCTCATATTGCTCCATGTGAATATCAATACCACTAATATTTGTTATAGCATTTTCATGTGTCAATATAACGCCTTTTGGATCTCCACTAGTGCCACTTGTGTACCTAATCATACATATGTCAGTTGCCTGAGGTGTCTGCAACTCTGATGGATGCTCGCTGCCCTGCTCGTTTATATCTAAAATCATAAATTTACTCAAACTTATACACAAAAGCTTATTATGCTCACAAACCATATGAAGGAAGTCATTCCATGAAAACGATTTGATCCCGAAGGAATCCACCTTTTCTTTTTCCTCATCCTTCATTGCAGTGAAACAAACAATCGTTGCGACCACAATATCATGATATTACTTAGGCTAATATTTTTTATTTCTCAACCAAAAATATATTTCTAAAAACGAATTTCTCACTCTTGAGGCGTCGACTATGTATACACTCAGGATCCAGTAACTGCAAAGATAAATTGTGCTTAATAGTTGTTGGATATATATAATGAACTTGATGCGCTTAGTTGAAGGGTGAAATAAGCTCACCTTGCCAACTTTTTTTATAAAAAATGAAACGCTAAATGCTCATTTCCAAACTATCTTTCAATTTTAAACGCCAAACGCTAAATGCTTAATGCTCCTAAACGCACTTAAAAGCTCATTGCCAAACATAAACCTAACTCTAGAAAAAAATAACAATCATGTATAATACTTCCTCAATTTCAAACAAAAAAACTATACAAATTAATCATCAACATACCATGAATCAAATATTAAATTAACAAATTCGGCTCGAAATAAGCTCAAATTAAGCAATTATTGGATCGGTGTAAATGAAACCCTAATTATTATATGTATATCAAAATTAGAGAAAAAAATACCTTCGGCTACGGTGATATAACCGGAGAATATTACCAGAGATGGTGAAATAACCGGAGAAGATCACCGGAGATGGTGAGATAACCGGAGAAGATCACCGGAGATGATGAGATAACCGGAGACGCTAAGATAACTGATTAATGGCGAGAGTAAATCAAAATATTTTCATTCACCGGAGATGGTGAGATAACCGGAGATGTAAATGAAGTGGTGATGAATGTGTGTTTTGGTTTCCGCCCAAAATATTTTCATTTTCGTGTTTACCTTTTCTCTGCCTTTATGTTTTTATTGATTTTTTTTTATTGACCTTGCTGGTTTTATTGACTCTTTATTTTTCAGTCACTAAATGGCATTTGTTTTGTAGTGGATGTAGTCATTTTAAGATATCAATGCCTAAAGAGGATGAATGATCTTTAATGGAGGGATGAAGCCTTCCTTTGTTTGCAGGTCATATTCATTATTGTGGGGATGTTAACTGCTTATATGTGAGCTGCATGCATTGAGAGGGAAATGTAGTCTTCATATGATATATGGTGATTGAGTATAGTTTCTTAGAATTTGCAATTGCTTTAATAGTGGGGATGTTAACTGCTTATATGTGAGCTGCTTATTGTGGGGATGTTAACTGCTTATATGTGAGCTGCATGCATTGAGAGGGAAATGTAGTCTTCATATGATATATGGTGATTGAGTATAGTTTCTTAGAATTTGCAATTGCTTTAATAGTCTGCAAATGTTGTATATGTGTTTTAAAGGTCAATTTATTTTTCACCATCTAAAAAAAAAAAAAAAAAAAAAGATACACTAAACTAAAAAGAAGATCAACCTACATAGAGCTGGCAATCTAAACTTAACAGATCTAGATGAGTTTATACGAACAGTGGAACTTGTGCGTTAATGTTTGTCTAAACAGCTCATGAGTCTAATTGGGTCACTTTTAAATTTATTAAAAGAAGTATGTTAGATTTTACTCGAGTTGTTATACTAACGTCAATGTACAAATTATCATTTTTTATATAAATCCATCTAAACTCATTGAGTTTAGATCGCCCGCTCTAATACCTACATCACTAACAGTCTAATGTAAACATATAAAATGATACTATACATAAAGCAACAAGTTTTCTACAATAAAATGTTAGGAAGTATTATTCTATACACTTAACTTTATATAAAGCTATAGTAATGATTTAACGAACTTGTTATGAAATAAAAAATTAAAAGTAGGCTTATAGGAGTTAAGCGCCAGCACCGACGCACTTCCCGGTTAAATAAAAAAACGAAGTACCGGAAAGTGGTAAGATTCCGAACGGCTCAATCAAGTCAATGTTACTGCTGACGTGTCTTTACTATATTGGGTCAAAAGTCAACCACTCCAACTACTCTCTCAGTTTATTTACATTTTATCAGATGTAGCATTTTTGAAAATGCACATGTTGTAAGTTTGGTTTTTATCTTGGAAATGTTTTAACAGGTTACAAAATTTAATGGGAATTTTGTAGTTTTGTGTGTCTTTTCGTCACTTGTCCGTGAATATATAAAGAGGAAATGAGTGGAACTATTAGAACTTAGAAGTTTAGAATGACATGGCAAATTAAGTCATTTGTACACAAATGTTACACTTATAAAAACAAATCCACAATATCAGTCACAAAATAACGTGTCAGAGAGTGAGTGGCTGAAAAAAAAAATTAAAAAAAAATAACTAGTGGACATTTTTTTTGAGAGTGCATCATTCGTTTTCAACCATGGGTGAGTTATGAGATTTATCTTTTTATCACTACCTAAATGATGTCGGTTTTTGTTTCTACTTTTTAAAACGGCAACATTTTAACATCATATGCTACATATCTCGTAATGTTTTCAATAAAACTTGAACTCACAAACTCTTAATGAAGAACGCACATATGTGATACCACTAGGCCACATGTCATAGGTAAAGGATATGTCGACAATGTTCACTCAAGAGTTAATGGCCATCAACATGACACTTTAATTTGACACCCCCACATGACTCATCTTCGGGGCGAAGTCGGTCTTTTTACGGATCGAGTTGTTAAAGAAGAAAAAGAGGGTTGTGTGTGTGATGTTGGTTTTTGTGGAATATATTTGTGTTTAATTGAGTTATGTTTATGTAATAAAGTTAATTGTTTATTACATTATATTAATGTTGTTGAAAAGCTAATGTGAAGCTGAGATAGCTCTCGTGATTGTGGTGACTATTACGGCTGTTACGCCTAGTCTTACTTACCATATCCTGACTAAATGTTTGTTGCTGAAATCCTAACACAATCAGTAAGCAATAAAACAAGAAACAACATGAAAGATTCAATCTAATATTATGCCTCACTTTTCTAGTTAGGTTTATCATTACTAGATTTATTAATTTATAACCATACCCTACCTCACCGTGAATTAATAAATTAAAATCCCAGAAAGTATCATGGGAACCACATCTAGACTAGACAACCTGGCAAAGACAAGATACAAACACCAAAGGGTACTTTCGTCTATTATTACTTGCAGAAAAAGGTCCTTTATCCATAAAAAGGAATAACTAAACATTTAATATTTGCAATTATTGTTTCTATTTTTCAAGAATAATTGTTAAAAGTTAATGATATATTGAAAGATAATAAATGGGTTGTGGTTATTGTTTTGGGAATTAATCTAGAGAAATACTGTAACACGTTTAATAAGAGTTGCAATTATGTTCAAGTTCAAGGATTATTTCTTGAGTTTGTCTGGACGTTAGTATAGATTATTAAGCTAATATGTGTTCATTAATGAATATAAAGAGCCCACATAAAAAAAAAAAAAGTAAAGAAAAAAAAAAACTTGCTTAGTTCTAATATTATTTACTTTTTAAATTGCTAAAAAAGATAGTCAACTACTAAAAATAGAAGTTGAAATTGTTTATGATCTACCACCGTATTACCTCTAATTGAAATATTGGTTGGGTTCAAGCAAAAGTAGTAGTTTGTAGTAGTGAAATAGTTGTGAAAGCGTGAAGAGCATGTGGCTCACTGCTCACCGCTCACAGCTTCTTAAAAAAAGCATTGGAAAATTGAGCATTTTTAAAAAATAGGAAAGCTCACCGCTCCTTTGCCAAACGACTAGTAAAAATCAAAATGCTCATCGCTCATCGCTTCAAAAAGCTTCACACCGCTCCGTGCCAAACATACCCATTATTTACATTCGAAAATTTTTAATTAATAGTTAAAGAGTAAAATTGTCTTTTAGTTGCTTAGGGAGGGAGGAGTGGTACCCGATTACCCTAATACCCTGGGGGTGCCACCTCACCTCTATCCAATAAAAACCTTCCAACTCAAAACTACCCCAATACTACCCTAATACTACCCTAAGTGGACGGAGTGGTACCCGATACTACCCTAACACTAAATATCATAAAAAGACAAAAATAAAAGAAGAGAACAAAGCTGGAGGGAGAGCGGGTTCCGAACTCGAAATAGTACAAAAGTTCAAGTACCCGATTAGGTGGGAACGGTGTAGCCGATCGGGTACTTGAGCTTGATGCTCAAACCGAGCTCCACTCCGTCCTACCTTATGCATAAATCAAATATGTAAATGTATTTTTCTTTCACTGTAAGTTTTTTTTCAATGACCAGTAATTATGAAACGAAAAGATTATCAGTAGAGATGACAACGGGGCGAGGAATGTCAGATATTGTATTTCCAATCCCCCTTCCCCCTTTTTCCACTCCTCATTCTCATCCCCGTCTCCAATGGGGATCGGGGATCCCGTGGGGATTCAAGGACTTTCAACTCTAATGAAATAACAAAAAAATTCTACCAACTCGTAAAAAATATAAAGAATTTTGACTCATAAAGTGTCTCAACAAACGTACATCGCACATAGTTAGATTAATTACAATTTTAATTCAACTTTAAAGCATCATAAACATTGTAACATCACATTAATATAAAAACAATATGTATCATAATGTGTGTATTCGGACAAAATTGTTAATTAATATGTAATTGGTGCTTATACTTCAAATTTTAAAAGTGTTTGGTCCTATAAATATCACATATGCATATAAATATAAATGTCGATATTCATAAACATATATACATATAGATATGCAAGTTAATCGAATATGGATATAACATATAAACTTCCTTTAAATACTTATACATTAGAAAGATCGAGGTTGGGACTGGATTCGAGGATTTATATTATCCCATCCCCGGTTTCATATTTTAAGGATTCCCCATCTCCGTCCTCATTCCTAGTCAATTCAAAGATTTTTCAATCAAATCAGATTTAAAGATCGGATCCCCAACATCATATATCAATTTTTTTGCCATCCTTTAGTATTAGCTTTTGGATCGTAATTTGTCTTCTCATAGCTTATAATACCTATGAAAATGCGAGCATGTCATACATTTCAAATCATAACTCCAATTATCAACGATCTATGAATTCAACGAGTATTGCGACGATCTGTCGCGTTGCGGCGGAGCTTTTTTTTTAGACATTTTTATCTGGTAATTTATGTAACGAATATTGTTATTTATTTTTTTTGTTTTAGCTTTTTTTTTAGACATTTTTATCTGGCATTCATACTGTGAGTTGTTCACCTCCTTTTTTTAGTCTTCATAACTATAACTACTAATTAACAGTGGCTTAAGAGGTATGCGTATAAAATCTTAGCAGTTATTGGGCATGCAAACATCTAAAGCATATTCCTTCAGTAGCCAGCAGCATAAAACATGGAACATGCAAACAACCATGCAGAAAAAAAATACCATACAGAAGCAAAGAAACATAATGTTACCATTACCTTATGAAGTGGAGTAATCACCTTGATGATTCTATATGTAATTTTTTTTGGGTTCCTGTAGCTTGTTTCTTTGATGTAGAATGCTTCAGGTGCTGTTTATTTGTTTGCTATATATATATATATATATATATATATATATATATATATATATATATATATATATATATATATATATATATATATATATATATATATATATATATATATATATATATATATTTATTTATTTTTTCTAGAACATGCATTGTATTTGTATAGATAGGTAAAAGCTTCTTCATTGGAAAAGAGCAGACATGTGGGTAGATTGTACTTTGCAAACCGATCATTGACATTTTTAACCTAACTCTGAAAGTATACGCATACATATACAGGATACGGTTTTCATATTTTGTAAAAAGCAAAGGCCCAGCAGGCCAACACAGACCAACACATGTATTGGGCTAAGTGAAATGGGCCACGCGTACTGTTTCCTCTCCGACGTCGTTTCAAATGGCTTATAATATATATAGTAATGTATATTGGGGCCAACAATGAAGAAACCAACTCAAGAAACTTTACTTCAACTTGTTTTAAAAAAAATTATAATTTCATCTATATCCTTAAAAAACTTGATTATTACGTCAATATCCTTGTAAAAATGAAAATTACATCAATATCATTTCAAAATTTGAAAATACTCATTCATATCCAAAATAATAATTTAATTCATTTTGATACTTTTATCTATTATCTAAATGTAAAATAACTTAATCAATTACTTTTCAACCCCTATATCAAAATTAAAAGGTACCCAGACTTTCTTTTGGGTATCTTCCTTTTCATGTTCTTTTTTGCCTCTTTATCCTTTTCTTTTGATCGACCCTCATCTCATGACTTAATCACATCTTTAATTATTTTACTTCATGTGGGTTTGATCATTATTTAGTCTCAGTCGTTAGTAATATTAAGTTTAATTTGTCTTTCATATAAAATGGTTAGAATTCTTTGATTGAAATTCAAAAGGCTACTTGACAACAAATAAATTACTACCGAGAGATTTAAAGATATCCTATCAATTGCTGCGTCCATTTTTTTTTATTAAATTCTCATAAACTTTCTTATTAGAAATAATTTGAAATAAGCCTCGTGTTTGATGTAGTTTTAGTTATTTTGTCCCATTTTATATAATGATACCGTTACTCTTTCAAGTTCTATTTTATTTGCCATTAATATCAATTCAAGAGGAGATAGATACACGGAAGAAGAAGAAACAAATAATATGAGGAAAAAAAGAATCATGTGAATGGGATTTTAATTAGTATTTAATTAGGTACAAGGGTAAAAAAGTAATTCGCTTTTTAAATTAGTATTTGAATAATAGGTAAAAATATCAAAATGGATTAAATTGTTATTTTGGATATATTTGAGTATTTTTAAGTTTTAAAAGAATATTAACGTAATTATATTGACGTAATTATCAAGTTTCCTAAAGATATAGATGAAATTCTCTTTAAAAAAAATATCTCTTTGACTTTTAAGAGACAAACTAATCCTTAAAGCTAATAGAAAGATCTAACAAACTTTTCATAGTTTTCTAGTTTTGTTGATAGATACTTGACATTAACATAGAGTAGATGCTATCAAAAAAATAATCATGTTGATAGTTGCAATTAACGTTATCCGAGAGTAACAATATTACAAAACACCCAAAGCTTTTCGTCTAGTGGTATGTGAGTTGTCCACCAGCTTAGAGTTTGTGGTTCAAGCCTTCTGAAATATTTGTAACATAAATTATGAGATAAATGATATATGGTGTGAAAAAAAGTTACTCTTAAAAAAATAAAATTACAAGACATGACAAATAGTTAAAAAGAAGAAGTAATAATAATAAACCTTCAATATTATATTGGAACCAAATACTCAAAATAACAAGCTACTTCAAGTCAATTATCATTCTATAATTATGTATCGTCGTCTATAGCAGATGTGTGATAATATATATACAGTGTTAATCTTTCTAAAATGAGTAAAGCCCACGTACTTTATTGTTTGGGGATTGATACTCACACCACATTTTTTGATTAATGCACCACAATCTGTGCATTATAATTTGTATCGTACAATATTGTAATGCATAATTTGTGATGCATTAATCAAAAAATAT
Source organism: Chrysanthemum makinoi (assembly GCA_910596185.1). Lineage (NCBI taxonomy): Eukaryota > Viridiplantae > Streptophyta > Magnoliopsida > Asterales > Asteraceae > Chrysanthemum > Chrysanthemum makinoi. The sequence goes on along the minus strand of OU343223.1, from coordinate 25,308,610 downwards.
TGTGTGAGTGTCACCTCCCGACTCAAACAGCTAGTTCTATGTTAACATGACAGTCACAATTTGACAACCAGAACAAATACACTGAATCCACATTTAAAATAAAAATAAAAATTAAAAAATTTAACCCATAAGTTTTCGTTCGAAGTGTCCATATCATCTCATCTCGTAAGAAAAACGACATGTAGAATGTGAACAAAAATAAAAAAGCACTAGGCAGGGCAAGAAAGTAACCTTTATTGACACATCAACAACATTGATACCCACCTTGGAACCAAAATTTGGCTTGTAGAGTTGGCAATCTCCTTCATTTCTTTGGTCATAATATTCTTTTCAACATCCTTCAACTTATTTCCCTTTTAAAAATAAATATAAAAAAGGCTTTCATTATTAGTAACATATATGTTTAGTACTTTAGTAAACAAAACCATGCAATAAAAGATAATAGTTAGTTGTTAGTAGTTAAGTTTAAAAGGTGGTTTATCATTTTTCATTAAAAAATAGTTGTTAATATCTCGATTTTGATTTTAAAATTTTACTATTTTATTATACTAGATAACAAAAACAATCTCAATTCTACATAAGATCTTTGCAAGCTTAAAATCTTATAGATCCAGATCTTGACATTAAGATCTTAAGATCTTAAGATTTAATTCAATCCGATCTTACTTTTGTATGAAACGCAAACTAAAAAAAATCTAAAATTATGGATTTCGTTTTATAGAATTTTAAACTTCATGTAAATATTCTTAAACATTTCATAATCATAATTTAGGACATCATTTTATGAAACATTCTCATAATTTTGTGTTTATGATATATACGTAATAATTTGTAGATTTATATAATATACAAAGACTATTAAGAAAATTACATACTAATATGATATTAAGATCTCAATCTGATCCTACGATCTAAATCTTGCAAAAACGACAACGATTATGAGTAAGATCACGATCTTGAAAATAAAAAAGAGTAAAACTATACAAGTATCAGACCAGTACAACGATTTCGAGTAAGATCACATCACAATCTTGCCAAAACACATGCGTCCCCCTCCCCCTCCTTTCTATGAGGACCGAATGCAACGGATCCCTCTAGACCAATTCATTTGTTTGGTATGTCAGTAGATCGAAATAATTGAAAGGTTTACGTGTGCGCTTTTTATTTTAATTTATTTTTGTGGAGTTGTTTTCGGTTAAGACTGCCCTTTTTTACTATGAGGATTCAATTTGTGTTTAATAAAAAAAACTGAGTTGACGCTGATGTAACTGGTCTGGTATTTTCACTGAATAGCAGGTTAAGCTGCCTCAATCCACTCACCTACTCTCTCTCACTCCATCAAACTTTCTCTCACACACACTCATTTCACACACACATACTTCCATTCTCTCTTTCATCATTTATGAAAATTTTATAAAAAAATCTCTCTGTCCGTCTCTCTACTGGTCAAATAAATAAATACTCCAATAAGCAGTCCCTGTACATTTAACTTATATCATTATTAGTACTACCACTAACACAACAACAACAACAAGACTGAATAATAATAATAAGCGTTGAAGAAGGATGCCGTTAGTACGCGTTGAGATACGAAATGAGTACGGATTAGGAATGGCGGAGCTTTATAATCAAGTTGTTGAAGAAGATCCGAAGGCGGTGCTTGACGGCGTTGCTGTTGCTGGTCTCGTCGGATTATTACGTCAGCTTGGCGATCTTGCTGAGTAATTTATTTCACCTAATTCTCTTATTCTTTATAAATAAGCTTAATTTGTGATTCAGTGTGTTTTTAAGCTAACTCTAGTTTTAGCCTAATTTTTTAATCAAGTTATTATTTAATTTGAGAACAATTAGGTTAACTTGAATTAGAAGCTGATTTTGTTTATTTGAGTAAATAATGTATAATTTGTGATTATTTTTTTATTAGCTTATATTTATGTCTAATTTTGATTAATTTGTGATTTAATTAGTATTTAGGTTAAATTTTAGTTTTGGCTTAATTATGTTTAAATTGTGATTTAATTACGTGTAGTATTTAGGTTAACGTGAATTTTGAGTTAATTATTTTGTTTAATTTGTGTTTAGATTAATTTTGATTTTATATACAAGTTAAGTTAAAGTTTTGTTGTTAGTTGTTTTTTTTTGTTGTTAGTTGTTAGTTGCTGGAGTTAGGTTGTCGATGAAATAGTAAAGTTTTGTTTGCTTTTTTATGTGGATTGATTGATTGAGTTTGTGAAAAAGTAACTGTAGCTTTGAATGTAAAGTGTCACTTTCAGTTTTTCAAGTATTGTAGTGGTTGGGGGGTTGGTTTGCTTTTTTCAAAGACTTCAAGCTGTTTTGTTATGAGGTGTGCATTGTGGTTGGGTGTTTTCGGATTTAACTTTACGGATGTAATGTAATGCCAGATATTTCGGATGTTTACTAGGTTTTCAGTTCTGTACTCACTTGTTTGACAATAGTTCAGTCAGTATAATGATTTCAGTTTCGAAAACATTCCGTCTCTTAAGATTATTAACATAATCAGATTAGACAGCAAAACTTAGAGCATTCCCATTACTAACGCCATAACGGCGTTATAGGGCTTTTAACGGCGTTGAAGCCGTTATAACCATTGGAGCCGCGGCGTTAACGAGGAAAAAAAGGGTCGGCGTTAAATGGGCAACGCCCGTTAGGCTATAAAAAAAATAAATAAATAAAAAAAAAAAATTGGGATGTTATTGTTGTAGGTGTTTTTTGGGGATGTTAAGGTGAAATGTTAAAGTTTAACTTGGGACGTTATTGATGTGGGTGTTTTTTGGGGGATGTTAAGGTGAAATGTTAAAGCTGATGTGGCGCTGATGTGGCTGGTGTTATTTTATAACTTGAGTTATGGATGTGAATGCTCTTACGGTCAAGTCTAAATAAAACAATAATTTTTAATTTACTCTAGTCTTGTATATCAGTTAAGTGGTATCGAGTTAGATACAAATATCAATGATCCTCTGGATGACTTCTGCGTCATTTTACAATGTCTATACATTTCATCAGACCCTTCAATCCTGACTTTAGCCCATGCCTGCAAGTCTATAAGATTATAAATTACATACCATTACACTCTAATTAGTTAGTTTGCACAGAAGGCTATTATTTTATGAATGACAAGTATATACTCCAGAGTCCAGATGGATTCATACATCTCAAATGCAGTGATTTACAACAAATTCGGTTTGAGTATTGATTTAAATGATGGTATCAATCCTTTAAAATAGCTGTTGTATATTTTATTAGTTTAAGATGCCTTATGCCACATGCTACACTAGAGTCTCATACCGAGTACATCCACATGTATATCAGATGAAGCCACTTACCCTTTAGGATACTTGTTGTAGATGGGTTACTTGCCTTTATATTCTTTTTCCATCTAAATAAGATGTGAGCCATAATGAACTTTTTTTGAGTATTTAGGCCTGTTCATTTCTAACCTAGCCCATTTGAGCTGATATAAAATCTTTTACAACAGATTTGCAGCAGAAGTATTTCATGGATTACAAGAACAAGTGCTAGTTACATCTTCTAGAAGCCATAAATTGATAGAGCGAGTACACAACATTGAAGCTGCACTCCCTCCATTAGAGAAGGCTATTTTGGCACAAAGGAGTCACTTGCATTTCGCTTACACAGCTGGTAATACTTTCTCATGTTTTTTATTTCCACTACTGATTGTGTGCCAGAATTGTGTAATAAGGGATATACAATACCGACTTCTGGAAGATTCCCTTTTGTATCATCATTATAGAATGAGAGAAACATAGATGTTACTATCATATTACATGAAATGGAGGATAAATTATGTGGTCTGACCACAAAATCTCTATCATTCAAGTAGCATCTCCCCCAAGAGAATTAGTACCGTACCTTGGTTATTTTATAACTTGCTGTCATAAGCAATTACGAGTAGTACAGCTGCTTGTAGATAAATGTATTTACAGATGTTCATATATGGCAGGTTCTCACTGGCATACTAGGCTCAGAACTGAACAAAACCATTTCATATATAGCGACTTGCCACGATGCATAATGGACCCCTATGAAGACTGCCGTGATCCTCCACGTCTGCACAAGCTTGACAAGTACGGTTATTCTCTAAATTATGTTATTATAGTCCTCTTAGATTGGTTGATGTCTTAACTTCATGGTTCACTTTCAGATTTGAAATTGGAGGCCCAGGATCTTGCTTCAAAAGATACTCTGATCCAACTTATTTTAAAAGAACTTCAGCTGGCCGATATGAAGCACATCTTCAAAGTGCCCCGAGAGAAAAGAAGGCTCGTAGAAACAAGGTATGTTTCATAAGCCGCAATCTGTACTAAAATCCTCTATCTGCTAAGAGTATCGGTTACCAACAAGTTCACTTTCTCAACTATAATATGCTTAAATGGATTAGTTCACTTACCATTTTCTACATCTACTTTATGCAGAAAAAGAGAATTTCGTCCAGGTATAAAGATTTCACACAGGGTGCCCCAGTTGTTATGCAAACCGAAAGGTACAATGCTCTTAAACTTATGTGTGATATTAAGAGGCGTGACTAACGAGAAGAGTAGTAGCAATTTACTAGTTACTGCATTAAAGCCTTGATAAATTTATGTGTTATTCTTTTTATTCAGAACGGATTATGGCTCTTCAATCTTTGAAGAGAAAGCATCCCCTTCTCAAGATGTATCCACATTCTATGTTCCACAAAAATCTGGGGTCGAGCCTGAAGTTGATCATCTGACTTCTTTCGATTCAAGAAATGGGTCGGATTACATAGACTGTATATTCCGTCCAAGCTACTCAACACAATCTGAAGACAACAATGCTAAGGAACCGTCTTCTGATTCAAATCTGCGGCATAATTCTTATCTTGATTCAGCTTCCTTTGAAGGAGATAGTGGAGTCCCAGGTGAAAATGTCCACGATAGTTATTTAGTAGAGCATAGTAGCTCAAGGTCACCTTACATTACCTGGGATGAAAAGCTAGAAATCATAGATTCTACAGGCCGGCCAAATGACACGACAGATATAACTTGTACAACTGAGAAGATAGATACTGAGGAGAAGGAAGATCTCAAGTCCAGAGTTGTCGATCATATTGATAATGGCTTTCATGATGAACCTATTCAATCTCCTGTCATAGTCAGGGGTCAGCCTGATGAGATTGAAAGTGAAACAGATTCTTACATGGATGCACTTAATACCATCGAATCAGAGTCTGAAGCCGATGCAGATTATCATACAAAGAGAGAACTGAAGCAATACTCCAATGTGGACAACAAAGATGTGGAAATGATGCATGAAGCAGGTCATCTAGATGACAATTCAACGAGTTTTGAGTTTCATCTTCCAGAAAGCACTTCCTCAAGCAAAGCTAAGTCAATACCTCCCGAGTTTCATATGGAAGCTTGCAGTTCCACAAAGAATGAGAATTATGAAGACATGGTCGACTCAGGTGACCTAGTAAGTAGTGACCAGGCAACTTCATCACCGGTGGCTGACATATCTACAATTTCCGTAGCTACCCCTGACAAATTTGAATCTCAAGAAGCCGAAAGACATGTTACAAATGAGGAGACTGTTCCCAGTGATGAATTATATTCTAGCACTAGAGAACCAAGCTCACAGCCTCTCCCGAATGAACAGATCTTAAGCACTTACGAGTCTCCTAAACCATCTTCATCAACTTCTGGTGCTCATACTATGGTCAGCAATCCAGTTATGTTCTGGACAAATGGTGGCCTGTTGGGACTAGAACCTTCCAAACCTCCAGATTTTGGTTTGCCTGCTGCTATTGGTCCAGATCCTGTGGGAGAAACAAAAACTGATGAGACACGACACTCAAATCAGAAAACCAATATCAATGATGATGGAAAAGAGCAGAATGGTAATGCCTCCAGTACAATGAGATCTGGAATTAATGAGTCAGTTCCTAAAGATAGTGTGGAGGATAGCATTCATTCATCTCGGATATTTGAATTTAGCAATAGATTACTAGTCAATGGTTTCCGAAAGCAAATATCACTTGTTGGGAACGAAAAGCTTGCAAGCTCTGTGAAAACTGATGTTCCTGAGAAGACGAGTATTCATAAAGGGTATCAAACTGTTACTGGGATACCTTTCAGAGAACAGTTTGGAAGTGGAATTCAGCTCATCTCACCTTCTTCTCCTCCTCTTGAACATATGAAGATATCGTTTCAGCCTATTGATGGCTTCGAGACATCTAAACTTAAACTGATGCTCCCTGATGGCAGTAATAACAATGAAAATAGTGGGCACATGTTTCCTTCGTTTCAGTTGGTGCCGGAGACTGCGGTTTCATTACACGATTCTGGTTCAGACTCTGATGATGACACATTTTGTAGGTCATCTCCATATGCTTCAGATGACTGCCAAAGTAATCCTTCTGAATCAAACTCTGAGCAGTGGGATTCCAGTGACTCTCCCAGAATCAAGGATCATGAGCTAGACGATGCTTTTGGAAGGATATCATCTGCAGAATCTGTTTCAAGCTCTCTTGTAAATGGAATTAGATTTCAGCAAGGCTTCCCCAACCCGGTAAACTATGGTAATTTAAGTTCATTTACTGAGAATGGCACACGACCTTCTCAGCGTGGTCTTTTATTCGATATTCCAAACTTGGAATCCATCAGTTCTTCACATAATCAGGTAACTGATGACTTCAATGGGAAGTATGCCTCGGAGTCATGTCTGCCTAAGGAGCCCACACCACCTCCTCCGCCTCTCCCTCCAATGGAATGGCGGGGAATTAAGCCACATCCTTGCGTGACAACAGAGAAAGAAGATGCTCTTTCGGAGGCCTTGACTTGTTCACTGAATCTGACACCTCCAGAGCCTACGGTACCTCAGCAACCTAAGCCAGCTCCTATAAAACATGATCATTTTGTGGAAACAGCCGACCTTATGCCTAAGCCTAAGGTAAGCTTGCTATTTTTTATATTGTCATCTTATGGGGTTACCAAAACAGAGTATGTCTGGGGAACAAGAAAACAAATGGGTGAAAAACTTTTTATTTTGTTTGCAACAGCCTGACTGGCAGAATCTACATATTCAGAATGGAGCTAATCGCGCCGTCAATGGTAAAGCAGGCCACGAAAAGGAAGATTTTCTACAGCAGATTAGAACAAGAGTTAGTATTTTGCTAGTTAATTACTCTTTATGTACCAATAAATATTTCTGTACCAAATCAAATCAGCCTTCAGTCTTCCAACCTTTCACGAAAATATGTATAATTTATGGTTTTATTAAAAACCTCTGCTCAAATTATTATCATAGTTTAGCTAGTCACATGTGCGTCGTTAAAGTAGGTTTTTTATAAAGAACCTAAAACCTTATATTAATGGTCTTTTGGGGGAATATTGGGGAAGAAAGGGACGTTTTTTCTGTATTTAACAAAAAGTAAATATGTATGTTTGCAAAAATTAAAGATACCTGTAAGGCTGTAACCCGTTAGTTTTAAACTTGATTTGGTTGTGGTGTTTTAATCTATCTTTGGAGATTAGTCTTCCACATGCACATACTGTATCTAAATTTAACATGAGAGTATCATGCTAATTTTCATTTGTATGGTATGCAGTCCCGCAATCTGAGACGTACTTCAACAGCTCCACCTGCTACTACATCAGGAGGCCCTGCCAGCGTTAAAGTCACTGCAATTCTAGAGAAAGCAAGCGCAATCCGGCAGGTAGGTTTCAACAATCAGACACATTAATAGTTGCGGTAACCTTATATTTGTTCAACAAGCTTTTACACCCAAAGTCATTGCTGCTTATCTTGTATTAAAGGTGGCAATTTCAACCCATTCTTTTAAAATGAGCTGATTTGGGTTTTCAGATTTTATTTATAATGTGCCGCATAGGTTAAAAACGAAACTTATCTAAAAGTTAAACTGGTTGAGCGGGTCAAACGGGTTAATCTCTCCTCGAGTGTTATTAAAATGTTGTCAATCAAATTATATATTATTTCAGCAGCAAAGTTCTTATTCATCATCATATTGAATACTTTTATCATTTCTAAAATGGACAAAGAAAATGTTGACGGGTCAACCCTTTTACCAAAATCGTCCATTTTGACACGAACCCTTACGATCCGTCACCCAACCCGTCCATGTTGGTACCTCTAAAGAAACCCATATGAAAACAGAAAAGACAGGAAAAATGTTATCCCATCCGCCAAATTTTACTGCATGTTTTGCCCTGGTTTAGTTTATACAAATCAACCAGGTGAATTTTAATTTCAATAAAATTTGCCAGGCTGTTGGAAGTGATGACGGGGAAGATAACTGGAGTGACACTTGAGTTTAAGTCTGCATAAGCCAACTTAAGGCGATGTTGCAGTCCTACGGTTATCTATATGTTAATACTCCCATTCCTTTCTTTTTGTAAGTAAGTTTATTATCCGTTATTTTCAAGTAGTTTGTTTATTAATTTGTTAATGAGTTCATCACATTTATTGCCATAAAATCAGTTAATGTTATAATAACTTTTAAACAGTCAAAAAGCAAAACCATCTTCATTAGATGTGTTACCATTGTTGATGTGGATATTTTTCGGGTTCTATATCTGAGGCAAAGTTGGTCTTCGTAGCATGTTCAACAGAATAGATGCCATTGGTTGTCTGCTTAAACATGACTTGATCCTCACAATACTTACGACTATAAACACGTCCAAGCTCTCTCAAGAGAGAAACCAATTATGATGTTTCCGACAAGTACAGATGCCTTGTAAACCTTGTACATGATTCAATAAACCTTTTAATGAGATGACAATACCCAATGTTGTTTGTGGGCATCGAAAAAAACAGCTCTTGCATTGAAGAAAGTATGATAAACTAGTTAAGGGAAAACACATACATACTATCAAAACAACAATGTTGATGATACTTTTAGTGCTACAAACAGTAACTATAATTTAATCACCAAAAGACATTTACTTGATGCCAAAACTCATTCTAGAGGATTTACATTGGATGTGCACTTGCACCCAGGGGTGTTCATGGGTTGGGTAATATTCGAATAAACTGAGCCGAACCGAAAATAACCGAACCGAACTCGTAACCGAACCGAATTTGCCAAAACCGAACCGAACCGAATTAAATATTCGGTTTTCGGTTCGGTTATGGTTTTAGCAACCCAAACTAAAAACCGAACCGAAAACCGAATTCAAATAAATATATAAATATTTTTATATATTTATATTAAAAAAAAAGATATTAAAGCTCGGTTATGAGTGTTCGGTTTTCAGTTATTCGGTTCGGTTTTCGGTTCGGTTGAATCAATTTGAATTCAGTTCGGTTCGGTTCTCGGTTACACTCAAAAAAAAATTAACTGAACTAACCGAACCAAACAAACCGAATAACCCGATAACCGAACCGATGAACACCCCTACTTGCACCAATGGCTAGATGTCACGTTTTTTGTCATTCACAAATTTTGTATTAATAGAAACTACATAAAATTAATTCAACATTATCTTCGTTATAAGTATATATTGTCAACATCAACAATATACTTTCGTGTTAGAACTCTAGGATTGTTCCCTAGTCTAATTACTAGGCCTAACTACTCGTCTTAACATCATTAACACTTTTATCTAAAATAGGAGATAGCACTATGGTTTGCACAAAGTAACAATTGGTAATGTGCAAATCCGGTGGATTCAAAGTCTTGAATTAAGAGTTGCACCATGGTTACAAAAAATAATTAGTCGCAAGTTATATGTAGCGGTGAAAAGTGAAAACGAGTCGAGCTGATCCCTAGACTGCAAAAGCTCAAGTTCTGCTCATGATAAATTTTACAATCTTGGGCACGGCTCGGGCTCGACACATATTTTATAATATCCTTAAATGAAATAAAGCTCACCTCAAGCTCGATTTGTTAAGCATCACTCAATTCTTTAGTTTGACACCGCAGGCCAGCAAATCACAATGGTGGATGTTACAAAGTTCTAATCACCTTGGTTTATCCATCAACATTGTCTCATTATCATAATTCTACCCTATAAATGCAGAACCAACCAAATAATCACAACTCACTAACACTCAACACAAAAGCTTTAATCCATTAATAAACAATGGCAAACCCGAAGGAAGGAGGACTCATCAAGAAAGGCCATCAAGATGGTCTTAAACTCGCCGTCTCCATTCTTGAAGAAAATGGTCTTCCATTAGGTCTACTACCTCTTGCTGACGTGATCGAAGTAGGGTTCGTTAAGACCACCGGATACATGTGGATCTTGCAAACTAAAAAAGTAGAGCACACTTTCAAGTTGATCAAAAAGCAAGTTAGTTACGACACTGAGATCACTGGTTATGTTGAGAAGAAGAGGATCAAGAAATTGAAGGGTGTGAAAGCCAAAGAGTTGATGTTGTGGCCACCAGTTAATGACATCACTGTTGATGATCCACCCACCGGAAAGATTCATTTCAAGAGTCTTGCTGGGATCACCAAGACTTTCCCGGAGGAAGCATTTGCCGCTGGTCAGTAAGTTCAGAAGTTCCGGCAGGTGGAGTTATGGGAGGTTTTCTTTAGTTGCAAGTTCTTTTACATGCATGTACCGAAGTGTTACCACATGATGGAGGTTAACAAATAAAACGGTTTCTTTTATATGGAAGCATTGTTACATACTAATCTATCAAACGTGCTATTATCTCAATTTTCTTATAAAAACGATCATATGGCAAACAATCAAAAAACAAATATTGCAATGGCACTTATAAAGCAAGGGCATAAGCAGAAGAAAAAGAAAACTTGATAGATACTGCTATTCACAATCTATGTTGACAACTTAATTAGGATCCACAAGAAACACGGTACTCATTTGTTCCTAGAAGAACTTATAATTTGATTCAGGTCAGACATCATTTTTCGGCAAGATTTCTATTGTCAAATAAACCACTTTTTAAGATTAGAGTAGGTTGGAAGAGTTGACGAATTTCACCACAAAACCAGTACGGAGTGCATCATCTTACATCCGACATTCATCCAAACGACTCGAGTGCAGCTGAAATGCTGGAATTACCCATGCTCCACAGTTGCATTGCATACCAGCCCAATTGAAATACCCCAAACGATAGTTGCAACCAAGGCACTGAAGCTTCTGCGCCACATAACCTTCTTCCACTGTAATATACAAAAATGGGTTCAGGTAAAGTTTTGTAGGGGCTCGGGTAACCCAAAAAAAAGTGTAAACTTTGGATGACTTTTGACCCAATTGACCCGTTTTATTTTTAGCGATACTTTGATTAAACCCATTTGACCCATTCAAAATAAAACGTTACATGAATTGACTTATGGTAATGAATATACGTAATACTTTTTCAGTGTGAAAAGGAGACTGTTGTTACAGACCTGGTTGCATCCATTTCATAGGCTCGACAAATATGGATGTACATTCAGGTTGTCCATTTTCTGTATCACCAGCTCTTTTCTTCCACTTAAAGGACTCTTTCCCCTGTCCACGCTCGTGAGAAACTATCTGCTCCTGTGAAGCGACCATCCTTCGACATTTCTTGCAGCGGTAAATCATTTGAGGCTTCTCTTCAGATTTTACATCAGCCTGATTGGATACCTTCATTGCAGATTCCATTTGGACAGTCTGACCGGATACCTCCATTGCAGATTCCATTTGGGCAGTCTGACCGGATACCTCCAATGCAGATTCCGTTTGGGCAGTCTGACCGGATACCTCCAGTGCAGATTCCATTTGGGCAGTCTGACCGGATACCTCCATTGCAGATTCCATTTGGGTACTCATTTAAATCTTACACCTTGCTGCACAAGATAAAGAAACTTAAGTTGATAGTTAAATTTTCATATCGAACAATATTACCAAGGGAGTAAAGATTATACCAATATATTATATGTATGTACACAATTCGTTCGTGGGACATTAACACAAATTCAAACATGACAAATTTACCATTATATAGAAAACTTTTAATATGCTTTTTTTTTTTTTTTTTCCTTATTGTGCTTATAAGCAGGTTAAAGATAAGCACACGAAGAAATAGTGTTTGGATTTGCTTATTTAAAGAGTTTTTAAGTTAGATAAAAGGGTAAGAACATAACCATCAACAAATCACAAGAGGTTCAAACCTCACTAGGTACATATCTGAAAGTGGCCGCTAAAAGGTTAGAAACGGTCACGGGTACCTCGGTTAGGCCGTGTACATCTTAACTCACCCTCTCGGCTCGTTTAAGAGTTTATAAAGCTGGAGCTCGTTACGAGCCTAAAGCTTTTTTAGCTTGAGCTAGGCTCGTTTTTGAGCTTTCACTCCTTAAGGTGTCCCCTTCTTGTCTAAACCAAACAAAATATAGTCTAGTGGGTGGGACGATATTTAATTAGTTGAAAAGTGTAGTGGTCCCACTTTTATTAAACCGTGTGTTTTTTTTTGTCTGGAACAATACTTTTGTAGTACTCCGTATAATATAATATCAAATAAACGCTTTGGAATAAGCATGTTCAAAAACTACTTATATTTATGTCGGAGGTTTTCCTAGAAGCAGTCGATCTACTCTCGAGTTTATCCTAGGGTAGGGGCACGATCTGTCTACATTCTACTTCCCCATACCCGCTCTGGCGGGATTGCGTATGTTGTTGTTGAAAAACTGCTTATATTACCCCCATCATAATAAGCAGTTTGGGTGATCAAACTGCTTAAAAAGAAGCAGTTTAAGGAATGCAGGATTGTTTTATGGTATAAACCCTAATTACTGTAATAGTATACAGTTTCTTTCATCATAAACCAAACGATAAATTCAAATCCAAATACATGGTCATAAAAATATAACTACTGTCAAATTATTAAAAAATAAATAAATATATGTAGAGAGAATTATGTTAACGATGACAATTCGTACCTTTTAATCGATTTCGGCTGGTTTAGGGTTATTCTTTGTTTTTAGAATCTGCACGAGAATTTCCGACATATATAATACGACGTCGTCGTGTCTGTTCTTTTTTGCTTTTGTAACTTTTGCTCCCTTTTACTTTTCCCTTTTTACTACTCAGCTTTGTCCATAAATAAATGTCCACTATTGATTTTTTTAAGTTTTTATTATTCAATTTTTACAGTTATTTTGTTTGTGTTATGTAATACTTGATGCAATATACCTTAAGGGGGCGTTTGGTTCACAGAATGTTTTTGAAGGAATTGTAATATTTGGAAGGAATTGTAATTTGTGTAATTGTAATTTAAAGAATTGGAATGTGTTGTAATTGTAATTTGTTGTAATTGTAATTGATGAAATCTGTCAATGTGTTTGGTTGACTCGCAACGTAATGTAATTCAATTTTTTTTATAAAACTTAAAAAGTTAATATAACAATAATAATAATAAATAGTAATAATAATAAAAATAAAATAATAATAATAATAATAATAATAATAATAATAATAATAATAATAATACTTTGGGGAGCTTGACACGGAAGCTTTGGACACGCTTTCACGTATCAAGACTGTTGCCATTAGCCACTCGAATTGTCAAGAGCGGGGCTTTTATTTTTCACAGACTTAGCTTTTGTATTCAGAAAGGAGTGGGAGTCCAACTAGTGTCTCGGCTTCCCACCAATTTCTTGTAATTCCTTTCGGTTTTCTAATGAAGTGATGTTCTCATAAAAAAAATAAAATAAATAAAATAATAATAATAATAATAAGAGTAAATTACACCGTTCGTCCTTCTGGTATACGTTGACCATCAAGTATCGTCCTTTGACCAAAAAAATTGCACCGTTGGTCCTTAACTGCGAAACGTTACTCAGCGTTAGTCCCTCACCCTAACTGACGTGAGTAACGGGCGTTAAGCCTATTTAAGTCAAGGGTATTTTTGTCTTTTCACACCTACACCACTTTTGTCTTTTCCCCAACATGAAACCATTCACCAACTCCTAATCAACTAGAATCATCTTCTTTAAAATCAAGTAACCAACCATCACCTATATCCTTTTCAAAAACCAAAGCTTCTGTATAAAATCATATATAATCACTATGAAGGAAAAAAAAACCCAAATGGTGTAGTTTACTCTTTTGAAAAACCTGGTTTGGTTAGTTAATAAGTTGTTGGTGAAGGGTTTTTGGATCTACACTCACGAAGACTTCTCTTCAGTCCACTCCATTCTATCATTTCCATCAAACCCTAACAACCACCATTGATCTCCATTCTCCAACATCATCATCATCATCATCATTAACCATGGTCGGAAAACCAGACACCAACAAAACCCACCAACCAGATCCAACCACAGCCTTAAAAACACCACCTTTTTCCTTAAAAACCTTCAAACTCAAAACCAAACAGCAAGAACTCTTGATCCGTATCACAATCCTGTTACTTGTCTACATTTTAGCTTTTATTACTCGTTTGTTTAGTGTCTTACGTTATGAGTCTATGATACATGAATTTGACCCTTATTTTAACTACATGACAACCTTGTATTTGACCGAAAACGGGTTCTACGAGTTTTGGAACTGGTTCGATTCCGAAAGCTTGTACCCTTTAGGTAGAATTATAGGTGGGACTTTGTATCCTGGTCTTATGGTTACTGCTGCTGTTATTTATTGGGGTTTGAAGTTTTTAAGGTTTGCGATTCATATTCGCGAAGTTTGTGTCTTGACTGCGCCTTTTTTCGCGAGTAATACGACTATTGTGGCGTATTTCTTCGGGAAAGAGGTGTGGGATTCTGGGGCGGGGTTGGTTGTTGCTATATTGATTGCTATATGTCCTGGGGAAAGAGGTGTGGGATTCTGGGGCGTATTTCTTGTAGGTTTTGAACTAGTATTTTTGGGTGTTGATTTTGAGGTTTGTGGATGTGGCCGGAGGGGTGGTGGGGTGGTGGATGTCGGTGGGTGGTGGATGAAAATGAAGTTGAAGATGGAGATGAAAGAATAAAGAAGGGTAGTAATTGGTGATGGTAGGATCAAAATTTAATTTTAATGTTGAGAAATGTTGCGATTTAATTTAAAGTCTTGTATAATTTTATAAAAGTTTGTAATGGAAGAAGTTGGTTGTGGGGTTGTTGGTGGTGGCAAGTGGGATGAAGAGGTATAGAAGAAGAATAAGTTAAAGTGAAGGGAAAATGTCAAAAATACCCTCATATTTGGACACATAACGAGCGTTACTGAGGGTCGTTAGAGGGAGGGACCAACGCTGAGTAACGTTTCACAGTTAAGGACTAACGGTGCAACTTTTTTGGTCAAAGGACGATACTTGATGGTCAACGTATACCACAAGGACGAATGGTGTAGTTTACTCTAATAATAATAATAAGAGTAAACTACACCGTTCGTCCTTGTGGTATACGTTGACCATCAAGTTTCGTCCCTTGACCAAAAAAATTGCATCGTTGGTCCTTAACTCCTAATCGTTAGTCATCGTTGGTCCCTCACACTAACTGGTTGGACTAACGGGCGTTAAGCCTTGTTAAGTGGAGGGTATTTTCGTCTTTTTACATCTCTCTTCTTCCACATAATATATCTTCAATCATTATCTTCCATCTTTCTGTTTCTCTTTTTCAGTTTCCAAACCAAAGAGAAGTAGATCTGTTTCTTTTTCTTATCTTTGGAATACAACATCTCTCACTTTCTCCCTCAAAACCATCACCTCTCCATCTTAGTGATAACCTGCTAACCCACTTCTACATAAGAGTAAATTACACCGTTCGTCCTTGTGGTTTGCGTTGACCGCAGGAGTTCGTTCTTTGACCAAAAAAGTTGCACCGTCCATCCTTAAGTGGCAAACGTTATGCGCCATTAGTCCCTCCCTCTAACGGAGCCCACTAACGGTCGTTAAGTCTTGTTCACCTGAGGGTATAATCGTCATTTCAACACCATAAGGACGAACGGTGTAGTTTACACTTTTTGTCCGTTTTCTTACGTTGCTCGTTTTCTTACGCTTTAGTCCGTTTACTTACTTTTAACTCCGTTTTTACGTTTTGCCGTCCGTTTCTTACGTTTATTTACGCTGCTCGTTTACTTACATTTTCGTCCATTTTTATGTTTTCATCCGTTTTTTACGCTTTACCGTTTTTATGTTTTCCGCTTTCCGTTTACGCCATCCGTTTATCCGTTTTCATCCGTTTTTATCGTTTTTCCGTTTTAATACGTTTTCTTTTCTTCGTTTACGCGTTTTCGTCGTTTTTTTACGTTTTCATCCGTTTTCTTACGTTTTCGTCCATTTTCTTACGTTTTTGTCTGTTTTTCTTACGATTTACTATGTTTTTTACGTTTTCATCAGTTTTTTTACATTTTCGTTCATTTTCTTACGTTTTCTTCTATTTTTTACGTTTTCTTCAGGTTTCTTTTTTTACGCCATCCATACGTTTTCGTTCATTTTCTTACGTTTTCGTCTACGTTTAAGTTCGTTTTCTTACGTTTTCGCTGTTTTACGTTTCATCCGTTTTCTTACGTTTTCGTCCGTTTTTTACGTTCGTCGTTTTTTCACGTTCTACTGTTTTACGTTTTCATTGGTTTTTTTTACGTTTTCGTCCGTTTTCTTACGTTTTAAAACGTAAAAAAACGTAAAAAACAGACGAAAACGTAATAAAACGGACGAAAACGTTAAAAAAAAGTCTGTTTTCGTCTGTTTTTTTATGTTTTAAAGCGTCTTTTTTTTATGTTTTCTTACGTTTTAAAACATAAGAAAACGAAAACGAAAAAACGATCTAAAACATAATAAAACTCGAAAACGAAAAACCGTTTTAAAACGTAAAAACAGAGTAAAACGTAAAAACGCATAAAACGAAAACCAAAAACGTAAGAAAACGACAAAACGTGAAAAAATGCAAAACGTAAGAACACCGTAAAACGTAAACAAAATGCAAAACGTAAGAAAACTGACGAAAACGTAAAAAAAAAGACGAAAACGTAAGAAAATGGACGAAAACGTAAGAAAATGGATGAAAACGTAAAAAAAATACTAAAACGTAAGAAAACTAACGAAAACGTAAAAAAATAAACGAAAACGTAAGAAAATGAACGAAAATGTAAAAAAAACTGACAAAAACGTAAAAACGAGTAAATCAAGAAAAATGACAAAAACGTAAAAAAATGGACGAAAACGTAAGAAAATGGATGAAAACATAAAAAAAAACAGAGTAAAACGTTAGAAAACAGACGAAAACGATTAAACGACAAAACGTATTAAAACGGACAAAACGATAAAAACGTATAAAAACGGATAAAAACGGATGAAAACGTAAGAAACGGACAAAAACGTAAAAAGGGAGTAAATCATTAAAAACGGATGAAAACAAAAAATGGACGTAAGCGTAAAAAAAAACGTAAATAAACGTAAAAAAACGGACGAAAACGTAAAAAAACGGAGTTAAAAGTAAGAAAACGTATGAAAACGTTAAAAAACGGACAAAAAGTGTAAATTACACCGTTCGTCCTTGCACCGTTCGTCCTTATGGTGTTGAAATGACGCTTATACCCTAAGGTTAACAAGACTTAACGACCGTTAATGGGCTCCGTTAGAGGGAGGGACTAATGGCGCATAACGTTTGCCACTTAAGGATGAACGGTGCAACTTTTTTGATCAAAGGACGAACTTCTGCGGTCAACGCAAACCACAAGGACGAACGGTGTAATTTACTCTAATAATAATAAAATAGTAATAAAAAAGAATATTAATAATAATAATAATAAAAATATAATACTAATAATAGTTATAAAATAATAAAAAAATAAGTATAAAATAATAATAATAATAATAAAAATAATAAAATAATAATAAATAAAATAAAAATAAAAATAATAATTAATAATAATATAATAAATAGTAATAATAATAATAATAAATGATAATTAATAATTAATAATAATAATATTAGAAATAAATAATAAAATATTAATAAATAATAATAGTACATTATTATTATTATTATCATTATTATTATTTATTATTTATTTATTTATTTATTATTACTATTTATTAAATAATAATAATAATAATAATAATAATAATAATAATAATGTTTTATTATTATTATTATTATTATTATTATTATTATTATTTTTTATTATTATTTATTTTTAATATTATTATTATTAATTATTTATTATCATTTTTTATTATTATTATCTATTTATTATTATTATTATTATTATTATTTTATTTATTATTATTATTATTATTATTATTATTATTATTATTTATTATAATAATAATTATTATTATTTTTATTTTATTTTATTTTTATTATTATTATTTTTGTTACAATTATTTTAATATTATTAATTATTATTATTATTATTATTATTATTATTATAATTATTATTATTGTTTATTAGTTTTATTATTATTATTAAAGTAAACAAATTTTGAATTACGACGTAATTCAAAACTTTCCACTCAACTTCCTATGTAATCTGGATTCCCTCACTTCTGACTGAATTACAATTACAATACAAACCAAACAGTCACTGTAATGTAATCTGAATTACAATTTCTTTCACCTTGCCAACCAAACACGATTGAAATGTAATTTAGATTACAATTACAACGAATTACAGCGAACCAAACGCCCCCTCACTGTAATGTAATCTGAATTACAATTTCTTTCACCTTGCCAACCAAACAAGATTGAAATGTAATTCGGATTACAATTACAACGAATTACAACGAACCAAACGCCCCCTAAGTTATTTTGTTTGTGTTATGTAATACTTGATGCAAAATATATGAATAGGTTGAGTTTTAAATGTATTTTTATTGGTATAATTTTCATCAAGTATTGCATAACACAAACAAAATAATTTAAGGTCAAAGTTGAAAAAAGAAGACTTTGAAAAGATATTTATTTGTGTACGGAGGGAGTATATATTTTTTCTGTTTCGAAAAGTGATTTTTTTTATTTAATAACTTTTTGACCCAGCTAACTTACATGATGGTTTGAGCTCACTGCTACACAGACTTAAACCGGTTATTTTATTTTATTAATTTTTGAAAAGGTTGTCGTGCCCATGAAATATTCTCTTTTTTGAACGACAACTAGCATTATGCACACCACGATCTATCTCGCATGTCTTAAGCAAGCACACAAGCATTTAGTTAAAGAGCTTTTCATATAGCATGGTATACAATGGGACACAAGTCATTTGATGTCATTTAAAAGTTGTATCGACTTAGCAACTTGATGTCTATCACATTTTTCTAATAATACTGTGCCATTCTGGCGTCTGGCGGTTAAGTTTTATAATGCATTTCAATGGTGTTAAACTTTTAGTCGGTTTTTGCTTGATGCAATATTTCATATTATAGTTCTATGGTTTCACCTTGTTTATTTTTTATACGAAATGGATGCTAGTGGAAGGGCAAAGCGGCTTTGCCGTAGACAAGAGTTTGTTGTTAGGACGAGTTCAAACTAAATTGATAGATAAGAAGTTGAATAATGTTGTCTGTCAAAGAATTTGTGATTGATAATAATAATAATAATAATATAATTTCTTAGACTATTTAATGTATAAAAAGCCTCCAAAACAAAAATGACATATTCTAATTTTAAATATAAACAGTTATAGGACCGGCCCGTGGATTTTGGGGACCCTGTGCGACAACTACGACTTAGATCGCTTAGAAACAGAAGAAATTATGTACACAAAATTGAAATACTAAAAAATGTGTTGTAAGAAAATTTTAGGAAAGTGTATAACATGTCATGATTGATCACCATTGATATCATTTTATTGAAAATTTATAAAAGTTCTATAATTTCATATACAAAGTGGATCAATTCTTAAAATAATAGCATCGAACTTGGGGTGAAAATGTCTTGTTTTTAAACCTGTTTGGAACCATTTGAAAATTAAACTAAAAGATAAGACAATATGGTAAGTTCTATAAACTTGAGGGTGTTATGTGAAAATAACAAAAAGATATCGTCTTCCTTATATGGCCTGGTTATTCCATGTTTAAAAAAATCGTTTGAAACTTGAAGCTAGTAGATTTTTTACAACAATATGCTAAAATCAAACTAAATCATCTTCTAGGTTACATACTCGTCTTATTTGCACCAAAACCCAAACTAAAT
This sequence comes from Chrysanthemum makinoi, assembly GCA_910596185.1. NCBI lineage: Eukaryota > Viridiplantae > Streptophyta > Magnoliopsida > Asterales > Asteraceae > Chrysanthemum > Chrysanthemum makinoi. The sequence continues at coordinate 25,288,548 of OU343223.1, read as the reverse complement.
ATAGCCATGCGTTAAAAATCTTGGGGCCCCTCCCGAATACGAATGCCCTGTGTGGTTGAGCACCCTGCACATGCTAAAATCCGGCCCTGAACAGTTATCACATGTTTACTATTATCCTAACAGTAAACATCTAACAAAAATGGTAATAATGATCCTTGGGGTTTACTTGTGAATAAGAACATAGTTTTTGGAAAATTGCAAATAAGGTCCCTATCATTTATTTTTGATTATAGAAACAGTCTTTCAGTTAAATCTAAGGATTGTTTATGTAACGAAAATTTACAAAAATGTCCCTCCAATTTACGTGTGTTGCAAAAAAAGTCCCTAAGTTTGCAAACAGAGTCCTTCATGTTACTTGTGGTTACAGAAACAATCCTTAGGTTAAATCTAGGGATTATTTGTGTAATGAACACTTGCGATTACTAACATAATGCGTACGTTAAATTTGAGGACTATTTGTGTAACAAAAATTACATAAATAGATCTTGTAGTTACCTACTGATGTAAAAAATGATTCATGCGTTAAATACAAGGAATACGGATTTTATTTATTTATTTAGAGTAAATTACACCGTTCGTCCCTATGGTTTATCCAAAATAACACTCCAAGTCTCTTTGTTTTTTTTTTGCTTGGTGAGTCCTTATTATCAAGTTTTGTTTCACTGTTAGTCCCTATTGATAACTGCCGTTATCTTTCTTGGTTAAGTCATCCCCACGTGGGGGTATATTTGTAATTTGCTTTATGAGGTTAAGTCATCCCCACTCTCCCATATTTAATCTCTCGATCCTCTTTATTTCTTACTTACCTAAACCCTAAATCAAAAAACCATCTTCTGATACTTGAGTAAATTCCAAAATGGTGAATTGTTCTTGTGGTAGAGTAGCAGTAGTTCGTACTTCTTGGACCAACTACAACCCTGGCCATCGCTTTTGGGGTTGTCCCGAAGTGTTAATTTCTCTTAATTTAACTTTTTCAATAATTAGGGTTCATGCTAGTGATTTCCTTTGTTCATGATGTAAATAGGGATCAGACTGTCCATTCGTTGACTGGGTAGACCCCCCAATGTGCCCACGTGCTATTGCGATAATACCCGGATTGTTGAGAGGAAGAAATAACCTTGAAGCCAATATCAGAGAATTGCAAGCAGATCTAGCAAGGAGCAGAAGAAATTTGTACATATCTTGGATTGCATTTGTGTTGTTTGTTTGGTTTTTAGTTTTAACATAAGTAATTATAGATGATGTTAGGTTCTGTTTAATGAATGATGATGTACAAGGTATTTAAGTTCACTGCAATGTATCCAGTGTTTTTGTACAAGATTTTAAGTTGAATGGAAATGTTGACTTTTGATGTATATTGGATATGTTGACTTGTGATAAGTTTTTTACAAGTGTTTGCTTGTGGGATGAGTACTCTTGTGGGATTATATTGTGAGCAGCAAGTGTAAACAAGGATAATGCAAAGTGCCACAAACATATTGCAACTTAACACAAAACATAATGCAAATACAAAGAACATATTGGAGTTCACAAAATGCCACAAAGTTTATTGCCATAAGTTGATTGCCATAAGTTCACAAAATGCCATACAAGTTCAGCAAATACAAAATACCACAAAGATGATTGCCATAAGTTCACAAAATGCCATACAGTTCAGCAAAATGCAGATTCAAAAGACAAAAGATATGGAGCAAGTCTTAAACATAGCCTAATACAACTTAAACATAGCAGCTTAATTATGGAGCTTTGGCATGTGGTTGAGTAGCAGCTTTCTCTCAAAGTTATCCATATTCACAACCATCTCCTCAACTTCATTTTCATCATCAACTAAGACATCACTGTCATTCCCATCATCTTGCCCAAATTCATCATCACTTACACCCTCTCCCTCTTCCACAGGTGGTACATCTACATCAATAACTGTACTTTTACCCTTACCAATACATGGTTCTGCTGGTCTACCCTTATCTAGAATATCTATGTTGTCTAAACCATAGAAAGGGTCAAAGTCATCAACACCCAAAAAAGGATCAGAAGCAGAGTAAAAGTCATTAGCAAATTGACTATCAAATTTATTAGGTTGACTGCTCTGTCCTACTACTACCTCATCTTGACATCTTAACAACAACTTCTTAGCACATGATCCTTTGACTACTTTCCTAGTTTTCTTCTGTTCCATATACACCTCAATCAATTTGTTGCCAAGCTTAACATATTCAGATATTTTTATAACATCATGGTCATTTACTAAAGCATGCAACCCAGTATCTAAATCACCATCTGGAATTTTGAAATGGTAATAATTTTTCATATTCTCAGCATAGCCTACCATTGCTACCATATCAATTACCTCTAGCATTGAAAACTCATCAATGTCAACATCATCGAAGAAACTGTACTCACCATTTACATATCTCCTACCTGGTTGAGAGGTGAACATTCCTCCATAATGAAACTTGATGGAAAATAGAGCCTCATTGTTACCTGAAAAGAGATTAAAAAAAATGCATTCAAAATTAGGGTTTTGATCAAAACACAAAACCATGTACTTTACTACCCAAATTCTAATTAAAGGTTAACACATTAAGATATCATTCATACTTTGAAAAAAAAATACAAAAAAATAGAAAGGCACAAAATACAACATACCGTAACGTTTCCAAGGGTCAACATCCTTCTCTATAGTGCGAAACTTCCACTTTGGAGCTGATATCACCATTGCATTAGTCTGATCTTAGGCTTTTGGAATTTAGAAGATGCAAAGTTGGAGGTAGATGGATGGGGAGGGAAAAGTTGAAAAATATATGGGATGTGATGGGAAAAGAAAGTGCAGGTATATTACATGTATAAATACATCATAAAGCAAATTACAAATATATCCCCACGTGGGAATGACTTAACCAAGAAAGATAACGGCAGTTATCAATAGGGACTCACAGTAAAACGAAACTTGATAATAAGGACTCACCAAGCAAAAAAAAAAAAAAAAAAACAAAGGGACTTTGAGTGTTATTTTGGGTAAACCATAGGGACGAACGGTGTAATTTACTCATTTATTTATTTTATTTTACGTAAAACTTCGCGCCGCAACAGAGCACGGGAAAAAAAAGTCCTCGTAAGAAATATACTTGTGGAATCTTTAAGTTATTTTGTTTGGTGGTTTAATTTCATTCCAAGTTCTTACAATTTAATTGACAAATAATTGATCTTGGTAACTATTCATAAAATCTCAATAATTGGGTACTATACTATAGAGTTCACATCACATTTTTAAACTTAATTATACGATTATTGAGCTCGATTGACTTCTGGTTTGGTGATTGGAAACAAAAGGTTTCTTTTACTAAGAAAACTTTACATAAAGGGTAATTAAACAACTTCATCTTACTTTTATATGTTTGTTAATATAAGAAAAATAGACATAAAAGCTTAAAATATAGGACATGATCGATGTGTGTGCTTGTTTCTTATATGTAACTTTATGCATGATGCAAGACACAAATATTGATGCTGATTAGATTTCTCGTATTCACATAGAATTATTGAAAAAAAAAAAAAACATTTACAATCATAATCACTATTATATATGTTTGCTAATTATGTCGCTGTTAGTTGCTTTGTTGGTATTGTGAAATAAGTTAACGTAGAGAAATTTGATACTCTCACGTAACTAACTTGAACGCCTTGGCTTGCACGGTTGTATAACTAGAATTTACTCTATTTATAGCCATGCGCTTAAAATTTTTGAATAGCTTGTTAGTTGTTAGTGGTTTAGGTCTAGCAATAACATCCAATTCGGCAGCATGCTGACTCCAAAACCCGCCTGATCCTCCTTTATCATTTGAAGGGGTAAAAATCCTGGGTGAGACTCGAACTTGAAACCTCTCCTAGCCAAATATTCCCTCCTCAAAACACTTTGATAGCCAACTGAGCTAGCCTAATTGGTTATAACATGCACTTAATTAGTCTTTAGATGTGTTATAAGATTTAATTTGTTTACGATTTTACAAATAACCATTTTCTTTTCTTTTTGAGAAACATATAATATGTTCAAGTAAGAAAATTTGATTTATAAGGTGATCTATGAAATGTTTCCGATTTTAAGCAAATAGTTATCAAACGGGCACTTGGCCTAACTGTAACATCCTGCTACTCAAATCATAATATTGTTCGTTTTGTCTTCAAGCTCACAACTTTGCTTTTATGGTTCTCATGTGAAGACTTTCCCGACAGGTCACCAAAACAAGTATTATTTTCACATAAGCACGGGTGGAGTTCTCAGGAATTAACAGTTAAGTATGTTCATGTGAAAGTAGTATTGGTTTAGGTGACTTGTCGTGAAGTCTTCACATGAGAGTCGTGAGCCTACAGGCAAAACGAATAAATATTGTGATATGAGTAGGCGGATGTTACACTAACGGTATTTGCGAGAATATAATGCAAATGCTTGTCGACTAAACTTGTTTGCTTATGCATTGATTGGTCATGGCTTTCAAGAATCTTGAAACAAATTAACATGATGTATGTGACAATGACTTGAAAGGGAGTGGATCCTAGCGTTCTTGATTAAGTAGAATTTATATGACTCAAATTGATTCTAAGTTGAAATCTTGAATCTCAGCCTATTGAAAAGATTCATAAGACGTACGAGCATGCAACTACTACGTAAGCAACTAGTCCCATGAAAGCGAATTAGATTGCATAACTTAATCTAAGATCATAATCATGTTTATCTTTAATATTACTTTGTATATTTCCAATAATTTCATAACTATAGGCTTTTGCTTGTTAACATCTATACATCTTTACCTTCTAATCTTGAAAAAAAAAATTGATGTCCATGTATAAAAGTACAATCACCAATTATCTAATCACCTCCTACTATGTTTTTTCAAAATACAACTTATTATTCTAGTTTAGGGTATGTTTAGCAGAAATAAATGTTTTTGTTGCTGTAACTGGTGTTGATGCTGGTGCTGAAAAAGATTAAAATTGTAGTTTTTTGGCAATGGTGCTGGTTTTGTTGCCGAAAAATATTCTTCATAATCTTTTAAAAGCTGGTTTTGGGAACTTATTTTTTAAGAACTTATTTTTCTAAAATAATTCACAATCTTAGTTTGCCAAACAAAGATTATTTTTTAACCAAACTTATTTAAAAAAAAATAATCTTAAGCTTCCATAATCTTTTATAATCTCTTGCGCCAAACATGCTCTAAATTGGTTATATATGAAACGAAAAATGATGAAGGTCTTATTTGATACGATCCGTGAGGACTGTGGACATATAATTGATGAGTATTATTTCATTGAAACTTATCGTGGGTCTAAACCATATCAAAATTTTAAATTACAATACGATTAATTTTAGGTAATTAAATGATCATATTTAAAGTAAACAATATACGAACCGATTTACTGAAATCTAAATAACATGATATTCAGAATGAGAACCATTTTTTTAATATTTTGATTTCAAGTGCAATAATAATATACGGGGCATAATAAAGGTTAAGCAATTCGAAAACCACAAACCCTTAATGATTTACCACCATAACTAAGTTAAGCTATAGTCTCTAGACGTAAGAACTAAGAAGGTACTCCATATCCCAAAAAAGTGAAACATGTACATGCTTCTTAGGTTAAGAAAACTAAACATTTTTACCTTAAATGTTGAGTCCAATTTATGTCCAACAACGGACTGATCAACCCATATTAACATGATTTAACTTAAACTTTTTTTATGGTTCATATTTCATGCATCATGGTATTTTAGTACGTAACTTCGCCTATAAAACCCCATCCATGCATGCCATATTAGCACACAACAATATTCTAGCACACTAGTTAGTTCTCTTAAAAACAGACATTGAAACATGACAAACTCACAACTAATGGGTTCGATCTTAGCCATGGCCTTGCTACTAGTAACCATGGCTTTCCAAGCCACTTCACGCCCCCTCAGTGATCCAACCATGTTCGCTAGGCACGAGCAATGGATGGCTCGTCATGGACGTGTTTACACCGACGAAAAAGAAAAACAAATACGTTTTGAAATATTTAAAAACAACTTAGCACTTGTAGAAGCACACAATGGAGGTCTTGACCAAGGCTATACACTTGAGGTCAATAAGTTCGCTGATTTAACTAACGAGGAGTTTCGTGCTTCCCATCTTGGTTACAAGAAACAGTCACCAGCAAGTGAAGTGTCCGGTGTTTTTCGATATGCAAATGTCACTGCAGTCTCTGATGAAGTAGATTGGAGAAAAGAAGGGGCAGTAACTTCCGTCAAGGACCAAGGCGAATGCGGTGAGTAACCAACATGTCTAACCATTCATCATATGCTATCTTCATTCCACTTATGAACTTTTCTTTGTTTTGAAAACAGGATGTTGTTGGGCCTTTTCGGCTGTGGCAGCAACGGAAGGACTGAACAAGCTCAAAACTGGAAAACTAGTGTCGTTATCAGAACAAGAACTAGTTGATTGTGACATTAATGGCATTGATCAAGGCTGTGAAGGTGGTCTCATGGAAAACGCCTTCCAATTCATCCAAAAACAAAATGGGCTAAGTGCGGAATCTGCCTATCCATACTCTGCAGAAGATGGTGTCTGTAACACCAAGAAAGCAGGTGTCCCAGCTGCCAAAATCTCTGGTTATGAGAAAGTTCCAGCTAACAACGAAAAGGCCCTGCTGCAGGTAACTAAATAACCGGGAGAGAGCATATAAACGGCTAATGATATTAGGACGAGTAACATTTATGATATAAGTCTAATGTTCTTACTCTAAAATCTTAAATTTTTTTATGCAGGCCGTCACACAGCAGCCTGTTTCAGTTGCTATTGATGGAGGCGGATATGATTTCCAGTTATATTCGGGTGGTGTTTTTAGTGGGACTTGTGGAACTGATCTTGACCATGCTATAACTGCAGTCGGGTATGGGACCACGACAGATGGAACCAAGTATTGGCTCATGAAGAACTCGTGGGGTACGTCGTGGGGAGAGAACGGGTATATAAGAATCAAAAGAGATGTCTCGGCGAAAGAAGGATTATGTGGTATTGCTATGGATGCATCTTATCCTGTTTGAACATGTTGAAGTGTTCTAAGATGAAATTTGTGGTGTATGATGTAGTTAAGTGTGTATAACTGTATATGTCATATGATTTGAAATTGTATACAGATTAATTTACTACTTTGATTGTATCTGTTTAGTTATAAGCTATTGGAAAAGCTGTATAAAATATAAACTTTGTATAATTTAGAAGAAATTATTGAAATTGTACAAGCTTTTACTTCGACTTCTTTAACCCTTTTGTCCTATAAAAAGTAAAACTGTTAATTGTTACTTTATTCTTTTATAGTCGAGCAACACTACATTTATAAAAAGTTTACAAAATTATACTCACAAAATGATTTGGCATGTGTAATAGTCCAATCATTTTGCATCGTAATATCTCTTTATTCTTTTTTACCTTCCACAATTGATTGCCAATTATGCAGGTATAATTTTGTAAACATTTTGTGTATATAAAATTTCTTTAACTTTTTTGTTATTGCTTATATGATTAGCTGCTTATGTTAAAGAAGTGCTTTGTTTCAACTCAACTTTTCTTAATTTGATATAAGCTAGTAAAAGTAGCTTTCAAAAATAGGTTCAACCTTGAAAACAAATTTACCTTAAAAGTAATCTTGTTCACTTTAGTTGTTACCACGCACGGGAACACCATTTGATAGAAAGTTACAAGTACCTATTTTATTAAAAGTTTCCATGTTACATATTTTGCAAGTGATAAGAGAAAAAATAAAAATATCATAATCTTATCTTAGTTTTAATAATTTTATTTTTACTTTTGGCAAAAATAGATGTGGTGTTGTCGCTGAAAAAAATTAATTTTGTAGCTCTTTTATAATGGTGTTTGACAAACTGGCCATACTTTTAGATTAAAGGGGGAATTGCATATATATCCCTGCAAAAGCTTAAAATTGCATATATATCCAACTTAAACTTTTAATTGCATATATATCATTCCATAGGCTTAAAAATTACATATATATCCAATCTAAACTTAGAATTACATATATATCCTTCGTAAACCTTAAATATGCCATATATATCCAAATAGTTATTTAATTTAAATTTGCAACTCTCATATACATAAAAATTATAATTATATAAAAAATATTTCTTAAATATATTTTTTCTTTATTTATAAACTTGGCTACAGTATATAAGCTTTCATTGCAAACACATTTTGTCTGTGATATATATTATTTAACAACCATGATATATTTGATAGTTTATTACATGTATTCGTATTAGATTTGAGATAAGGTGAATTTTTTCGTGAGGTTAAAGATTTTCTTGGTATATTGTTTTTGGTTGTTCATTTGAACCCCGGGACATCGTACTCTTAAAACAAATGTGTTTGTTGTCATTTTAAAATTATAATTATCATAATTTAGAGTTTAAAGTTATATTAAATAATTATTTTGATATATATGATATATTAGATGTTTAGAAGGATATATATGCAATTACGAAAGTTTAGAAAGGATATATATACAATTATTAAGTTAAGTTGGATATATATTTCTAAGCTTTTGAAAGGATATATATGCAATTATAAGTTTAAGTTGGATATATACGCAATTTTGAGCTTTTGCAGGAATATATATGCAATTCTCCCTAGATTAAAAGTGTAAAATGACATAATTTATGAAAAATAATCTCCAGAATATTTTAAAAGCTGGTTTTAAGAACTTTTTTTTGAGAATAATCCACAATCTTTGTCACCCAATCAAAAATTATTTTCTAACAAAAACTTATTTTTCAACAAAATAATTTTAAGCCTTAATAATATTCCACAACCCATCGCGCCAAATATGCCCATTGTCTCTTATCATTCGCACACCGTAGCATTGCACGGGTACGATGCTAGTTAAACCAAATCAAATACATTTGACTTAAAAAAAAATGATGACAGAATAACCTAAACAGTAAAAAATCCGGTACTAGTTTTACCCGTTTACAAATCTCACCTCTAAGAGCATCTTCAATGTAAGCATTATAATTTTGCACCATCTTAGTGCAAAATAAGAATATTTTTGGAATATCCTTGCAGTATAAATATATTACTCTAATGTGTACACTAAATTTTGCACTAAAACTAGTACTATATATTATTTTATATAATCTATGACAATAATATTACTCCCTCCGTCCCACATTAAGTGTCCACTATGACTTTTTTAAGTCTTTTTTCTTAAACTTTGACTCTAAATATTTTTGTTCGTGTTATATAATATTTGATGCGAGATATATGAATGGATTAAGTTTTTAAATGTATTTTCATTTGTATAATTTTCATTAAGTATTATATAACACATAAAAATATATTTACGGTCAAAGTTGAAGAAAAAAGACTTAAAAAAGTCATAGTGGACACTTAATGTAGGACGGAGGTAGTAATATATTAATGGATGATAAGGATATAAATGAAAAACTAAATTAAAGTATAAAGTTGAAAATAAAACTTTTGCACATTTAGTGCAATGAATAGTATAGCACTATTTAGTGCATTTTAAGTAATTATTTATTCTTCAACTAAAAAGAAAAATATAAGTACTACCATTTGAGTGAATTTTATGTACTTTTTGCGCTATCTTAGTGCAAAAAGTAGATGGAGATGCACTTAAGCCCTATTGCTTTGGGATAAACTGAATCGAACATTTGACTCCAAAAAAAGTCAAAACAAAAGAGTTGACGTCTAATTCGATTTCACGTTTCCTTCTTTCCAGTAGCTAAATTCTCATCTCTTTGATCATAAAATAGTTTTTCACCTTAGAAACCTAATATAATTTTCACACAAATCAATCAGGTACTCATAATTCTACTCTTCATAATTTTAAAACCCTCCATTGTAGGACTTGAATTATTTATAATAGATTATAATATATATATATATATAACTGATCTTCATCTTTGCTAGGAATACATGTATAGTTGTGTTTATATTGTATAGTTAGATTGAATTTGTAGTTTGACTTTATATCGTCAATTAACATAGCTGATTATATTATGTGCATGTACATTGTTGCTGAAAGTTGTTGTTAGCTGTAGTGTCTAAATTGTTTTTCGGGCTCGTTGATTGTAGGTTTTACTGCGGTCTGTCGTTGTGTTTTTTTTAAGGATATAATTTGACAGGTGGAGTAAATATGGCCGGAAGTGAGAATGGGACTGTTTTGCAATTTGCGCCTTTTCAGAGTTCTGTTGATGAGGGCTTTTGGCATGGATTGTCTTCGTTGAAACTTAATAAGCTTAAAACTGACGAGTCCGCGGTTTCTATAACGGGTTTGTTACTATTACTTCTATGCTTTACGCATTGGTGACTTTGGCTAAATTTTGTTATGTAATGCTATGTTAATGCTGATGAAGTAGTTAGCGTACGTCAATGCATAAAACAAGTCAAGTTCATACTACACTAGTATTTATCTATTAACTTAATGGATGAGAAACTGTATCAACCCGTCCCACGTCGGTGGGAGATAAGACATTTGAGCCCCTTATAAGCTTGAAGTTATGGCCCTAGTATCCTTACACCATGGTTTTTAGGGGACGTTACATAAACACTAACCAGAATTCGGTTTCTAGACATAGGATTCTGATTTCACGAATCGAGATGTAGGAAATTTTTTGTTTGTAAAATGGATATGGTCAAATGTTTGTGGAATTGGATGCATTGTGGTCAACTGGTCATTGGTTACTAATACATATTGATGGTATCGTTTTAGGTTTCTATGCACCTTGCTCAAATCCTCAAGTATCTAGCCATCTAACTCTCCTTGGCGAATCCTTACCAACTGAACCAAGTAATGATGACCCACTAACCGAAACAAGTCGTGGGAACAGAAACAGATGTTCTGCGCCTGGCATTCTTTATAACACTAATACATTAGAAGGGTTTCACGCCCTTGACAAGCAAGGTCTATTAAAATCTGAAGCAAAAAAGGTATGATCGAGAACAATTTTGTCTTTTTTTCAAAACTCGACTTCTGCTCGTGAATTTGTAGTTTTATTAATTCGGCTCTCATTTTCTTTTCTAGATTTGGGAGGATATTCGATCAGGAAAAGCAGAGGAGGACAGTTCTGTGCTATCGCGTTTCCTTGTAATATCATTTGCAGACCTTAAGAAATTTAACTTCTATTACTGGTTTGCTTTCCCTGCTCTCATTCTTGACCCTCCAGCAACATTGGTTGATTTGAGGCCAGCATCAAAATGGTTCACCCCCGAAGAGGTTTTTGTTGATATAGATTCAGTGCTCTTCTGATTAGCTCTGTTTGTTTTAGTTTAACAGTGTACCATCTTGTTTTCGTTGTCTGCAGGCTGAATCTGTGTCGACATGTTGTAATGAGTGGCGTATGTCAAGTTTAACAGCAGGTAGAGTCCTTTTGACTTTTGTCGATGTATATTCTTTCGTGAAGTTTGATAAGTCTTATAGATACGAAGTCTCTAAATACTCGAGTTTTGCAGATGTACCGTTCTTTTTAGTCTCCATTTCTTCAGACTCACATGCCACGATTAGACATTTAAAGGACTTTGAAGCTTGTCAAAGTGAAGGTCATAAGGTAAAAGACACTTCTATCTTTCCGAATTCACTAGTATTAGTATTATGCCTGAGCCTTCACATTCTACTGTAAGGCAGTTTCTTGAAAAGGCTCGTTATTTTGGTGGCAGATTCTATTTGCTTTTTATGACCCGTGTCATCTTCCAAACAATCCTGGCTGGCCTCTTCGCAACTATTTGACATTTATCTCTGCGAGATGGAACATAAAGAAGGTTCAGTTCTTATGCTATCGTGAGAACCATGGTTTTGCGGACTTGAATTTATCACTAGTTGGTGAAGCTCTGATACAACCATCACAAGGTAGATCAACCAAATTTGGGTAAAAAATATTTTTTAAAACAGATTTGTTTCTTCTAAGATTTACATTTTGATCTACACTTGTTTTTTGTAACATGTAAATCTTTTTACTTGAACGTAAATCAGCATGGCAAGATCAAGATCATGTGCCTAATGCTCTTGGATGGGAACTCAATAAAGGGAAGAGAATACCTAGACGCATTAACCTATCTACTACCATGGATCCAACTCGGTAAGTTGGGTGGTTACAGTTTTGTTTTTCTGTACTTTTTATGTGTCATCGTACAAAAAAAAGTAATTGAATCTTACAGGATGGCTATATCAGCTGCGGATTTGAATCTAAAGCTAATGAGATGGCGTGCATTGCCATCTTTGGACCTGAACATGTTGTCTAGTACCAAATGTCTTTTGTTGGGAGCTGGGACTCTTGGATGCCAGGTGGCACGTATGCTTATGGTGAGTGTCGCATGTATGCTCCTTACTGCAACGGTATAGTGGTAGTTTACCACATCCTTGTCGTCTTATACGCCTATGCTCATGTATATTATGTGTATTTCAGGCTTGGGGTGTGCGGAAAATAACATTGGTTGATAGTGGTAAGGTGGCCATGTCAAATCCTTTGAGGCAATCCCTATATACCTTGGAAGATTGTCTTGATGGCGGTGATCTCAAAGCATTGGCAGCAGTTAAAAGTCTCAAGAGAATTTTTCCAGCAGTGGTAAATTTAATAGAACTATATATTTCAGAGTATGTGTATATACAATAATTTATTAATATTTTGTGATTTTCATTTGCAGGAAGCAGAAGGTGTGGTGATGGCTATACCTATGCCTGGGCATCCGGTACCTAGTCAAGAAGAGCAAAATGTGCTTGATGACTGCAGACGTCTTCATGATTTGGTTGACTCTCATGACGCTGTCTTTTTGTTGACTGATACAAGGGAAAGTCGTTGGCTTCCAACTCTATTATGTGCCAACGCTAACAAGGTTAGTTTGACTTCAAGAGTTAAAATTCAACTAAATAGGACCCCCAATCCATAAAAATTAAGACCCACAAAATGAGCGTTAAATGACCAAAAGGAACAAACGTGGCGTGGGGATTGAGAAGTATGCTAGTAGGGTAAAAGGGGAATTTTTATTTTTATTCTTGAACTAGTATTTTAAACTGACATTGACTTGCTTTTCTTTTTTACTTTGATCTTCAGCTTACAATTACTGCCGCGTTAGGATTTGACAGTTTCTTGGTAATGCGTCATGGTGCTGGTCCTCTCAATGCAACTGATGAGTCAAACACCGAATCTGTTAGCTCTTTATCTGCCAGTGTTGAAGAAATGTCCCTGACGCAGAGTGATAGCAAGCTGCGGCTGGGTTGTTACTTTTGTAATGACGTTGTTGCCCCTATAGATGTATGTAGCTTATCCACTTGATCTCTCTGCATACATGTCATTTTATAATTAAAAGGTTACACAGAGTTATTAGCCATTTGCGCAGGCTTATAGACTTCACATGTTACAAAAAATAAAATATGAGTAAAGCCTAGTTAGGATAACTGTTTAATAAAATGCATTCACGAATAAATGAGTTATATTGTAATCTATATGTATTCTATGTTAGCATAATGTATTTTCTTCTAAATATCATGCAGTCAACAGCTAACCGCACTTTGGACCAGCAATGTACGGTAACACGTCCTGGGCTTGCTCCTATTGCATCAGCCCTTGCAGTCGAACTGTTAGTTGGGATTTTGCATCATCCTCTTGGGTAATGCTTCAGTTTTGAACTCAAGTTATGGTCTTAAAAGTATTTGTAACTTCATGTGCATGTGACTTTACCATTCTAAAACATCAGACTTAAGGATGAAGAAAGTGGGATACAATAGACAGTTATCTGATTTTTCACATCTAAATTTCGTACTTATAACGTTGTTTACTTTTGGTGCGCATTCTCTACAGGATATCAGCAAAAGCTGAATTTGGCAACTCTTTGGATAGTGGAAGCGATGAGCAACCTCTTGGTATATTACCCCATCAAATTCGAGGGGCCCTTTCACAATTTTCTCAGATGATACTCGTGGGACACTCCTCGAATAGCTGCACTGCTTGTTGTCCTACCGTAAGTATTCTCTTACAAACAGAAATATGCTTTCTCTTGAATTTAAAAATACAACAAAGTTATAAATGAGTAGCGTAATCACCGTATACGACATCTAAGCAATCCTCCTATATAGGGATCTCGAAAAGTTCAATATCTGCCATGTTTATGAAAGTATTCTGCAATTACAATTTACAACAATGTTGGTGTTGAATTGATACAAAATTCTTGCCAGTTTTGAGTATGAAAATTCAAAGCCTTGAAATTAAAAGTCAACATGATCTTAATATGACTATGCAGAAGCATAGTAATAATTTTGCAACTATTGTGATTTCCAGGTGGTATCGGAGTATCGGAAAAGGGGTCTTGATTTTGTTCTACAAGCCATCAATCATCCTACTTATTTGGAGGATCTCACCGGACTAACAGAGTTAATGAAATCAGCCAACTCTTTTGAACTTGATTGGGATAATGAGACTGATAATGATGACGACGATTGTGTTGAAATCTGATTCTCTTTGCGTGTTCCTTGGGTAAATTCTCTCAAAGTTGTGGAACATGTGATATTGCTAACTTTACTTTGACAATTGTACAAAAACAGGATTAGTAAACCGTAGCCATGTTCTTAATGAATTCCCTTGATGTAAATGACGGTCAACCTTATTTCAGTTATCATTTATCTGATTAGTCTGCACTCTGAAACTAGTATTTAAATAGATAACTGCAAAAAATATTTGTTACACGGATATCATCCGACTTGTTAATGGTATTTGCGAGAATATAATGCAAATGCTTCTCAACATAGTTGTCAGTTAATTTGCCTTTTTAGAACCAAAAAAGGGAAAAACTCACCGAATAGTAATGAAGTTTCATTAGTGTTCCGAGCTGTAATCAATTTATGCTTAGTTATTATCTCTGAGTTATATCATACAAGAATTAAGAAGTGATTGAAAAGATCATGTCTACAATACTTTCAAAACTCTTTTTGTTTTCCATAAGACCCATATTTGCCAACACATATGCCTAATCAGCAACACAAAGTACATGTCATCAAGAATGGCTAAAAGATTTGAAAATTACACAATAATGAAACACTTGTGAAACTTAAGTGGTTAAACATTATCAAAAAGAGCATGGGGGACTAAATCCGAAGTATGAGGCTGTGATATGCCTTTAGCAAAAGTTTTAAGACAGAACTTACTTGTAGCATGGCTAATTGGCTATGGTGCTCATAAGTACCAATCGCGTGCTTTTTCACATGTTTTTCTAATTAATCATTTGTTGAAAAGAATGACACTTATGTCTTATGGGCAGTGATTAACACATTGAAGTTTATTTGTGTTCTCACATGCATAAGAAGTAAGGACAATGCAGGAAATAAACTTTTCACACGCTTTTGACCCACAAGCCTCACAAGTTATTCCACAAGTCTCTTGTTAAAATACAATATTGCAGCTGGATGGATGTGTAAAACATGTTACCTTACATGTCCCAAACTATTTGAATTCAATACAAATTTGAATTATACATTACTAATTTGCTATGTGAGCTTGAACGAAATTTCCTATTATCCTAAATATATGGAGTGATTGTTGGGTGATGACCCATTGATCCCGCGTGGAATTCATAGACATGGTTCTGTTTCATCACTACCTCAAAATCAATTATAGAAACTTTGAAATAAAACAAAAAACCAAAACCTGAAAGCAATGTTGGGCTTTAAGGGTGGGTTTCGTATACCAATAGGTAAGAGAGATAAGGCTATCCCCGGTAGTAACCAACAGCTATCATTATTTTACCCGTCACATCAGTTTTTTTTTCTCCAGCGATCTAGAGACGATTTTTTGTCACAGTAAAGGCGACCATCATTTCTTTTTAAATTTTTTTTTTCAAACTTTTTTAACAACAAACTTAAATTTCATTAATAATTAAAACATTATATAATAATTCAAATAAAATTAAAACATTACAATAATAAAATGACTAAACTAGTCTTGATTTTTACGACACCAAATGTTTTCCACCAAATCGGCTTTTAGGCTTAGATGAGTTGTTCTGTTGACTATCTCCCGAGTAATTTCCAACGATTCTTCATGCGTTATTAAGGGATCATAATCACGATGTTGCTCCCCTCGAAAAAATGTGGGAGATACCGCTTCTCCGTTCTTCTGAATTAACATATTATGTAATATGATGTAGGTGTACATTATATCTGATAGTCGATTTCTGTCCAACCCTCGTCGGATGTTTAATCATTAGCCACTTCCTCTTTAGTACACCAAAAGCTCGTGCCACATCTTTCCTTGCTGCTTCGTGCTTCGTCTTATACAATATTCGTTCGTAATCATTCGTCCCTGGATTACTTATGGACTTAATAAAAAAAGACCATTCCAGATATATCCCGACAGCAAGATAATATCCCCGTTTATAAGTCACGTGGTTAGCATCGAATTCCACATCCGGTGCTCTCCCCGCTTTGAGATCATTGAAAATAAGCGATTGACGTAAAACATTCACGTCGTTATTCATCTCGGAGACACCAAAGAATGCATGCCAAATCCATAAATCTTGGGAGGCGATTGACGTAAAACATTCACGTCGTTATTCATCCCGGTGATCACCCCTAGCAAATTTTGAGCTTTTAAAGCGTGTGGGCAATTCGCTATGAAAAATTTGTACAATCAATGCTTCTTATCATCCCAGGAAACGCATGCCTTTGTAAGTGATGAGCATAGAGTTTTTCAATACCAATATATGTTGGCTTTCGCAAAAACTCTTCACCATGTAACTCCATGATGACTTGACAAAATTTTTAGAGACACTCACGAGCTGTTGACGCACCCATTTGTAGATATCCGTCAAGAGCATCAGAATTGGCTCCGTATGCCAATTGACGAATTGCCAAAGTACAATTCATTAATGGGGAAATACCAAGTGTGCCCGTGCAACTAGGAGTTTGTTGAAAATAATAGGAATGATCTGTTACCTCTCGAACAATTCATGTGAATAGTGTTCGACTCATTCGGAACCGCGTACGGAATGTTGCTTCGTCATACACTGGTGTTCAGAGAAGTAAGCCGCCACTAAATGATTATGAGAACCGTAATGATCCCTCTCAACTTGGTTTCGTGTGAGTTTTTGATTTGACGCTGGAAAAGCCTCCCAACAGGCTTCTGTAAACATCGCAAGCTGGCTAGTAACTTCATCTTCATCGTCCGAAGATGAAGTGGCAAAAAATAGCTCGTAAGACGACATTATGTAGATTTGAGAGAATGTAATTGAATGTGTATATAGAGAGTTGTAGTTTGAATTTGAGAATATAGTGGTGAAATGAGTGGGTTATTTATAGTGTTAAAAATGTTTAAAT
This sequence comes from Chrysanthemum makinoi, assembly GCA_910596185.1. Taxonomy (NCBI): domain Eukaryota; kingdom Viridiplantae; phylum Streptophyta; class Magnoliopsida; order Asterales; family Asteraceae; genus Chrysanthemum; species Chrysanthemum makinoi. Next base: position 25,271,169 of record OU343223.1, on the reverse strand, counting down.
TTTAAAAGTTAAAAATTTTTCTTTAAAAAAAAAAAAAGAAAAAAAAAATGACAAACCAAACGGTCCAATATTTATTGAAAGTCGTGTTGTTTTGTCGATTTCTTGCACTCCATTTCGTTCGCCTAGACGACCAAAAAAAACCATTCTAATCAGTTGCCGACCGATTACCTGCAGAAGGGGGAATTGATCGTCCATTCGGTTGACCTTCGGTCGACTAGCTCTATTGCGCCTAGCCTAAATTAATATTATTTGATAGTGTTAGTTATTTTATATAATTATTTTGTAATAAAAATATTATCTATACTATCTATAAAACAAAAATGGTCAAATAAAAAAAGTGAAAAGTCAAGAAACTGAAATGTTAAAAAATTAATGAAAAAAATATTAGTTTCGACATTTCCTATTTAATTTTTTAACATTTAGTGGCAAGTAAAAGTTTAAACTAAAAAAGGAAATAATGAAAAAACATTTGTTTCAAAAGGAAACTATTAATGCACATCGAAAATCGGGTTGACCCGGGACAAAACCCGATAGGTTGACCCAGTTTAATTTGACATAACCCGTCGGGTTGACCCGGTTTAAATTGACCCGTTTTTTGACCAGAATGGTTCAACCGGTTGAACCACCCGGGTCGAACCGGGTTTCAAAACATCATGTTTAATTACCAAATCCTCAAAATTTTATTATTTTTCGTTTATAACCCATAAACCTTTTTTTTATCACTAAAACTATTTGCCGCTATATAATTTCGTTGATATACACGAGTACTCGTCTAGTTATTTGAAACATATGTAGAGAAAAATGAGAGGAGAGTGGAAGATGAGCCCACTGAAAATATTAATACCTACCAAAACCCGGGTATAGATCTAGTGAGAAGAGAAATTGTAATGAGAAGAATGAGAAAAATATTAGCCACACATTTCAAATGAGAGAGAGTAATATATGGGGAGATGAATCTATATTTTCAGGTGCATCTAAAATGTGCAGTTATTGTTTCTTCTCACTCTTCTCATTTTGATTTTATTTCTCATCTGATCATTACTCACCAAAACCCTTTATTCTTCCTCTCAAAATGTACAACCAAACAAATGTTTAGTGGCGCATCATAACTAAAACCAATTCTAAAGATCTATACTCCTAATATTTGCATCTAAAGATCTATACCAAACACACCCTAATATTTTCAAGAATTAAGAAGTAAATGAAAAGATCATGGCCGCAATATATGCAAAACTCCTAGTTTCCATAAAGGGGAGGGAGTGGAAGCGGGTTGGGGTTCGGTGCCGATTGGGTTGATCGGTAACACCGCCCCGACCCATTCGGTTAGGGCAAATCGGCTAGAAAAACGGGTTGGGAAACCGAGCGTGGTGAGGAGTAAACTTTTGAAAATTATGAACGTTGGGGGGACTACAATGCAACGGCTAGTTGCATTTAAAAAAAAAATCCTTTAAAACCAAACTAACCCAAACTCATTACTCACAAAAAAACACAAACTCATCTCTCAAAAACACAAAATCATGGATTAAAAAAAGTTCCACCTCGCGTCAAGGTCGGTCTCAACCCGTTCATCCGCAACCACAACAAACTCCGTTTCCAAACCAATTTTATTCTCAAGAAATGGTATGTTTTTATTTTAATATTGTACGTGATTTTATGTATTAAAAATATATGGAAAAAAAAGAGAAATTGGGTAGGATTGGGTACCACTCCCTCCACTTTGGGTAGTGTTAGGGTAGAATTGGGTAATTTTGTGTTGGAGGGTTTTTATTGGATAGAGGTGACGTGGCAATTTGGGTAGTGTTGGGTATTAGGTTACCACTCCCTCCCCCCTAAAACCTATATTTGCTGTCCATGTCAGCAAAACACAAAATATAAATGTCATCAAGAATGGACACATCATCTCAAATGGCTAAAAGATTTGAAAAATAACACAATAATGGATCACTTGTAAAACTTAAGTGGTTAAACATTATTAAAAAAAGTATGAATAACTAAATCAAAACACTAATGAAAATTCATTACTATTCGACGAGTTTTTCCCAAAAAGAATGAAAAAAGATACATTATTAATTTATTTAAACATGTACTATTGTAACACCCCAACCCGATAAGGGTCCGAATGTCACAATATGGAGTCATATCAGAACATACTAATAAAAATGCAAGCGGAAGTCTCTTATTAATAACATGAAAAAGTCACAAAACATACGACTCCCAAAATGGTTCAGAACATGACGAGCAACTGAAATGAAATAGTACAAAATACTGAATGAAAAGTAGTTTAAAATGCACAAGTCCAATTAAGGGTGTCATTCGGGCTGACCGACTCATCTCTCAAAAACACAAAATCATGGATTAAAAAAAGTTCCACCTCGCGTCAAGGTTGGTCTCAACCCGTTCATCCAAGAACCACAACAAACTCCGTTTCCAAACCAATTTTATTCTCAAGAAATGGTATGTTTTTATTTTAATATTGTATGTGATTTTATGTATTAAAAAAATATGGAAAAAAAGAGAAATTGGGTAGGATTGGGTACCACTCCCTCCACTTTGGGTAGTGTTAGGGTAGAATTGGGTAGTTTTGAGTTGGAGGGTTTTTATTAGATAGAGGTGACGTGGCAATTTGGGTAGTGTTGGGTATTAGGTTACCACTCCCTCTCCCCTAAAACCTATATTTGCTGTCCATGTCAGCAAAACACAAAATATAAATGTCATCAAGAATGGACACGTCATCTCAATTGGCTAAAAGATTTGAAAAATAACACAATAATGGATCACTTGTAAAACTTAAGTGGTTAAACATTATTAAAAAAAGTATGAGTAACTAAATCAAAACACTAATGAAAATTCATTACTATTCGACGAGTTTTTCCCAAAAAGAATGAAGAAAGATAAATTATTAATTTATTTAAACATGTATTATTGTAACACTCCAACCCGATAAGGGTCCGAATGTCACAATATGGAGTCATATCAGAACATACTAATAAAAATGCAAGCGGAAGTCTCTTATTAATAACATGAAAAAGTCACAAAACATACGACTCCCAAAATGGTTCAGAACATGACAAGCAACTGAAATGAAATAGTACAAAATACTGAATGAAAAGTAGTTTAAAATGCACAAGTCCAATTAAGGGTGTCATTCGGGCTGACCGAACCGAACCCGAACCTACCCGAACCCGACCCGAGTCAATTCGGGTCGGGTCAATCGGGTTCAAAATTATATTCGGGTCAATCAGGTCAACCCGAATTGACCTGAGTTCTAAACAAGGTCGGGTTCGGGTATGTTTTTTAGCCTTGACCCGACCCGAACCCGACTAACCCGGCTCAACAACACTTTTACAATGTAAAAAACTCGGGTTGACCCCGAACCCGAATTGACCCGACCCGAGTTCTAAACAAGGTCGGGTTCGGGTATGTTTTTTTAAGGCTTGACCCGACCCGAGTTGACCCGAACCCGACCGGGTCAACCCGAATAACACCCCTAAGTCCAATAATGAGGGTTCACTAAGGTAATTCTTCCACTCCTACTCTCAAATCCCATAGCCCTGCTCCAAGCTAAATACCTGCCGCATGGAAAAGAAAACGTGGCTGAGCTAACACTGAGTGAACATATATACACAAAATATGTATAAACGATAATCAAAATCAGTAATCAAATGTGAAAAGCTGAAACATATATCATAAGCAAAAGGAACACCCACTGAAAAATAAGCATGGTAATATGAAGTATAATCAAAGTAGCCAATTGATCTGAAGTATGAGCATGGTAGTCTAAAGAATCACATAAGAATATTGAGTGAATAAATAATCACATGAATAGCTCAATAAGATATGGCATAACAAATGAATGAACAAGAATGTCAGAAAATCACATAGTCACATAATCAGAATACTGTCCATGAGCTCAAATACTAAAGGAGATACTCCAATAGCCACATATCAAATCACATATCATAATCCGTCAAATCATAAGTTGTATACTAGACCTGCAGACTCCAAATGTACCAAATGTGAGGGGGTGCATTGCACACACTCACCACATCACCAAATCTAAACAAAATACCTAGGATGCATCCCCTGCAAAACAAATCAAATATACATATGCCAGTTCGAGACTGTACATACATATTCATAATGGCCAAGTGATCACATATATCATATCGAAAGGGAACGTCGTGGACTAATCACACTGCCACAAATAGTGTCATGCCACTGGTGCATCAGTGACATGGTTATGATACCTCCATGAGTAGTTACAAATATAGCTCGAGCAGAGCAGAAAGGAAATGAACATATAAGTAAGGAATCAAATCAAATGAATCAGATCAAAGCATGACAATTCAAATAATCAAAGAGTTAGATCAAATCATATCATGGCAATCATATCAAATCCAAGCAAAGCGAATACGAATCGAATATCAAATATGAACAAGAGTCATGAGGGAAAGAACGTCAATACTGAAATGACATAATATCTGTACCTCAAAGTGTGTGTAAGGAAGATAAGCACACAAGACAATCACTTCTCACTCTTCACAATATCTACAGGAGAATATAATCACATATCACAAACATGTTTATTTCATAAGCTTTTCTTAATTTTATAGGTTTTATACTTATTATTATACTTATAGTATCTTTTATCCTTTAACTTCAAATCTGGACCAGTTTCATACGAATTTAATGACCCATCAAAAGAACTCCAATAATTCTGAGAAAATTCCCAGGTGTTCCAATATCAGTTAGGTAAGTTCACAAATTTTTTTAGATTTTATTTTAAAGCATAAGTATGGTTTTAAAATTCAACTTTCTAGACCTGTCCAGAAAGTGCACATGAGGTATAACCCAAAAGTTTGGACTTAACTACCCTATCAAAGCATTTCAAGAAATTCTAAAAAAAATTCACAGAAGCCTCATATAACCTAAAAATCATCCCTCTAGAAGGATAGGTCTAAACTCTTAAGGGTTTGCAAAGGAAAAATCGTGCAAGTCGGCTAATTTCAGATTCTTAAAATTCATATTCGACACTTAATGACATAAAAATCAAAACATAACCAAATAAACTCTAAATCACTCCAAGCCACTTTGAGAACTTATTTAAGACCTTAAACTAGGTTTTTATGCAAAAATATCCAGTATTAGGAAACTATAAATTTCACGTTAATAAGTATAAATCATCAACTATCAAAACTGCCATATTCACAAGTCCATTTTAGGCCATAGTTTACCCATTTTTAATTAGTTAACATGCATACTAGCTTATACCATTCACCCAAAACTCCTTTAGACATCATATTAACATTCCCATGAAATCATACTCAAGAATTAGGCATCAAAATCAGTTTATATGATCCAATTTATATGACCCGTTTTAATTAATCAGAAATGAGCCTTAATTCCTCTCATTAATTTATACGCCTCATATTCTTAATCTAGGGTTTCAACCAGATTTCAAAGCACAATTATAAAACCAGATTAGGGTTGAATAGGTCAGCAGTAGGTCGAATCTATATGGGGTCGAATTAGGTCTGAAACATGGATTGATCAAATAAGAACATAGGGTCGAATACGCATTGTTTTTAGCATGTAGTAGATTGATTTCTTGTGGCGTTTTTATATATTAATCAGATAGCATATTAGATTAGGTTTAACACATATATATACGATTAGGTTTTTAATGTTGTAGATTCAGATTAGACAACATGTGTGAGCTGAATGGATTGAAGAACAAAAGGGATGATGATACCTTGGGGTCGGGTGTAAGAACGAAACCAGGAACACATTACCAAACCCACAACCCTTATTCGAATCTACACTACACGAGCAAAACCAAAACGTATAACCTAAAGATTACTAAGTCCAAAACTTGAACGCCACAAACTGATTACTAACAAAACACCACCTTTGTACCATCGGATATTCTTGGGAGAAAAGAGAGCAAGAATGCCGCCACTATTGTTTTTAGGTTTTAGGTTTAGAGCGAGTGAGAAAATGAGATACGGTTTAGAAGTATTGGGGAGATAGGAAAAAGTAGAAAGTGCCGAGTCTTGGGGAGGCTGGGATGACCAATTCTTTTTCAAACTTTGAAAATAATTATGACTTGTTCAATGTATATAGTTGTGTACGAAAATCAGATATATTCGGACCTTATAAGGACTTGTGTAAACGTGTGATATTTCTTAATAACATAAGTTGTGTCGATTTGTTTTAAACTTAGGTTATAGATCTTGTTTAGGTCGATTTGTATATACTTAGTATTAGGAACTTTATTTTGTAATTTATTTGTAGCATATGATCATAGTTGACCCAAATGTTCAAAAGCTTTAAAGCTATACCCGTATTCTATGTTCAAATCAATTCGTATTTTAGGTTATCATAATTCTTCCCATCTAAAAAGAAAATTTCGTCCGCGAAATTGAAAAGACGTAGCGAAAAAGAACTTACCGAAGTCACGCAAAGAAATGCGGGTAGCTAGATCGCATAGACTCCTCGGTTCCCCAAGTAGCCTTCCACTCCGGATGGTTTCTCCATAAAACCTTAACAAATGGAATGAATTTCTTTCTCATGACTCTGTCTTGACGATCTAAAATAGCCTCAGGCTTCCACAAATGTCAAATCCTCTCGGATTTGATCCAACAAATAGGAAATCACATGGAGATGATGATAATTGTATCCCCTCAGAAGAGATACATGGAACACATTATGAACGTGAGATAACTGAGGAGGTAAAGCTAAAAAATACGAAACTTCACTAACGGGATCAAGAATCTCAAAAGGACCGATAAAGTGTTGACTCAACTTCCCTTGAATACCAAAACGTCTAACTCCTCTACATGGCGACACTTTCAAAAACACACGGTCACCCAGACGGAACTCTAATGCACTTCGATGTCGATCTGCATAGCTCTTCTGTCGAGCACTAGCTTCTTTGAACTTCTCATTTGTAATGGCGACCTTCTCATTGGTCACCTCAATGAGTTTCGGGCCCTCAATCAGTCGTTCACCGACTTCATTCCAACAAATAGGCGCCCTACACTTGCGCCCATATAACATCGCAAACGGAGCACAATCGATGCTAGCATGCCAACTGTTGTTGCAGGCAAACTCCACCAAGCAAAAATAATCGTCCCAGTTGCATGTCCACTCGAGAGCACAAGATTGTAACATGTTTTCCAAAGTCTGAATGGTTCGCTCTGTCTGTACGTCGGTCTGCGGATGAAAAGCTGTACTCAACTTGAGTCTGGTCCCCCAAGCTTGTTGCAAACCCTTCCAAAAACGAGAAGTGAATCGCGGATCCCGATCAGAAACAATCGAAGTTGGTGTACCATGAAGTCGAACGATCTCCTGTTGGAATATCTCTGCCAACCGACTAACTGAATAATCCTTCCGAATAGGTAAGAAATGAGAGGTCTTGGTCAAACGATTGACCACGACCCAAATGGCATCGTGTCTCCTATGCGTACGTGGTAAACCCGTCACGAAGTCCATAGAAATCTCATCCCACTTCCAAATAAGAATGTCTAACGGCTGAAGTAGACCACTTTCACGCTGATGCTCGATCTTAACCTGCTGACACACCAAACACTTCCCAACAAATAAGGCTACATCCTTCTTCATGCCATTCCACCAAAAGTGTTGCTTTAGATCCCTATACATCTTTATCGAACTCGGATGAATAGAAAATGGAGAACTGTGAGCTTCCTTCGGGACAGCCTTACGAAGAGAAGAAATATCAGGAACACACAAACGATTACCGAACCATATAACACCGTCGTCATCAACACGAAAGTCAGACTGCTCACCCAAGTCTTGAACAACTGCCCAAAGCTCACCATCCTTCTTCTGAGCTTCCTTGATCTGCAAATTAAGGTTACGCTCGATCTTCAAACTCTCCCAGTAACCATCGGTACCATGCACACATAACTCAACCTCCATAATATCTAAATCTCGAATGATCTCGGGTCAATCTTCAATCCAGCTATATAAACAGACCTCCTACTCAGCGCATCTGCAACAACATTCGCCTTACCAGGATGGTACTGAATATTTTAAAGCTAAACTTGTTTGTGATATGATGTCAACTTTGAAAATAAAATATTTTAAAGCTAAACTTGTTTGCTTATGCATTGATTGGTCACGGCTTTCAAGAATATTGAAACAAACATAATGTATGTGACGAGGGATAGGTTATTTAGACCCCCCATTTATACAAGTAATATCCCACTATATTTTTTGGTTTTTTTATTTTTTATAATTTTTATAAATTTGTTTTATTATAAAACTGTGAAACAGAAAGTGCGGAACCAAAAATTATAAAGTTGAACAAGTCAAAAGTATTAAACTGACAAAAAGTACGGAACATAAACTGATAAAAAATATGTGTTATACTGTAAACAGGAGGACAAAAAGGAATGTTTTGTACTTTTTCATACTTTTTTGGTGGGCCAGGGGGTACCAATAGTAGTACCCATCTAATTTGCCTTCATGGGACTAGTTGCTTACGTAGTAGTTGCATGCTCGTACGTCTTATGTATCTTTCCAATAGGCAGATTTAAGATTCGGATCAACCTAGAATCAATTGGAATCATATAAAGTTCTGCTTAATCAAGAACACTAGGATCTACTCTGATTTGAGATGATCATTCTCTTTAGACAATAACTAAACTTTAACAGCTAAATAAAAATCTACACTTGAACTAATTTCTCATTCTTTTTATTCTCTTCTTTTCATTCAAAGTAAATTAAAGCTTAAAATAGATAAACAAATACAATTATGCTATCCCAAACTTTAGGTACAATACATAGACATGGGTAGAAAATAGCTAGTAACTGGCCACTTCCTCCTAAACTGATGCACTGACTTCTATGATGCATGGCAACATGAAATTATTCAAATATGCATGTGTAAAATAAGAGAACTAAATGACTAAGTTTTCTAAGGGACTTAGGGGGTGTTTGATTAGTGCTTAATGGGATGGCCAACACTGAATGTTGAACCGTACAGAACACAGTGTGTTTGACTGAGAAATAATATCACTTCTGAATGAGTAAAATGGTGCTTACCGATTCCATTAAATCTGGTCCCTAAACCATTTAGTGATTGCACTTATGACATTCTTTTCAACATCTCTTTTTATAAATTATTTTATGACTTCCTCTCTTCGTTTATGTGGAAAACTAGAAGGGGGGGTTGAATAGTTTTACCGATTAAAACTTGGTTTTAAACTATTTAAATCAACTTATGTCAATGTATTTAAACATGTGTGTTGGATGTTGATAGACAAGCATATAGATATATAAATATGTAATGAAAAGATAAAGAGTAAGGAGCACAAAACCCAACACGAGTATTTATAGTGGTTCGGCTACAAGGACACCTTCCTTGCCCTACTCCACTCCCCGAGTCACCTACTCGAGAGTTTGTAATCACTACACAACACCAACTCCTTGTGGCGGAGAAGCCTTCACAACATTGCCTACTCTTTATCCGGTACAAGGCTAGATACCGGGTTCTTCCACGAGGTAGAACCAAACCTATCGCAACGTCGCCTACCATTTATCCGGTACTAGGCTAGATACCGAGTTCCATTACAATGGAGGAACTACTACCCAACACTACACAAGTCCTATCCCTAAGGAGATCCACTCCTTGTGAAAAAATCAACAAGGATATCAAATGTACACCTTAGGCACCTTTCACTAATGTCGAATGTACACCTTAGGCACCTTTCACTAATGCCTTTGACTCGACTTCTAGGCACCCTTCACTAACTCCTTTAGACTTGACTTCTAAGCACCCTTCACTAGTGCCTTTAGACTTGACTTCTAAGCACCCTTCACTAGTGCTTTCACTATGGACATTCGACACCTTTCACTAATGCATTTACTTTGACTCTTCGACACCTTTCACCAGTGTCTTCGTCTTGACCCTTTAGACATCTTTCACTAATGTCTTCGACACTACACTTCTAATGAGAAAGATAAGAAACTATCAACAAGAGAACCTCAGTAGTCTTGATGATGATGAAGCATGGCAACTCATGGACTTGATCTTGCTCGACTTCAAGAGGTAGTGATCTCGCCTTTAAGAGGAACCTAGAGAATCACACAAAAACAAAACTACATACAAAGATCACTTGGATCTGTGGTTAGAGATTTTACGTTTGTTATCGACAAAACATTAGAAGATCGTAAAATATAAATAAACGTTTTTACGGCTTATTTGTATTAACAATCTCCCCCTTTTTGTTGATGACAAGACATAAAATTATGTTAAGGAAAAACTAAAATTCATAGAAGTTTGAATTGTAGTTTTTACTCTCTTCACCCCCCTTTTTGTCGAAACAAAAAGAGTGACAAAAAGAGACTAATACCTTGTTTTAAGAAAAACATGTGAAAGAAAAAGATAATATGAAAAAGTAGAGAGCAAGTGACGGGAAGAGTTCTCGTCTTAACTCCCCCTTGATGAATGCATCCCTTTGTGAGGGCGTCAAGTAAGAAGAAATATTAAACTAGTGCATTGCAGCTATGTTTGCAAATGGTTGCATCTTTGTGACGACTATGCCCCCTTGATTATTGCAACTTTGCAAGGAAACGTCATGTAACGTAATCCTAATGTATTGCAAATGATTTTTGCAATGTATTGCTTTGACACGAATCTTCCCTAGCTTTAGGGTGTCAAAGTCTTCATGTGTATATTGAAAATCTACAAAACAAAGGTTAGAAAACAAGTATATAATGCATAATTTCCTGCAAATAAGACTCAAGTTAGTAGAAAATAAGTCTTCTGTTGTACGGATCACACGGTTTCCTCCTTGGAGGGATCCATCTAGGCAAAATGTAGGGATCCGTCTATCTGTAAACAAAATACAGAAAAGGTGGTGTAACAAATGATGTTAACATCAAAGTGAGATATGTATTAGAGCAACAAGCATATACTCAGAACAATATGGCAAATATCATGTAATTTCATTTAATAAAACTAGAGATATGATGTACATGACTCTAAACACTAAGAAATTAAACAATACATGACTTTGGATTACTAGACTATCTAAGTCGCGGTTGATACTAGGACACCACTTGAATCCTCTAGCTCAAGTTTGTTTAGGTTTGATCTCGTCGAAACATTTCAGGAGGTGATAAAACATGAACTGTTGATCTTCACGTACTTCATGTATCAAACTTTCAACATGTTGACAATGATAACAATCTTTGTCATGGCTCGGTAGTGGTGATGGTAGAAAGGAAATGGCTTGATGTGAAGGATCAAGTGAAGGGGGTTGAGGAGCCTCAAAAGAAGGAGGGTTTGGCGGAGGCGCATTCGAAGATGGCTCAACAAAGAATTATGGTGGCGGTAGAGAGGTGTCAAATTCCATGTGGTCGGGTGGTTGACTTTGATGATTTCTCATAATCCAAAAGGGATTATTTGAAGGTGACGGAGAAAAAGAAGCCGGAGCTAGTGTTGACTCAACACCTTGATTTTGTTTGGCTATTCCTCCTAAAGAGGAGAATATTGGCGGTGGTGGAGGATGGGATGGCCTAGGAGGAAAATCATCTAGATTGTAAAGGTGTGGTGATAAGAGTAGGGTGGTGAATGATATGGCTCTAGGCACCAAGGGTGATGGTTTAGTAGAAATGGGGTTGTTTGGTTTAGGAGGTATGGTGGTGTTTGGCATTGGTAGTTTTGTGGGAACAATCCTTTTGGGGATTGGTTTGATAGGTAGAGGGGAGATCCTACCATTTGTGGATTTAACGGGAGATGATTCGGCTGAGGAAATTTCGTGTACAACAAGAGCAATTTTCTTGGGTGGTCCTTTGGTGGATGAGTTACCACTAGGAGCTTTCCTCATGATAAGATGATTAAAAAAAAAGTTTGTGAAAGTTTCCAAGTGTTGAGAATGAAGATGTAGATGATGACTTTAGGAGTCTTAACAAGATGGTTTATAAAGGAAAAGATTTGGCAAGTGCATTCAAGACTTAAGCCACTAGGATCTTTTGGAATGTGATGATTAGCATGCACAAGAGTCAACTTCAGAGTTGTGCTAATCTAGGAACTTAATTAAGATAAGGTGGAGTGTTCAAGTTAGCAAGATGAGCTTGAAATGATTGATTTAACTAGAGTTAAGATGAATCTGTCACCCGGATCCCACGGTTCCCTCCAATGAGGGATCCGTCTAGGCTAATCCTAGGGATCCGACTCTCAGCAGCTAAGAAAGGAGAAAAATGATGTTTGTAAAGTCTAATACCTATACCTCTTGAGTGTTTCAGTCTTCCTAAGTGTCTTAAATGAAAGGGTACTTAAATGATCAAGGGCAATGAGTGATGTAGCTAATTATTGCCTTTTATGGAAGAAAATAGAACTTTTACGAGTACTAATGAATGATCAAAGATGACACTAGAAAATTTGAGAGTGTCAAGTGGAGCTAAATGATCCTAAAGACCAGATAGTACCTTAAGATAATTTTGGAAAATATCTTAAAGGTTATAGGAATTGGAAAAACTATAATTTGACCTATTTTGAGGTAAGGATGACTAAAGTCAATTTGCTAAAATTGAGAGATTTAGAAAACTAGATGTATTGATATGTGAGAGATGATGTGTGAGTATAATAGCGGAAGAGTAATGAGTTTTGGTGAAACGATAAAACGAAAAGCGCCTTGACTGTGATCCTAAGTGAGCTTATGAGTGAGTATGAAACTTTACTAAGCTTGAGAAAGACTTAATTGGTCCTAAGGCACTATGTTTGGTTAATGTGAAGTGATCTAAGGACATGGTTTGAAGTATAAAGACTGCAACTGCATTTCTGTTTTCCCGGATCCCACGGTTCCCTAAGTGGAGGGATCCGTCTAGCACAAACTGAGGGATCCGTCTCCTGCTAAACAGTACCTTTACAAAAGGTATGCAAGGGTTGCACAAGGATTCATATTTCAAAACTAGTGTTTTCTAAGAAGTTTGAACACTAGTATAGTCGAGACATCAAATGTTGAATGTTTTATTTCATGAGAGAAATTGCATTACAATGATAAAGCATGAGTACTAAGAATTGACCCTATTTTGAAAAGAAACTAAGTTTCTTGAGCGTTTTCGCTAGATGGATCATCAAACGGTTGATGAGTATTTGCCGATTCAGGGATGAAGAAAGTCTTCATGAGAGATGTGTTTAGAGGTTCCATCATCTTATTCACAAGTACGTACAACGGACTTTGAAATTGAGGGTGGAAGTACATGATGTGATGATAAAGGCGTGTCAAGAACATTCCATAAGGGATTATTTTGTTCTTGGAGCCTTGAAGGTTTACAATTTGCCTTGAAGAAGAAATAGCGAGATTGTATGGTTGTTGTGTTAGCAAACAATACATTATGTGAGCACAACAAGCGGGAAGGATTTCTCGATTTCCCTAAGACTCCAAACATTTTCACGTAGGATGAGTGCGAGAGGCTTGTACTCATCTCAGATATTCTGTGTATAGATAATGTTTGGATCAGAGTAATAGGATCGAGGTTTGCATAATATGGACTATTTTCTTCACGATGGTTGAAGAGAGAATCAAGAGACCAATCTTCAGTGAAGGCACATTGTCCATGATTTGAAATTTGGAGGATGTGAGCAAATTGCCCAAGGGTTAGAACAAACTTTTGGTTTTTGATCCAAAACCAAAGAGATAGAGAGCGATCCTCGTTACGAACAAGTTCAACTTGACGGAAGAATTCCAATACAAACCTTGGACAAATTTTCTCGTTAATTCCTAGAAGACATTCCAGTCCTATGGTTCGGAAGGAGGTATTGATACCTTCTTCGTATTGTAGAGGAGTGTCGACAATACGTCCTTCATGGAAGTGACGAGTTTCGAGATTATTGAACCCACGGACATGATTGCCAGGTGTGTTGGGCTCAAGAGAGATGTTAGGGATGTAGACGCAAGTGAGTGAAAAGTCGAACTCATACTCATGAGACATGACGTGACCTATGGAAGTAAAAAGGACAAGATGAGACATATTTAAAACAAAAGGATGATCACTTAACGTTTTTACTAGATATTTATTAACAATGACAATTAACTCACTTAGTGTTTAACATTCTAGAGGGATATTTCTTTTAGGAAGAAAATGGTTTTTATATTCATGGGAAACTGTTTTCCAGAAGGACGGTTCTCACGGTTCCCTTCCAAGAGGGATCCGGCTAGTAGAACTACAGGGATCCGTGGATCTGTAGTGACAAAAAAAAAAAAGGATTTGGACGAAAAAAGATTTTTGTATCTTATATTTTTATACAAAGATATGTATTTTAGCCAATATTTACTTTAGCATACATTGTCGTTTTCTAATGTATCTCAAGACCAAAAAATACGAAAGATAAAAAGTAAAAGAAATGACAAACATATTAAAAAATAAACTAGATAAACTAGAACATTAGTAATATTTCATTTCAATGCTAAGAGCGATACAAAGGATTGGGTATATAATACCAATGTAGATTAACAACACAAAGTACATGTCTCCATAAGAAAACTTAATCATGGGGAACACGAGAGCGATGAGTGTCAAGACGATGAGTACGAAGGCGATGTAAACCATCATGATGAAGTTCTTCCTTGGTTTGAATTTGAGATGGAATGAGATTAGAAAGAAGATGAAGTTTGAATGAGAGGTAATTGTTTGAAAGTGGAAGATTTGAAAAATGAGGATTTGGTGGAGTGGACGATCGGAGGGGATATTTATGGGGAAGGAGGAATTTTTGAGATTTGTGTTTTGTTTAATTATTAGAAAGATATGATTTTTGGATTAAGTGAAATAAAACACAACTTTTAAAAACCTATACTTTAGACGAAAGAGTAACACATATGCACGGAAAGTTTCCTAACGAAGCTACGTGTAATATATGAGTATGTGAAAAGATAATCATACAAATTCCTATGTAAGCATACTTATTATTTAAGCTATTGTTACTTAGAGATAAGTAGGAAATCATACCTCTAATGCACTTAAGAGTGTCTTTACTAATGACAAAACAAATGTCAGTAGACAACTCCGGTTCCTTCGGGTTTAAGATACCTTCTTCGGGAAGGTAATCTTGTTACCAAGAAATTCCTATGGCTTGATAAGTATGAGCTTTAACACAGTAAAAATAACAAGGAAGGTTAGTGCAATTTAGTAAAAAAATGTTGTCATCTAATCAACATCCTACAAAAGTGTTTTAAAGCATGGTGTTTGTTTTTGTAAAAGACCTTCTTTGTAGTTTTCAATTAAACACGGATCGTATCAAGTTTTTAAAGTACAACATACTCTACGAAACTTGGTAACAAAGCTCTGATGCTAATTGTGGAAAACTAGAAGGGGGGGGGGTTGAATAGTTTTACCGATTAAAACTTGGTTTTAAACTATTTAGATCGAATTATGTCAATCTATTTAAAAATGTGTGTTGAAAGTTGATAGACAAGCATATAGATATAAAAATATGTAATGAAAAGATAAAGAGTAAGGAGCACAAAACCACAACGCGAGTATTTATAGTGGTTCGGCTACAAGGACACCTTCCTTGCCCCACTTCACTCTCCGAGTCACCTACTCGAGAGTTTGTAATCACTACACAACACCAACTCCTTGTGGCGAAGAAGCCTTCACAACGTTGCCTACTCTTTATCCGGTACAAGGCTAGATACCGGGTTCTTCCACGAGGTAGAACCAAACCTATCACAACGTTGCCTACCCTTTATCCGGCACTAGGCTAGATACCGAGTTCCATTACAATGGAGGAACTACTACCCAACACTACACAAGTCCTATCCCTAAGGAGATCCACTCCTTATGACAACATCAATAAGGATATCAATATCCTTTGACCCAATGTAAATCTATCTTGTACATCAAACACACCATATCGAATGTACACCTTATGAACCTTTCACTAATGCCTTTAACTCGACTTCTAGGCACCCTTCACTAACTCCTTTAGACTTGACTTCTAAGCACCCTTCACTAGTGCCTTTAGACTTGACTTCTAAGCACCCTTCACTAGTGCTTTCACTATGGACATTCGGCACCTTTCACTAATGCCTTTACTTTGACTCTTCGACACCTTTCACCAGTGTCTTTGCCTTGATCCTTTAGACATCTTTCACTAATGTCTTCGACACTACACTTCTAATGAGAAAGAGAAGAACTATCAACAAGATAACCTCAGTAATCTTGATGATGACGAAGCATGGCAACTCATGGACTTGAGCTTGCTCGACTTCAAGAGGTGGTGATCTCGCCTTTAAGAGGAACCTAGAGAATCACAAAAAAACAAAACTACATACAAAGATCACTTGGATCTGTGGTTAGAGAGTTTGCAACTCAAAGAAAAAATATATGTAAAAGGGGTAAGTTACAAAGAAGAAATGGCTTACTATTTATAGAAGAAAAATAGCTACTGTTCTACGGATCCCTCACTTGAGGGATCCATCCAAAGGTATTACTGGGGATCTGTAGGACGCTCCCCTTTGCCCATGGGTTTTGGGTCGTGGGTCATGGGTCCAATACTTTGGACCATGGGTATCCAAGTAGATACAATGTATCTACAAGATGCAATGCATCTAGTCCATGGGTCATGGGTTAAAAACCATGGGTCATGGATAATATCCATATATGACTTATGCATGATGTCACGCAATGGGTTATGGGTTATGCTCCATGGGTATGAGTCATGGACTTTGGGTTTTACCCAACTACATTCAATGTATTTGGTCAATGGGTCAAATACTTTAGACTTCTACCCATTTATACTTACCCATTATAATACATATTAGTTATGTATATATTTGCCCAATATGTAAACACTAGTTGTTGTACATATGTATTACTAAATCGTAAAATCACTTCTACTTGTTTAGTGTTTTATGTGAAAACATAAGTGTGTTAGTAAACTATTGGCTCAACCCTTTTACGTATTTTATTTGTTTCGTTAAAATGATTTTACGTTTGTTATCGACAAAACATTAGAGGATCGTAAAATATAAATAAACGTTTTTACGGCTTATTTGTATTAAGAGTTTATTCATTTTATAATATCGTGTTTCTTTTTTAAGTATATAATATTCATTACATAGCTGGTATTACATAGTGGGTAACACATAGATTGACAAAATTCGTCATGATCTAATAATTTACTCGTAGATTTGTATGTACTATTGGTTCTTGTACATATATATTTTTTTCTTGAACATTTTAGTTCGTGATTAAGTATATGAAAATAATTGGCATGATAAATATTAAAATCGTTTTTCTAGTCATTCAGAATGTCGATTCACGATAGCTATCAAACAGTCAAAACTAAATCCTACATAGCTTCTAAATCATCTAGGGAACAAAATCATTCAGCGCTAAATCATTTTATTTTATCAAACAACCCCTTAGTCTCCAATGACTTGAGTCTTCATACTGGCGGGTCTTTGGGTTCGGGCTTGTATCAATACTCCCCGTCTCAAAACGATCCTTGTCCTCAAGGCTCTCCTTATTGTACCTTACGTCGCGTGGCTCCCAAGGTGGCTTATGTTCAGAGTCAAGAAAAACATACTTTGGTGAATGGCTTTAGTGACCGACAAAAAATGTTTTCATGCCACAAAAAATGGCTAACATGTCTTTGACGAGAGTGGCAAGGATACAAGTTTGATAGAGCTTCGTTAGTTGTAAGATAACTATTTCGTTTTGGATTGCTGGTGCACTGGGAATCGGTTTGGTAAGTAGAGCGGGCAACACGGAAAGGGGTGTTCGTGATTTTGAGGTGACACTATTTTCAATTTGGTAACAGATGACGAGGAGGCTATGAAAATTGGAGTCACAATTTGTTCTAGTTTTACGGTATTCCTAATGAGAGCGGATAGTCGTGCATTACGGGTTGCAAGTACTTCATTAATAAGTTTGAGTTTAGCGTGTGATGTTTGTTCATTGTGTAGGGTGTTGATAGCTATAAATTTCACAAGGTTATTGGCCATAAATGTTAGGAATTAGAAATTCCATAATGAAGTGTCGGTCACCCCAAATATAATCTAGCATAAGTTAGCTTTTAGACATATCGTAGACTTTACGTTATTTAGTATTTATTAGCTATTTATTAGTTAGTTAATTAGTTTAGAGTAACACCGTGGAGGAAGGACGAGTCTTTACCCACTGTATGCCTGATCCACAGCCCTATAGGAGGGCGTGTAGTCTGTAACTATAAATACCCCTTCCATCCTTGGAAGGGGTGAAGCTTCTTAATCTAACCTTGCATTTTGTGTTTTACTTTCTCTCTCAAGAACTTCCTCTCATATCTTTCACTCTCTAAACATGGCACACTTGTTTAATCATCTCCCTAGACCACCCGAATCATCAAACAACATAAAATATACGATCTTACAAATGGTATCAGAGCCAAGGTTTTGTTTTTTGTGTTGATTATCGTGGTTCGTTTCATGGTCTTATGCGGTTTTTGATACGGTTTGTGTGTGCGTGCTTTGCTTGCGGTTTGTAGTGGTTGTAGAGATGTTTGATGCATGTTGATGTGATGATGATATTGTGTTATGTTCTTGATTGAATCTGGTTTTATGATGCTAAACAGTCTTGAAGCTATATACTGATTGAATGCTGGACATGGTCAAAACTGTTTTTCGTTACAAGTTTTATTGCTGTTTTAAAACTGACGAGTGCTACTGATTTGTCTAACAGTTTTTTCAAGAGTTGTTAAGCAGTGGTAAATAGCTTTGATACTGGTTTTAACTCTATGATATTGAAACTGGTCTTTAAGCCGATTTGTTGTTGATAGAATGTGATTCTTGGATGCGATTTGTGGTCAAATTCGTCAGTGCGGTTCGCAGTTTTGAATTCATGGATACAGTTTGATGATATGCATCTGTGCGGTTTGCTGTTAAAAGTTACCAGATTCAATGAACCCTGTGCGACTTGTTACTTAACTGATGTGTTTTGATGCATTGGTTCACATGCGGTTTGTGTTAACTGAAATGATGCGGTTTGTCTCAGAAATGTAGGGTGCGGTTTGTTCAATTGTCCAGATTCGATGTTTGTGATGCGATTTGTGACATACACAATGATGCGGTTTGTCAACTAAGTTTTGACTCAGGATGCGGTTTGTCAACTGAGTTTTGACTCAGGATGCGTTTTGTCTATCTATGGTCAAAAAGTCAACTGCGTTTTGACCCTAAATTGTTGAGACTTGGACAGAAAAAAGACTGCGACTTGTCAAACCTTGAAGCGATTTGATCAAAGGTAGAAGAGTAAAAGATATATGTTGCGTTTTGTTGACCACTAAACCATGTTCCACAAATTCGTTGGACCTCAGTTATCAACAAACATCATCGGTCCAAGTAAAAAAAAACAGAACCAATATCGAAATGAAAAATGAAAAGGTTACATCAAACCGTTGAAGGACCATAACACTTAAAACAATCATCACTGACTCATCTTTGAAGCATAGCCTCATAGTTTTATTTTCGAAACTAATTAAGAAATAGAAACATAACATTCATGTTACTTTCTTTTCTTTAGTTCGTTCCAACTTAAACTCAAACAACATTATGATACTAGATCTCAAAGAAAGCTCAACTTTTAAATTAATCTTTGAAAGATTTGTGTTATGTTGAACCAACTTCATCACATATCCAAGAAAAAGACTCATCTACATCTAATACAAGACTCATCTACATCTAATATAAGACTCGACAAAATAACTATTGATCTCAGAAGGGTTCGAAGTTTTTATCTTATCAAGATATTTGTTTGATAAACCTTTTCATCACTGATCCATAAGAAAACTATGCTCTTTATTGATCTCAAGCCAAATACTCGTAAAACTCTAAACGAAAACATGATCTCAGGTTTGTTTTAACCTTTCAAGCATAGATCTTTAGAGATCTTTCACATAAATACCATCATAGATCTGTTTGAAGCTTATACTTCATAAAATTATCCGAAAATAATTGAAGAAAGAACAAAACCATATAGGTTTCATCCTCTCCTCGTGCTCGGTTAAATGAAACATAAACAAATCATAGCAAAAACCTACCAAAGATCCATATATGTTCTGAAAGCCAAACCAACACTCGAATCAAGCATAAAAGGGAAATATTAAAGATGAATGAAATCAAAGAGGTCTTTGTAGCGTTTTGTTTAGGATGTGATTTTTGATTCGATTGATTTGAGGTGATAATGAAGGGAGAGCAGATTTGAGTGATTGGGGGCGTGAAATCTGAAAGTGTGATTAGGGTTTGGGATTGAGAATATTTAGGGTAAGATAGTTTTTATACCCGAAGTATTAGGGTAGTCTTGTTTAAGACCTGGTGGGATTTTTACTTGGATCGGGTATTTGATTATTGCTTGGGCTGAGTTTGAGTGGTTAATGGACTTCATGGGCTATCTGTTTTTAGTAAACTTGGATTGGATTGCATCTATGGATTGGGCTGCATGTTGAGTTGTTGATTTTGGGCCACCTTGATTAATTGGACTATGTTGCAAGACTACAATGAATTATCAAAATTCATTACTCGAATTCCATTTATTGATATAAATTTATGATAATGTATGATAAATAAATGGTATTTTGGTCTTATAATCTTCACAGGGATACACGTTCATGGCTATAGTGTGTTGTGGACAAAGAGTCATTGCCGTCTATTTTGTGATTGGACTTGGATCGGATGTGTCATAACGTTTAGCAGACCAATTTGATTTAATGGGCTTTTTACTGGACATGATATGGGCTTTGCATCCGTTTTGAGTTAGGGTAAAATTAAAAACCGTTGTGGACTAATTGCTAATTGATAAGTTGATCAAATTGGTTGACTACGGGGTTGTTTGTGTTCGGTATTTCTTATATGGATTTGAAGTAAGGTTTTCCGGGCTCATTTACTTATTTCGTCTTCTTTCTTTCTACCCTTCCGCGAATATGACTTGTTGGGCATTCATAGAGTGTGATAAAGACTTGGCTATTTAGTTACATTTGTGATTCTTTTTCGCTTAACCCACAACGTAACTGTCACTTCGGTGTCTCACGCAGTTGAGGATATGTCAAGAGGTTTTGTACATTGGGTACACCGTTTCTTCTTCACAAGGATCAGTGCAAGCTTAAGTAACAAATCTGGGAAATTTTATGTCATGTTGAAGTTTGGCATATCCGGTCTATTTCTACAAGTGGTCATTGCTATAGCCATCAGAATTCGTGAATGGTGTGTTTACCAATGTGTTTAATGGTTGAGATGTAATCAGCAATTCTCATGGGTTACTCGATGCTACAGCATGTCTATGATACTTCACAGTCTAAGCAAAATCTTTATAAATCCTCAACTACATTCATGATCTCTCAAGATGTTTGCTTATGACAAGAACTTCTCGTTCTAATGGTCGTACACGTTGTGATGCTTTCGAAAGTTCGAAACCATCATGAGGGAGAAACGTGTACTTTTGTTTACGAACAACCCCCAGGGGGAAGTAGCTTATACTACTTGACTTAGTATGGTTTGTGAAGTTGTCTACGTATGGGTAAAGAATTGTTGATGATATTGTTGAAGATGGAGAATGAAAGACTTAGTATGGTTTGTGAGTTGTCTACGTATGGGTAAAGAATTGTTGATGATATTGTTGAATATGGAGAATGAACCGTTAATGAACCGCTGCATGTTCCCCTAAAACAGAAATTTACCTCAACCAAAGTTGTCATATCACATTCAAGCTGATGTTGTTTACGGTTTAGTCTTGATTTTGTAAAATCCCGCGAAAGAATCTGTTTCTCGGTTTAAATCATAGACTTGTAAAATCCCATGACAATGAAATCATCCCGGTAAAAGTAATGTGCATTTCTAGATCTATCTCACGGTTTATTCTTGGTCTTGTAAAATCCCACGAAAGATACTATTTCTCGGTTTAAAACATAGAATTGTAAAATACCACGATGATGGAACCATCTTGGAGAAAGGGAAAGTATTTCTGGAAATTATTTGATGCTGGAGCTACAGTTTCTACTTCAAAGAAGGGATGAAAGGGTGTACTTCATGAATTGGGTGATTGTTTGGATTGTCTTCTTGGCAGTTTGGGTATTTCAAAGATTTACGGGGTTATGTGCTTTTAACCATGGTCGGGATGAAACCATTATCATAGTTCACTTAAAACGTCAAAGGAGGCTAGATTTGAGCTCTGAATCACAAGATGTGACAACGGCGTTAATTCATTATTATTTATTTGAGGTTGAAGTGAAATATCACGGGCGAGTGTACTTAGTATCTGAAGGTATCGAGGATGGTTCGATGAAGATTCTTCGAGATCCTTGTTCGAGCTTTTAATATTTTCAAAAACGAAAACTTGAAAATCTAGTTATTTTTGGGTGACTTTTCCTTTTCTTTTACCACTTGGGGGAATTGGGCTCTTACCACCACAAAATAACTATCACTTTAAGGAGTTACGTTGTAGTTCTCAGTGTCACATTTAATTGTGGATTTTCAAGAGGTGATGTACGTCTTATACTTGAAGGTTGGTTGGATGAAGAGTATAGAGTACTTAGAGATTCAATGGAGGATGAACTCTCGGCTCCGCTCTTTGTTACATATATGCAAGTTTAAGTCACGAGTTCGTGTTAGTTTACTTCAAGGTCAAATTCATCATATTGAGTTTTCTCCATCAGCTGTCACGACAAAGAGCCTACTGAATGATAATGGGGTTGATTACAAGTTATGCCAAGAGATGCTGAAAAGAGAGAGATTATGATGTTTGAACACAACAGTTCAAGCCTCGTTCCTCAAAGAAAATAAATGTGTACGCTTCAGTGCGCATTATCTTTGGAAGAAGAGAAATCTTCTTATTTATGACCACTCTCATCAACATGCTTCATACTTTTTCCATGCGCGTTCAATCATCAAGTGAACCGAACTACCCTTACTAGTAATCTTATTCCACTTACTCAATTAAAATGACGATGGCGACATCATTGCAACCTTTAAGGGGGAGAAGTGTGAAGAAACTAGACTACATTTTAAAGATATTCACTTGTTTAATCAAGAATGGCATCTCCGTATGCAATTCTTGAGGGGAGAAGAAGTGTGAATGTTCTGCATGTTGATTGATATATGAGAATAAATGGTCAAACGACTCCTAACTCATGTAAGAACCGAGCTTCTTCTTATCGGGTCATCTTTACATGGTGTTTCTTCTAAGAGCCGTTGGTTGACATCTTCACACGGGCTGATATGATTAACGACAAAGTGCTTCCAGTTGCGGGGCTGATTTCCTTGATGAACATCTTTCTATTCTTGTTTGATTGGGAGGGATTTTAGTTAAGGGGATTTGCTATATGTAAGTTAACGGGAGTGCATTTGGTGAGTTGAAGATGTTAACATTCTATTCCCCTAACGGACAATCTTGAAGAATGTCGAGTCTACAGTCTGTTCTACATTTTCTGCTGCATGTTAGAAGACTAAAGACGAGTTGCATTTGATTATCCAAAGACTTCTTCATATTCCTGGCATTGTCAGTATAGGGGAGAGCACTAATTGGGAGAGAGTGAAATGTCAAATTTAATCCCCAATTAGATTTGCTCACAATATTCTTCAGCAAGTTGATTCTCACAATACTTCAAATGGTCTTCTCACAAGACTTCTAGTATATAGGCTTTGAATGTGTTGCTGATTCTGAAGTATCAAAACCAGCAAAGGGGAAGGACACACGCATCTAAACGCGAGTAAACTTGATGAACTTAATACTTCTAAGTGATTGAAGATATCCCGCGAAGACTAATGTCATTACCGCAGAGAAACTCAAGGTTTGACTCATGGCGTTTAGTGTTCTTATTCCAACTATGAGGGGGAAGAGATAGAATAGTTAGTTTCTGGTGATAAAAGAGGTACACAAAAGTGTGATGATTTCGATGCTATCACAATCATTAGGGGAGAGAGATCGTGTACATTGGGGGCGCCAACCGTTTCACTTGAGTGCTTAATCGCTGATTTAGAGATATAATCACTTATTCCGGAGTTGACATCCCAGAGATAATCGTGATTGACCCCGCTTCTTCAATGTTATCGGTTATTCTCTCTTTGGGCATTTGGGTACTTCGGGTTCTTGAGCTTCATACACTTTCTTCAGGGGAGAGAAAAGTATACATCGGGGTTATGCTTTGGCTATCGGACTTAATCGCTACTTGATGGTATAAGTTTCTCTGTCTTCGGATATATATGTATTCGGGTTCGTGAGCTCTAGTCTAAGAGATGACCGCATCAATTCATCCACTTGGGGAAGTGGTCTCTTGACAACTTTTGGTATGGATCGCTTGACTTGTAGAAAAGGAATTTGAGAAGATTATTTAAATGTGGGATGATATGTTGCTGTTCTTCTATCTTGATGATATAACCCCGAATGAAGAATCACAAAGATCATTCTTAAAAGGAGAAGCAAGATCGATGATAATGGTGTGCTTCTTTGTGCACCTAGCTAAAGCAAGCTTGAAATAGAGCTTCGAATCTGCTCAACAAAAGGATTTTCGGTTTGGGGGGAAGCTGCCAAAGTCTCGCATTCTTAAAGGCTCAATTCGTTCTTTTCAAGAGCCTCGGAAGCTTTGGTGGTGGATGTTTAAGAGATGACGATTTCTATCTTCTACAACGGGGCTGTTCAATATCCTTATCTCGGTACTCGTATCATCATCTTCTTAAATTATATCATCAATTCTATCTTTGTACATATTT
Organism: Chrysanthemum makinoi; assembly: GCA_910596185.1. Lineage (NCBI taxonomy): Eukaryota > Viridiplantae > Streptophyta > Magnoliopsida > Asterales > Asteraceae > Chrysanthemum > Chrysanthemum makinoi. The sequence goes on along the minus strand of OU343223.1, from coordinate 25,246,462 downwards.
ATCAAAAACCAAATACAAAAATATAAAACCAACAAAAAGAAAATAGAAAATTATAAAACCAACAAAAATCCATAAAAAATCAGAAAATTTGAAAAAGACCAAAAATATGTTTTCTAAAGACATGTCTTCTGGTATCGATAACATCTACGGTCTTAGAAATGTCATTCAATAATGGCACGGGACCATAGATGAAGTTCGAGCAGGAGGTGTAAATATTGTTTTTCAAAACATGTCTAAAACTATGGCTTGCAGTTATTTCAGACTGTAACCTGTGCTTAAACAATGGTTTGCTATTATTTCAGATAGCAACTCGGTCTTCAAAGAAGGAAAGTGCTGCGCTAAACCAATTTTCAAAATTATCGAGCACTTATCCTAAAACAAATGAGGAAAGTATGTCAAAGGACTGCTGTTCCTACTCAAATATTTTTCCTTCTAAAATTCTTCAGAAAAATATTTGTTTTAACAAAATGGTGGTAAATGAGTTGCTTGAAAATCAATCAGAATCAAGTTTTCATAAATTTTCAAAACCCAATCAATGACTTCAGCTTATTTAGAACTTTTGATAGAATGAGTCATTGATTGAGGGGGAGAATGTTTTCAAATCTATATCATCTAACGAGATTATATAATCATCCTACGTGCTTAACTGAAAAAGATGTTTGCCTATGTTGAAGGACTAGGAATCTAGGATATGATTGTTAGGATTAGATGACTATAGTTTGATAAACACATTATTCCCATGCCTTTTAGGATCTTATTGATATGTTGGATTGACTTTTATTACTCGATTGCTGTTTGGGTGTTGTCGACCACCATATATGTCTATCTGTTTCTACTAACTTATGCAGATATCATGGCATATAAGATTAGAGGAAAGGGTAACTATATCTTGGGTCGACAAAAGAAGAAACGGAGCTTAATTGGATCTCCATGGAGAGTTGGCACGATAGATGCAACTTAAGAGGTCTCACTGCATTTGCAGATGGTTTTCTTCCTGCCCTACAGCTACAACAACAAAAGCAGCTCAACCACCTAACGTATCTTTGTGCAGGAAAAAGTAGTGGATGATACCATTTTTCTTAAAACAATTTTGAAAATGTTATTTTGAAAATGGAAAAATATTGTTTTGAAAATAAACTGGACTTAAATTTTGGAAATCAACCGGACTTCATTTTATCAAATCTTAAGTCACTCAATCAACGACTACGGTCATCGATTGACGGGGATAGTGATTTCGAATAAATTAAATATTATCAAACGATATTTCATCTATCAAGTCCGTTTTGTACAAAAATAAGTGGTGATCTAAAGATTTAATGTTATGTCATGGTATGATTTTCTTTAAAACTCAAAGATCTTTCAAAATGAAATTTTTTCTGTTCTTGTTTGATTGTGAAATTGTTTTATTTTACTTAAAGATCTCTTAAAAACTATCATACCTGACAGTAATAATCTTTAATATCTAAAATTGATCCTTATCAGTTAATTTCAAAATTAAATCTTGCCACGTCTTTCCCCAAAATTTTCTAAATGATTTAAATCAATTGGGATCACAAATCTCAATTGGTTTAAAATTTTTGATCGGGGGAGAGATCGTGATTTAAATCTCAAATCGGTTTTAAAGGGTGATTGTTTCAAAAGCACTCATTCCTTCATGTGCCAAACAATTTCAAATATATGATGCACATGTTTGAGGAGGAGCATTTAACCAAAAACCAGAAGAGAATTTAAACAAGGCATATTTTCTCCCAAGTTTTCTAAAACTATTTAAATCACTTGGGATCCAAAATCTCAAAGGATTTGATATTTTTGATCGGGGGAGAAAATGTGATTTAAATATGAAATCTGATAAAAGATGATTGTTTTGATTCAAAGTGCAAGTTCTCTCTAATATGTGCTAAACTCCTTCGTATATTGATGCACATATTGAGGGGGAGCGAATGGTTTTTATTGGCAATCATGGAAGTTCTTCAAAAACCTCTTTCCTCTATGTGTTAAATGATTTCAAATAACCAACGCAAATTTTGAGGGGGAGAATTTACCAAGAAAATCAAATGGCTTTTTCCACGGAAATTGTGATCAAGAAATTATTTCAAAAAACTCTTGCCTCCATGTGCTAAACAATGTCAAAATCATGTGCACATGTTGAGAGGGAGCATTTCTAAATGATCAAAACAATTAAGATACAAAATGTTTTGATTTTATATCACAAGTACCTTGATTGATTTTTCAAAATGATTTTTCAATTGGTTTCAAGAAGGAAAGAACAATACCAAAAGACCGACCAATTTACTTTATGCATGGTGTTATAAGGATGGTTAGGTTAGGTATTCGTTCTCACGATCCCACCAGAGCAGGAGGGATCTACCAAGGGACAATCCACTAGATAGTGTAGAAGTCCTTAGGTATGATGAGAAAAGGAGAAAAATGAGAATATGGGAAGAGTGCCGACTGAGACAGAGCTAGAACTGGAATAAACCCAACAAGGTTCTAGTAATGAAGTCTCGCTAAGCACTGAAGGGGTTGAAGACTGAAGGGGTTGAAGAATGAAAAAGAAACGAAATGAGAAAAGGGTGAAAAGAAATAGTCCTCCATTAATTCAACCTTAGGGCAGAAACCGGGTTCAATACATATGCTACTGGTGGTTACTAAGGTAAAGCCGGTATTGAAGACAAGACGCCATGAACCCAGTGACGCACTGCACTAAACTTCCCAAGCTACTCAAGTTCCTCTTAAAAGGACTTGTTTCATTCTCACAGAGAACCTACATAATCTATCGACTTTGTCTTAGAGATTGTTGATATTGAAGAAGGAGACCCTCTCCCTAGTCTCCGACATAGGAACCAAATGTGCACTATTGAGTCTAGAGCCAAGAGATCATCCACAATATCTCATTAGAACACAAAATTAATGAAGACTTACTGTTTCACATAATGTGGAAAGTAAGTATATATTAAGAGTCCTACGCATTATCCTTGTGGTATTGCCAGAACATCCGAGTGATATGTAAAGTATTCACAATGAAGATGGAAATCCTTCTTGAGCCAACATCAAACAAGCTCTTGGTGGGTGACATGTGAGATATTTTCTAAAGATCAAGCTTGTAACAAATGGATAGAAACAATGGGGCGATTCATTCTCGAATCAACCTTGGTCCAGGAAATGAATTGACGAATACTTTTGGAAAAACCGTTCGATGTGCAAATCTCTTCTTTTCTCTAGAACATCGAATGTGTATTCATTTTCAAACACAAAAAGTATCTCTGATTGAAAAATTACTTTTGGAAAAACCGTTCGATGTGCAAATCTCTTCGTTTCTCTAGCACATCAAATGTGTATTCTTTTTCAAATACAAAAAATATTTCTGATTGAAAATTGATCTTTCTCATAAAACCTTCGTCGTATTGCAAAAATCTTTCTTCAAGCAATACGCAATTATTTTCAAATCAATTTTTCATCAATCAATGAATCTCAATTCGCTGGTTCACTCACTCCGTGTTGTCTTTTTTGAGACGTTCCGGTTTGAGAACGGCTAGAACATTTGCGAAACCATGTCAAGGAGATTCTTCAGAATTATACCTGATCACAGGCAGTACTTGTACTGATCAACGGGGAACCGTAGGCCGTGTACCTCAATTCAACGAAAGTGATCAAAGACACTTTCGTGTTTTATTGCTAACTGTTGTTTGTAGGTACATTTGGACGGTTGCAGCTGATCGATATTGAGAAGTCAATTCATAGCCGCATGCTCACAGCATCCACACTTAATTGAAGAACATCATGACTGGTGCATATCTACATAACCCGGCCTCGATAGTCGCAAATATCATGAACCAGTAAAGCCGCTACTCGATGAAAAGATGTCTTGATCCCAAAAGTGTGAGCATGTCGGTCCTTAAGTCACAACATCACATGAAGGCAACACAACAAAAGGGTGATCCAAAGATTTACTGTGGCTGATGATCTCAAAGAAAGCTTGAAGATCATCAAGATGTGGATCAGTTCAAAGACCTCCACTTAAAGTACAAAGCAGTCGGACTTTGAAGAATCACTGCTCAAGCACAAAGAATGCGGAAATTGAAGAATTAAAGTCTACGAGCTCAAGACTGAAGATAAAATAGAATGCTAGAATTCGAAATGTAAAACATGGGGTGACCTCCCTTAGGGGGACATTGTTAGGAATTAGAAATTCCATAATGAAGTGTCGGTCACCCCAAGTATAATCTAGCATAAGTTAGCTCGTAGACATATCGTAGACTTTACGTTATTTAGTATTTATTAGCTAGTTATTAGTTAGTTAATTAGTTTAGAGTAACATCGTGGAGGAAGGACGGGTCTTTACCCACTGTATGCTTGATCCACAGCCCGACAGGAGGGCGTGTAGTCTGCAACTATAAATACCCCTTCCATCCTTGGAAGGGGTGAAACTTCTTAATCTAACCTTGCATTTTGTGTTTTACTTTCTCTCTCGAGAACTTTCTCTCATCTCTTTCACTCTCTAAACATGACACACTTGTTTAATCATCTCCCTAGACCACTCGAATCATCAAACAACATAAATTATACGATCCCAAAAGGCCATGGACTCTTCGATTGATGGAGGCATAATACGAAGGAATGAAAACACCATTGATAGAATATCAATTTGAGATGATCACTCTCCTTAGACAATAACTAAACTTTAACAACTAAATAAAAATCTACACTTGAACTAATTTCTCATCCTTATTCTTCTCTTCTTTTAATTCAAAGTAAATTACAACTTAAATAGATAAACAAATGCAGTAATGTTATCCTAAACTTTATGAATAAAACATAGACATGGGTAAATTGCTAGTAAGTAGCCACTTCCTCCTAAACTGATGCAAAGGCTATTAACATGCATGGCAACATGGAATTATTCAAATATGCATGTGTAAAATAAGAGAACTAAATGACTAAGGTGTCGTTTGATTTTTCATAAATTTTATCTCTTCATCTGCAAACCACGTCTGCAGAAGAAGAGGTATATCTAAAGTCTTCATCTGCATGAAAGAAGACCATTTGTTCTTTGTGCTATTGAAGTATTTTTTTTCACTAGTGATTACTAAAATGTTGAGTGTGAAACAAGCAATCACTTAAACTACGGAGTATCAAAGCCAAGTTATCAGCTGTTTTATACGTTTTCATCCGTTTTAGATGTTTTTATACGTTTTCATCCGTTTTATGCGTATTCATCCGTTTTCGTCCGTTTTTATACGTTTTCATATGTTTTTGTCTATTTTCATACTGTCCATTTTTACAAGTTTTCATCTGTTTTTATACGTTTTCTTAAGTTTAATCCTGTTTTATCTGTTTTTATATGTTTTCGTCCGTTTTTGTACGTTTTCATACATTTTTATAGGCTTTCGTTCATTTTTCTTATGTTTTCATAAGTATTTATTCGTTTTAATCTATTTTTATACGTTTTCATCCAATCGCATATGTTTTTGTCCGTCTTTTATACGTTTTTGTCCATTTTTATGTGTTTTCGTCCGGTTTATACATTTTCGGCTGTTTTTATATGTTTTCTTACGTTTTCATAAGTTTTTATATGTTTGTCCGTTTTTGTACGTTTTCTTACATTTTTGAATGTATGAAAAGATATAAAACTGGTAAATAACGAATAAAAACACTTAAAACGTACAAAAACGTATAAAAAGTACAAAAATGTATAAAAATGTACAAAACCATACAAGAACAAACGGATAAAACTGTATGAAAATGTAAGAAAAATGGTTGAAAATGGATAAAAACGTATGAAAACGGATGAAAAAATATAAAAATGGATAAAAGCGAATAAAGACGAATAAAAACGCATAAAAACGTATAAAAATGAACGAAAACGTATGAAATGGATAAAAACGGATAAAAGCAGATAACAACGGATAAAAACGGACGAAAGCGTATAAAAACGGATAAAAGCAGATAACAACGGATAAAAACGTATGAAAACATAAGAAAACGTATAAAACGAACGAAAATGTTTATAAACGTATAAGACGACCAAAAACGTATAAAAACAGATGGGATAAAAGCGGATATAAACGTATAAAAAAGAACGAAAAATTATAAAAATGGATGAGAACGTATAAAAACTGACGAAATGTATAAAAACGGATAAAAAAGGATAAAATCAGAAAAAAATGTAAGAAAACGTATAAAAATGAATGAAAACGTATAAAAATAGATGAAAACGTCTAAAAATGGATGTAATGTATAAAAATGGATACAACGTGTGAACGAATAAAAATGGACAAAATCGTATAAAAATAGACGAAATCGTATAAAAACTGATAAAAACGGACGAAAACGGATAAAAAAGTATGAAAACGTATAAAAACGGAAGAAAACGTATAAAAACGTATATTGAGAATTAGATGTATGGTTTGTGAAATGAAGAGATAAGACGTGAAAGATAATGTTTGAAATAATAATAAAAAAAAAAAAATGAAATAAAGCTCTTTTGTCTAAAAAAATAAATGGAAAGATCTGCGCGGCTGAAGAGGAGATAAATGAAAAGGAGGTGAAAAAGTGCTTCTTTTAGAAAACAAACGACACCTAAGTATTCTAAGGCACTTGATCTTAAACGACTTTAGTTTTCATACTGGCGGGTCTTTGGGTTCGGGCGTGTATCACTCTATTTCATTGTTACATGGGTACTACTATTTTGATGCTTTAATTGACTATTCCACCTATGACAAAAGTCCAATGCAGAACAATAATTATCTAAAAATCAAATCAAGAGACCTCAACCATCCATCTATTTTAAATCTAAGGGTCTGGATTAATCCTCATTTTAATATAGTTAATTATTGAAGGGTACTTTTGTAATATAATTAACTGTTGATTATACTGTTATTTATCACTCTCAAACATCTTCACAAAAACACGCTTACGTCACCACACCACAACAACCACTGTTATGTCAACCGAATCCTCCCTTCATGAATCACTCACCACCATCAACCAACGGTGGCGTCATCATAACTTCATTCAATTATATATGGTGAAGGGTTATTGAATTGGCAATTAAGCATAACCCCTTGATTGATGGAGATGACTTTTAGAGTGGTCAAACCAAGATGAAGTATGTTCTTGTTGATTTCCTTGTTGGAGCTGGTATCAAGGTGAGTAAAGCCTACTCATTCTATTTGTATGATTTAATATTTGTGTTTCGGTAAAAGGATAAAATAAATAAGAAAATGCAAATTTCAAGATTTTAGTAAAACAACAATAATATAGAGGTTTGGTAACAACCAACATCCATGGTGACCTACAATGACATGGGAAACAATGACGGAATGAATCTTTCAGCTCCACAAACATTACGATCCAGGAGATCTCCAAAACAAGGTTTTCACAAACATTCGATCGGCTCTTTGAATTGATCAATTTACACATCCCACTGTGGTTGGTTGGTAAAAAAAATTGGATTTTATTTTGTTGTGTGATTGGAAGGATGCTAGGTGTTCGATGTAATGCCTATAAGAAATGTGGTTATATTGTTACACTAGAATAGACACTTTTTAGTTTTAATTTTATTCAGATATGACTAATTGGTACTTTTGCAAAATATATAAATTAGTGTGTCATATTTAATTTACTTTTTGGTTGTTTTTTGTTTTTTCTTGGATCATTTCTTTTTTAATTATCTTGTTAATTGAGGAGGGATGTCATGTATTGTACTATGTTGTAAAAATCGGTCCAGGCGGACGATTAATCCCTGCATAATCGCTGATAGCACAGTAAACGCCTTGATTTATCATAATCGGCCTATTTAATCGGTTTGGTCAAAGATCGCTTAAAAATCGGTCAACAAAACGATTAATCGGACAAAATCGAACAAAATCGGTCTAATCGGACAAAATCACGTAAAAATAAGTCAACAAAATCACTTAAAAAGCAGACAAAACCGCTTAAAAATCGGTCAACAAACCGATTAATTGAAGAAAAAAAATCGGTCAAATCTCGCTTAAAAATGGTCAACAAACCGAGTAATATCTATGTTTGACTTTGAACTTTGAATAATTATGTATTATGTTTATAATTGAACACTTGAAATATTTGAACTTTGATGCACTATGCTTATCTCATGCATATCATATAATACAATATCTAAAATTACAATTTTGTGCATAAAAATTCTAATCCGATTAATCCCCGATTATTTCCCGCCTAACCGATTAATATCTAGTGAGGCGGTCGGGTAGGGCCTAGCGATTAATCGGTTAGGCGGGAAATAATCGGGGATTAATCGGATTAGAATTTTTATACAAAAAATTGTAATTTTATATAATGTATTATATTATATGTATGAGATAAGCATAGTGCATCAAAGTTCAAATATTTCAAGTGTTCAATTATAAACATAATACATAATTATTCAAAGTTCAAAGTCAAATATAGATATTACTCGGTTTGTTGACCATTTTTAAGCGATATTTGACCCATTTTTTTTTTTCAATTAATTGGTTTGTAGACCGATTTTTAAGCGGTTTTGTCTGATTTTTTAGAGATTTTGTTGACTTATTTTTACGTGATTTTGTCCGATTAGACCGATTTTGTTCGATTAATCGGTTTGTTGACCGGTTTTTAAGCGATCTTTGACCAATCCGATTAAATATGCCGATTATGATAAATCAAGGCGTTTACTGCGCGATCAGCGATTATGCGGGGATTAATCGGCCGCCTGGACCGATTTTTACAACAGAGTACAATACATGACATTCCTCATCAGTTAACAAGATAATTAAAAAAGAAATGATCCAAGAAAGAACAAAAAACAACCAAAAAGTAAACTAAATATGACACACTAATTTATATATATTTTGCAAAAGTACGAATAAGTCATATCTGAATAAAATTAAAACTAAAAAGTGTATATTCTAGTGCAACAAAATAACCACATTTCTTATAGGCATTACATCGAACACCTAGCATCCTTCCAATCACACAACAAAATAAAATCCAATTTTTTTTACCAACCAACCACAGTGGGATGTGTAAATTGATCAATTCAAAGAGGCGGATCGGAATGTTTGTGGAAAACCTTGTTTTGGAGATCTCCTTGGATCAGAATGTTTGTGGAGCTGAAAGATTCATTCCGTCATTGTTTCCCATGTCATTGTAGGTCACCATGGATGTTGGTTGTTACCAAACCTCTATATTATTGTTGTTTTACTAAAATCTTGAAATTTGCATTTTCTTATTTATTTTATCCTTTTACCGAAACACAAATATTAAATCATACAAATAGAATGAGTAGGCTTTACTCACCTTGATACCAGCTCCAACAAGGAAATCAACAAGAACATACTTCATCTTGGTTTGACCACTCTAAAAGTCATCTCCATCAATCAAGGGGTTATGCTTAATTGCCAATTCAATAACCCCTTCAGCCATATATAAATTGAATGAAGTTGCGGATGACGTCACTGTGGTGGTTGATGGTGGTGAGTGATTCATGAAGGGAGGATTCGGTTGACATAACAGTGGTTGTTGTGGTGTGGTGACGTAAGCGTGTTTTTGTGAAGATGTTTGAGAGTGATAAATAACAGTATAATCAACAGTTAATTATATTACAAAAGTACCCTTCAATAATTAACTATATTAAAATGAGGATTAATCCAGACCCTTAGATTTAAAATAGATGGATGGTTGAGATCTCTTGATTTGATCTTTAGATAATTATTGTTCTGCATTAAACTTTTGTCTAATAGTACTATGGATCGTAATAAAAGATAATCAATTCAAAACCAGATTTAACCCTAATGGTTTATCAAATATATTAAACTATGACTAAGCTAAGTTAAATTATGTTCTTTAGATGTAAAAAGGTACTCCATCCGAATAAAGTGAAACATGCATGCATGCTTCTAGGTTAAAGAAAACTAAACATTTTTACCCTATACGTCGTGTCTAATTTATGTCCGACAACGAACGGATTAGCCCAAATTAACATGTTTTAATTATCTTAATATTATTAACCACTCAAGGGTGGCCTAATGTGAAAAGGGTCTGTGATTAGAGGTGGCCATTTCTCGGTTTTTTTCAAAAACCGATTCCGGTTCCTAGTCAGTCAACGAACCGGTTCCTGTGTTTATCGGATTGGGGGTAGAAAAAACTGGGACTGGTAGAACCGGTTCTGGATCGGTTTTAAAACCGGTTCTCACAAAAAACTGGTCGAACCGGTTCCAAAAAACAAGTCCTAAATGTTAACAGTGGGCGTTTTCGAGGCTCGATTCCGAGGTTTTTTTTTGTTCGTGTTTTCTACACAATAAACTTAATAAACTTCAACTTTTATTTAATAAACTTAATAAACCTCAACTTTTCTACAAAAGAAGCTCGGTAACAATCGACCTCCAACGGATCTATTTTGGCCACTGTATAGAAAATTGCATATTACCGTTAGAACCTGTTTGCAACCAATTTTTCCAAATCGGTTAAAACCGGTTTGGAAAAATCGGTTATAAACCGGTTCTAACGGGAAAAATGGAAACCGGGTAGGAACCGTCGGTTTATGTAAGAACCGAACCGGTTTGGGCAAAAACCGTTTTGACGGGTTTTTGTTTTTTTTGCCACCTCTACATGCGACTATCACTTTAAAATGTGTGAGGTATCAAGTTCAATTCATGCTAGGTGCAAAAAACCTTAAAGTGGTCACGCCATCCTCATAGAAAACGAGGTGTGACGATAGGTTCAAACCCAATGGATTATTTGGCCAAAAGGTCGATCGGTTAAAAAAAATAAAAGAAAAGAAAAATTATATTATTCATCTTTCATGCATCATGGTAGTATTATACTAAAGTAGTTACAGGACACTGCGCCTATAAAACCACATCCATGCATGCCATATTAGCCCACACCAATATTCTAGCACACTAGTTCTCTTAGAAACACACACTGAAACATGACAAACTCACAACTAATGGTATCGACCTTAGCCATGTTTTTCCTGCTAGTAGTCCTGGCTTTCCAAGCCACTTCACGCACCCTCAATGACCCAACCATGCTCGCTAGGCACGAGCAATAGATGGCTCGTCATGGTCGTGTTTACACAGACGAAAAAGAAAAACAAATACGTTTTGAAATATTTAAGAACAACGTAGCACTTGTAGAAGCACACAATGGAGGTCTTGACAAAGGCTATACACACTTGATGTCAATAAGTTTGCTGATTTAACTAACGAGGAGTTACGCGCTTCCCATCATGGTTACAAGAAACAATCACAAGCACCACGTGAAACGTCCAGTGTTTTTCAATATGAAAATGTTAGTGCAGTCTCCGACGAAGTAGATTGGTGAAAAGAAGGGGCGGTAACGTCAATCAAGGACCATGGATGAAAACGTATAAAAACGGATGAAAAAGTATCAACGTAAAGAAACGTATAAAAACATATGAAATTGTATAAAAATGGACGAACACGTATACAAACGGATGAAAACTTATGAAAACGGACGAAAACGTATAAAAACACACACAAGCGTATAAATACGGACGAAAACGGATAAAAACGTTTGAAATCATAAGAAAATGTATAAAGACGGACGAAAACATATAAAAACGGATATTGAGAAAGAGATGTAAGGTTTTTGAAAAGAACAGGTAAGAAGTGAAAGATAACATATGAAATTTAGAAGAGAAAATAAGTGAAATAAAGCTTTTTTGTTTGAAAAAACAAATGGAAAACTTTGCGCAACCGAAAAAGAAATAAGTGAAAAGATAGAGATGAAAAATGCTTCTTTTAAAAAACAAACGACACCTAAATCTTTAAATGACTTGGTATCAAATGACTTCAATCTTCATACCGGTGGGTCTTTGGGTTCGACTTGTATCACACTCCTTCCTTTTCAAGTCATTCTATCATGGGTACTACTATTTTAATGCTTTAATTGACTATTCCACTTATAGTTTTTATTTTCCTTCTATAAATTGACTAACTTATACCACCATGATCTTTTCTTCCATACCAAAAATAAAAATTGAAAATCCGAAATAAGAAACTATGTAAAGAGTTTTCTCAAGTACAACTTATTATTATAGTTTGTGTTGGTTATATGTTAAAATCAATTTGAGGGTGCTTATTTGACACGATCCGTGAGGACTGTGGACATATTATCGAGTATTTCATTAAAACTTGTTCTCGGTCTAACTCATATCAAGTTTTAAATTTACAATATGATACACGGATAATTTTTTTGTTAAAGTGTACTTTTAAAGTTTTTAGAATACTTTTTATTAATTTTAGGTAAACAAATGATTAAATTTGAAGTAAACATTACTATATAAAAAAATGATTTATTAACATGTAAATAACATGCATGATATATAGAGAGAGAAAAAAAAATTAACTACACAGCACTAGAAAATGTAACAAGTTAGTTATATTTTAGATACTTTCTCCGTCCTAAAATTATTGTCCCCTATTGAATTTTTTGGTCTTTTTTCTTCAACTTTGACCATAATTATTTTTGTTTGTGTTATATAATACTTGATGAAGGTTTTAAATGTATTTCATTGATATAATTTTCATCAAGTATTATATAACACAATAAATATATTAATGGTTAAAGTTAAAAAAGAAACACTGATCAAAGTCAAAGTAGATAACAAAAATAGGACGAAGCGAGTAATTATCCGCCTTATATAACCGTTATTAACCAAACCATTTTCAATTTTTATGATTTCAAATGCAAATAGTAATAATAGTAATAAGGATCGTTATAAAAGATAATCAATTCAAAAACCAGATTTAACCCTTAATGGTTTATCAAATATTCCACAAATGGTTTATCAAATATATTAAACAATGACTAAGCTAAGTTAAATTATGTTCTTTAGACGTAAAAAGGTACTCCATCCGAAAACTAAACATTTTTACCCTATACGTACGTCGAGTCCAATTTATGTCCAACATCGAACGGATTAACCCAAATTAACATGTTTTAATTAACTTAAACTTTTATATTATTAACCACTCAAGGGTGGCCTAGTGTCAAAAAGGCTTGTGACTATCACTCTAAAATGTATGAGGTATCAAGTTCAATTTATGCTAGGTGCAAATAATCTTAAAGTGATCACACCATCCTCATAGAATAGGAGGATTTTACCTGGTTTGAGTCTGTTTGATAATAAATTTAAATCCAATGGATTAGTCGGCCAAAAGGTCGAGCGGCTAAATTAAAGAAAAGAAAAGAAAAAACTTTTATATTATTCATCTTTCATGCTTCATGGTAGCATGGTACTAAAAGTAGTTACAGGACACTGCGCCTATAAAACCACATCCATGCATGCCATATTAGCCCACACCAATATTCTAGCACACTAGCTAGTTCTCTTAGAAACACACACACTGAAACATGACAAACTCACAACTAATGGGATCGACCTTAGCCAAGTTTTTCCTACTAGTAGTCCTGGCTTTCCAAGCCACTTCACGCACCCTCAATGACCCAACCATGCTCGCTAGGCACGAGCAATGGATGGCTCGTCATGGCCGTGTTTACGCAGACGAAAAAGAAAAACAAAGACGTTTCGAAATATTTAAGAACAACGTAGCCCTTGTAGAAGCACACAATGGAGGTCTTGACCAAGGCTATACACTTGAGGTCAATAAGTTTGCTGATTTAACTAACGAGGAGTTTAGTGCTTCCCATCTTGGTTACAAGAAACAATCAAACACACGTGAAGCGTCTGGTGTTTTTCGATATGCAAATGTCAGTGCAGTCTCTGACGAAGTAGATTGGAGAAAAGAAGGGGCAGTAACGTCCATTAAGAACCAAGGCAACTGCGGTGAGTCTACTTCTTATCTCTATATGCCACATCATTATTCGACGGCCTCCTAGTCTCGTACTGGCATGTTACCAAGTACCAACATTGCAACATGTATAACTATCCATCATGCTATCTCTATTCTACTTACGAAGTTTTTCTTTGTTTTGAAAACAGGATGTTGTTGGGCCTTTTCGGCCGTGGCAGCAATGGAAGGATTGAACAAGATCAAAACTGGAGAACTAGTATCGTTATCAGAACAAGAACTACTTGATTGTGACATTAATGGCAATCACGGTTTAGAGTGGTTTATGAAAACGCCTTCAAATTCATCCAACAACAAAATGGGCTAAGTGCGGAATCAGCCTATCCATACACTGGAGAACAAGGTGTCTGTGACACCGAGAAAGCGAGGCGTCAGCTGCTACAATCTCTGGTTATGAGAAAGTTCCAGCTAACAACGAATTCGCCCTGCTGCAGGTAACTAAATAACCTGGAGAGAAATGATATTAGGACGTGTAAAATTTATAACATAAATACATATTAGATCAAAAGTATATAAGTCTAATGTTCTTACTCTAAAATCTTAAATTTTCGATGTAGGCCGTCACGCAACAACCTGTATCAGTTGCTCTTGATGGAGGCGGATATTATTTCCAGTTATATTCGGGTGGTGTTTTTAGTGGGACTTGTGGAACTGATCTTAACCATGCTATAACTGCAGTCGGGTATGGTACCACGACAGATGGAACAAAGTATTGGCTCATGAAGAACTCGTGGGGTACGAAGTGGGGAGAGAACGGGTATATAAGAATCGCAAGAGATGTCTCGGCGGAAGAAGGATTATGTGGTATTGCTAAGCTGGCATCTTATCCTGTTTGAACATGTTGAAGTACTGTTCTTACACGAAAATTGTGGTATATGATATATGATATAGTTAAGTGTGTATAAGTGTACGTGTATGTCATATGGTTAAGTGTGTGTGTGTATTTCATATGATTTAAATAAGCTCATAAGCCATATATAAGCCTAAAAGCACCCCTTTAGTTATTATATGTTGTTGGAAAAGCTGTATTATGTATCTTTGTATAATATAGAAGAAATTAGTTATATGTTGTTGGAAAAGCTGTATTATATATCTTTGTATAATATAGAAGAAGTTATTGAAAGGGTTTTTGGTATTAAATATCCACATACTTTCTCAAATGTACCGATATGATACCTGTATTAATTTTCGTTTTAATATGACACGTGTACTTTTTGATTTCGTGTTAATATGATACGTTAGTAACTTTTAACCGGCAAAACATGTTAAAGGATTTTTTGAGTAAAAATAGTCCCTTGTGATTTGTTTCTTTTGCAAAATAGGTCCTTGCAATTTTTTTTATAATAAGTCTTTGTGCGCTTTTAGGGTGCGTTTAGTTGGTGAAAGTTTTTCCTCTTAAAAAAACTAGACGAGTACCCGTGAATAGCAACGGGATTTTATAGCGATAGATCGTTTTGTGTTAAAAAAAAGGTTTATGGGTTATAAACGAAAAATAATAAAAGTCTGAATATTTGGGGATTAAACATAATGTTTTGAAATCCTGTTCGACCCGGGTGGTTCAACCGATTGAACCATTCGGTTCAGCAGATCAATTTAAACGAGTCAACCTGGGTTGGGTCCAGCAGAATAACGACCCACGGGTTTGAAGCGTCCTGGGTTAACCCGGTTTTCGATATGTATTAATAGTTTCATTTTGAAATATATGTTTTCAACATTTCCTTTTTACTTTCAGCTTTTCACTTTTTACTTTTTACTTTTTGATTTTGGCTTAAAATGAGTTAATGGGGCCCATCAACAGTAATTTACGGTGTTTTTATTTTATAAATTTTAATATTCAAACCTATGTTATATAAACCAAGCAACACTTTTAAAATAGTTATACTCATTTCTATTACCCTTCATTCTCAAGCCTATACCTATAGTGATTCCATCCGGCATACCTGATGACGTACCCTCCGATTAGGTCGAAGGACTCCCCTTTGGCCTCAGTCGAATCTTCATGACGAAGGATTAAGTCAATTTTCCTAAGTCATCGATGACGTAAAACCATTCATCATTGACATGGTTACCAGTTGGGAAGTCGCGAATTGAAGGCCTAAGCCCTTCGGGGTCTGACCTTGGAAACACTAAGACAAAGGAGAACTTGACTTGGTCACCCCCGTTCCACTATCTCCTTAGCTTTCCAAGAGCAGAGAGTGGGGATAAAGCTAGAGGTTACCATAAATCATGGGGCGCCCCATGATCTTGAAACATGTGCAAACACTCTCCAAACCTATTTTTCTACCTATAAATAGATTGGGCGAGTCATTCTTGATAGTATGTTCATTCAACTTGCATTTCACACTCTTAACATTACTTACAACACATATCATATACTTACTGCTTGCGCCGAAGGTGGTTGTGAGGTCCAACCTGCACAATCACTTAACGAAATGTCTTCTATTTCTTATTGCGAGATTGGCTGCAAGTTTGGCGCAAGCATAACACCTCATACCCTTCGGTCACCATTGAAGGCCGGTCGTGCGATTTATTGTACAATCAATGGCGCCATCCGTGGGACCCGCTACAATGGTCTCGTTATTCCAACTTATAACTAGTCAATACTCCACTACTTCATAGCATGAATCAAGGAAGAAGATACTCCCCATGGATTCTCAACCTTGACACCAATCCCAGTCAACGAGCCTAACAACCTTCCCCTATAACCGCGTTCACTTTCACAACACGATCTCATCCTAAAGAAACCCCCAATAACCATGATTCGACATCAGTCAACCCCGAAACAGTTATCAGTCATGAGTTTGTTGAAGCTAACCTCGAAGCGCTGGAATCTTTGTTAAGCGGCTGTCGCGGGCTGACCGAGCGTATAAATCGCGAAGGTTGGATCACTCTAGTGATGAGTATGGCGAAGAGATCGAGATGAAACTAGGCCCTCCGCTCACAGGGCTACCTTTCGATCTTGAGGTAGGGTCTCACGGAGTCGAAGGCGGCGGAAGATCAGTGGGTTTCGAAGATGTTCCGGAGAGGGCTCCGACTAGAAGAGAAGGGACAATGGAAGGAGCCATCGATAACTTACCACCACTATTGGTAGCCCAACTGGGGAGAACTAAATTAGGGGTTCCGTTGCAGCCTTCTCACGCATTCGGCATAGAAGGCAATCCACCTCAAAGTAATGGGGGAGGAAATCTTCCTCCTCATGGTATGTACCCTCCATTTCAGACTCAATCTTATCCCCATGGGGTTTATCCCCACTAATGGCGGAACTAGTAACCCTAGCTTTCCTCAACCTTATGGGAGCATGCCCTATGGGAAACCCATGGTGTACCCTCCGTTCCCTATAGGGAACCATCATATGTGCCTACCACTTACCCTCCTTATGCTAACCAAAACTGCTCTGGTACCTCCCAAGCCATAACCACGCCATCTTTTAACATGCCACCTTACAATTGTCTTTACTCGGCACTGTGGGTTCCACAACACCCTTTGTAAGATGGATAGAGGACTACCCTCTGCCTGATGGGTTGAAAATTCATGCACACATTGGTACGTATGATGGGAAGGGGGATCCAGATAATTTCTTGCATTTGTTCGAAGGGGCCATTATGATGCAAAAGTGGGTTATGCAGTAGCTTGCACATGTTCACATTATACCCTGCGAGACTCCACTTTCGTTATGGTGGAATGGAAGTGAAGCGGGAGTAGTATAGTGAATTTGGATGACAAGGCTAAATTTAGGTCACACATTAGTGATGAAAAGTTCACAATGACTCATTTGATGGTACACAATATTAAGCAAAGGGAAAACGAGAGCACTAGGGCTTTGGATTACAAGATACAGATGACACCTTGCATATTCTGGGCCTACCACGAAGACCAGCGCATCTACGGTTTCGTGCATAGCTGCAAAAGCAGTGGTGGAATTCTTATCCATTGACCTTCCAACAACATAAAGTAGCTTAATGGAAGAATACGGATCGAAGCCAAAGAGGCGCCACTAGCGGGCTCCGATGAAAACAAGGAAAGTTACTGACAAGTTTCCAAAGCACTCTTCATGGGCAGGGTCCAAAAACAGGTACAAAGGCAGAGACAGGTTCACACCCTACAATAAGAACGCCAATCATGGACTCCTGGCGAGTCTGTCTAAATCTCCTAGGGAAATACTTGCTATAGAAAACAAGTAGCTTAAAACAGTTAAAGACTACTAATTGTGAATCATGACTGAAGTAATGCAAGTAAAGATAAGTTTTAACAAGATAAACACACTGAGTAATTTTCGCGTCATATTCTTTGTTAAGCGAATAAAAAAGAATACATTACCTAAGTACTTGCGGAATAGTACTTGGGATTGAAATGACAAGTATGGTGTAACTCCTCACGAAGCTTAGGCTAAGTCTAAGCACAACTATGTAGGTACCACTGAGCTATCTAAGGTACATAGTCATATTTAGAGGAGTGAAAGATTGCTTGTGTGTGTTTTTCACAATTGATTGCACAAGCTTAAAATCTTTCACTCCAACTCTTATGCTATTTATACAAGTATGGTTTTTAACTCTTTCCTAGAGGACAAACTGACATGCGAGAAGATAAAATCTTGATGTATTTTGTCTCTGTTTACAAAGGCTATATTTGGTAAGGGACAAAGCACTTTTACGCTTTCGTAAACGATGTGATCCTTTCAGGGAAAGTTGACTTCTTGAAGATAAGTACTCCGTCTTATACGCTTCAAGCATAACCGTTTTGTCCCGCCCATTCTTCAGTCTTCTCAGCCTTCAGACTTGTCTTTAGTGATAATAGTTGGCGAGGAGTTTTGGGATTCAATGAGTTATTGTCATCACTCACTGAATCCGCCATCTTCTTCTTGACTCCGATCTTCGCACTTAAGTTCCGCTAGAGTGGAGAACTTCTTCTTAGTCTCGTACTAAGTATCCACGAAGATAGTTCAGCGGTGACTATGCGTCGTGACTTCTTAGTGTTAAAGGTTCTAAACACTTAGGGTATTTTCTATTCAAATCCTAGAATTAAGGGGTTTGGGTATTCTTGAATAACAGTCTCCCCTATTTGGATATACAAATAGCATAAGTGTTTGTCGATTATAAGTGAGCAAATGGCTTCTTCTTACATTTGAATGTACTAATTAACATAATAAGGAACACTGATTTTTTTTAACAAAACATACATCGTTTATTCATCAGATTAAAAAGCTCCTATCACTAGTACAAAAGAAGAGATGATAAAAGTTTCAATGATGTCAATTAAGGTGGATTCCCAATGCTTCAAGCTTTGGCTTCTTGGAGAGGAGGGTCTTTTTGTTAGGGTGATCTCTTATCTTGGCATTCAGGTCAGTGCAGAACACGTTTTCAGGAGATTTGATTTGAGATGCCACTGTTAGATAGCTTTACATTGTAGCCACTCCAGCCTGATCAATGTCACTCCATTTCACGGAATTACAGGTTCCATATAATGAAGAAAAGTCCTCTTCGGGGCTTTTCTATAACTACTTGATTTACAAACTTTACCTTGAGGCATCTCCTGTTCAGTTAAAACGGAACCTGGCTTGGGGCTCGAGATTCAACCTTTTCTTTCATGGGATGATTGAGTTGAGATCACTTGAGCCTCAGAAGAGCTGATTGTATCCCAAGCTTGGTGCATCTCTTAGTCTTTCATAACGTTTGCGAGAGTTTCATCAACTCCTGACCACCACATTTTCTTCTTTTCAATGATGGCAAAGTTCATCAAGTTAGTGATCCCAAAGTCAGTGAACTTTAAAGGATCATGAACCTTAAAGTCCCTTTTGTCATCCCCCCTGTAGACATTCATTGCCAGTGGTTTGGATTTGAGGATGATTTTCACATCAGTGATTTTTTCAGGTGCCCTTCTGCTTGTCATGGTCCAGTTGTAGTGATCAATCCTTTCCTTTCTTATTTTAGCATTCCTCTTGTTCTTTTCATCCCTTTTCCTTTTGAAGGCAGCCAACTCAGCATCCTGAGCTGCTTTGAACTTTTGGCCTGCTTGCCCTTTATCAAGAGTTTTAGGATTAATCCCTATCTTTTCAAATTCTTCAGAAACTACTTTGACCAGGGCTTCTATGCTTTTCTTTTCCTCCTCAACATGTTTCTTACGTTTTTCTTTCTTTTTGAGGTAGGCACTTAGCTGTTCAGGAGTAAGCAGGTACCTAGTGCCACTAATTTCATAAGGGATCCTGGCAGGCTCTTGTGTGGTCATGATGTCTTTGCCTTTATCCTGAGCTGATGAAGTTGATGTTGACATAAGTGGGGGTGAAGTTATGACTACTGGTGATGTTGTTGTTGTTGTTGTTGCTTAGATTGTTGTTATTGGTGTTCCTGAAGGTGGGATAGATGAGATGGGTGTTGCAGATACAGGTTGAGTTGGCTCCCCCTTAGTGTGAGAGGGAGTCTCTTCAGCAGCTCTCTCCCCCTCAACAGTTGTCGCAGCGTCAGTGAGAGCAAGAGTTAGTTGTGACACTGAGGGAGAAGGAGCATCTTGACCTTTAAAGGCTTGATAAATCTTCGAGACCATGTACTTGATGTCTGATGTATCTTGTTGAAGACTGGTGACTTTGTCTCCAAGATTGGCCTAAGATAATTCTAGTGCTATCATTCTAGGCCCGAGATTCCAGGCCATAGAAGAAGATGATTTAGACAGATCAACAACTTTTGTATCCAGTGAGCCCAGGGTGGACTGAAGAGCCTGCACTGAGGAGGTAAGACCCAGAACATTTCAAGTGTTAAGCATTGTGATGAGTTCAATGAGACTAGAGGAGTTCTTCATGTAGATCTCTGTAGCCTCAAGCACTTTGGAGTTAAGTGCATGGTCTTCTTTGACAGATTCCCTGATTTCATCTAGCTTGTTGTGAGTATCCTGAAAGAATTTGAGATACTTCTTCAGGTTGTCATCCAGCCTGTCCAGGTAACCATAGATGAGATCCCTGTGCTCAAAATTATCATCAAAGGTGGAAATCACTTCAGCTTTTAAATCAGCATAACTGGGAGCAACTTCAACATGTTGATCCCACAAATTATCGGTCACTGAGGAGTATAGCTTCCTGGTAGCCCTCTTTAACCATATAACAAGCTGCCTTTCAGTAAGAGGTTGAACGTTGTCATAGTTTTTCAGATCATCAGGGCAAGAGGAAGAAGAAATTTTGAAGAAGAGTCGAGTCATATCATCATGCTGAAAAGGGTGACTCTTCAGTCTCTTTTGGATCAGGCTGATGCTCTTGTTCTTGTTGTTGAACATGGTCCATCTCTTCTGATGAAAATTTCTTCCTCACTATCGTGACAAGCTCCTCATCAGAAAACATAATATCATTAACTTCAGCAACTGTAAGAAGACCAATGGTGGTGATGGGTTCGTATCAGTGAATTGGTTTTGTCCCTCTGAGTCTTTGTCCCATTGACCCCCGGACAGCGATGGGTTTTCCATGTCTTCTCAGGGTCGAGGTTGGTTTGTGAGTTCCATATCGGTAGGGTTGTTTCTTTCCCTCCGAGTCTTTGTCCCTCGATGCTCCTTTAAGCAATGGTGGGTGTTTCGGTGCCATCCTCGGAAGCAGTGGCAGTAAAGATCCTATCAATGGGTTTGTTCGTTTGAGTCTTTGGGATGGAGTTGTTGTGTGCCCTGGACAAAAGCTTTGATTTTCGCCTCATCGAGTTTGAGTGGGCGCTCCCCTACCGGTGGGTTGTGTGTTTCCCTCGGATCTTGGGGAGTAGTCTGTGGGACCAAGGGCCTAATTGTGATGTATCGAGTGTCCTTCGTTGTCACCGGGTGGTTGTTTCTTGGTCGCCGCTTAGGTGTCGTGTCAGTCCTAGGGCTTTCTTTGCCTTTTAAACACGTGATCCGAAGCCTCGGGGCCCGAGACTTGGGTTTGGTTTAGTCCTATCTAAGACTTCCTCTTTCTCTTTTTGGAACAGGGTTTGGAATGCTTGAGTCCCTCACAGTTTGTTCTGACAACCATATGGGCCGTCAATTCGATTTCGATGATAGGATGGATCCTTTTGAAAAATTTGAAGGGCTCGGGGTGGGCTGGTAAAGAACCATATTTAAATTCTAAGGATAATTGCAACCCGGTAACACTTGTAAAGCACAAGAGACAAACCACAGTGCAAGCGTATTTAAGCCCTAGTTTTGCTATATAGCAGTTCTGAGATCATAAATGATCTCCCCAATGTCGACATCGGTACGGTCATCAAAGTACATACCATCATCAATTTGAATAGAATTAATCTTTTTCAGTGGATGAATGGTTCCAATAGAGAACCTGAATCACGAAAGTGAACAAGATCTTCCAAGCCATGGGAGGAGTTCTTGGTGACTGGGGTTCTGTTCAAAAATTTTGGATCCAAAGCAATTTCACCTAACTTCGTATACTTGGTAGCTAGATTACGGGGTGTGCAACATAATTTCCTGGATTATAGTTAAATACAGTAGAGGAATTAAAAAGTTTATAGTCGAGGGGTGGTGATTGTTGATCTGCGGTACAATCGTGTTGGTTGTCAAAGGAACTTCCTTTTCATCGAGCAAGTTTTTCAACACCCTAGGCAGTGAACCTAATCGTTGTAGTGTAGCATTAGGGTGGCCTGGTATGATATCTCGTTCTCTAGGGGAATAGGAATGCTAGTGAGAAGTTACTACGCTAAGGTTGGGGTTGAGGAAGATTATTTTTATCTTTTTTATATTTTTTAGAAAATTGAAAGGTACGAATCTCGGGGTATTGGATTTGGGGGTGGTATTTCAACCGATTACTCTACTAGTCTAATTATCTAAACTAAGCTAAGGGTTAGTCTATGTCTAATTGATGTGTGCTCGTATGATGATTAAAAATGTGTTCACCTAGATGATATTACTCCCTAGTTATCTCCTATTGATGGTTGAATTGTCACGTTCTTATTCTTAACGCGTTGTGTCTTCTAAGGTCGTAAGGTATGCTTTTTTCCCTAACTCTTTGAGACTACCTTAAGGTTATTGCCTATGAAATCTCTAGGATTCATAAACTAACTCTAAGGTTATCTTTGGATGTTTAGCCTACAATGACTCTAGATGATTATAAACTAATATTCATAAAGATTACTCAAGCACTAAAAACACAACGAATAACCTATCGCAATCCTAGGTCAATCTTAGAAACACACACTGTTAGATATTGGATTTCACAAACACACTAAACCAATGATCAAAGAGGCGTATAAAAGAGGTTTTAGAGAGAGAAAGAGTAAGAGGTTTGGGAACTTAGTGAGAGAAAATGAAAGTATTATTATGAGCTCCAACTCTCTACCTTGGGAGGTAGAGAGTATTTATAGTTCTTACATAAATCGCCACCTACGGGCTGTGGATCAGGCATACAGTGGGTAAAGACCCGTCCGTCCTCCACGGTGTTACTTAACTAAATACTACTTAACATTAAATAATCTACGACTACGAGCTTTCTAACGATTACATATACTTGAGGTGACCGACTCTTTAATGACTGGATTTTCTAAATCCTAACAATCTCCCCCTAAGGGAGGTCACCTCAAAAATACATTGAATACAAACAGATATTACAATAAGATTGTTCTTGGATTCTTGTTAAAGTTCTTTGCTCTGAAGCTCGTAGTCATTGATTCTTCATTTTTGCATGTTTGGTTAATCCAAGTGGAGGTCTTTAACTGATCCACGTGATAATGAGTTTTGAGCCAGCTTTGAGATCATCAGCTATCATAAATCTCTGACTCATCCTTTGTGGTGTTGGTATTATGTGATGTTGTGACATTTGGACCGACATGCTCACATTCTGGATCATGATTTCTTCTCATCAGAGTAGCGGAAGCTTTCGTTGATTCATGATATTGGCAGCAGCGTAGCAGAAGCATGGAGTGAAAATATCAGAGTCATTGATGCACTAATCATGATTTCTTTAGAAATGAATGTGTTGTGTGAGCATGCGGCTATGGATTGACCGCTTCATTCTGATCAGCTGCAAACGTCGGGCGTACCTGCATACAACAGTTAGCAATAAAGCGCACGAAAGTGTCTTTGATCACTTTCGTTGAATTGAGGTACACGGCCCACGGTTCCCCGTTGATCAGTACAAGTACTGCCTGTGATCAGGTATAATTCCGAAGAATTTCCTTGACAGGGTTTCGCAGCTGCTCTAGCTGTTCTCAAACCGGAACGTCTCAAAGAAGACAACACGGAGTGAGTGAACCAGCGAATTGAGATTCACTGATTGATGAAAAGAGATTTGAAAAACAATCGTGTACCGCTCAATAGAAATTGTTTTTGCAATACAACGAAGGTTTTAATGAAAATCAATTATCAATCATAAACACCTTTTATTTTGAAATATTAGTACACAGTCGATGTGCTAAAGAAAAGAGTTTTTAAGCACAACGACCGGTTTTTCAAAGGTATCCGTCAATCCATAACCTGAACCAGGATTGATTCAAAAATTGAATCGCCCCATTGTTTCTGTTCAGTTGTCACATGGTTGATCTATTGAATAGATCTCACATGCCACCCACCAGGAGCTTGTTTGATGTTGGCTCCAGAAGGCTTTCCATCTTCATTGTGAATATGTTTGCATATCACTCAGATGTTCTGGCAATACCACAAGGATAATGCGTAGGACTCATAAGATATAATCTCTCTTTCCACATTGTGTGAAACAGAGAGTCTTCATTGACAGTGTCCTAAAGAGATTTATTTGATGATCTCGTGGCTCTAGACTCAATAGTGCACATTTGGTTCCTATGTCGGAGACTAGGGAGAGGGTCTCCTTCTTCAATATCAACAAACTCTAAGAGAAAGTCGATAGATAATGTCGGTTCCCCGTGAGAATGAAACAAGTCCTTTTAAGAGGAACTTGAGTAGCTTGGGAAGTTGTAGTGCAGTGCGTCACTGGGTCCATGACGTCTTGTCTTCAATACCGATGTTACCTTGGTAACCACCAGTAGCATATGAATTGAACCCGGTTTCTGCCCTAAGGTTGAATTAATGGAGGGCTATTTCTTTTCACCCTTTTCTCATTCA
The DNA here is from genome assembly GCA_910596185.1 of Chrysanthemum makinoi. Taxonomy (NCBI): domain Eukaryota; kingdom Viridiplantae; phylum Streptophyta; class Magnoliopsida; order Asterales; family Asteraceae; genus Chrysanthemum; species Chrysanthemum makinoi. The sequence continues at coordinate 25,221,599 of OU343223.1, read as the reverse complement.
TTTCTTTTTCATTCTTCAACCCCTTCAGTGCTTACCGAGACTTCATAACTAGAACCTTGTTGGGTTTATTCCAGTACTAGCTCAGTCTCAGTCCGCACTCTTCCCATATCTCACTTTTCTCCTTTTTTCATCAAACCTAAGGACTTCTACACTATCTAGTGGATTGTCCCTGGGTAGATCCCTCCGGTTCTGGCGGATCATGGGAACAAATACCTAACCTTATCATCCTTATATCACCATACATAAAGTAAATTTGGTCGGTCTATTTGGTATTGTTCATCTGCCATTGGAACCAATTGAAAACCATTTGAAAATCAATCCAGATACTTGTGATATATTATCAAAGCATTTTGTACCTGAATTGTTTTTGATAATTTTTAGAAAAAAGAGCTCCCCCTCAACATGTGCATCATGTATTTGAAATCATTTTGGCACACGGAGGCAAGAGGAAGAATTAACTTCTTTGATTACCATTTTCTAAAAGATATCAACATCACTTCCCTGATCAAATCAAGTAGATAAAGCATATTAATGAAGGATGAGGTTTTCATAAATTTGCTCCCCCTCAATATGTGCCTCGAGGTTTGAAAGAGTTTTGCACATATTAGAAGGAACCTGCACTTAGATACAAATCAATCACGTTTCAATTCTTTGTGGTTTAAAATAGATGCTCCCCCTCAACATGTGCATGGAAAATTTGAAATCGTTTGGCACATGTGGGGAGGAAAGCTTGCTAAACACTTACGAAACCATTTATCAAATTATCAGTTTAAATCCAATTTAAATCACAAATTCTCCCCCGATCACAATTTTCAAATCATTTGAGATTTGTGATCTCTGTAGATTTAAATTGATTTTGAAAGCTTTTGAGGAGAATTGTGACTTGATTATGAAAACATTTTAACTGATAAGGATCGGATTTTGAAACTTTACACTCCATTGATTAAACATGCATGAATATCTTTTTGAAAACAATTGTATGTCGAACAACCTTTTGATTTAATTGAAATCATTTTCTCCCTCAATCAATGACATAAGTTGTTGATTGAGATAGATATTTTGACAAAAGTTAAGTCCAGATGATTTTCAAAAATAGAGTTCGAGTTATTTAACAAAGCAATTAGTTTTCATTAGATGGTAAGTAATTGTTTTAAAGAATCAGAGCATGAGATTTGAAAAACAAGATAAAGCATGGCTCTGTTCTTTCTTTGAAAAACGGGTTATTGCCTGAAATGACAATAAACCATAGTTTCACTTTCTCCCAAAAAAAATTTTTTTTTTTAAGAACATTCGAACAATATCTAAAGTCCCGTGTCATTCTTTGAATGACAACACAAAGACCGTAGATATTTTCGAATTGAGAAAAACATGACAAAATGACAATATTTTTTGAAATATTTTCAAGATTTTTCAGATTTTTATGGATTTTTGAAGGTTTTATATTTTTCTATTTGCTTTTTGAAGGTTTTGAAATTTTGTATTTTGCTTTTTGAATAAATATTTACAAGATATGGATGAAGAAAGACCTTTTACTCCTCTTCTTCCTCTTGAAGACGTTTAAGTGTTTCCGGTTGAAGACTCTTTAGACCAAGTCGTGGGAGGATAAACTCAAAACGTTCTCTAGGAAGAGCTTTGGTGAAGATGTCTGCTAACTGGTATTCAGTCCTCACAAAATAAAGTTCCACCACACCGTTTTCTACTTGCTCCCTGATGAAATGATGTCGAATGTCGATGTGTTTTGCTCTTGAGTGTTGAACGTTGTTGCATGAGAGAGCAATAGCACTTTTATTATCACAGTACAGAGGGATTTTGTTGAATTCAAAGCCATAGTCAGATAATTGGGATCTCATCCATAGGATTTGAGCACAACAAGATGACATGGCTATGTATTCAGCCTCTGTAGAGGAAATAGAAGTACTCATTTGCTTCTTTGAAGACCAGCTCACAAGCTTATCACCCAAAAACTGAGCACCTCCAGACGTACTTCGACGTGTATCTTGACATCCTGCATGATCAGCATCTGCATAGGCTGTTAGTGACATACCGGTGTCCTTCGGGTACCAAAGTCCCATATTGATGGTTCCTTGGAGATACCGAAAGACCCGTTTAACCGCTTCAAGGTGCTTTTGGTAGGCTTAGCCTGATATCTAGCACACATGCAAACAGCGAACAGAATGTCTGGTCTACTGGCTGTGAGGTACATCAGGGATCCAATCATACTACGATATTTCGTTTGGTCTACCATGATCCCTGAGTGGTCCTCATCCAGTTTAGTACGCTCAATCATGGGAGTGTCAACAGGGTCACTAGAATCAAATCCAAATTTCTTTAAAATCTCATTTGCATATTTAGATTGATTTATAAAAATGCCTCCGGGACTTTGTGAAATTTGTAATCCCAAGAAAAATGACATTTGTCCCATCATTGACATTTGAAATTTGGAACCCATTTCATTTGAAAAACGATCACATTCATTGGGGTCAGTCGAGGCAAAAATAATATCATCAACATATATTTGAACGTGAATTAAATGTTTGCCTGACTTTCTGGTGAACAATGTCGGATCAACTGCTCCTTTGCTGAATCCAGTAGATAGAAGAAACTTTGATAGCGTATCATACCATGCCCTTGGAGCTTGCTTCAAACCGTAAAGAGCTTTCTTCAAACGATAGACGTGAGTAGGATGCTCTGGATTCACAAAGCCTTCAGGTTGGCTGACGTATACGACTTCTTTAAGATCTCCGTTAAGAAAAGCCGTCTTTACATCCATCTGATAGACTACCATGTTCTTACTTGCAGCATTAGCCAAGAAGATTCTGATTGCCTCGATACGAGCAACAGGAGCAAATGATTCTTCAAAGTCAATACCCTCCTCTTGACGGTATCCTTTTGCAACCAATCGAGCCTTGTTCTTTAAAACATCACCATGCTCATCAAGTTTCACTTTGAAGATCCACTTTAGAGCAATGATCATAGCACAATCTGGAGCAGGTACTAATTCCCATACATCTAGTCGATCAAACTCATGAATTTCTTCTTGCATGGCATTGAACCAGCTGTCTTCATTCATGGCAGTTTTAACATCTTTTGGTTCGACCTTAGAGAGTACGGAGTTGAAGAAGCACCATAAGGCATCGGTTGCAAGTTGTTTCCGTGTGGATACTGGACGAGAAGGGTTTCCAATGATGTTGTCCAATGGATGATCATGTGTCCACTTTCTAAGGTGTTCATGTGGTTGTTGTTGAGGAACTGATGTAGCAGAGTCGATGTCTCCTGATGAAGATGGTTCTGATGATGATTCAGGAGCAAATATGTTTTCAAATGGAGCATCTTCGGGAGTAGCAAAGGGATTAACTTCATCATGGGTGCCAGAAACAATTCCATGATGTACATTCGATGATTGATGATTTGTTGATGAGACAGAGTGATCAGCAGCAGGCGCTTCTTGGCTTAATGATATTGAAACAGAAGGGTTGACTTCATTGACAGGGATAGGAGCAGCCTCTGATGATGGAATTGACATTTCATTAGCATTTGGCTCATAGTGTTCATCAAACATTGGATCAAACAATTTCTTTAAATCATCTTCTGATGGAGGTACATAAGGAGTTGCTGGTGAGGGATTTGAAACAAGAGTAGAACTGATAGGACTACTTGATGAAAGTTGAGATGCGGGTCCAGAACTGGTTTGTCCTGGAGCCATTGGACCGGTCAGCTCATCAAACGTAACGTGAATTGTTTCCATGATATTTCGGGTTCTTTTGTTGTAGATTCGGTATCCTTTTCTGTTTGGTGCATATCCTACAAAAACTCCAATGTCCGCTTTAGCTTTAAGTTTGCCTAAATCTTGGCCCTCATTAGTTGGATAACACAATGCACCAAACACACGAAGGAATGAGAGATTAGGTTTTCTATTGTGGACAAGTTCATATGGAGTTTTTCCATGAGCAGTGTGAATTAGGGATCGATTTTGAGTGTAGCATGCAGTGGCAATGGCTTCAGCCCAGAGAAACATTGGAACCTTTGAGTAAATCAGCATTGTTCTTGCGGCTTCCACAAGAGTTCGATTTCGTCTTTCAACTACACCGTTCTGTTGAGGAGTTCGTGGAACACTTCTTTGATGACTGATTCCAACACTTTCATAAAACTCACTAAGTTGTTTATTAACAAACTCAGTTCCATTGTCTGTTCGGATGATTCTGACAGTTTTATTAAGTCGAACCTTGTTTGATAAGTTTGATGATGATATCTGGAGTTTCATCCTTTGTCCTTAAGAACTTAACCCAGGTGAATCGAGAGTAATCATCAACCACAACTAACACATATTTCTTCCCAAAGATATTCTGCACTCTCATGGGTCCACATAAATCCATATGAATTGTATGAAGAACTTCTTTAACTGAGTTTGTAGGTTTGGGTTTGTGGGCATACTTCTTGCTTTTTCCCAATTGGCATGCTGAACAAAGATGATCCTTTTCATACTTTAGTCTAGGTAAACCTACAACTAAGTCCTTTCTGGAGAGATCATTGATGGTGCCGAAGTTCAAGTGATTGAGACGACGATGCCATAACCATGACTTTGTTTTTGAAGCCTTTGACAACAAGCAAATTGGAGAAGACTTCATCATATCTTCGATAGAGATGGTGTATAGATTTGAACCACGTGTTCCTCTTAAAAGTTCTTTACCATCAAGTTCTCTAACGAAACAAGTATGTTTTCTGAAGGCCACTTCTAGATCAGAATCACAGAATTGACCGACAGAGAATAAGTTATGACCAAGACCTTCTACGTAATATACCCTGGAGATAACACTATCACCGACAACATAATCTCCATAACCCATAATTGCACCGAAATGATCGTTCCCGAATCTAACAGTCCCGATGAATTTACTCACGAAGTTCATGAGCCGCGACCGGTCTCCAGTCATATGCTTGGAACAGCCTGAGTCCAGGTACCACAGAACGATTTGAACGATCTGCAGTTGAACACAGACAAGAATGGATAACTGGATAATTGGGATCCCCATGCAAGAATGGGTTCCACTTGGTTAGTAACAGTGATTGGAACACCCACATCAGAGGTAGAAACAATGGACTCATTAGAAATAGATGCAGTGCTAGTGTCCGTATTTGACCTATTCAAAGTATGTTCACTTCTTAAGGGAATAGTTCTACCAGTAGGCATCCATTTTCTAGTGGGCATTGATTTAGCAACTTTAGGGCAAAGCTCATTAATCTTACGGCCAGTAGGTATCCATTGATAACCTATATTACTAAATTTCCTTCCTGTGGGTTTCCACTGTTTTCTAACTTTCTTTCGCCTTTGCCTTTTAGCCTTCTTAGCTTGAATTTTAACATTAACAGTTTTATCAGGGCATTTGACAGCATTAGACAAACATTCACACCACATTCATGATTAGTAACAGAAATCAAGCAGTCATCATTACATAGTTTGCGAATAGTAGCAGAATTCGAATTAATTACAGTACGCTTATAGCTAATACTAGAATCAACACGATTCGTTTTATTCAACTCAAACTTAATATTCCTAGGGTGATCTTCTACTCTCTTCCAATGCACATTCTTAGCTTGCGAGGTCCTATCTTGCTTGGTATTGCCTGGAGGCTTTGACCCGCTTGCTTTAATGTCACTGATTACTCCTGTAGAGGGAATTATGGGAACATTAGTTGGTTGATCTACTTTTTGCATTCCTGAACTAGACGTGCAGGGATCTGAACTACTTGAAGGCACATTAGTGTTCACTTTCTTAAAACTGGGCATAGAATGGTTTGTATGCTTGGCACTAGGCATAGAACAAGGCATCACAGCTTTACCTTTCGCACCTAAGGATTTAGGACATGTTGCAATTAAACATTCTAGCAGCTCTTGAGATCGTTTGGCCTGAATGCAAGCAAACCTAATTTCTCTATCAAGAGGTTTATTAATGAAATCCTCTTCCACAATCTCACGGAGACATTCTAGACTATCCTTAAGGTGAGCACAGTTATGAAACACAGTTCATTATTCCTAAGATGAGGAGGAATGTATTTAACAGTCACAGTATATTTGCAGTCTGAGGATGACTTTGATGCAACATTCTCATTAAAAACAAGTGGCAGTTTCCCTTTTTCCTGACTCCTCAGATTCTCAATTTCTTTTTGTAAAGACGTTATTTTTTCGTTGTTTTTGTCACGAGTGACTTTCATTGAATCATATAACTCTTTAAAGTGTCGTTTAACTTTTTCATTTTCTTCTAGAAAACTCTCGTTTTCCTTTTGTAAAGCATTAACCAAGTTTTGAAGATGAAAAGTTTGAGAATACTGAGAATCTAAAGGAGGAGGCATTTGGGAGCCAGTCACATTGTTCTTTTCACCCTTTAATTGAGAGATTTGGGCTTTCAACTTTCTGATCGTGTTACAATGAGCTCGAATCTGTTCATCACGTTTGCTAATTTCAAAAACTGCATCAAATTCAGGAGCATCCAAGGATGTCTTGATATTTGAGGTTTTAACATTTTCTTTCAGATGTTCAACTTTATCATGCAGTTTAGAGTTAGTTTTTCAAGCTCAATGACACGATCATGGGAGACTTTCAGAGCAACAGATAATTCATGAAATTGAGAAGCATTAATGGAACAATTCGTAGCAGTGTAAAACACATCTTGAGTAATACATTCAGAAATAAGATTCTCATTCAAGGTATGCAAGTTCTTCCTCTCAATCTCATTATATTTTAATTCTCGCTCATAGTCACTAACCTCAACTATCATTGCATCAAATTCCTTTTCCATTTCTTTAATATCTGAATCCATCCCTTTTTTAAAGACTCTCAAATTGATCTTTTAGTTGTTTAAAGAAGGCATGACCTCATTAAATAGCATTCTTTAGTTTGCTCAAAACCCCTTTCCCTTCAGTTATCCCAGTGGGTGTGATCCTTTTCTTACAAGTTTTCTCAAAATCAACAAATAATTGAAAAATAACATATTGACTGATTAAGGTCTTGCTTTTAGTGGCAATAGATCTAGGAACTAAATGCATTGGTGTATTAGGAGGATACACAGTTGCTGCAGGCATTTTCCTAAGGAGGGGATTCTTGTTACAACAAGATTATCTGCTTTTTGCATATCTAAATCCTTTTTCCAAAACACTTGTTCGGGTGTTTACAACGTCTGAGGCTTAAACTTGTTCAAGGAAATCCAATTTTTCTTTTTGTAATCATGGGGTTTGATCGTTATGTTATTCTCTTTACATTCAGGATCTTCTAGCTTCTTATTCATTTTCTCCCTAGATGCATCATCTAATTTTCTATCTTCCTCAGTGCACTCAACGCAACTAGGTTTCTGTCTAGGTTTAAGAATCTCATTACCATCATAGATTACATTATGAGCAGCTCTAGCCTTTTTAACAACCAGGGGAATGCTATGCTTATCGCTTAAGACTCTATGCTTAGTGATCAAGTGAGCAGTCTGAATGGTATTCCCTTGTACGTACAACTTATTTTCAAGCTTGTTTTTCAAAGTTTTTAGATTGGAAAAATCATTCAAAAGTTTTGATTCCTTAGCATTGAATTCTTGCTTAAGCATTTTAACATTTTCTTGAAGTTCTTGTTTTTGCTTAGCAGTTTTAGAAAGCTTTTCTTGTAAGGAGTTTAACTCTTGTTTTAATACTTCTTCTCTAAAATTACTTTTTCTAATAATTGTACGCATTTGGTCATCCATTTCCTGCTCACGGGTGGTTAACTCAAACTTAGCACGTTGTTCATAAATAGCAACTTGTTCTTTATAGGCATTCAGTTCAGAGATAACAGAATCATCAGGGGCACATGCAGTGTATTCATCAAAAACATAGTCATCATTGACTGCAGAAGATGCATTACTTGGTACAACCTCACTTTCACTTTGCTTCACATATTGATCATATGGGACAATATTACTATTACCCTCATCTTCAATATCTGATTCATAAGTTTCAAGAGACTGTACTTTATTATGCATCTTTTGCTCATCAACATCATCATATAGTTTTAATACCTCTGAAATGATTTTGTCTTTGGATGGACCAGCTTGTTGTGGTGGAGAGACCTTTGGAGAGACCATAGGTGAGATGCTAGCCATGAAGATTGTTTGGGCAGTAGGTTCATCATCGACATCAGAGTCAAATGCATCACAGTCAGCTACTTGAAATGCATTTTGATGATTATGACCTATCTCCTGAATTGGCTGTTCATCAACATCAGCATCATAGGTTCGGGCATTTCCCTCAGCAAGAAACAACAACTCCTCTTCATCCAAAGCTGCTCCATTATCCTGAGCTTGCACAAGCAACATCTTGTCTCTGAAGTATTCTGCATTCTGTGGACGTTTTGGAGATGTGCAGTTCCTAGCAATATGTCCCTCACCACCACAGTTGTAGCACTTAATTGGCTTTGCTTGACCTTGATTCCCATTCCTTCCCCTATTCTGATTTACCCTATATCCTCTACCAACTCCATCATTCCCATAACCTGCTCCAACCATCCCTTGTTCATATCGTCTTCCTTGAACTGGTTGCACCATAACCTTTCCATCTCTGACAACAGCATAATTGTGTAGATTGGATGCGTTCGATCTCATTGTTAGTGTGAAGATTGTTGGTATGTGGACTGAGGGTCAAGTTTTGTTTAACCATAAGAGCCAGTTGATTAATGAAGTGTCCCATGACTGCATCAGCATCAGCTTGCTTGAACCTCGGATCAGGAATGAGTTTGTGATTACCATTACCCGTGGGTATGACTTGAGAGGCTTTGGTAGTAATACCAACATTGGTGTAGAAGGCTGTTGAGTCATTTGACGAACTTGTTTCTCCCTGCTTAGATTTGAACTGCTCAAGAATCCTTTTTTCAAACATAGCATGTCTCTCATTCTGAAGAAGGAAGGCATATAGTTGCTCATAGTTTGTGTTCTTCAATCCTTTGGTTAGCTTCACAGAGGTGACAAACTTGTGCCATTCGGGATTCATGTTGTTCACAAACTTTGAGTTCAGCTGAATGTTTGGCATAGTCATTCTGATATTCCTCATATCATTTACAAGCTTGTGGAATCTCACGTAGTACTCATAGACACTCTCATCTGGTTTCATCTTGAAGTGCTCAAACTCATCATACAGTTGTGATTCTCTGTCTTCCTTGGTTAATTCAGAACCTGAGAGAAGCATCTTGACATTATCCCAAACTGCCTTGGCTTCAGTGTTGTGATTGATAAGCTTGTAGATGTCTTTTGGAAGACCCTGTAGTATGATGTTTGAGGCCCTGATATCAGCATCGAATCTCTTTTTCTCCTTATCACTGAGCTCATCATACGTCTTTGGTCTGTCCAATCCAAAGATCATGGTTCCATCTGCAGCAGTATCAATTATGTCTCTTGTAGTCTCAATCTGATACGGTCCTTCATCAATGGATTTGAGAATGTTGACCCCATTTTCCTTTCCAAGACAGTACAATCTGATTCGTTGAGCCCAAGAGTCGTAGTCAGTTCTGTCAAGCATGGGTGGACGAGTATCTGAACCAGCTGCTTGAACATCCTCAGCAACAGTGGAGATGATTGTAGATACGTTGGTAGACATGTTAACAGATTACACGGGATTTTATAACTCTATGATTAAACCGGGAAATAGATTCTTTCACGGGATTTTACTAAATCAAGAGAAAACCGTATTACAAACAGAAATCAACCAAGTCGCTAAGAGTTATTGAACCAAGTCGCTAAGACCAAGTCGCTAGATACAAGTCGCTAAAGCGCCAAGTCGCTAAAGAGCAACTCGCTAAGGTCCAAGTCGCTAACACCAAGTCGCTAAGAATTATGACAGCAAGTCGCTAAGCACCAAGTCGCTAGACACAATTAAGTTGCTAAAGAACAACTCGCTAAGATCCAAGTCGCTAGTATCAAGTCGCTAACAATTTGCACTACAACTCGCTAACAATTCCTGAAGCAAGTCGCTAACCTCACCAAGTCGCTAGCCGTAGTGGAGAATCCACTAACTTGTACTATTTGTCGGCTTGTCTCAATAGACAAGTCGCTAGGCTCAAGTCGCTAACAACTAACACTATAACTCGCTAACTTTTACTAAAGCAAGTCGCTACGATGAAAATCACAACGAGAACCAAGTCGCTAGCAAGAAAAACTTCAAAAACACACTTTTCAATCCAAAACAAGCTCAACCACAGTGATTCAAGCTTACCAAATCAAAACCCAAGCACTTACAATGATTCTAAACACAAAAGTACACCCAAAATTCAAACTTTAACACTAGAAATGATCCAAATGATGCAAAAACCACTAAACTTTTTCAAACTCAAAAACCACCTAAAACCACTAGAAATCCAAGGATATGTAAGAGAGATGATCAAACCATGGCTCTTGATACCATTTGTAAGATATTGGATTTCACAAACACACTAAACCAATGATCAAAGAGGCGTATACAAGAGGTTTTAGAGAGAGAAAGAGTTAGAGGTTTGGGAACTTAGTGAGAGAAAGTAAAAGTATTATTATGAGCTCCAACTCTCTACCTTGGGAGGTAGAGAGTATTTATAGTTCTTACATAAATCGCCACCTACGGGCTGTGGATCAGGCATACAGTGGGTAAAGACCCGTCCGTCCTCCACGGTGTTACTTAACTAAATACTACTTAACATTAAATAATCTACGACTACGAGCTTTCTAACGATTACATATACTTGAGGTGACCGACTCTTTAATGACTGGATTTTCTAAATCCTAACAATCTTTAATGTCTAAAATTGGTCCTCATCAATCAATTTCAAAAATTAAATCATGCCACGTCTTTCCCAAAAATTTTCTAAATGATTTAAATCAATCGAGATCACAAATCTCAAAAGGTTTGAAATTTTTTGATCAGGAGAGATCGTGATTTAAAATCTCAAATCGGTTTTAAGGGTGATTGTTTCCAAAGCATTCCTTCCTTCATGTGCCCAAGCGATTTCAAATACACTTGATGCACGCATGATTGAGGGAGGAAACATTTAATCAAAACCAGAAGAGTATTTAAACGAGCCACATTTCTCCCATGTTTTTCTAAACCATATTAAATCACTTGGGATCCAAAATCTCAAAGGGTTTGATATCTTTGATCAGGGGAGAATTTAATGATTTAATTATGAAATCGATAAATGATGTGTGTGTGTGTGGAGATTTGATTCAAAAGTACAGGTTGCTCTCCCCATATGTGCTAAACGCTTTTCGAATCTCGAAGGCACATATTGAGGGGAGCATTTCAAGAAAATAAACTTTCAAGGTACAAAAGATTTATATGTTTTTCAACATAAAATTACTTTGATTGATTTTCTAATGGCTTTCTATATGGTAGTGTGATCATTGAGAAGTACTTCTAAGAACTCCTTCCTCTATGTGTTAAATGATTTCAAATAACCAACGAACATATTGAGGGGGAGAATTTACCAAAAAAATCAAATGGCTTTTCCTATGGAAATTGTGATCAAGAAAAGATTTCAAAGTCCTCTTGCCTCCATGTGCGAAACAATTTCAAAATCATAAGCACATGTTGAGGGGGATCATTTCTAAATGATCAAAAATAATTAAGGTACCAAATGATTTGATATTATATCATAAGTACCTTGATTGATTTTCCAAATGATTTTTCAATTGGTTTCGAGAAGGAAAGAACAATACCAAAATACCGACCAATTTACTTTATGCTTGGTGTTATAAGGATGGTTAGGTTAGGTATTTGATTCTCCACGATCCTTGAGCGAAGGGATCTACTCAGGGACAATCCACTAGATAGTGTAGAAGTCCTTAGGTATGATTAAAAAAGGAGAAAAATGAGAATACGGGAAGAGTGCGGACTGAGACAGAGCTAGTACTGGAATAAACCCAACAAGGTTCTAGTTATGAAGTCTCGGTAAGCACTGAAGGGGTTGAAGAACGAAAAAGAATTGAATGTGGAAAGGGTGAAAAGAAATAGCCCTCAATTAATTCAACCTTAGGGCAGAAACCGGGTTCAATACATATGCTACTGGTGTTTACTAAGGTAACACTGGTATTGAATACAAGACGTCATGGACCCAGTGACGCACTGCACCTAACTTCCCAAGCTACTCAAGTTCCTCTTAAAAGAACTTGTTTCATTCTCACGGGGAACCTACATTATCTATCGACTTTCTCTTAGAGATTGTTGATATTGAAGAAGGAGACCCTCTCACTAGTCTCCGGCATAGGAAACCAAATATGCACGATTGAGTCTAGAGCCAAGAGATCATCCACGATATCTCATTAGGACACAAAATTAATGAAGACTTGTTGTTTCACACAATGTGGAAAGTAAGAATATATATTGAGAGTCCTACGCATTATCCTTGTGGTATTTCAGAACATCAGTGATATTATGTAAAAGTATTCACGATGAAGATGGAAATCCTATTAGAGCCAACATCAAACAAGCTCTTGGTGAATTTGACATATGAGATCTTTTCTAAAGATCAAACTTGTGACAATTGGATAGAAACGATGGGGCGATTCATTCTTGAATCAACCTTGGTCCAGGAAACGGATTGACGGATACCTTTGAAAAACCGGTCGTTGGGCTCAACAGTTCTTTTCTCTAGCACATCGACTGTGTATTAGTATTTCAAAATTAAAAGGTTATTTATGATTGAAAATTGATTTTTCTTATAAAACCTTCATCGTATTGCAAAACTCTTTCTTCAAGCAATACGCGATTGTTTTCAAATCATTTTGAATCAATCAGTAAATCTCAATTTGCTGGATCACTCACTCCATGTTGTCTTCTTTGAGATGTTCCGGTTTGAGAACGGCTAGAACAGCTGCGAAACCCTATCAAGGAGATTCTTCGGAATTATACCTAATCACAGGCAGTACTTATCGCGTCAACGGGGAACCGTGGGCGTGTACCTCAATTCAACTTGAAAGTGATCAAAGACACTTTCATGTGTGTTTTGTGATAACTGTTGTTTGCAGGTACATTTTGGACGGTTGCAGCTGATCAAGCTGTGAGAGTCAATCCAAGCACATGCTCACAGCATCCACTCTTAATTAAAGAAATCATGACAAGTGCTTATCTACATATCCTGGCTCTGATATTCTCATACTATTCTTCTGCTATGCTGCTGCAAATATCATGAACCAGTAAAAGCTTCCGCTACTCTAATGAAAAGATGTCATGATCCAGAAAGTGTGAGCATGTCGGTCCGAAAGTCACAACTTCACATGATGGCAACATAATAAAGGGTGATCAGTTTGTTGTGGTGATGATGATCTCAATGAAAGCTCAAAGATCATCAAGATGTGGATCAGTTCAAAGACCTCCACTCAAAGTACAAAATAATCGGGCTATGAAGAGTCACTGCTAAAGCACAAAGATGCGGAAATTGAAGAATTAAAGTCTACGAGCTCAAGACTGAAGATAAAATAGAATGCTAGGATTCGAAATGTAAAACATGGGGTGACCTCCCTTAGGGGGAGATTGTTAGGAATTAGAAATTCTATAGTGAAGTGTCGGTCACCCCAAATATAATCTAACATAGCTCGTAGAAATATCGTTATTTACGTGTTTATTAGTTAGTTGTTGGCTTAGTTATTAGTTTAGTGTAACACCGTGGAGGAAGGATGGGTCTTTACCCACTGTATGCCTGATCCACAGCCCGACAGGAGGGCGTTTAGTTTGTAAGTATAAATACCCCTTCCATCTTTGGAAGGGGTGGAGCTCTTAATCTAACCTTTCATTCTTTTTGTTTTAAACTCCCTTTCTACTCTCTTCATCTCTCTAACCATGGCTTTCTTGTATTATCACCATCCTAGACCACCCGAATCATCAAACAACATAATATGTATGATCCTACAAAGACAAGGTTGAAAGATAAAGAAAACAAGGCTTGATTGTTGTAACCACTCAACCTAAGTCTTGTAAGAGTTTGTTTAATATTTCTTGTCATTCAATATGGTTGTAATGATCTCTATAATTATTTGATGTAATCTGTTATAAGTAGTACATGTAATAAGGCTTGCTTGATGTTGTACATAGAATTGATGGGTAAAAACTAGTGTAGAAACTCATTAAGACAACTAGTGTGAAACTAGTGAGTTGTGATGAGTTTTGACACAAAACCATAAACTTTGGACTTGATTAAGTTTAAAAAGTTGTTAGAGGAAGTAAAAAAAAATTGAGCTTTTGAATCACTTGAAATGGACATATAGATAAAAAGTTATGGTTAAAAGAAGCTGACTAGTTGAAAACTTGATATTGAGTCAAAAGTCTTCTGACAAGATTTTAAAACGCGATTTTGACACTTTTCTAGTCCGAATCAGCAAAGGTGCAAATCACAAAAGTTGCTCAGAATGACTTTTTCTACAAACCTGGGTACTTTTATAAGTAGAAAGTGAATAGAAAATTCTAAAAACGGCAAAAACTAAACTGACCTGTTGTTGACTAGAAAACAACCATGGTTAAGGAACCTTAGTTGTATTTTGATTCTTTGAGGCCAAAACAAACCCAATGTTAAGCCAAGGCTGATGTCTCAAGGTATTTTAACTTAATAATAGCCATTAGATATGGCCTTGACAAGTTTCTTAACTGTAACATAGCCGCACGGCTAGTTTGGGTTTGATAACCCGAAAATTGTTTCAAAGACTTGTTCATTAGATTGAACTTTACTAGACTTTGACAAAACTAGGCAAATGACCATATGACATATTAACTATATGAAGACCATTTTTCACAAGTCTCAACTTTTATTTAAACTCATGAACTTATATTGACTTAAAAGCTATTTTTGAAACCTTTGTATTTCACGACAACATAATATGACATGTCGTAATTATTTTCATCACAACACTCATTGAGTGAATAACATTTACACATGATAAATGTTATGCTAAACTAATTCACGACACAAATTATACTATCACGTCACCACACAAGTTCAACAAATAGTCTTTGACGAAACACGACACATGTTTTATACAACATTTGTCGTCAAATACTACTTATAAATGATAAGTACTACAATAGTATGGAATTTCATTATCATAAAGAGGCCTCTTCGGGGTATCGTATCGACAAGTTGTGGATTTACGGTTTAAAGTGTCTTGACTCCTCGTGTGATTACTACACGACCTCTTGATTTTGATAGCCCGGACGGTGGTACGAGGTCATTTATAAAAAGGCTATAAGCCAAAAAAAACACTTAAGGGATACCTTAACTTAAGATCCATGTACAACGTCATAAGCCAACAAGTTACATATACTTACACACTTATATTGAAAACTATACTTAAACACGTTTACTATACTTTCGTAGGTAATCACTAAAGAGCGTGGTCTCAACATACACTGTTGTTGCTATAGACTACTACTGATAACCACGGTGAGTTCATAGCCCCAACTTTTGTTTAACTATTTTATAAACTACTTGGGGGAGATAGATACTAAAATGTTTTATTATGGACAATTACTTGCAAACTGAATGCCTTGACTATATTATTGCAGGGCCTAATTTGTTTATGCCAAAGAGTCCCAAAATTATGGACCACTAATCCTTTGGGAGTGAGCACAAATATTGTGGATAGACCTATGGGATTGGCTTATCCCGTTTGTGTTAGCCTGATAGGTAACCAAATGCACATTATTTGAATTATCTAGGTATAGGGCAAAATACCTACCTGGGGCAAGTTACTTATATATATATATCGTCCGGTGATATATATACAACAGTCAGTCGTGAGTGCCATGAGCTTAGAGCAATAATAACTATCAAGAAGATAATTGTACACATTGCAATTATGCTACGAACTATATTGTCCACTACTGTTTTCAAACCTATGAATTCACTCAACCATTGTGTTGACTTTAAATGTTTTATCTCAGTCCGTAAGATATGTACGCATCTGAATGAAGGCACACGGAATGGGCATTTGAAACTATGCATATTTTCATTAGAACTTTTAAACATATTATGTACATTAGGACCTCTACTCCGATATTATGAATAAATTCAAATGATAATGTATTTTAAAACTTCTCATTTTAGAGTCGTTTTAACGTAATGTACTTTGTGCTAAGTAATATCCTCGATTAGCTTCACTGCTATTCAATACTTATGGTGTTACACATAGCCAACCATTCATATGTATACAATGGATTTGATCATTGCAAATAATCATATAATTCATCTGAGGTAAAATGGAGAGACACCTTTTTACTTGAGATATGGTATAAAATATTCTGCATATATATATATATATATATATATATATATATATATATATATATATATATATATATATATATATAGGGGAGGTTAATGTAGATCAAACTTAAAGTTGTAAAAATAAGATCAAGTCTAAAAAAATCAATATTAAAACGTTTATAAATAACAATTTTAGCAATAATACACAAAAATATAATATTTTAATATAAATTAACATTTTAGAAACTAATAATCAAATGATACATGAGTTTGAATTAGTGATACACCGGATACATATTACACTAATAAATATTCCAAAATCTGATACACATACAAAACTTGATACACATTACACTTCTAATAAAAGTGTATCACCTAGGTTTAAATAAATTTTAAAAAGAAATCTATCAAAACTTTAACATTTTTAGTTGTAGCTAATAAAAAATTATTTTTGTTATAAGGAGAGTGTCACTTGTCAAATTTTAGATTGATCTCATTTTAACAACTTTAAGTTTGATCTTATTTGATCTAGATTATATATATATATATATATATATATATATATATATATATATATATATATATATATATATATATATATATATATATAGTGAGGATCATGTCGCATTTTTTAATTTTAGTCTTGGACGTGCGGACGAGATCTGGACCCATACATTTCAGATCTGATCTTGACTTTTTGTAAAAAGTCAAGATCTACTTGTAACCTCACGCGGTACCAATTGACCATGTACTTGAGGATTTTTTTTAATTTTTTCCTTTTGGTGATCCTTACTATTGTTATCTTCTTTCATTTTTTATATTTTTCATATTTTTAGAGCACTTTTTGTTTTCTTGATTATAAGTCCTACCGTGATATTAACGATATTATGAGTACTAATGTGATATTATGAAACTACTTGATATTATAAAATGATGATATTATAAAACCAACTGTGATATTAAGTTTTTTTACATGTAAAAATGAACCTTGATATTAAGAAACATATGATAGTTACTATGATATTAATAATTTTATTAAAAAAACATATGATAGTTACGGTGATATTAACAATTATATTAAAAAAAGAAAAAAAGTTCTTGTGATAGTAAAAAAGAACCGTGATATAAATATTTTTTTATTAAAAAGGGAACAGTGATATTAATAATATTAGTAAAAAAAACAAAAAAGTAATGAGATATCAAAAAAAGTTACTGTGATATTAACAATTTGTATTTAAAAAAAAAAGTTTATGTGTTATTAAGATCAGATCTTGACTTTTGTAAAAAAGTCAAAATCGACGTTAATATCACAATACCTTTAATCATGAAAATGATTTTTTTTTGAAATTTTTTTCAGCGATTCTTAATAATTTATCATCCTCTTTATTTTTTTAATTTTTTCAGATTTTCTTGAATTAAAAAAAACTGTGATATTTCCACACCATCCCTACTTAAAAGCTTAATCCCCACCCATATATACCCTGTAGGGATATCTGAGGATGTGCTAATTGATGTCGTAAATTGTGTTTATCCGGTTGACTTTGTGATTATTGATTTTAAGGAGAATGAGTACATGCCTCTCATATTAGGAACACCTTTTCTATACGCCAAGGCAATAATTAAATGCGGTAAAGGTATTATGATACTCAAGGCTCGTAGAGTAAAACTATGATATCAATGGTACCCGCCATTCTAGGAAGTTTGGGAAAAGAAAATTGATAGTAACCCGAGAACCTTTACTAGTCTCGTTAAGAAAAAGATCTTTGACTGGGAAGAAAAGATCAAACAACATAAGGATAAGGAGCTAGAATTAGAAAAGTGGAAGCATGATGATTTTAAGGAGCAATATTTGATAAAGCACAATCACTTTGTCAGATTACAATGTGAATGATGATGAGCGTGTGGGAGGGTGAATCTGCGTGGTGGATTATTGACTTTAAGTCTAGCTTCAGAAGACTGCGTAAATAAAGAGTGCTTCTTGGGAGGCAACTCATGTTTATTTGATTTTTTATTTGCGTGTCATATATGCCTCCTCATTATTGTTTAATTTTCATGTTTTAAATAAAACTGTAAAAATGTTTTATCTTGTTTTTATCCTCGTCTTAATCACATATAAAGGTATTTTGCAAAAAGATAAGTGTAGGGAAGATCACATATATTTAATAGAAAAAAATTGAACATGAAATTAACAATACATGACGAGCATATATTTATATGTTTGTTTGAGTCAAATGCTTATATCGAGTCACAATGGTTGTTTTGTAGTATTTTTCCAGGTTCTTAGAAGTAATTTTTCAGAATTTTCTAGAAAAAGTTTAAAATTAATCAGGTCAATCTCGAGGCGTTCTGGATCCGTGCAGCGTAGCAAGCAGTTTTTCTAGATTTTTGTTTTTCTGTCGAAAGTGAATTTCAAAAACTATCCAGGAACCTGCAAACATCTATTTTGCAAGAATTATATCTTATTCGCTTTCTAGTTTAGATTTGTATTATATATAGTTTTACCATTGATTTTTGCGAGGTTTTGTGTTAGGTTTCTTAAATTACAAGTTATATTGGACAAGAAGATGCAAGTACACAATGGAAGAAACATTTTTGATTTATCAATTCTTCTTGGAGGAGGATTTAATCTTGATTCTACACCCGATCATACAGTATCAGGGGTACTAGTTTCTTTCTCTTTTTATTTACTTCCTATTATCATAACCTTAATACTTTTGAACAATGGTGACAATGTCACTTTAAATGTAGGGAGGAAAAAGGGATACCTTAGAAACTATTTGTTAAACATTATTTTTCCGTGTCCTTAGTAATAGTGTAATAAACTAAAAGAAATACTTGTTAGGGTAATTTTAGTACCAAACAAAACTTTAGTCTTAATAAAGTGTCTGGATAGAGTTATATAACTAGCACCAAAACCCATACCACTCAACTTCCACCCAAAAATGTGAGGTTCCCCTTTGGATATATAGGATGATAAAGCATTCACTTTTAATGCTTATTGAGGTGTCTGAGTAGTATATAGATTCTAGAACTTGTTTTTGGTGCATTCTGAGATCACTAGTGAGACTACATTCGTGTAGTTAGGATTAACTAAATAATAAGAGACATTTGGATAAATCTTGTTTTAAACCTGTTTAAATAATTACATTGGCCACATCGGTTGAGTAATTAACCCAAACCCACTAGCGTGTGTACTATTTTAAACTAATAAATGACCCTAACTTGTAAATTGGTTAGATAAAAGCACATTTGCTTGAGGACAAGCAAATCCCAAGTTATTAAGATATTTGATAAGGATTTAAAATGTATATTTGTGGAGGGTCATTTATGCCCTAAACTAATGTATTTATGATCAAATATTGCCTAAATTCATTCCTTTTTACTTTTAGGTACTTTGGAAGCAAAAGCTGGAAATTATGCATATTTTACAAAAGGGATGGAAATGTGAAGAACACGACCAAGTCATGAAAAGAATCGATTTAAAAAGAGCACCCGAGCGTCACACCTATAAGGTGACAGCGGCATTTGCAAATGAAAATACTAAAAAAGCCCATATTTTACTAGAGACGGCTCACTGAAAAATTGAAGAAGTAACAAGTGACGCCGTCACTTGTTAAGAGAGCTAGAATTTTCTGTAGAAATTATAACGTGACAGTCCAAAATAATCAAAGGGGGACGGCGTCAGAGATCTCTGGACGGTAATCGAAGTCATAAAGCGACCCGTCACAAGGCTGACTTGGAAGAGACGGCTAATAAGCGACTTGGCGTCTGGCAGATATAAGATGATGTCGTCGCCTCTGTAATCCTATATAGTTTTAGAATTTTTCTGCATTTATGTGCACACTTGGAGAACTTTGTTTACGAGTTTTATTAGGTTTTTACAGTAACTATAGGGTTTTAACACCCTCATTCATTAAGAGATAAGCCTCTTAATATCTTCTATCATTATTTTTAATTCATGCTTGATTATGATTACTTGTTTCTTTATCTTTAACATGTCTAGCTAAATTAGCAAAGTGTTTTCTTAGATCTAATGAAACCTAGCTGTTAAATATTTATTGTCGTATCTTGTTTAAGTGATTGTTACATGTTAGGTTAGGAAAACTTTCTTCTTCCTTTAGTGTTGCGAGCTTGAACATCCTAAACAACGTATGCATGTGCTAGAGTGCACTCGTTGTGTTTATTGCGTGAATTGCGATTGTTGATAATAGGAGATTTAGGGGAGATAACTTAGGTTACTTGGCGATCCCGGTTTCTTAGAGGAGATCAATACATTCATAGAGTTAGGGCATTTGGCACCTCCCTATGAATAATGGAATACAACGAGCCAATTAAACAAGGATGTGACAATTCAACTAATCAATAGGATATAACTAGGGAGTAATGAAATCTAAGTAAACACGCTTTTACCTATCATAAGAATCTCATTTACTTTATTTGTAATTTAGTTTAATTATACTTTTAATTAGTGTAATTAGTCATTTTAAGTAGTTGATAATCAAAACCCCAATCCAATCCCGAGATTTTAATTGCTTTCATATAAAATATAAAAAGATAAAAAAGTGTAGAAAACGTAGAGGGGGTGAATACGTTTCCATTTAAAACTTAAAACCTTGTGTATCAAATTACAAATCAAGTGTGATGTAAAATGAAAAGGTCAACAATAATCTTACTAGTCTTACAAGAGCTAGAGAATATAAAGCAACAATTAACACATATCACAATAACACAAAATAAGACATATAACATGTCATGACACAAACACAACTAACACAATAAAAGCACAAGTCACACAAATATAAATGCAATGCAAAATATAAATGTAAAACGGTAAATGCAAAAATAAAAGTAAAGAGATAAGTAAAGAAAGCGCAAATCGTAGACGATGATTTATAGTGGTTCAAATCATGGAAGCTCCTCTTAGCCCTACTCCATTCCTCAAATTATCCAACTCGAGAGTTACTTCACTAATCAACAAGCTCCCTTTTCGGCGGAGAAAACCATACAATGTCGCTTACATTACTTTCTGACACTAAACTAACTGTCGAGTACCAATCTAGCTAGTACCAATCTCATACGCTGATACGCTTACAACGCGCGTTCGGGGTCAAAAGAACTTCCTTTTCGTCGAGCAAGTTTTTCAACACCCTAGGCAGTGAACCTAATCGTTGTAGTGTAGTATTAGGGTAAGCCACGGGTATTGATATTGTTCTCTAGGGGAATAGGAATGCTAGCAAGAAGTTACTACGCTAAGGTTGGGGTGGAGGAAGATTATTTTTTATCTTTTTTTATTTTTTTAGAAAATGGAAAGGTACGAATCTCGGGGTTTGGATTTGGGGGTTGGTATTTCTACCGATTACTCTACTATTATCTAATCTAATTAACTAAGCTAGGGGTAGTCTATGTCTATTGTTGTGTGCTCGTATGATGATTAAAAATGTGTTTACTTATATTTTATTACTCCCTAGTTATCTCCTATTGATGGTTGAATTGTCACGTCCTTATTCTTAACGCGTTGTGTTTCTAAGGTCGTAGGGTATGCGTTTATCCCTAACACTTTGAAGCTACCAAAGGTTAATGACTACGAAATCTCTAGGATTCATAAACTTAACACTAAGGTATTCTTTGAATGTTTAGCCTACAATTCCACTAGTAACTATATGCTAAGGTTCAACAAAGATTAATCAAGCATTATTAACACAACGAATGACCTATCGCAATACTAGGTCAATCACAATTAAGATAAGAGACAACCAATCAATATTCAATAAATAGGTTTCATATTACCAAAGCAAACACACAAGTAAATTAGCCGGACATGGAGAACATGCAAGCATACACACAATCAATTGAAGACATAATTGAATCAATGAAGTAAAACACTTATCTTGATGTAAAATAGGGTATGGAACCCTAAAATACTGTACAAGACAGCCTTGGTTCGGTTTAGGTTTTTACTCCACAAAACTACCTCTTTAAAACTGAAAAATTCGGATTCTATATATAGTGTTACAAACTGCGACGGCGTCACTCTTTAATTGTGACGCCGTCGGGTCACCGCCATTATGGTTTCGTCTTGGCCACGTCAACTCTGTGACGGCGTCACCTTATGCCCGTGACGCCGTCGCCTTCAGTCTCTGACGCCGTCTGGATCCAAATCTAGGCCATCTGAGTTGCGACGCCTTACTCTTTTAAACCTGATGCCGTCACTTAAAAAATGTCAATTTGCTCTCTGAGTCGTCACAAGATGAGTCGTGACGGCGTCACAAATAAGACATGACGCCGTCCCCTTTCAATTCAGCAGATTGAGTGTCTCGATTCTTGAATTTGGCCATTTTCTTCGTATATTCGCGCCTTTTCATCCGAATAAGTGTCATTCCAGCAATTTGCCTTCAAGAGACCTAAAAAGTGAAAAGGAACGAAATTAAGTAATAACGGATACAAAAGTGATCAATTAAGGGCTTAAATGACCCCTCAAAAAGGTACCTTTTAAATCCTTATCAAATATCCCTACACTTGGTATTTACTTGTCCTCAAGCAAATGTGCTTTTAGCCAATTGATTTATAAGTTAGGGGTCATGAAGCATTAGTTTAGAACGATTCACAACACATATAAGCCCCGCAAAAGTCATAACAAGCACAGAAACTACTTACTAGCACCTCACATGGGGTGTTTGGATACTCACATCTCTCGGGTGTATATGAAATAACAAGTTGGAAATGGAAGATAAATACTCATTAACCGGTCCTAGTACATAGATTACCATAGGCTTGAGACTAGATCAAACCTCCATCGCTTTGGCGTAAGCACCTAGGAAAAACTATCCAAGAGGTCTTTTAAAGGGTTGTAACGTAAGGCTTACGGTAGGGAAACACAGGGTTTGGTGGGATAGGCGATTTACTCGTGGCAAGTCAAAAATCTTTATGTTACAAGCATGCGAAGAATGGCGTTGCTAAGCCAAGACTCGACACTCTAAACTCTAGATAAATTGAAATAAACTGAAATAAATTTAAAGATAGATGTAGGACGGTAGCCCGTTTTTTTTTTTTTCATACACTTTTACTCTACTATCCTCTACGATAACATCAAAATAATAGGGATTTATATGCACATCCCTACACTTGAGTTTTTTTTATTACCCTAACAATAATTTGACCCGAATTGAAAAGATCAAAACACTTGGAGTACATTATTATGCAAATAAAGGGAATTTGAATTTAACGTTCCCTTCCTGTCATTTCATAAAATTTAACTTTTCCCATGAGTCTCAATCGTCCCAAGACTGTGTACAAAGGATATGACTCGACTTAGCAACTTATGCAAGCAACTTATGCAAGCAACTAGATAATTGAACTAATGGTTTAGTGTGATAACAATAATGCACTAAAAGTGAGTGCATACAAGGTAGGCTAAGGCGATTTGGGTGTACATTTGGGGGTGGATTGTAAACAATGCTCTTCATTGATATTCCGGAAAACCGAAACATCACGAGAATCGCGAAAAGGATAGGCTCTGAGGGGTTAACTAGGGGTATCGTGTACTAAAGATGAGTACAACGCAAGGGTGTAGGGGAATTACTCAACCGATGTGGAAGAAGTAATTATATTACAAGTATCAAACAAGGGTTATCCTAATGCCTCTTATCATTTAGTTATTCATAACTACACAAGTGTAGTCTTACTAGCGATCTCGGAATGCATCACAAAACAAGTTCTAGAATCTATTATACTACCGGTTCACACTCTAAGCATTAAAGATGAATGCTTTAATTCCTACAAATCTAAGGGCGATCCTTACATTTTGGGTGGAATTTAAGTGGTAAAGGGTTTTTTGTGCTATTCATATAACTTTCTATCCATGAGACGCTTTATTAAGACTAATGGCCCACTCCTATATGTTATGAAAAATTTTAAATTTGGTGCCAAAATTACCCTAACCGATATTTCTCATGGTTTATTACACAAATGAAATTGTATATAGCAAATAGTCAAGGATAAGCATAGTTTCAAAGTTCTTCTCATGGTTTATTACACAAATAAAATTGGACAAAGCAAATAGTCAAGGATGAGCATAGTTTCAAAGTTCCCGTTTTATTTTCCCTCCCTACACTTAAACTGAACATTGTCCCCAATGTTCCTCGAAAGTATCAAAGTTATGATAATGGAAGGTAATTAAAAACGAAAGAAACTAGTACTCCCCTGATTAGCTCGGTAGGATCCGTGTGAAGTAGTGGTTACATCTTTCTTCAAGAAGAATGTGTGCGTGAAAAGCTCCTTCCAATCTTATGTATCTTCTTCTTGATAAATTAAACCTGCGCACTTGAAGAAAACAAACGAAACCTTCGCGTAAAATAGGTGGTAACAATATATATATGACTCTACTAAACTAGGATATAATGCTTGTGGAATGGATGTTTACAGATTTTCTAGAAAATTAAGACCTGGAAAATTCCAAAAATTTGTAAGTAGCTCAGAAAACGAGAAAAAATTATAAGCTGTTTCTACTCCTCCTGACGCCGTCAGGTTATCATGACAGAAACTGGTCTGCGATTTTCTGAAAAAAATTCTGGAAAAATTTTATCTTTAAAATCTGGAAAAAAAATTTTAAAAGCATCCATTATGACTCAATACAAGCATTTGACTCGAACAAACACACATGTATATCTTTTAAATAATTGTAATTCTCATGTTCACGTTTCTTTTGAAAACGTGTGTAATCCTCCCTACACTTATCCCTTATGTAAAATACCTTTATATGTAATTAAGACGAGGTTAAAGACAAAATAAAGCATTTTTACAAATTTAAACATGAGAATAAACAATCAATAAAAGATACACGACACACAAACAAGAAAACAATTAAGCATGGGTTGCCTCCCACGAAGCACTTTTCTTTATTTATGAGTCTTGTAGCTAGACTCGAAGTCGTGCCCCAACGTGACTTCATTACCGTCATCTTCTTCCAAAACAATATCCTCATCGTTGACCATTTCATTATTGTCCAACTGATAATTTTTCACATGTTGTCAATTCACGGTAAATTCCCTTCCATCATGGTCCAGTAGCACCACAACCCCATTGTCCATTTTCCTCTTCACCGAAAAAGGTCCATACCATCTTGATTTGAGTTTTCCCGGAAATAATCTCAATCTTGAATTATACAAGAGCACCTTATCTCCTTCCACAAACTCTTTAGGATTCTTTATCCGTTGATCATGCCATTTTTTCGCCCTTTCTTTGTATGTGATTGACGATTCATAAGCTTCAAGTCTTAGTTCATCCAGTTCTTGAAGCTGTAGGAACCTATTTGACCCTGCCTCAGAATAATCCATATTATAGGCCTTAAGTGCCCAGTACGCCTTTTGCTCAAGTTCAATAGGGAGGTGGCATGCTTTCCCATATACCAGGCGAAAAGGGGTTGTTCCGATAGGTGTTTTATAAGCAGTTCTGAATGCCCAGAGTGCCTCATCCAGTTTGAATGCCCAATCTTTTCTATTCTGGTGGACCATTTTTTCAAGTATCCGCTTTAATGCTCTATTTGTGTTCTCTACTTGCCCATTCGTTTGGGGGTGATATGCTGTAGAAAATCTATGCGGAACACCATACTTCTTCATCACCTTCTCCATTTGAGCATTGCAAAAGTGGGTTCCTCTATCACTGATCAATGCCTTGGGAATCCCGAATCGTGCGAAGAGCTTTTTAAGAAAATGAATGACTACTCTTGCATCGTTAGTCCTAAGGTCTTGGGCCTCCACCCATTTAGATACATAGTCCATAGCCACTAGAATGTATTCATTTCCTCCAGATGATGGAAAAGGTCCCATGAAGTCTATACCCCAAACATCGAATATTTCGCAGACTTGAATATAGTTCTGAGGTGATTCATCCCTTCGCGAGATGTTTCCCGATTGTTGGCACGCATTGCACGTTTGAACAAATCCATTAACGTCGCGGAAAATAGTAGGCCAGTAGAATCCGGCATCGAAAACTTTTTGTGCCGTGACATTTACGCCGTGATGCCCCCCAGATGGTCCCGCATGACATTCTTTCATAATTCGATCAATCTCTCTTCCGGAAACACAATGTCGAATGATTTGATCGGGGCATATGCGGAATAGGAAGGGTTCATCCTGGAAATAGTATTTTAGTGCGGTGAAGAATTTTCTTTTATCTTGCTTAGTCATGTAATTTGGCAAAACCCTACTGGACAGATAGTTAGCATAATCCGCATACCATGGCTCAATTTCCTTAATGGCCATTAGCCGTTCCTCGGGAAAAGAGTCGCGAATCTCAGTATGGTCTAACTTCTCAAGGTCTGGGTTCTCTAACCGTGACAGAAGATCAGCAGCAAGATTTTCAGCTCCCTTTTTATCTCGAATTTCAATGTTGAATTCTTGAAGCAATAGAATCCACCTAATGAGTCGGGGTTTTGCATCTTGTTTGGAAAACAAGTAGCTTAAGGCGGAGTGATCTGTGAAGACGACAGTTTTTGTAAGGACGAGATATTGCCTGAACTTTTCGAAGGCAAAAACCACAGCTAAAAGCTCTTTCTCGGTGGTTTTATAATTTCCTTGCGCTACATTCATGGTTTTGCTAGCATAGTAAATTGGTTGAAAATGCTTCTCCTTTCTTTGGCCGAGCACGGCGCCTACAGCATAATCACTAGCATCGCACATGATTTCGAATGGTTGAGACCAATCAGGGGTGACCATTATCGGAGCCTGAGTGAGATCTTTCTTTAGTCGGTTGAATGCTTCATTGCATTCTTCAGAAAAATCAAAAGGGGCGTCCTTGACAAGAAGCTGTGTCATTGGCCGAGCAATTTTCGAGAAATCCTTAATAAACCTTCTATAAAAGCCCGCATGACCTAGAAAGCTTCGAATGGCTTTAACGGGGATAGGGTAGTTTGGATATCGCTTCGATTTTAGCTCTATCGACCTCGATTCCATTTCCGGAGACTTTGTGCCCTAAGACGATTCCTTCCTCTTACCATGAAATGGCATTTTTCCCAATTCAGGACTAAATTTGTTTCTTCACATCGTTTCAACATCTTTCTAAGGTTGGATAGACAACGTTCGAAGGAATTCCCAAATACCGAGAAATCATCCATGAAGACTTCCATGTTGTCCTCAATTAATTCATGGAATATGGCCATCATACATCGTTGAAAGGTGGCTGGGGCGTTGCATAACCGAAGGGCATTCGCTTGTAAGCAAAAGTCCCGTAAGGGCATGTAAACGTAGTCTTTTCTTGATCTTCAGGAGCAATGGGGATTTGGAAGTATCCTGAAAACCATCAAGAAAATAGTAGTACTCATGCCCGGCTAACCTTTCGAGCATTTGGTCGATGAATGGCAAAGGAAAATGATCCTTCAGGGTGGAATCTTTTAACTTCATGTAGTCGATACAAACACGCCAACCAGTAACCGTTCTCTGCGGTACTAAATCACCCTTTTCATTCTTCACAACCGTAATTCCTCCTTTAATTTGGAACCACTTGGACTGGGCTGACCCAAGGGCTATCCAAAATGGGGT
Organism: Chrysanthemum makinoi; assembly: GCA_910596185.1. NCBI lineage: Eukaryota > Viridiplantae > Streptophyta > Magnoliopsida > Asterales > Asteraceae > Chrysanthemum > Chrysanthemum makinoi. The sequence goes on along the minus strand of OU343223.1, from coordinate 25,193,841 downwards.
AGATAAGGCCGGCATCGAGGAGCTTGATGACCTCCTTTTTTACTACCTCCCTGATATTAAGGTTAACTCTCCTCTGCGGTTGAACGGTTGGTTTGTAATCTTCTTCTATAAGAATATTATGAGTACAAAAAGTAGAATCAATACCCTTAATGTCAGCAATACTCCACGCGATCACTCCTTTGTATTATCTTAAAACTTCTAAGAGCTTCCCTTCTTCGATTGGTGTGAAGAGCTTATGATGACAGGGAGTTGGTCCTCTTCTTGAAGGAAGGCGTATTCTAAATGGCTTGAGAGATCTTTCAGTTATAAGGTAGGAGGTTCCTTGATTGATGGTTTTAGCTTGTTTTCCGGCTTTTGAAGCTCTAGAGGTTCAATTTCTTCCCTACGCGGGTAAAAGGAAACAGCTCCAACCATCTCAATCTCTTCATCATTTTATATCATGTTGTTATCATCATTCATGAATTCGTTTAATAGATACTCATCAATACAGCCATCTATGTCATCAAAAAATTCATCTACTTCTTCAACAAAATAAATTGGGTGATCGTAGGAGGAGGAATGACTCATAGAATCCTTGATGTCAAAGGTTAAGCTCTCGGACCCCACTCGTAAAGTGAGTTTACCATCATGAACATCGATGATGGCACGAGCTGTAGCCAAGAAGGGTCTTCCAAGGATTATCGGGACTGAGTTATCTTCCTCCATTTCTAAAATCACTAAATCAACCGGAAACTTGAACTCTCCTACTCTTACAAGAACATTTTCACAAACTCCAATGGGATATTTGATTGATCGATCAGCTAACTGAATACTCATTCTAGTTGGTTTCAGTCCTGAATATCCGAGTTTTAGGAACAAGGAATGGGGCATCAAGTTAATGCTTGCCCCAAGATCCGCCAAGGCCTTTTTCATAGAAAGTGCCCCTATAGAGCAAGGAATGGTGAAGCTGCCCGGATCTTCTTTCTTCTCGGGCAGGCTTTTCTGGATGATAGCCGAGCACTCTTCTCCTAATAATATCAACCCTTCAAGTTTCTTCCGATTCGATATTAACCTCTTGAAGTATTTTCTATGTTTAGGGATATGATAAAATACATCGAGAAGTGGTATGTTGACGGAAGTCCGTTTTAAGTAAGACAAGATTCTCTCATTGTCTTCTTCACCTTTGATTCTTTAGGCGTGAGGGATAAAGAATCCGTGGCGAGTCGGTCGCGGGCAGTCTTGATGTTTGTGGAGGGGCGTCGTGGGGAGTCGAAGGAGGTTTAGGAATTGCTCCATTTCCTAACTCAGGCTCCCTGGTGGTGGGATTCTGGTCAGGATGTGGGGGATCCTTGGTAGTAATTCCTGATCGAGTAGTAATGGCACAAGTTGGATTGTGATGGGTTGGACCAGGTTCGCTTACTCTTTTGTGGAGTTCGGCGAACTGACTCTCTAATTCAGCTTGTTGTTCTTGAATGAATCCTTCGAGACCCTCTAAAAGCATTGCCCCTTCCATGGTAAACTGCCCGAGTTCTTTTTCAAAGGTATCACGGATGGTGTATTCAGAACCCTCCTTTCCCTCAGTCTTCCATTTTAGATTACCCCAAGGAGTGCATTCATCATTTTGATAGAATGTGAGAAGGGAAGGGTCATCATAAATGTCATGACTAGAAAGGAAGACGCGCTCTTGGCGTGTGTTATCATCACACTCATCGCTCTCGTGTGGCCCTCCATAAATGTCGTATATAAGGTATGGGTTAAACAACCTTGCCTGTCCTTGAAGAGAAAATGGGAAAAACCGGAGTCTGGATGTCTCCTTGGATGCTCCGTCAGCATAGATAGTATCCACAATTTTTAAAAATTGTTCGATGTGATGAATGGGATTTTCGCTGTGGGATCCATGGAATTGACATGCATTCTTGGATAGAAAGCCAAATAGCCGATGGCATGCAACACCTCATTGACCTGCTTTCGAAGGGTAGACAATGGCGGCAAATCCAGGATGTAGAGGGGAAGAGAGTGATACTCCCCAAAGGGATTTTGCTTACGGTTTATTGATGGTTTACATTGGCGAGATGGCGGGAATTTCCTCGCTATGTTGGCTCAGATTGTCAATGTTGATGGCTTCAAGGGATTTAGGGGAATGAGTGGACTCTTCTTCAGTTGTAGCTTCATCAAAGTTGATGGTTGTGCCTTGAGGTTCCGACTCATAGAGAGCTCTTCTTCGCCTATTTAGCTCTCTTTCGGGTTCAGAAAAAGGTTCAAGAAGGGTTTTGGTGGAACTCGGGGTCCTAAGTTGTCTAAAGGGATTGGTGGGGAGAATTGGCAGGTTTGGTGGTTGATTATCACCTTCCATGATGAAAAGCGATGGGATTACTAACAAAGGTCACAAAGAAGGGGGATAGACTACGAGGAAACTAAAAATGGGAAAAAATCTTACTTGATAGGAATCAAGCAAGGAAACCTAAACAAGGTGGACTCCTAACTAGCTATTCTATTCCCCGGCAGCGGCGCCAAAAACATGATACGATTACAACAGCGTTGAGGTCAAAGGAACTTCCTTTTCGTTGAGCAAGTTTTTCAACACCCTAGGCAGTGAACCTAATCGTTGTAGTATTGTATTAGGGTAAGCCACGAGTATTGATATCGTTCTCTTGGGGAATAGGAATGCTAGTAAGAAGTTACTACGCTAAGTTTGGGGTGAAGGAAGATTATTTTTTATCTTTTTTTATATTTTTTAGAAAATGGAAAGGTACGAATCTCGGGGTTTGGATTTGGGGGTTGGTATTTCTACCAATTACTCTAATTTTATCTAATCTAATTAACTAAGCTAGGGGTAGTCTATGTCTATTGTTGTGTGCTCGTATGATGATTAAAAATGTGTTTACTTAGATTTTATTACTCCCTAGTTATCTCCTATTGATGGTTGAATTGTCACGTCCTTATTCTTAACGCGTTGTGTTTCTAAGGTGGTAGGGAATGCATTTATCCCTAACTCTTTGAAGCTACCAAAGGTTAATGACTACGAAATCTCTAGGATTCATAAACTTAACACTAAGGTATTCTTTGAATGTTTAGCCTACAATTCCACTAGTAACTATATGCTAAGGTTCAACAAAGATTAATCAAGCATTAATAACACAACGAATGACCTATCGCAATACTATGTCAATCACAATTAAGATAAGAGACAACCAATCAATATTCAATAATTAGGTTTCATATTACCTAAGCAAACACACAAGTAAATTAGCCGGACATGGAGAACATGCAAGCATATACACAATCAATTGAAGACATAATTGAATCAATGAAGAAAAACACTTATCTTGATGTAAAATAAGGTATGGAACCCTAAAATACTGTACAAGACAGCCTTGGTTCGGTTTAGGTTTTTACTCCACAAAAGTATCTCTTTAAAACCGAAAAATTCGATTCTATATATAGTGTTACAAAGCTGCGACGGCGTCACTCTTTAATTGTGCTTGCCACGTCGGGTTTGCCGCCATTAGGGTTTCATCTTGGCCATCCAATTCTGTGACGTCACCTTATGCCCGTGACGCCGTCGCCTTCAGTCTCTGACGCCGTCTGGATCCAAATCTAGGCAGTCTGAGCTGCGACGCCCTACTCTTTTAAACCTGATGTCGTCACGAAAATGTCCAATTTGATCTCGAGTCGTCACAAGATGTGACGCGACGGCGTCTAAATAAGACCTGACGCCGTCCCCTTTCAATTCAGCAGATTGAGTGTCTCGATTCTTGACTTTGGCCATTTTCTTAGTATATTCGCGCCATTTCGTCCGAATAAGTGTCATTCCAGCAATTTGCCTTCAAGAGACCTAAAAAGTGAAAAGGAACGAAATTAAGTAATAACGGATACAAAAGTGATCAATTAAGGGCTTAAATGACCCCTCAAAAAGGTACCTTTTAAATCCTTATCACACGCGATCTACCAAATCCTTGCAAATCACACAAGCTACAAGATCCCCACGATCTATACGATCAACCCGATCTACACATGAACAACACAAGCTTCATGAGACCGTCTTGATCACAACAAGATTACAATGATCTACCCAATATAACTAAACAAGATGATGGATAACTTGATATATATCTAGATACAACAAGTGCGTAACAAGTGTTACGGACACACTACACTAACATTATAACACTTTGTATCTTCTTGGTACAATGTGTTCTTCTCTTGAACTAGTAGAGGAATGAAGGTGATCTCAAGAATGGATTATTCGATCACTCTTAAAAAAACTAAAACTCACTAAATGATCAAAGAAAGTGATCTAAATAAAAGATGATTAGACCAGAGAAAACGAGCTGGAAAAATCAAGTTGGAAGTGTAAAATGGTCCACTATTCATAGGCAAAGAAAAAACTAGTCGTTACAGACAAACGGTACCACTTGTT